>OZ014435.1:17274053-18474053 GCA_963966015.1 Aphidecta obliterata | reverse complement strand
TGAGCGCTCATTCATCATCAGGTAGATTCGCATTTTCAAGGTTTGAAAACCAATTGAAGAAATTTTTGAACGCTGTAAAAAATGATTTCAAACTAAGGCGAAACTCCAGACTTCACTCCAGTGCTTTAGTGACCAATTTTTTTTTCGATAATTCGCTAAAATTACCGAGGTTATCTATGGTCTTGAGGATGTATTTTGATTACATTATTCTTCAGCTATGTGCAAAATTTCAGCCCAATCCAACCGAAAGTTTCGGAATTATCAGGAAAAAAAATTTTTGAACGGCATATTTACAGAACTCCCAGTCTAATTCTGCTCATTGGACCATACTGCAACATTCAAGATCCACATCTATCCTGAGAATTTCAAGTCCCTAGGCCTTTCCGTTCGGAAGTTATAATTTTCTCTGGTTCCTATGGTTCTGGTCATGCGATCTAGACAAAAAGCTTCAACACGTCATTCTTCATCTGAGTGCAAAATTTCATCTCGATCGAATAAGTTGTTTCGAATTAATCAGGAGAACAAAATTTCGAATGGCCATATTTACGGACCCCTTGGTCGAATTTTGCCCAATAACGAAATTAACCACGGCATTCGAGATTCGAACCTACCCTGAGAATCTCAAGTTTCTAGGTCGTTCCGTTCGAGATTTATCGTGTATACGGACGACCGGACAGACTCGAATTTTTCGACGAATTTGTCATCAGTGAGTCGAACCTTGTCCATTTAGACCATTTTCGGCTCAAAATTCGAAAAAAACATACATCGTGACGAAATGATATAGCCCTCGTGTTTGATGTACGGTATATATCGAACCTAACAGGTACAAACTACAAACGGTACCGTACATCAGTCAATTTATCTTGAGATATTAATCATTTCTATTCTGTAATAGAATTAATGGTGCAAAACCCCCTTCTCAGAGCTGCCTGTGATTCGTTAGAATGAAGAAATGCCATAGGCAATGGAAAGAGCAACAATATCTCTCCAGAAATCATTTTTCTTCTGATGAATTGTCGATTGACGAAACGAAAAAATTACGAAAAGCACTGCCGTGAAGGCAGAAGCTTTTAAGCGCTCGTACATGCACCTTGTAGGTAGATTCGCATTTTCAAGTTTCAGAAACCAATTGAAGGAATTTTCGACAGCTGTCAAAAACATTCTGAAACTTAGGCGAAACTCCAGACTTCATGTCAGTGCTGATCAATTTTTGTCCGATAATTCGCTAGAATTTTCTAAGGTATCAATGGTCTTGGTAGTGCGATCTGGACAAAATTGCACGTAGTTTGAAAACATTATTACTCAGCTAGGTGCAAAATTTCATCCCAATCCGCTCAGTATTTTCGGAACTATCAGCCGAAAAATATTTTAAACGGCCATATTTACGGAACCCCTAGTCTAATTTTGCTCATTGATGAACGTGACCGCGATATTCGTGATCCAAACCCTCCCTAAGAATTTCAAGTTCCTAGTCCTTTCCGTTCAAAAGTTACAATTTTCTATGGTCTCTATGGTTCTGGTCATGCGATTTGAACAAAATATCGCTTCAATATATCATTCTCGATTGAAATACAAAATTTCACCTCGATCGAATCCGTAGTTTCGAAATTATCGAGAAAAAAAACTTTCAAACGATCGTATTTACGGAACGCCTTGTATAATTCTGCTCATTGATGAACGTGAACGCGACATTTCAGATCCACACCTATCCTGAAAATATCAAGTCCCTAGGCCTTTCCGTTCGAAAGTTATGATTTTCTATGGTTTCTATGGTTCTGGTCATGTGATCTGGAGGAATGTAGCTTGAATATAAATTTCTCCATTAGTATACAAAATTTCGTCACGATCGAATCTGTAGTTTTGAAATTATGAAGCAAACTAAATTTCAAACGACCATATTTATGGAACCCCTGGTATAATTTTGCTCATAGATGAACGTCATCACGACATTCCAGAACCTCACCTATCCTGAAAATTTCAAGTCCCTAGGCGTTTCCGTTCAAAAGTTACAATTTTCTATGGTTTTGGTCATGCGATCTGGACAAAATTTCACATGTAGCTTGAACACCTCACACCATATCGTGCTTACGGACCGACGGACGGACGGACTGACGGCCGGACGGACAGACTCGAATTTTCCGACGGATTCGTCATCAGTGAGTCGAACATAGTCGTTTGAGACAATTTTTGGGTCGAAATTCGAAATATACAGACATCGTGACGAAATGATATAGCCCTCGTGTAAGTAGTACGAGCACTCAAAAATATGAGTCATACATAAAACTTTTATAATATAGGCTTCTGTTGGAACTTCGAACAACGAACCACGGATATCAGCTTCGAAGATATCGCGCAATGGAAATTTCTAGGGCCCGATAACAAGACCGACTAAGAACAGGGTAATTCGGCGGCACGATAACCAACCCAGTGCTAAATTTGAATTTCAAAGAAGCATCGAAATGAGCACACATCGAGCTTTTATCGGCCGCCACGCCGGAAGAGAGGAGTTTGTAACCCGAATACGAGACCGCGTTATCAATTCGCTGACAAGGTTCTGAAAGTGGATGGCAATTTCAATTAAAGATGGCATTGTGCGAGAGGGAGCTGCAACGAGACCCAGTTTATGTCACCACCCACGAACATTATCACTGAATCATGCGTGAACACTATTTTGGTTCTCAGTTTTTACAATATTTAGACTTCATAATGATAGGAACAAATTATGAAATTATGCTGTAAGACGATGATAACATCTTAGATATCAATGTTTTTTTTTTTTGTTTAGGCGGGGGGAATCCTCAAGGAATCCTCCGATAGATGGAACAGTGTTAGACTTCGTGTGCAGCACGACCTGCTCGAACTAAATCTATCCTACTTCTTCAGATTCCGGGAATTTGTTGCCTATTGACCTTTTTTTCGAATTTTGAGCCGAAAATGGTCTCAATCGACAAAGTTCGAACTACTGATGACGAATCCGTCGAAAAATTCGAGTCTGTCCGTCCGTCCGGCCGTCTGTATACACGATAACTCTCGAACGGAATGTCCTAGAAACTTGAAATTTTCAGGGTATGTTCGAATCTCGAATGCCGAGGTTGAGTTCGTTATTGGGCAAAATCCGTCTAGGGGTTCCGTAAATATGGCCGCTCGAAATTTTGTTTTCCTGATTATGTACTTTGAAACTACAGATTCGATTGAGATGAAATTTTGCACTCTAAAGGAAAATGGGGTGTTCAAGCTACATGCAAAATTTTGTTCAGCTCGCATCAACAGAGAACCATAGAAACCATAGAAAATTGCTACTTTTGAACGGAAACGCCTAGGGACTTGAAATTTTCAGGATAGGTGTGGATCTCGATTGTCGTGATCACTTTAATCTATGAGCAAAATTATACGAGGGGTTCTGTTAATATGGTCGTTTGAAATTAAGTTCTCTTGATAATTTCGAAACTACAGATTCGATCGTGACGAAATTTTGTATACTTATGGAGAATGATATATTCAAGCTACCATTCTCTAGATCGCATGACCAGAACCATAGAAACCATAGAAAATCATAACTTTCGAACGGAAAGGCCTAGGGACTTGAAATTTTCAGGATAGGTGTAGATCTGAAATGTGGCGTTCACGTTTATCAATGAACAGAATTTTACTAGGGGTTTCGTAAATACGGTCGTTTGAAATTTTGTTTTCTCGATAATTTCGAAACTATAGATTCGATCGAGATAAAATTTTGTATTTTAAACGAGAAAGACATATTAAAGCAACATTTTGTCCAGATCGCATGACCAGAACCATAGAAACCATAGAAAATTATAACTTCCGAAGGAAAAGGCCTAGGAACTTGAAATTTTCAGGGTTGGTTTGGATCGCGAATTTCACGGTCACGTTCATCAATGAGCAAAATTAGACTAGAGGTTCCGTAAATATGGCTTCTCAAAATATTCTGTTCCTGATAATTTCGAAACTACCGATTTGATTGGAATGAAATTTTGCACCTAGCTGAGGAATAATGTATTCAAACTATGTGCGAAGATCGCATCACCAAGACCATAGATACCGTAGAAAATTTTAGCGAATTATGGAAAAAAACATAGTCACCTAAAGCACTGACTTGAAGTCTGGATTATCGCCTTAGTTTGAAAATTTGTTTGACAGCTGTCAAAAATTTCCTGAATTGGTTTAGAAAAATGCGAATCTACCTACAAAGTTAATGAACGAGCGCAAAAAAGCTCCTGACTTCACAGCAGTGATTTTCATAATTCTTTTATGTGGTTTTTGGTGGGTTCTTGCCCAACCCCAATAATTAGCACCACTACTCAATACTCTTGTAATAGGATGTATGAGAACTTGCCTCTGGCTATGACATTGTGGTTAGCATAGCCTATGTATTTGAAGCTAATCTCCTTTAGTTTCTGCAGTATATCATCTAATTCCATATTTATTCCATTATTATTAACTTATTTCATTATTATTAACTACCAACAGAGATACTCTTTCTTCTTGAAGTGTGTCTTGATGGTAATGGTTTGATTACCCACAGTCTCAGCTTGATCTGCTGCCTGGTCTTTCCTTTTATCTCAGCAAAATCTCTATTTTCTTGTATCCTCTCTTATGGATAAATATTTATGATTCGAAATGAATGGAGCTTTTCCGATGGAGAAATATGTATTTTGAACTCTTATTTTTCCATTCATTTTGGAATTCTGTTGTGGGTGTAGGTTTTCATTTTCTCTGAAAGTAGTGGATGAAAGTGGACCGCTCAAATCTAATTCTGGTTGTGCAGTCTCGGTTCAACCAGAGCTCGGGGTTCATATCGAAGTTCAATGTTTCAAAGCTAGTTCAAGGCGAATCTTGGTTCACTGGAGTTAATTTCGAATGGTACTCTTGAAGTAGGTTTGGCCGGAACATATTTCAAACTTTGTTATATTTCGTATATTTTTTGTATTCATCGTAGTTTCACTGCCAACTCGAAGAATTCATTCCTGTTCACATAAGAAAATGACTTAGCCATCTTGTAGAAAGAATGGATGACGAGAAAGAAGCAGTCAATTATATTTGCAATTTAAATGATGAAACATTATGTGCATTTTCACATTTTCAATAAATTACATTGATAAATTCTATATACGAATTTTCATCTCAAGATTGATAACCAGCCCCTGAACAAAATAAATTCGAACCATTGCAGGTTATTTTATAGGTCCGCAATATCATTTGCCAAAATTTTTCCTGTTGTAATTATTAAAGCAGAGAGATAATATCATTATCTACCATCAAGTTTTCTTATGCTTCTGAGTTCCTACAACACAACATTATACTTATCAACTAATCATTAAATTTCCGCTTTCAATTCGAATTAGCATTATTTTCAACCTTAAGGGAACAATTCGTTTTTTGTCGATGCCTCGCATGCAATTCCCCACGAATTCTTAAATTTTTGACAGCGCATGTGCAAACGCTACCCGAATAAAATATATTTCCTTCAGTTGAGTATTACAACACAATATTCGAATAATATGTACAACAGAAATGTACATGTAAGGCTCATCCCTGAACTAAGGTCAGTCGAACCAACCCGTCGTGAGTGCATTTTTCGTCTTGATGCCAGCATTGCTCCACAATTAGGTCACTGTCCCACTTGGAATCTGATTAATATTCCAGGCAGGTCTATCAGATTCAGCCATGGCTTTGGTTTTTCTTTTTTCATACAATTGGTATTTATTTATGGTAATGAATGGAGGGAAATGTATCGTTCTGAATAATATGGGGGCATTTACAACGATAACCGTTGATTATTTTTCAACCTTTCTCGTCGAGTATTTGAATTTTTTTCTCGGTGTGAATTCATTTCTGCTCACTATTCTTTGAGGAATTCAAATATCGCAGTGATTGAAAATAAAGGAAATCTGAAAGCTCATCGTATTTTATCTTGTTATTAGAATACATTTCTAATGGAATCCAGTGCTCCTTGTCCGATAGCAGATACAAGTGGTAATATAGGGAAGCGGAAAGGGTAATCTTCCATGGAGGAGTTGAAAAGGAATGGTGTTTTTCCATTATGTTTTTGAGCGCTCGTACTACTTACACGAGGGCTATATCATTTCGTCACGATGTCTGTATTTTTCGAATTTTGAGCCGAAAATGGTCTCAAACGACTATGTTCGACTCACTGATGACGAATCCGTCGGAAAATTCGAGTCTGTCCGTCCGGCCGTCCGTCAGCACGATAACTCTCGAACAAAACAACCTAGAGACTTGAAATTTTCAGTGTGGGTTCAGTTCCCGAATGGCTCGGTTAAGTTCGTTAATGGGCCAAATTCCACCAGGGGTTCCGTAAATATGGCCGTTCAAAGTTTTGTTTCCCTGATTACTTGAAAACTACAGATTTGATCGAGATGAAATTTTGCACTCAAATGGAAAATGAGGTGTTCAAGCTACATGTGAAATTTTGTCCAGATCGCATGACCAGAACCATAGAAACCATAGAAAATTGTAACTTTTGAACGGAAACGCCTAGGACTAGGGAAATTTTCAGGATAGGTGTGGATCTTGAATGTCGTTATCACGTTCATCTATGAGCAACATTATACAAGGGGTTCCGTAAATACGGTCGTTTGAAATTTTGTTTTCTCGATAAATTCGAAACTACGGATTCGATCGAGATGAAATTTTGTATTTCAAACGAGAATGATATATTGAAGCAATATTTTGTCCAGATCGCATGACCAGAACCATAGAAACCATAGAAAATCCTAACTTTTGAACGGAAAGACCTAGGAACTTGAAATTTTCAGGGTGGGTTTGGATCGCAAATTGCACGGTCACGTTCATCAATGAGCAAAATTAGACTAGGGGTTCCGTAAATATAGCCGTTCAAAATATTTTTTTCCTTATAGTTTCGAAACTACTGATCGGATTGGAATGAAATTATGCACCTAGCTCAGGAATAATGTATTCAAACTACGTGCAAAATTTTGTCCAGATCGCACCACCAAGACCATAGATACCGTGGAAAATTCTAGCGAATTATCGGAAAAAAATTGATCAGCTGAAGCATCGACATGATGTCTGGAGTTTTGCCTAAGTTTCAGAATTTTTTTGACAGCAGTCAAAAATTCCTTCAATCGATTTTTAAAACTGGAAAATGCGAATCTACCTACAAGGTGCATGTACGAGCGCTCAAAAGCTCCTGCCTTCACGGCAGTGCTTTTCGTAATTTTTTTTTTTCCGTACGGTTTTTTCGGAAACATTTCATTGTATAAACCTTGACGTGATAATAATGAACAAAACTAAAAGAGAATTAACGAATTTGGTGCAATCGTTTGAACGTGATGCTCGCACTCGTGCTCGCACATAGGTAAACCATAAATCCTCTTTTAATAATATAGATAAAACAAAATGTCTGAAAATCGATCACAACGCGTTTATCTGAATTTTCGATGACCACTGTTCTAGTGCTACTTTATAATGCGTTGTTAGATCTAGAGAATTCTGCATCCAAGCTGTGTTCGCAATTAGTTCATAATTCCTCCTGCTGTATATGGCATAGTCTTCCGAAACACAAGAATCAGAATAGTCTCTTTACTCCGTACGTAAACTAAGGCAGCCTCCCTCCGCACCCCCACACCTAACGAACACCTCAAGGGCTTATAATTTTCATTCAATAGGCCTAATTGATTCATCTCGTCAAGAACTCTCAATTAACCCAACTTAGATTCAATAATGGAGACCGGTCGCGAAAAACGTAGTCACACCACCGAGTGGGCGTTGCTGTTTCCCCTCAAAACCAGCCTGTTCTCGATGAGATCCTCGAGCAGTCACTCGACGGAACGTCTGAAATGCAAGACGAACTCCAAGAAGGTGGCCGAAAATGAAAGAATACGGATGCGGAGAGGTTCCAGCCTCTCCGAGCTCGACAAGCTGGCCGATAACGCGTTACCCGACCTCGTCAGATCTACAACGGCTCAGCACCAGCTGTCGCTCAGCCCAGCGTCGCTGCCTCACAGTCCGTACCTCTCGAGGTCGCTGATGAGCAGTAACGCGACTTCGATCAGGGGCAGCATAGGCGACTTGATGAACCAGAAGAAGTTCGGTAGTAGTCAGTGGAGCGTTAGAAGTGAGACTCTGATAGCTAAGACAGTGCCCCTTTCCACTGTCACCCCTAGGCATTCACCGCCGGCGGTCTCTTGTGATGTCTCCATGGAGAAGACGCTGGAGGAGTTCGACTCTCTGGGGCCTCTGACAGCGGCGCAAAGGACTCAGAAGCTGTCCAGGTTGATAAGGCAGCAGAGGTCAGCAGTACACAGAAGGGTAGGTGATTTTAAGAATATATTTTTGTCGATTTTGAATAACTTTTGACTCTGAAATGATTGAATTGTAGTCCTTGAAATCCTGCCTTTGTCATCAAAAACAAGGAAAAAAAAAATTATATTTTTTGTGATACAGTGACTACCAATGTGCGTCTCTTGTTCATGATATTATCGAACTTTCAATAGAATCGATTGAAACTGAAGGCAAATTGAAGGTTTAGGCGAGATAATGTCAACTCGACTTCAGAAACTCGTATATCATTTTAATGACGATATTCGATATTTCACATGACTTTGTGCTCTAAATTATTCTTTCCTTTCTTGAGTTACATGTATGTCGAAGTCCTCACAAATCTGCTTTTTCCGGTAATTTACTACAACATTCTATAGGGGTTCATGGAAGACACTTGCTTTCTCAATTTCGTCCCTATAGGGAGAATAGTCCCAGAGTAAGAGGGCTATAACATACAGACAGACAGATAGACGAAACTATCAGGATTTTCGTTTTTGTCATTTTGGCTACGGAACGGAAAATAAAGGGAGACCCTCGCCACTCAGAGATGAAAAAAATATTTCACATGGTCTGTGAGATGTCATTAGATAGGTCTTCGGAAATGATATGAAAGGTTTGAAATGACTATTTTTGTTAAGTTCCATGGAGTCGCATTGTCATAGGTGACAATGCAGGGATACAGGGGGAAATTTCCAATTAAATGATAGAAGTTAGGTTGTTGTGACTGTGTAAAGCTGAACTACAATAACATGACTTCTATCATTTTCTTGGAAAATTTTCCCCCTTTCCTGTATTCCCATCGCCTCCTCTATCACTGTATTGTCATTTTTTTCAATTCAACATTCAACATCGAACAACAAAGATTGAAAAACTAATTATGCTGTAATCGAACTCAACAAACTTATTCTGAGTAACCCTTAACATAATGCTGTAAATAGCTAGGTTTATTTAACCCCTGACTGGATCTTTGAAGACTTTCAGAAACCAAATTTTCAGGAACCACCACAACGTCATCCTTGTGACAGTGGTTACGAATATTTTACTCAGTTTGGAGTAAATCCTTTCTGACTCGATAGTGTCCGTATAAAGAAGCCCATGAAAAAAGTTAGTATATTCTTGTTGAGATCAAAATGAGTTCTTGATTTCTCAGTGCTCTAGTTGAGAAGGAACTATTTGGAATGCTCCAAACTTGGAAGATTCCGTCAGAATGTTTTCCCATGTTTTCCTGTCTTCTCGAACTGTTCTTGATAGGTCACAGAAAGAAGCTGGCCTCAAAAAAGCAAAACGGAGTCGTCGGATATTTTCACCGCCGCGTTTATATCGCAACATTGTATTTTATGAAAGTGATATTGAGAAACTTTGAGTTAGGTGCCTTTCAGCTTCTCCAAAAGTAAGTGACAGCCCCGCAACTGTGCAGAAGGAAGGTTCATCCTCTGCTTCCTAACCTTCAAGCCTATTTCGGTAACAGCCCATGGCGATTCGCCGAGATTCCGTCAGCACCCTCTTAGGGTCTCTGCGTTGCTTAAAATATTCCATTCCACAGGAAGTTCGCCCGAGGGTGTTCGCAAACCATTTGCGATTGTGTGAAGTTGAACACTTCAAGCAAAATCAAAGTTCTTACGCACAGGGGGTGATGACGGAGGCACGGCGAATCACCACAGGCTGATACTGAAATAGGGTTGAAGGATAGGAAGCAGAGGATGAACCTTCTTTCTGCACAGTTCTGGGGCTGTCTTGAGAAGCTAAAGGCACTTAACTCAAAGTTGCTTAAGTCTTTATGTACAATTTAGAGGTGTTCTCTCGAGAAGCAGAGGTAATGAATTTTTCAGTTCCTCTTCCTATATATCTTTATGGTTCACGAATTATTCGAGGAACAAACCCAGGGAAATTAGGTTTGATAATCCATCTACGGAATTTGATAAAAGCACTGACGTGAAGTCAGGTGCTCTTGCGCGCTTATTTAAATTAATCGCCAGAGCCACCACCCATCGAGATACAGAACCTGCACAACGCTGCTTGGCTTCGAATCTTATCAAGCTCATCCCCGGTTTCTGAGAGTCAGCTCAAACCGTGGTCCTACTGACACAACATTCAACATTCAACTGACAGCGATGTCAAATCAATTTGGGTCTATGAAAAGTTGTTTAGTAATCTTTCTTCTTGATATATAACACAAAGTGGGGTTTGTTCCACCACTTATAACTTGGGAACGGTTGGAGCGATGTTCATGGTTGTTGATTTGTTGTATTCATCTCCGTCCAGAATAGGAGAATAACCATTGAAAACATTGGGAAATTGCCGAAGAAAAATAAAATAAAAGCAACAAAATTTTCCAATACAAATTGTTCATAGATTTCGTAACTATTAATTAATGTTGATTTGATTGAAGTGTGAGTATCATTATTAATGACGCGGTCAAGAAGATCTAATATGCGGCGCCAGAATGGAGGAAAGCGCTGGAAGTGCAATGTAATGCCTCTCGGGTGATTCCGCACAGAGACTAGGACTCTTAAGGGTAGCTTCGGCATACAGGGATTGCTGGCTTCCCACCAATTGACCTAATTGTTTTTTTTTTTGTTTAGTCAGGGGGAATCCTCATGGACGAACTATCTCCGATAGATAGAACAGTGTGAGACTTCGTGTGAAGCACGACCTACTCTAACTAAACCTAACCTGCTGTTTTAGATTTCGGGCATTTATTACATAATAACCTTTTGACTCTTCTTGTTCGTATCTCTATCACGATCTTTTTCGTGTGATAATTGTGTTACCTATGAATTTGAATTTCATAGGAGTCTCTTCTTCCGGATAATTTAAATTTCGATTACTCAATTTCTGTTCCTACGTAGTTGATCTCTGGGTCTTTTGTGATAGGTGGGTATCCTAACCACATCTTCTGCGGGGTTGTAGTCAACAAGTCTTCTTAGCTCATCATTTGGGTGTTGACTTGCTTTTTCAAATATCTTCTCGGCCTTCTTTTTCAGGAAATCTGTGACCGTTTCCCATTCTAAGTCTCTTTGGATTTGTTCGTTTCTTACGAACCACGGCTATTCATTGCTGCTCTGAGCAGTTTATTCTCTGTTACTTGAATCTTCTTTAGAAGGCTATTGGCTGCATGGCCCCATGCCGCCGAGCCATATATTAGTTGGGGTCTTGCAATTGACTTGATCATTCGTAGCTTCGTGCTTTGGTTCATTTGACTTCTTCTTCCCAGCAGTGGGTAAAGTCTACTTATTGCTGAGTTTGTTTTATCCACTGCATATTTTTTATGGTTTTTCCATGTTAGCCCTTTATCTAGTTTTACTCCTAGATATTTGACTTCATTCTCCCATTTTATCTCTTCTCCATCTATCTGTAGGTTGGAATTAATTTCAAGTCTCCGCTTCTGTAGTAGAATAGCTTGGCTCTTTTTGCTATTAATTTGAATTTTCCATTTAATGAACCATCCTTCTAAATCTTCTAGTGCTTCTTGCAGTCTTCTGTGTATGACATCTGGTCGTCGCAGGGCTAGCAGACTCCTTGAGTTCTTAGGAATATCGTAGATATATATGTTGTAGAGCAGAGGTCCTAGAACTGATCCTTGGGGCACTCCTGCTTCTACTTGTCTGGTGGTAGATAATGTGTCGTCTATTTTGACATAAAAATTCCGGTTCCTCAGGTAGTTTCTTATTATCTTGCAGGTTTTGGTGGTGTAGCCTGCCATCATCATCTTGTAGGCAAGTCCTTCGTGCCAAACTCGGTCAAAGGCTCTCTCGACATCTAATAGCACTAATCCTGTGGCTTGTTTATTCTGAAATCCTTCAGTGACTTATTCAGTGATCCTTAACAGTTGAAGTTCTGTGGAATGATTTCTTCTGAAACCAAATTGTTCCGGTGGTATCAGATTCAGCGCTTCTGTTTCTTCATTGATTCTTTTTGCAATGACTCTTTCGACAATTTTTCCAAGGGCTGACAGTAGACTTATCGGCCTGTAGTTTTGTGGGAATTTTCTATCTTTTCCAGGCTTATTGAACACAATTACTTCCGCTGTTTTCCATCTTTCCGGATAGTATTCTGTTCTCATCACTGCGTTCGCTATATTGGTCTTCATTGTCATCGTCTTCTCTGTAGTTGATTCGGGCTTCTCATTCTATTGCGTCGACCAGTGCTTCGGCTTTTTCAAGCTTTGAGTAGACCTAATTGTGACGGAAAGATGCTTCCTTTATACCATAGGAGGAGCTATACCAGGCAATCGACGTATGGCAGGAAGGATGACATTTAGAAAATACAGGAGAGATGGGATGATAACCCAACAACACCAACGGAAATTAAAGAAATCATCAAGAAATTGAAAAACAGAAAAGCTCCAGGAAAAGACAAAGTAACAAACTTTATGTTACGTAAATTACCCAGAAAAGGAATAGCAGCGCTAACCAATATAGCAAACGCAGTGATGAGAACAGAATACTATTTGACTCAATTTTGACAGGGCATGAAACAGATGGTACTTTCACTTAGAGGATAGGATGGACGCGGGAAGATTTGTGTCTTGCATGCCACGTTGTAGATGACACGAAACACATGGTTTATATAACACTCTCTCAGATAGATGGAGGAAAGGAACGCTTTGGTTGGAAAGATAGGCCGCGCAGCGCCAGTTGAGAATATAATAGAGAAAATGATACAGCTTGAAGGATCCTGGAAGGTGTTAACGGCTTTGTGACAGGAGTCATGAGGAGAAAGGAGACAGAGGACCACTTCGCATAAGGGATCATCAAAGTACGGACAGGGATGTATTTCCGGTGGTCCCCGCATTTCCCCAAGTTGTATTTTTTTGGTCGACCGGCAACAACATCAAGCCAAACCGACATATCCCACGACAAGGGTCGTGGTTGAATCTAGCAGCATATTTTTTCCACAACCCGAAATAAAATTCAAAATTATTCTAGGTGATTATAGGGGATGGGCTAGTCAACTTCTTTGAAAAACACAAGATCTTCAGCCCTCAACAATATGGCTTTTTGTCAAAAAGATCGGTGGAATCTGCAATCACAGAAGTAGGGCAAAAAATAAGTGAATCTTTCGATAATAAAAAAAAATGTAGCCTACAAGCATGCGATGTGTCAAAAGCGTTCGATAGTATCAAACATTCAGTATTGTTGGAGAAACTGGAATTCTACGGTATTCGAGGGGTGGCATTGGACCTGTTGGAGAGTTATCTGACATGTAGAGCACAGAAAACTTGTTTGGGCGGGAAATCTTTAGGTGAGAGTAGATAACGGCGTTCCGCAAGGATCAATACTGGGTCCCATCTTGTTTGTGATCTACATCAATGACTTGTCAGCAAATGTGACAGCTGATCAGACTATTCTCTTTGCCGTTGATACCTCATTCTTGAATGCTGGAAAGGAAGATCAGGAATTGAGAGCAAAAGATGAGAAAACAATGGAAGATGCAAAGTCGTGGTTTGATGCAAATGGGATGATGATGAACATCGATAAAACCCAGAGGATCCTCTTCGAGACCAAGCCGTCGACTTCCGATTGCTCCCTGAGACTTCTTGTTGTCACATTGATGCCCAACCTGGGCTTCTCACATCATGTTGATGTGCTGATTCCGAGACTCTCGGGAGCAACTTATGCTATAAGGAGAATCAGGCAGCTGGCAGGACCCGAAGCTGCAAGGTTAACGTATCTGGGACACTTCCATAGCGCTCTCAATTTCGGCGTGCTATTTTGGGGCGATTCCCTTGAGAGCGCCAGGATATTCCGAAAGCAAAAGAACGCTTTGAGAGTACTATGCAGGGTGAATGGACGACAAAGCTGTAGGGGATTGTTAACGAGGGTAGGCATACTTACCTTGCCGAGTATTCTTATACTTGCCCGCATCCTTTACATTTTTGACCATCAAAAAATAATAGAGAGGAATAATTACCACCATGAGTATGAAACCAGAAATCGTGAAAATTTT
Source organism: Aphidecta obliterata (assembly GCA_963966015.1). NCBI lineage: Eukaryota > Metazoa > Arthropoda > Insecta > Coleoptera > Coccinellidae > Aphidecta > Aphidecta obliterata. The sequence goes on along the minus strand of OZ014435.1, from coordinate 18,459,782 downwards.
ATAAGCCCATATCACAGGGTGAAGGCTGCTCAGGTGATCGTAAATCATTTGGCTATTAAGTTGTTCAATAAGCTACCTTCCAACCTCAAAACATTGAGGAGGGGACAGATGAGGAGGAGACTCATGAAGTCCTGGTCTGAGGGATCCGTTCGGCGTATAGTTGATTTTTAACCGTGTGTTTGTTTGTTGAAATGTGAATTTTGTCTTATACATATATTTTACTGAGACCTCATGTAAGTTTGATGGGTCAAAAACTTATTTACCACAGTTTCATGTAGATAGGCGAATAAATAAATAAATAAATAAATAAATAAAGAGGTAAGGGATTGCGTTGAGTTGGGTAAGGTTTAGTAGGGTCACGGTAGCGTTAGCTTAGGGTTAGGTCAGACTAAGTTAGGATTAAGTTACTATTGATTATAATAATTCCACTGTATTGAATATTTCACTACAATTTAATTGAAGTATACCTTAGCCACAGCAACGCGTGGCCGGGTCTGCTAGTAGACTAATATATTATGATGATTTTGATTCGACATGAGGTGACACTGTAGCGGTAATATGGAACCGAAGATTATGAACGAACCCCAGATTATGTTTTGTTTTGTATATTGTTTATATCCCGACTCTCCTAGGTCTCTGTTAGACCCCTCAGAAGCTCAGAGCTTCAGAAGCTCAGAGCTTCAGAAGCTCAGAGCTTGTGCGAGTAAGGAGACCCGGTTGTGTTCTGTGTAGGCTTTGTTACTGTGTCCTTACGCCACCTGAGGCACAGCACTGTTAATTGTTTACCGAACATAGTTAATCGATAAAACGATATTTACGAAATATAATTTTATATGCGAACCAAACCGGCCGCCAGAGTAACATTGGACAGTGGACATTTTACGTTTGAAGATATTTTTTTTCTTCTTATGATCTCAAGAAATCGCGCATGAACATTCGTGTCGTTATTTCATATCTAATAATATCCTAATTTATCAGAATTATTGAGGAAAAGAATTCATCTGGCTATTTCAACGAAACCCTCCGTCGGATTTTGTCCATTTACGAATCAGACCGGCGCATTCTGACCACGAACGTACCCCGAATGAATAAAACTTTAGGCACTTCCTTTCAAAAGTCAACAAAGAACAGACAGAATTGTTCTTGACCAAGAATTATTCATCTGTAAGTCCAATCTCATCATTTCAAACCATTCTCGGCTCAAAATTCTGAAATTACAGATATTTGAGCAACAACATGATGCACAAAAATGATAAAGAGCACTGCCGTGATGTCAGGAGCTTTTGAGCGCTCGTTCACCCACCTTGTAGGTAGATTCGCATTCTCCAATTTTAGAAACCAATTGAAAAAATTCTGAAAGCTGTAAAAAAAAATTTCAAATTAAGGCGAAAATCCAGACTTCACGTCAGTGCTTCAGCGACCACTTTTCTTTTCGATAATTCGCTAGAATTTTCAATGGAATCTATAATCTTGGTAATGCGATCTGGACTCCTTACGTAGTTCGAATAAATTATTCTTCATCTATGTGCGAACTCTCCTTCCAATCCAATGAGTATTTTCGAAATTATCAGGCTAAAAATATTTTGAACGGCTATTTTAACGGAACCCCAAGTAGACTTTTGCTCATTGATGAACGCGACCGCGAATTTCGCGATCCGAACCTATCCTGAAAATTTCGAGTCCCTAGGCTTTTCCATTCGTAAGTTATGTTTATCTATGGTTTCTATGGTTCTGGTCATGCGATCTGGGAAAAATGTAGCTTGAATATATAATTCTCCATTGAAACACAACATCACGATCAAAGCCGCAGTTTTGAAATGATCAAGAAAACTGAATTTCGAACGACCATATTTACGGAACCCCTAGTCTTATTCTGCTCATTGATAAACGTGACCGCGATATCCACCTATCCTGAAAATTTTAAGCCCCTAGGCCTTTCCATTACGAAGTTATAATTTTTCATGATTTCTATGGTTCTGGTCATGCGATCTAGACAAAATTCTGCAAGTAGCTTGAACACGTCATCCTCCATCTGAGTGCAAAATTCCATCTCGATCGAATGTCGAATCGGTGTAGTTTGGGAGTTATTAGAGAAACAAAATTTCGAACGGCCATATTTACGGAACCCCTGGTGGAATTCTGCCTCGGCATTTTGGAACTGAACCCACATTGAAAGTTCAAGTCTCTAGGACCCTCCGTTTGAAAGTTATAGTGTATATGGAAGGCCGGACGGACAGACTCAAATTTTTCAACGGATTCCTCATTAGTTAGTTGAACCTTGTCGATTGAGCCCATTTTCGGCTCAAAATTTGAAAAATACAGTCATCGTGACGAAATGATATAGCCCTTGTGTAAGTAGTACCTGCGCTCATAAAGGGGCGATAAAATTGAACTACATTTATTCGACCAAACCTACGTCGAACCACTGATTTTTCTACTATAGTGCAGTTGAGTCTGCAACGCGTTATTTGTATCTCCAAACAAATCTAACATCAGCTCAATTTATCAATCAGGTTGATAAAGAGAAAAATATCTACTATCCTGTCCGTAATTGCATCCCCGACAAATTATGGTGGATATCGAAACAATCACGAGCGAAATCGCAAATGGAATCGGATAAGATAAACATGCAAAAACATTCTGCAATACGTTTTCTGTGTCGCTTTTGTCAATATCGAAATATGTCTCATTACTCTTTCGGGAACACCACGGTAATATCGCTTGATGAGTTTATATTTTTGGATGCTTATCAGCTTATTATATGATCCTACGAATTATTTATAGACTTGCAGTATGATCTTGACCTACTTTTTGAAAAGATAATACAGGGTGACTACTTTTGAAGGGCCAAATTTCACGGAATATTTCAAGTTTTTCCATCAAATCAATCATACTTCAGTTGTCCTTGTAGCCTCGTCATAGTTGACCACATATCTGAAAACAGCATTAAATTTGCTACAAGGTAAGAATTTCTGTGTGCCAAAAAAATTCTTATTGCGGGCGTGGTGAGGAGATGAATATCACGATTCTGAAGTAAACAAAACCAGTCATATTTTTCCAATGGTTTTATCGATGAAAAATCATCAATTATGGACATGCAAAAAATACCCCATTTAGTGTGCTTTCGAACGACATATCCACTTTTGTGCTTGATGTTTGTCTTCTGCCCTTATTTCATGGCTAACAAGATAACAAGGAAAAAGTAGAAATATTTCAAACCTAAATTTGTTCTATTTTGAAGCTCTTTATGAGTGAATACTAAAGTTATTTTTATGGAAATCATGAATTTATCTGTGGATTAAAAATAATTTGATGGAATAAACCGAATTTCAATAATACGGATTTTATGAGAACATGTGAAGAAAACAGACTACTACTACTCATAACATTTGTTCGAAATATCCAATATGTTTAATATACTAACTGACGAAGAAACTGCAACACCCAGAAGGAGCTGTTTAACTTTCAAATTTTTTTTTGGTAAAACATAGATAGTATAGCAAGGAGTAAATGATTAAAATTTGGAGACAAAAATCGTGAAGGTTTTTTCATGTAAACATTTTTGGTTACTTGAATATTGTAGACGTTTTTTCGCAAATTTTTAAAATTTTACAACAAACCAGCTGTTCGAGGAGATCCAAGGTCGATGTTCAGTGGTTGTTAAAATGCCTAGAGCACGAGTACGCGGAATTTATCGCCAGCTAAGTGAATTTGAAAGAGATCGAATGATTGGTCTACGGGAGGCGGGGTTGTCATTTCGAGAAATCGCTAACCGTATGAACAGAAATTCCACTACTGTTATGAGATGTTGTCAAGCGTGGTTTGATAATGCCCAAAATCGAAGAAGAGTAGGCACCGGACGTCGAAGGGGCACAGAGTTCAAGATCGACGTCTAAGACTTATGGCTATTAGGGACCGATTTGCGACAACTCGATATTTGGCTGATGAGTGGTTAGGAGAACAAGGCCATCCTGTAACTGTCCGAACGGTTTACCGCCGGATGAGGTCTTTTGGACTGCAGCATTATCTAATCCATCTTGTGTTACCGTGTTACTGACGGTTGAGCATCGCCGGCAACGATTAGAATGGTGCAGAGAACGTCAACGGAATGTGGAATGGCATCAGGTCGTCTTTTCTGATGAATCTCGATTCTCCTTGGGTGCACATGATGGCCGAAGAAGACAGCTGAGACATTGGCGGTCGATCAGACCACCTCTGTCAAAACCACTCGCGGAACACTTCAAGGAGGAGTAATATCTCCCCTCCTTTGGAGTCTGGTAGTGGATGAACTACTGCACAGGCTAACGGAGCTTGGCTTCGAATGTATAGGCTATGCCGATAACATAGTCCTAATAGTAAGAGGTAAATTTGGGGTTTCCCTCTGTGATCTGTTGCAGAGGGGCCTCAAAATTATCGAGCAGTGGTGCTTGTCAGTGGGGCTCAACATCAACCCAGCTAAGACCACAGTGGTTCCCTTTACCCGGAAAAGAAACCTTCCAGCCATGAAGCCCATCTCGGTGAATAGAGATAACGTAGAATGGAACTATGAAGTCAAATATCTAGGAATTACCCTAGACAATGAGCTTCTATGGAACAAGCATGTTGAAAATACTGCTAGTAAAGCGAGAAGAGCTCTAATGGCGTGCAGAAACCTATCCGGTAAAACCTGGGGCTGTAACCCTAAAATACTGCGATGGATGTATGTCATGATTGTAAGACCAATAATAACTTATGGGGCAGTAGTCTGGTCTGCTAAGACAGGGCAAACAAGCACGAGGAAAATACTCGACAAGATACAAAGGCTTGCCTGCGTTTGCATCACTGGAGCTATGAGAACGTGCCCAACAAGAGCACTTGAGGTCATCACAGATCTCACTCCATTACATCTTGTGATCAACAGGGTAGCCCATGAGGCTATCCTTAGAATATCTAGGGAAGGTACAGGGAATGAGAGAATTAAAAGTCAAGGAGCCTGGTCCTCTCTGAACAAGTACATCTCATCAGCGAACCTGCATAGTGATGTTATAATTAAAAGAGTAAGCATTGAGAAGAACTACAACACTATGCTATGTAAAAAGGAAGAATGGGAAAAGGAATACACTACCCAAAACTTCAAAGTATATACCATCAAATGGTATACAGATGGTTCTAAAACCTCGATGGGGGCCGGCGCTGGAGTATACGGGGCAAGAACCAAGTGTACACTATCGTTAGGCTCCTACTCGAATGCTTTTCAGGCAGAAATACTTGCAATCGAAAGATGAATAGATATAAACCTGGAAAAAAACTGCCAAGGGTGCGACATTGTGATCCACTCGGATAGTCAAGCTGCTATCAAAGCACTGAACTCCTATATCATCGACTCAAAGCAGATATGGGAGTGCCGGAGGAAACTTAATGAAGTAGGCAAGAAAAATAAGGTCTCTTTAGTCTGGGTTCCTGGTCACTCAGGAATCAAAGGAAACGAAGAGGCCAATACAATTGCCAGAAAGGGAGCACAAACGCCACTTACTGGCCCAGAACCTTTCTGTGGCATAGGTTAACGCACCTATAAGGAATAGTTTCTGGAGAGGGAAGAGACTGAAAGAGAAGCACTCTGGAGGAACCTTCCGGGAATGGATCACTCTAAAAGGTTCATTCGGAACTTTGAAAGTTCAAGATCCAAAAAGTATTTGGATCTCAGTAAGAACAAGTTACGCCTACTCACTGGATTCCTCACAGGACACTGTCGCCTTAGGAAGCATATGATGAGAATGAGCTTAACAGAAACAGACGAGTGTAGATTATGTGGTGAAGAAGAGAAGAAGAGGAGACTCCTGTTCACCTGGTTACAGAATGCCTCGCCATTGTAAACCAGCGCAAAGAATGTTTTGGACAATAGAATTACAGGAGGAATGAGGATCTAACCTCCTTGAAGCCCTCTCAGATACTGAAGTTCATTGGAGCTCTGGAGCTGGAGGGCGAGCTGTAGGTAGCGCATTTGCGAATACAGCTCTGATGGGGGGCACAATATACCTTGAGGTCGCAGTGGAACGTAACCCCCTTCCTAACTATAAACTATAAACTATGGTAGAAGAAGGGTTAGTTTAGACGACGCAGGGGAGAAAGAAGTGAACCTCAGTTTGATATTGAGCGTCATGTACACCGGTCAGTAGGCGTTATGGTATGGGTAGCTATTGCACATGCAAGTAGGTCACCTTCAGTCTTTATTCGAGGTAACATGGCAGCGCTGCGTTACCTTCAAGAAAAAGTGGAGCCATATGTTCTCCCTTACCTCAACTGGCTCGAGAATCCAATATTTCAGCAAGATAATGCTCGACCTCATGTTGCCAGAGTTAGTTTGAACTTTTTTGAAGCGACCCGTATGAATCTTTTGCCATGGCCGCCCAGATCCCCCCCGATCTTGCGCCCATAGAGCATGTTTGGGACGTCATGGGTAGAAGGCTTTGGCGGCTCTGAGACATGAACTACAGGTAGCTTGGGATAGTATCCCTCAAGAAGAAATAGACCATCTTATTGCATCAATGCCAAGACGTGTTGAGGAGTATATAGATAATCGCGGTGGACAAACACATTATGAACAAATTTATGAAAAAAAATTGTAAACCCTTCTTTTTTTTTCTCAAATTTCAATCATTTACTCTCTGCTATACTACCTATGTTTTACCAACAAAAAAAAATTTGAATTCAAACAGCTCCTCCTGGGTGTTGCAATTTCTTTGTCTTTCAGTATATATACATTAAACATCGTTTTCGCAGCGGTTCAACAAACCTGCGGAGTTCACAACGTTTCTGACGCATTTCTGCCCAACACAAATTTATTCTTTCGGTCAGATCCTCTCTAGTCCGAACGTGAAGTTCATATACTTTTTCTGCCAAGGTGCTCCAGACATAAACAAAAATTCAAAGGCGTATGGTCGGGGCTCCTTGGTGGCAATCTTACCGGACCGTACCTTCCAATTCCGGCTATTATGAACTAAGCAGTCATCCATTCAAAATCAGATATTGTGTCTGTTAGCCAGGGGCATTTCATTCAATATGTCCGTTAAGCTGCTTTGGATTGATGTAATGAATTCTTCAGAGTTGAGGCGACAGGGAAGTATCACTAGTCCGAAAAGTTAATCTCTCATGACTCCCGACGCCGGAATTTGCGGGACTTGATGAATGAATATTCAGGGGTGCAATGGATTGGGAAGGGGCGGCCAGTTAAGATAGCCACGAAGGAGCTCCGATCTCACGCCTTCGGATTATTATGTCTGGAACATCTTGGAAGAAAAAGTCTAACAATTTCGCGTTCAGACTCGAGAGATCTGATCGAAATAATAAATTTGTGTTGTTCAGAAATGCGTCAGAAACGTTGTAGACTTCGCAGATTTGTAGATTCAGTGCGAAAACGATGTGTAAAAGGTATTGAACAAGGTGGTGGACATTTTGAACAATTGTTAAAAGTAGTAGTAGTCTGTTTTCTTCACATGTTTTCATAAAATCTGTATCAATAAAATTCGGTTTATTCCTTCGAATTATTCCGCATCGACAGATAAATTCATGATTTCCATAAAAATAACTCCAGTATTCACTCATAAAGAGCTTCGAAATAGAGCAAATTCAGGTTTGGAATATTTCGACTTTTTCGTTGTTATCTTGTTAGCCATGATATTAGGGCAGAAGACAAACATCAAGCACAAAAGTTGATATGTCATTCGAAAGCACCCTAAATGGGGTATTTTCTGCTGGGAAGAAAACATGCCCATAATTGAGCATTTTCCATCGATAAAACCATTGGAAAAATAGGACTGGTTTGTTCACTTCAGAATCGTGAAATTCATTTCCTTACCACGTCCGCAATAAAATTCGTTTTGGCACACAGAAAGTCTTATCTTGTAGCAAATTCAATGCTCCTTCCTGATTTGTGGTCATATTTGATGATACTACAAGGACAACTGAAGAATAATTGATTTTATGGAAAAACTTGAAATATATCGTGAAATCAAGAAACGTTGAATTGAAGAATAACCGTCAACATTTGAACCATGTGTTATATGACATTTTTTTTTTTGCAAATCTCATGTATGATCTCCACCTGAAAGAAGACAACCAGTATATTCCTAATTCTATTGAAACTATTGAAGAGATTCACCGCGGTGCAGTGTTTCATGCGAATATCTGGAGAATACAGAATTTAACGAAAATGTCCAAATTTACCAATCGATTTCAGAGTAATAGATCAAGATGTCAGGCACACTAAATCCTGTCCCGCCTCCACTTCCGTAAGAAATTGTACCTGGGCATCCACCTCCACAAGATTTTAACGAAGTTTAATGAAGTTTTTTTACTTCTTGGATAACTGGATTTGGGCAGAAGAGGCTGCATCTAGCCATTCTTCACTACTCATAAATAACTATCTTGGCAGGGGCGGGACCAGCTTTGCCGAAAAATGTAAATTCTGCCGAGGAGATTTTTTACCATATCGCATAGATGCGTTGAAAGTTGTCCGATTTTGAAGTAAAAGTATTGTTATGGTTCGTTCAAGATAATAATATTGAATTTTGAAATTTGTAAGAAAACCACTAACAATATCCAAAGACTTTTGTTTTAATTATATATTCAATATTCAATTTCGCCCGAGACCTCTCCTCAAGGAGAGTTCTAAGATGAACAATCGAAAGAAATGTTTTACAAAAATTATATAATCCACAATCTAATTCTTCAAAACAACCCCAACTATCAGAAGGAACTAAAAACTAATATATCTAAACTCCAAAGTAACGATCAACGATCAATAGATGAGTTATGTTCAACAATCTCCAATTCCAATTCTCCTTCCTATAACCCGCACGCCGTTTAGATATCTCCTTCACTCGCCAAATCAATTCAAGCAATTCAATCTCCTATTGACAAAGTTATACTTGTCTGCTCTCAAAACAATTTTTCTGCAAACTTTCTGAAAAAACAATCTCCAGTCTGACGTTTCTCTATTAATTGTCCAGTCGCCTCCTTTTTCCTTCCAAATTATTTCGTATCGCTTTTCCCTTGGTATGCCAACATTCTTGATACATTTTCCATTTTCACATGCACATTTTCATTTTGATATTCTTCATAACCATAACTAAACTAAACTTTACTATTTGAAATCAATAATTTTAACCAATTCATATACTTCTTTTCAAGTAAAATGAACCCTCTTTGAAAATATAATATTACAATAATTTATAAATTGACCGAATTTCCTGAATTGACTATAAGATGTTTGAAGGTTCTTGAATTTTTGGTGATATATTTGAATTTATCGTATTCTAAATTTTTGACACTTTGAGGAATATGACCATGTCCTACAAAACATCAATCTTGATTTTCCGTTAAAATGTCGCATAATAGGTGAAAAAAAAACGTGCAAACATGACCAAAATCGGCCGAATTCTCGATTGCGGTCGAGTAGTGCAGGTATAAATGTAAAGATGCACGCCTGGCCGGAGCGCGCTTTTATTATAATAGGCACTTTCCCCGCGTCGGCCAGCTATCCCAACTTTCCGTCCGCAATCGAGCGTCGGGCCGGTTTTGGTCATGTTTCCACGTACTTTTCACCTTTTTTGCAACATTTCAACGGGAAATCAAGATTGACGTTTGATAGTACTATACTTCTTCTTCGAAAATCTCATTTGTAAATTGAAATCGGACAACTTGCGACGCATCCAGCCCCTCCGGAAAAAAGTGCCTAAAATAATTCAAATTGCAATTACGCAAAAACAATTTATCCAACAACGTCCGGGTTGTGCACACTCTAAGAACCTATTAACAGCTACATTCATCCAGAAAACTAGCGCTACAACTTTGAAAAGGTCCAAGTTATAAATTCTTCGAAAAACGCTTATTTTTACGATTTTTCCGGCTTTTCTACTCTAATAATAAACCGATTGAGTTGCAATAACATTCATATTCTTCGCCTTTTTGAGCGCTCGTACTACTTACACGAGGGCTATATCATTTCGTCACGATGTCTGTATTTTTCGAATTTTGAGCCGAAAATGGTCTCAATCGACTATGTTCGACTCACTGATGACGAATCCGTCGAAAAATTCGAGTCTGTCCGTCCGGCCGTCCGGCCGTCCGGCCGTATACACGATAACTCTCGAACGGAATGTCCTAGAAACTTGAAATTTTCAGGGTAGGTTCGAATCTCGAATGCCGCGGTTAAGTTCGTTATTGGGCAAAATTCGTCAAGGGCTTCCGTAAATATGGCCGCTCAAAATTTTGTTTTTCTGATTACTCCGAAACTACTGATTCGATCGAGGTGAAATTTTGCACTCAGATGGATAATTACGTACTCAAGCTACATGCAGAATTTTGTCCAGCTCGCATGACCAGAACCATAGAAACCATAGAAAATTATAACTTTGTAATGGAAAGGCCTAGAGACTTGAAATTTTCAGGATAGGTGTGGATCGTTAATGTAGCGTTAACGTGTATCAATGAGCAAAATAAGACTAGGGGTTCCGTAAATATGGCCGTTTGAAATTCAGTTTTCTTGATCATTTCAAAATTATGGATTCGATCTCGACGAAATTTTGAATTTAAATTGAGAATTATATATTCGAGCTACATTTCTTCCAGATCGTATGATCAGAATCATAGAAACCATAGAAAATCATAACTTTCGAACAAAAAGGCCTAGTGACTCGAAATTTTCAGGATAGGTTCGGATCGCGAATTTCGCGATCCTTTTTATCAATGAGCCAAATTAGACTAGGGGTTCCGTAAATATTGCCGTTCAAACTATATTTTTTCTGATAATTTCGAAAATACTTATTGGATTGAAATGAAATTTCGCACATATATGAAGAATAGTGTATAATTTTGTCCAGATTGCATTACCAAGACCATAGATACCGTAGAAAATTCTAGCGAATTATCGAAAAAATGGACCCAAAGCACTGACGTGAAGTCTGGATTTTCGCGTTGGTTTGAAATTTTCTTTGACAGCTGTCAAAATCTTTCCAATTGGTTTGTAAAACTGGAGAATGCGAATCTACCTACAAGGTGCCTGTACGAGCGCTCAAAAGCTCCTGCCTTCACGGCAGTGCTTTTCGAAATTTTTTATTGAGCGCTCGTACTACTTACACGAGGGCTATATCATTTCGTCACGATGTCTGTATTTTTCGAATCTTGTGCCGAAAATGGTCTCAAACGACAATGTTCGGCTCACTGATGACGAATCTGTTGGAAAATTCGAGTCTGTCCGTCCGTCCGTATACACGATAACTTTCGAACGGAATGTCCTAGAAATTTGAAATTTTCAGGGCAGGTTCGAATCTTAAATGCCGCAGTTGAGTTCGTTATTAGGCAAAATTCGCCCAGGGGTTCCGTAAATATGGCCGCTCGAAATTTTGTTTTCCTGATTACTTCGGAACTACAGATTTGATCGAGGTATAATTTTGCACTCAGATGGAGAATTACGTGTTCAAGCTACATGCAAAATTTTGTCAGCTCGCATGACCAGAACCATAGAAACCATAGAAAATTATAACTTTGTAATGGAAAGGCCAAGGGACTTGAAATTTTCAGGATAGGTGTGGATCTCGAATGTTGCGTTCACGTTCATCAATGAGCAAAATTAGACTAGGAGTTCCGTAAATATAGTCATTTGAATTTCTGTTTTCTTGATAATTTCAAAACTATGGATTTGATCGTAACGAAATTCTGTATTTAAATTGAGAAAGATATATTTTAGCTACATTTTTTCCAGATCGCATGATCAGAACCATAGAAACCATAGAAAATCATAACTTTTGAACGGAAAGGCCTAGGGACTTGAAATTTTCAGGATAGGTTCGGATTGCGATCACTTCCATCAATGAGCAGAATAAGACTAGGGGTTCCGTAAATATGGTCGTTTGAAATTCAGTTTTCTTGATAATTTCAAAACTATGCATTCGATCGTGACGAAATTTTGTATTTAAATTGAGAATGATAAATTCGAGCTACATTTTCTCCAGATCGCATGATTAGAAGCATTGAAACCATAGAAAATCATAACTTTCGAACGGGAAGGCCTAGGGACTTGAAATTTATGGATAGGTTCGGATTGCGAATTTCGCGATCACTTTCATCAATGAGCAAAATAAGATTAGGGGTTCCGTAAATATGGCCGTTCAAAGTATTTTTTCCTGATAATTTCGAAATTACTTATTGGATTAGAATTAAATTTCGCACATAGATGAAAAATAATGTATTCAAACTACGTGAGAAATTTTGTTCGGATCGCATTACCAAGACCATACATACCGTAGAAAATTATAGCGAGTTATCGAAAAAACAAATTGGTCACCTTTAGCACTAACGTGAAGTCTGGATTTTCGCCTTAGTATGAAATTTTCTTTGACAGCTGTCAAAATCTTTTTTATTGGTTTCTAAAACTGGAGAATGCGAATCTACCTACAAGGTGGATGAACGGGCGCTCAAAAGCTCCTGACTTCACGGCAGTGCTTTTCTAAATTTTTTTCTATCATTTTGTTGTTGAAAGTGTCATTGCTTCATTAGTTACGAGAAAAGTCATTATATTTGCGAGTCGAAAACATATCACTCAACATCCACGGACCACCCCACGATCCCACATCTGCGGTTTTCTTTCGAGATTTTTGTCACAGAATGACACTTCATCTGCTCTTTTCTTTATTTATAAAATGTTCAAAGGAATGCCTATGAGCTTTCGATTACATGGAAGCCCCTCTCCAATTTCCGGCAAGACATCACCCCCCTGAAAATTTTCTAAGAATGTGGTCGCGGAAATCATTATTTTCCATTTTAATACGAGAATTCCCAACTCTGAGTATAAGATATTTCCCTCATCAGGCGTATATTGCACCCAACCATATCCGTGCAAGAGGATCAATAGGTACAAGCCGTTGTCCCTTCATAATTCTTGGCAGTTTCCCTTTTACACCCGAATTTATTCGTCCGTGAACATTTCCGAAATCTATTATTGATGCAACGCTGAACACGCATCCATTCAGGATGTCCCTTGTTCCAATCCAATGTCGTTTAGAATCCCGTATAATTAGGGTGTGAACCCTGGAATGCGCCCCCGAAGCAGAAACGTGTCGCAGTTATCCTTCAACTATGATTTGTTCATTAGATTGAGATGTTTTGGTTAAAACGAACTACACTAATGAGTTTTTTGATCTTGATAGAATTGGTTGGATTTTTTTATATTTATAGTTATTTAATCAACTAGTTTGTTAATGACAGCGATTAATGGTCGAAATATTTCAACGCGCTCGCTCCGCTCACGCGTTAATGTTTGAGACCATTAAACGCTGAATTAATAAACGAGTTGATAACAAGATTTTTCCGTCGACCTCATCAGGACTTGAATATAAATTCTGGATCGAAACCAATTTTTATTTTGCATGATATACAAATTTGACGTAATACAAATTTCTATGTTCATTTCGATATATTAATATTTATGCTTCCTATAGAACAATTCGAAAAATTCCTAGAGAGAATATTAGACATGTTGTGACATTCTGAATAGTTTACATTTATTTCATTTCCTATAATGTCCGATAAGGAACGTGTGGATGAAGTGGAGGCACTATTTACTTTGGAACTATTATGACATATTTTTTTTCTGCAGTTTCTATTTTATTTTGAATGGAGTTTTCAATATACCCTTCTGCAACAGAAGTTGATTTCCAACCACCAAGTCTTTTGATGGCTGAAAAATCTGCACCACTGTCAGAAAGAATAGACGCAGAAGAACGCCGAAAACAGTGACATGTATACAAATGTGGTTGCTCCAATTTGAGAAAGTTTGCAATCATTGACGGTAATTTAGAAAATGTATTAATTCCAACTGGTTGTGTTGAGCATTTAGAGTTCGTATAAAAAACGAAAAATTTTTCGTGTGGAGTGTGAGCTGGCCTCAAGGATATATATCTCTTTATTATGTTTAAAAGTGTATGCTCATCATTATCCACAACAGTGAATATCCTGTTCGAATGTGTTTTCGATGAATTCACTGTCACCAAAAATTTCGATCCCATATCTTGTACATTCTTTCTCTGCAACCTTAACAATTCAACTTTTCTCAATGCACCCGCTACTCCGAATATCAAAGCGACCTACAAATCAAACAATGATAGTTATTTCACTATAAGGATATAATGAGAATAAGTTGGAATAACGATTCAATTAAGTTTTATTTTTACCTTCGACATCAAGAAAACACTATAAGGAGCAGTCGCTATGAACTCTCTCACATGTTCTTTTTCAAGAACTTTTGATTTTTTTGGGATATATCCCTCTCTTTTCCGTTTAATGAACATCACCAGTTTGTGGTATCTGCTTATATCAGTATTGTCTTTCACATTTAGTGTTGATTTCAGCATCGAATATTTTGGCCATAAACTTGCTAGATGCCCCTTTTCTGCAATACCCGTAAAGTATGCCAACAAAACCGTTTCCGTTAAGTAACGAACCTTCTTGTCCTTGCACCCAGATCTGAATTCAGCATAGGTTTTCTCAAATAAATGGCGGCTCTTTTCAGGAAGCAGACTCAAAGTTGCTGCTTCAGCAGTTTTGTCACATCTGGCGGTGTCAAAGGGATATTTTCTTCGTTATTCATTATGTAGTAGCGTAACGGATAAAATCAGATTTTGATCGAAAGCGAATAAATAAATTTGACAGCTCGATCGTGCTCCGACATAGATGCATCTATGCTCCGACTGAATATTTTATAATCGGTTGCTATGATAATCATGCATCAATACAAGAAATCATGCATTAATAGGGGTCATTAATGGATGATTTCGAGTGCTTTAAAATGAGCTTTTATTCTATGGTCGATGATATTTTATATATTTTTATGTAGTTTATTTTGATGTTAAAATTCAATCCGTTGCTCCGTAGTCGAAAATCAAATATGCTTATTAACAATAGAGGAATGATCTACTTGTAACAACTCCAGAAAAAAAAAATTACGAAAAGCACTGCCGTGAAGGCAGGAGCTTTTGAGCGCTCGTACATGCACCTTGTAGGTAGATTCGCATTTTCCAGTTTTAGAAATCAATTGAAGGAATTTTTGACTGCTGTCAAAAAAATTCTGAAACTTAGGCGAAACTCCAGACTTCATGTCGGTGCTTCAGCTGATCAATTTTTTTCCGATAATTCGCTAGAATTTTCCACGGTATCTATGGTCTTGGTGATGCGATCTGGACAAAATTTTGCACGTAGTTTGAATACATTATTCCTGAGCTAGGTGCATAATTTCATTCCAATCCGATCGGTAATTTCGAAACTATCACGAAAAAAATATTTTGAACGGCCATATTTACGGAACCCCTAGTCCAATTTTGCTCATTGATGAACATGACCGTGAAATTTGCGATCCAAACCCACCCTGAAAATTTCAAGTTCCTAGGCCTTTCCGTTCAAAAGTTAGAATTTTCTATGGTTTCTATGGTTCTGGTCATGCGATCTGGACAAAATATTGCTTCAATATATCATTCTCGATTAAAATACAAAATTTGATCTCGATCGAATCCGCAGTTTCGAATTTATCGAGAAAACAAAATTTCAAACGACCGTATTTACGGAACCCCTTGTATAATGTTGCTCATAGATGAACGTGATCACGACATTCGAGATCCACACCTATCCTGAAAATTTCAAGTCCCTAGGCCTTTCCGTTCAAAAGTTACAATTTTCTATGGTTTCTATGGTTCTGGTCATGCGATCTGGACAAAATTTCACATGTAGCTTGAACGCCTCATTTTCCATTTGAGTGCAAAATTTCATCTCGATCAAATCTGTAGTTTTCAAGTAATCAGGGAAACAAAACTTTGAACGGCCATATTTACGGAACCCCTGGTGGAATTTGGCCCATTACGAACTTAACCGAGCCATTCGGGAACTGAACCTACCCTGAAAATTTCAAGTTTCTAGGACATTCCGTTCGAGAGTTATCGTGTATACGGCCGGACGGCCGGACGGACGGCCGGACGGCCGGACGGACAGACTCGAATTTTTCGACGGATTCGTCATCAGTGAGTCGAACATAGTCGATTGAGACCATTTTCGGCTCAAAATTCGAAAAATACAGACATCGTGACGAAATGATATAGCCCTCGTGTAAGTTGTACGAGCGCTCAAAAACGAAAAAAATTTATTTTGATTACGAAATGATATTCTTGTGAAGATATCAACCTCACAACGTCTCTAGAATAAGCAGAGAAAATTACCCAATCCCCAAAACTCAATGCAATTACCATCTGGGGGAAAGAAGTAGAGCAGGAGTCCTGTTCATCTCTATAATAGAGAATATTAACAAAGAACTTCGTTTACCGCAACAAAAACGGTTTCCTTCTTGATACAGATTTCCTCCATCGGCTTCCCAGATAGGTGGAAGCACGTCGTAAGTTACGGGGGGAAAAGCCTGTCGTTAGGGTGTTCAGTTATGGCGATGCTTCTGCTCGACTGCTGGGCTGATTTCTGAGTTTGGAGTATCATTAAAGAATGAAAAATGTCGTTTCGTGACCCCTCCACGTGAAGGAATTGCCAATTTTCGTACGGCCGTTTTACTTTATCGTGGATCCCGAGATCCGAGCCGGGTTCAAGTCGGATTATTGAATTTTTGTTATTTCCGATTTCGTTCGATGATGACTTGTTGTCATTATATCGACGAAAACTTGTCCTGAGGCTTCTGGGTGATAATTCCGGTCGATTTCTGTTTTCAGGAGAATACATTGTGTTCCTATTTGCATCATCTGCAGAGACCTCTGGAGGCTATGAAAAGTCGAAATGAGTTTTTTTTAAATAATATAATGTTTGTTTATCTGAAATTATCAAATTCAGTATTGAAATTAAAAATTACGAAAAGCACTGCCGTGAAGTCAGGAACTATTGAGCGCTCGTACATCCACCTTGTAGGTAGATTCGCATTTTCCAGTTTTAGAAATCCATTGATGGACTTTTTGACAGCTGTCAACAAAATTCTCGAACTTAGGCGAAACTCCAGACTTCATGTCAGTGCTTCAGCTGACAAATTTTTTTCGATAATTCGCTAGAATTTTCTACGGTAACTATGGTCTTGTGATGCGATCTGGACAAAATTTCGCACGTAGTTTGAATACATTATTCCTCAGCTAGGTGCGAAATTTCATTCCAATCCAATCAGTAGTTTCCAAACTATCAGGAAAAAAATATTTCGAAGGGCCATATTTACGGAACCCCTAGTCTAATTTTTCTCATTGATGAACGTGACCACGACATTCCAAACCTATTCTGAAAATTTCAAGTTCCTAGGACTTTCCCTTCGGAAGTTATAATTTTCTTTGTTTTCTATGGTTCTGGTCATGCGATCTGGACAAAATGTTGCTTTAATATATCATTCTCGATTAAAATACGAAATTTCATCTCGATCGAATCCGTAGTTTCGAAATTATCTGGAAAACAAAATTTCAAATATCTTTCAAACGACTTTCTCAATTTATCGCGAAACGAACGATTTTAGGCATTAGATGAATATTGAAAAATTCGTTTGTCTGAGATGTTGCAACTTTTTCACTACACCTGAATCGATCGCATTCGCCGAATCAGAGATATTGAAAGTCGAAGAAAAAGTTTATCCATTCTCGCGAAACGAACGATTTCAGGCATTAGCTGAATATGGAAAAATTCGTTAGGCTGAGATGTTGAAACTTTTTCACTACACCTGAATCGATCGCATTCGCCAAATCAGAGTTATTGGAAGTTGAAGAAGAAGTTTCTCCATTTCTCGCGAAACGAACGATTTCAGGCATTAGATGAATATTGAAAAAATCGGAAATCCTAGTCTAATTTTGCTCATTGATGAACGTGCCCGCGAAATTCGCGATCCGAACCTACCCTGAAAATTTCAAGTCCCTATGCCTTTCCGTTCGAAAGTTATGATCTTCTATGGTTTCTATGGTTCTGGTCATGCGATTTGCAGAAATATAGCTTGAATATATCATTCTCCATAAGTATACAGAATTTCGTCACGATCGAATCTGTAGTTTTGAAATTATCAAGAAAACTTATTTTCAAACGACCATATTTACGGAACCCCTAGTAAAATTCTGATCATAGATGAACGTGATCGCGACATTCGAGATCCACACCTATCCTGAAAATTTCAAGTCCCTAGGCGTTTCCGTTCAAAATTTTCAATTTTCTATGGTTTCTATGGGTCTGGTTATGCGATCTGGACAAAATTTCACATGTGGCTTGTACACCTCATTCTCCGTTTGAATGCAAAATTACATCACGATCAAATCTGAAGTTTTCATGTAATCAGGGGAACAAAACTTTGAACGGCCGTATTTACGGAACCCCTGGTGGAATTTGGCCCATTAACGAACTCAACCGAGGCATTCGGGAACTGAACCCACACAGAAAATTTCAAATCCCTAGGTTGTTCCGTTCGAGAGTTATCTTGCTTACGGCCGGACGGACAGACCCGAATTTTCCGACGGATTCGTCATCAGTGAGTCGAACATAGTCGTTTGAAACCATTTTCGGCTCATTATTCGAAAAAAATTTCGAAAAGCACTGCCGTGAAGGCAGGAGCTTTTGAGCGCTCGTACATGCACCTTGTAGGTAGATTCGCATTCTCCAGTTTTACAAACCAATTGGAAAGATTTTGACAGCTGTCAAAGAAAATTTCAAACCAACGCGAAAATCCAGACTTCACGTCAGTGCTTTGGGTCCATTTTTTCGATAATTCGCTAGAATTTTCTACGGTATCTATGGTCTTGGTAATGCAATCTAGACAAAATTATACATTATTCTTCATATATGTGCGAAATTTCATTTCAATCCAATAAGTATTTTCGAAATTATCAGAAAAAATATAGTTTGAACGGCAATATTTACGGAACCCCTAGTCTAATTTGGCTCATTGATAAAAAGGATCGCGAAATTCGTGATCCGAACCTATCCTGAAAATTTCAAGTCACTAGGCCTTTTTGTTCGAAAGTTATGATTTTCTATGGTTTCTATGATTCTGATCATACGATCTGAAAGAAATGTAGCTCGAATATATAATTCTCAATTTAAATTCAAAATTTCGTCGAGATCGAATCCATAATTTTGAAATGATCAAAAAAACTGAATTTCAAACGGCCATATTTACGGAACCCCTAGTCTTATTTTGCTCATTGATACACGTGAACGCTACATTTACGATCCACACCTATCCTGAAAATTTCAAGTCTCTAGGCCTTTCCATTACAAAGTTATAATTTTCTATGGTTTCTATGGTTCTGGTCATGCGAGCTGGACAAAATTCTGCATGTAGCTTGAGTACGTAATTATCCATCTGAGTGCAAAATTTCCCCTTGATCGAATCAGTAGTTTCGGAGTAATAAGAAAAACAAAATTTCGAGCGGCCATATTTACGGAACCCCTTGGCGAATTTTGCCCAATAACGAACTTAACCGCGGCATTTGAGATTCGAACCTACACTGAAAATTTCAAGTTTCTAGGACATTCCGTTCGAGAGTTATCGTGTATACTGGCCGGCCGGACGGACAGACTCGAATTTTTCGACGGATTCGTCATCAGTGAGTCGAACATAGTCGATTGAGACCATTTTCGGCTCAAAATTCGAAAAATACAGACATCGTGACTAAATGATATAGCCCTCGTGTAAGTAGTACGAGCGCTCAAAAAATTATACTAGATAAACTAATAGCAAGCCAACAAAACAATTCATGCATCTCAGAAACCACCAAATTCATCATTTGCATCTGTAGACCGGTTTCGATCCAATTTGTCATTTTGCTTACTGTACTGACGAGATCTGATATGGATCGAAACCGTCTCACATATGCAAATGATGAATTTGGTGGTCTTTGGGATACATGAATGGTTTTGTTGGCTAGTTATTAGTTTATCTAGTATAATTTTTCTAATTCCATTACTGAATTCGAGTTTTCTTGATTGATTCAAAGTGAACATATTTGTTTCCAATCTTCTAGTTATACAATCCGTAAAAAATTTCACATGAATTTTGTGTCGTTATTTTCCTCTACAAAGTTTCAATTAGATCAGGTCGATATTTTCCGAATTATGGAAAAAAAAATTAGATAGCTAGATCTACGGAACTCTAACCCAGGTATCGACACAAACTTGGCCACTCCTTCGCATAAGAATAATCATATATTTCGAAAATTATTTTTTTTTCGAAAATCCTCAGGTCTGACCCAGTTTATTCAAAGTAGATCTGAAAACTGTGAGAAAAAAGTAAGGAAAAATTATTCCAGCTGGGTTTAAGAGGGTTCTCTCGAGCAACATTCATTTTTGAATGGAAATTTATAGCTAGACATAAAAACTCTTTCTTTACCCTTGATTGAACACGATATCATTATTTTTCCACCAATTTTCACCCAATTGAAGATCGCCCAATTAATATTCATTGTTCAGACACCATCCCAGCATTTTTAAACGACTACTCTTCCTCGGAAACATGATTTTCCGTCAGAAATTCGACTCGTTCATTTTCAATATTCATAGCCGGAAGTGATTATTACTCGGGAAGGATTGCTCATTAAAAAATCATCACTGAGAAGATTGTTTTCGGTAACGATCCTTCAAGAGGATAGGTTGAATTGTGGTTCCTCGGGTGAGGGTGAATTAGTTTCCTTACAAGCTTGAAGTATCGATTGGGCTGCAAGAAGGTTTGATGGTTGACCGAGAGATGGCAGGAGTTGTTGCGAAAGACGAATGAGAAATTAACTGGTCATAGAATTTTGTCAGCAGTCACAACGAGGAATACTGAACTGTCCTTGTCTATTGAGGGAAATAAATATAGTTCGAAGAAGAAAGGCATGCGTATCTACTTCGTTTTTCAGTGCCGATGAGTGTTCAATGGAATTATTTTATTATTATTTTAACCAACTAATGCCTAGATCAATAGCTAGGGGTGTTTAAGGAAGAAATTACTCCGAGTCCAGGAATTTATGGAAAGGAAATATAATTGAAAGAAAGATCTGAAAAAATTTTTCGGTACAATACAAGGTCGGTGTTGCGTAGAATTCAGCTTCTCGACTGAACTATTGTTTAATTGAAATAACAATTTGTTGCATTATGTCAACCCCCTTCGTTTTACCGAAAGGTGTTAACCTTCAATAAGCAAAGAAATCTCAATCTCAGGATTCCTGACAGAATTAATACTTCCTTCAGGTTTTACAGTTATAATAAAACTTCAAATGTACAGTTATTTACATCAAGCTGAGATAGACCTCTGAGCAGATGAACCTATACAATATTAGTATTACTTAACTTTATTATTTCTCCCAGATCTTCGTGAGTATTTCCTCCATAAAATGTCGTCTTTCAATACTCAAAATATGTCCAGCTCTAAGGGTGTAAAACAACCGGAACCAGTGATTTACAGATACGGTACAATTCCCAGCAATCCAATTCCAGGGAAATGTCTCCCTCTCGGAATAATACCAAGTTGTAAGCCTCAGGGAAGCAGTTCTAAATTTCCCAATCTCAGAGGAACAAAATCTCCAGATTCGAAAGGGAACAAATTTCTCTAATCCCAGGGGAAAAGCTGTGAATTATTTAATTTACAGAAAAAAAAATTACGAAAAGCACTGCCGTGAAGGCAGGAGCTTTTGAGCGCTCGTACATGCGCACCTTGTAGGTGGATACGCATTCTCCAGTTTTGGAAATCAATTGAAGGAATTTTCGACAGCTGTTAAAAAAATTCTGAAACTTAGGCGAAACTCCAGACTTCCTGTCAGTGCTTCAGCTGATCAATTTTATTTCGATAATTCGCTAGAATTTTCTACGGTATCTACAGTCTTGGTGATGCGATCTGGACAAAATTTTGCACGTAGTTCGAAAACATTATTCCTCAGCTAGGTGCAAAATTTCATTCCAATCCGATCAGTTGTTTCGAAACTATCAGGAAAAAAATATTTTGAACGGCCATATTTACGGAACCCCTAGTCTAATTTTGCTCCTTGATGAACGTGACCGCGATATTCGCGATCCAAACCCACCCTGAAAATTTCAAGTTCCTAGGCCTTTCCGTTCGAAAGTTACAATTTTCTATGGTTTCGATGGTTCTGGTCATGCGATGTGGACAAAATATTGCTTTAATATATCATTCTCGATTAAAATACAAAATTTCATCTCGATCGAATCCGTAGTTTCGAAATTATCGAGAAAACCAAATTTCAAACGACCGTATTTACGGAACCCCTAGTATAATTCTGCTCATTGTTAAACGTGAACGCGACATTTCAGATCCACACCTATCCTGAAAATTTCAAGTCCCTAGGCCTTTTCGTTCGAAAGTTATGATTTTCTATGGTTTCTATGGTTCTGGTCATGTGATCTGGAGAAATGTAGCTTGAATATATCATTATCCATTAGAGTGCAAAATTTCATCTTGATCAAATCTGTAGTTTTCAAGTAACCAGGGGAACAAAACTTTGAACGGCCATATTTACGGAACCCCTGGTGGAATTGGGCCCATTAACGAACTTAATCGAGGCATTCAGGAACTGAACCCACGCTGAAAATTTCAAGTCTCTAGGTTGCTCCGTTCGAGAGTTATCGTGCTTACGGACGGCCGGACGGACAGACTCGACTTTTCCGACGGATTCGTCATCAGTGAGTCGAACATAGTCGATTGAGACCATTTTCGGCTCAAAATTCGAGAAATACAGACATCGTGACGAAATGATATAGCCCTCGTGTAAGTAGTACGAGCGCTCAATGAATTGTAACCTGAAGGAAGCTTCGAAGTAATAAAAATACGACCATCAGTCAAAGAAAATGAAAAAATATTTGATAGATACTTGAAATCATACACAGCGTTAACCTGAAGAACGTGCACAGGAATTTCTCCTCTCTCTTTGAAATACTTAGTGGATAATCGGAAAGACTTACCGTAAAAGAATTTCACGCCGAGATCAATCTGGATTTATATTTTAACAACTAAATATTCAATGATTGGAAGTAACAACTTCACCATTCACTCCAATGCAAAATCGAT
Source organism: Aphidecta obliterata (assembly GCA_963966015.1). Taxonomy (NCBI): domain Eukaryota; kingdom Metazoa; phylum Arthropoda; class Insecta; order Coleoptera; family Coccinellidae; genus Aphidecta; species Aphidecta obliterata. The sequence continues at coordinate 18,436,750 of OZ014435.1, read as the reverse complement.
ATCATCCAATCAATCCCAAAAATCAAAATGGCCGAGTGCAAAGAAACAGATTCGGACTGTACGCAACCAGACTTGCGCTGTGAGATACAGCGATTCAAAATCAGTGGCGTTACAAGAAGAAGGGCTGTTAAACCGTTACTAATTGCAGAAATGAATAATGAATTTAAAATTACAACAAAATTGAAAACAAGGCGATGGACTGTAAAATTATGAGTTTTAACGTTTTTCCAACACAGTATGAAAAGATAAATGTACTCAAATCACCAATAAGAAAAATTCTCACTTTCATCAGCATCTCTGCTCGAAATGGACCTTGTTGGTCAATATTCCTGAAACGAGTGATCGAGCTCAACAACCGAACATGGGATGGAGGGTCCCTGAAATAATGGTTGCTTATCGATAGACCAATCCTTATGAACTTTTATATGCCATGACGATGGTAACAATCAGTTTATTCGTCACTTGATCAAATTTATTTCAGATCTCGAATTCGAAACTTTTAGTTTGGAAGCTAACCCGATTTCCCAATGAAACCAGGTAGGAAAAAATTGAGAAGGCAAGATACATTTTGCGAGGACCTTTGACGAGAAAAGAAATCAAAAACACCACTTGCAATGTTGAATATTTATTCCAAAAATTTAACCATCAAAAAAGAAAAGAATCAGATGAACAGACATTTTCCACTTTAAGACTTTCACTTTACTCGATATTCTTATGACTATTTAAAATGATGTACAAGTGTTTTGAGTCAAAACCCCCTCCCTGTGTCATCTGAGTTTATGAATTTTTGAATAGTCTGCATGGAAATGACACATTGAATAAACCAACCAGCGACGATGTTGAGTTTCACTATTCAATAATCTCCTTATATCATCATCTTTGGGATAATCTTCATCACACTGCTGTGTGGGTCCACTTTGAATTAAATCGCGGCGCTGATGATTCATTATTGGAAACGTCCACATTCCTAGAATGGGGTGAATAAATTTCTGTTCTACCTAACTGGCATCGCAGCTAGCTCAGAGAAAATCTCAATTCAAATTACATGTAATGAAATGAAATTGTTCTAGATGAACTGATAAGCAAGCCAACAAATCAATTGATGCAAACCAAGAGAACACCAAATCCATTATTCGCAACTATAGGCCGGTTTCGACTCATTCAAGTCTCATTAGTATAGCACAGCGAAAATAAATTCGATGTGAGAAATCGAAAGACTTCAAAACGAAACGCAGCGGCGATCGAAGAGAATCTTTCCACTCATGCCACCTGTTCGCTCCAAAAGCCACATTGGTACATGCTGATTTTTTTCGGGAAGCTAGGAAATCGGTTCATGCACCTACAGAGATTGAATTCCGGACTGATGAGACTTGAATATGTCGAAACCGGTGTATAGTTGCGAATAATGGATCTGGGGTTGCATGGATTGATTTGTTGGTTTGCTTATTAGTTTAGTAGAATATTTTTTCTTTTGTTTCATTCAATGTAGTTTGAATCTTCAGATAACATCCAAAATATAATTCTATCTCAATTTGTTCTTCATGATCATCAATTAATATTTTGTCAGTTTCTGTTCCCAATTCCCAAGTTTGATCCTATACCTATTTTTGTCGGTCGCGCATTAACGGGATTCAGTGCGTCTTGCAAACATCTAAAATTCAACGAAGTCACGTTAGATTTGGAAGTAGAAGAAATCGATTCAGAAATTTCCTTGCCAGTCTGTTTGAGAAATTTCATCATACCTGAGCTTAAATTCTGATTTGTTATAGCTCTTTCAGCATTTCTTTTTCTTTTTGCTGAGCAAGATTCCCATTTCCTCCCGATATCTCTACCACGCTTAGAACCTGGTCCTGACATCTTATGATAAATAAGAACATCGTACATTGTATTTGTGACCAGTGAAGAAGAACAATAATAACATTGAACTTCTCTGAAAACTATATAAGAACTTAAAAATTCTTTTTAGTAAATTAGTACAAATACCTTGGTACTCACCTCTGATTTTATTCTCAAACAAAATTTCGAAATAACACCGGTTGATCATTGTCCTTTTATCGATTATTGTTCAATGATGTGCCGATATTTATCGTTTTCGAACTCTGAACACAACACTGCACTTATTCTCACTCCAAAATCTGGCAGAAATACGAAATGGAGTAAAGAATCGTAAATATAGCATCAATATTCACGAGTGACCCCATTTAGTCAGACGAAACCATTCATCAGTAGAAGAAGAAAAACCAGAAGTGCGTAGTAACTTGCAATCAAAAGTGCCGAACATTTACCGTAGCTTGGCGGTAAACTGAAGAGAAAAAATTACGAAAAGCACTGCCGTGAAGGCAGGAGCTTTTGAGCTACCTTGTAGGTAGATTCGCATTTTTCAGTTTTAGAAATCAATTGAAGGAATTTTCGACAGCTGTCAATAAAATTCTCAAACTTAGGCGAAACTCCAGACTTCATGTCAGTGCTTCAGCTGACCAATTTTTTTTCGATAATTCGCTAGAATTTTCTACGGTATCTATGGTCTTGGTGATGCGATCTGGACAAAATTTCGCACGTAGTTTGAATACATTATTCTTCAGCCAGGTGTGAAATTTCATTCTAATCCAATCAGTAGTTTCGAAATTATCAGGAATAAAATATTTTGAACGGCCATATTTACGGAACCCCTAGTCTAATTTTGCTCATTGACGAACGTGATTGCGATATTCACGATCCAAACCCACCCTGAAAATTTCAAGTTCCTAGGCCTCTCCGTCCAGAAGTTACAATTTTCTATGGTTTCTATGGTTCTGGTCATGCGATCTGGACAAAATATTGCTTTGATATATCATTCTCGATTAAAATACGAAATTTCATCTCGATCGAATCCAAAGTTTCGAAATGATCGAGTAAAGAAAATTTCGAACGACCGTATTTACGGAACCCCTAGTATAATTCTGCTAGTAGTAAAATTTCATTCCAACCCAATCAGTAGTTTCGAAATTATCACGAAAAAAATATTTCGAACGGTCATATTCACGGAACCCCTAGTCCAGTTTTGCTCAATGATGAACGTGACCGCGACATTCGTGATCCAAATCTACCCTGAAAATTTCAAGTTCCTAGGCCTTTCCGTTCGAAAGTTCCAATTTTCTAGGTTTTCTATGGTTCTGGTCATGCGATCTGGACAAAATATTGCTTCAATATATCATTCTCGTTTAAAATTCAAAATTTCATCTCGACCGAATCCGTAGTTTCGAAATTATCGAGAAAACAAAATTTCAAACGACCGTATTTACGGAACCCCGAGTATAATTCTGCTCATTGATGAACGTGAACGCGACATTTCAGATCCACACCTATCCTGAAAATTTCAAGTCCCTAGGCCTTTCCGTTCGAAAGTTATGATTTTCTATGGTTTCTATGGTTGTGGTCATGTGATCTGGAGAAATGTAGCTTGAATATATCATTCTTCATTAGTATACAAAATTTCGTCACGATCGAATCTGTAGTTTTGAAATTATCGAGAAAACTAAATTTCAAACGACCATATTAACGGAACCCCTGGTATAATTTTGCTCGTAGATGAACGTGATCACGACATTCGAGATCCACATCTATCCTGAAAATTTCAAGTCCCTAGGCGTTTCCGTTCAAAAGTTATAATTTTCTATGGTTTCTATGGTTCTGGCGATCTGGAAAAATTTGTCCATGTAGCTTGAACACGTCATTCTCCATTTGAGTGCAAAACTTCATCTCAATCGAATCTGTAGTTTTCAAGTAATCAGGGAAAAAATACCTTGAACGACCATATTTACGGAACCCTTGGTGGAATTTGGCCCATTAACGAACTTAACCGAGGTATTCGGGAACAGAATCCACAATGAAAATTTCAAGTCTCTAGGTTGTTCCGTTCGAGAGTTATCGTGCTTACGGACGGACGGACGGACAGACTCGAATTTTCCGAAGGATTCGTCATCAGTGTGTCGAACATAGTCGATTGAGACCATTCTCGGCTCAAAATTCGAAAATACAAACATCGTGATGAAATGATATAGCCCTCGTGTAAGTAGCACGAGCGCTCAAAGAGAATAAATCGTATATCTATTTTATGTGGTTCGTTTGGAGCGTTCTATTGAAAGGGAGTACCCAAATCAGCAGTTTAATAAACAACCGAGTTGTCCCTTTACATTTTGCCGACGAAAGGAATAAGAATGAAACTATAGATGGGTCAGGACAAGACACATAGTAATCCTCGAAGGATATCGCAAGGACTGAGCAATAAACAACGAACTAACTAATGATACAATCCTTAAATCAACGGCGAAAATAATTTTCTAACTTAAAATATGTAAAATCTATAAACATTCGGGAGGTACCTCTTCGGGCCGCGAAACCGTCGCCCACGCCTTCCGACGCCTCTGCCTCCAGCTACACGATATTAATACAGAACCCTTCATTGAGCGTGATGAGATTGAAAGGAAAGAGAATAATCCATAATTCAAACCGTTTGGTATATTCAATGGTAAATATAAACGTTCGAGGCTTCAAATTCAGCGAAAAACTTCAATAATCTGCTTTATTGCAGATTGGAAAGGGTGGTTCAAGATAAGGACAAAACATTCTAATATAGAATACATATTTTAGGTAGGTTTTTGCACAGGACGTATCAGAATATTCATATCTATAATATTCGATGATTACCTAATTAGATTTGCCGATATCACTAGCTGCATAATGCTCGATGTGTGATTTATAATGATGAATCCCGTATAATTGAATGGTATTTCCATGGGTTATTACAGTAGCTGGATACAATAATAACCAATACATCAGGTGTGAATAACAACAAATAATCCTGAAGCTTAAAAGTCACGGTTATTGGGTATCATAGGGAAACAATTGGCATTGAAATTTCAAAATCGGTTAGTTCCAATGCACTCCATCCAACTATCAATGAATATTAATATCATTAATAACACGGTGTATCGATTCGGATTGGCGAATAATATAAAACGAAATCGTGATCATAAAGTTCCATTTATTGTGTATTGAATATCTCGGAAATTTTTTGAATCATCCTATCTCAAAAACTGTCAGGTTTGCCGAAAAGCAAGAGCAATCAACCATAACTAATCTATGATCATTTGTAGTAGAGTTGAATTAATAACCGAGTCGACTATTCATTGTTCAGTTATCACGTTTGTCTGATCACGAATCCAACGATACCGTCGTCGTAGATCTAAAAGACTCCGTCCGATTCAAAATCGGGATTCTTCTTTCTACACACTGAATCATCTCCTGAGTGAAGATGGATAGAATCTACTACTAATGTCTACTCGGGATTTGAAAAATAATTTTTGTGATACCAAAGTTTTGGAAATATTTTTTTTCTTGATCTCCTAGTGGTACGATCTTACGAAATTCGCTCGAACCTTCTGGTCGTTATCCCGCTACTGAAAACTTAAGAGTTTCATTTCGATCGGATCGGCATTCTTTAACTCTCGAGAAAAAAATTCAGGTGGCTATATCTACAGAAATTTGAGTATTGCATGAATCTACGCGAAGGACTAACAGTTACTTTTATCCTATACACTCCTCAAATCTCCGTGCGCATTATATGGCAGTTAAATTGTTCAATGGCCTACCAGAGAACTTGCAGATCATAGGGAGAAAAGAGTTTTGAGTTTTTTCGGAGACGAATTCGCAGTTTTGTTCTTCACAGTGTTAACCCTATAGTTTGTGGGATTTCAAAGTTTTTTGTAGAGAAGGAATTTTTTTGAGGTCTCGTAGTACTTACACTGATGACGAATCCATCGAAAAATTCAAGCCTGTCCGTCCGTCCGGCCGTAAGCACGATAACTCTCGAACGGAACAACCTAGAGGCTTCAAATTTCCAGTTTGGGTTCCGTTCCCAAATGCCGGGGCTAAGTTCGTTAATAGGCAGAATTCCACCAGGGGTTCCTTGAATATGGCCTTTCAAATTTGTTTTTCTGATTGCTTCGAAACTACAGATTCAATCGAGATGAAATCTTGCACTCGAATGTAGACGTGTTCAAGCTACATGCGAAATTTTGTCCAGATTGCATGACCAGAAATATAGAAAACATAGAAAGTAATATATTTCAAACGGAAAGGCCTAGGGAATCAAAATGTTCAGAAAAGGTGTGGATATCGAACGTCGTGGTCACGTTATCTATGAGAAAAATTAGACTAGAGGTTCCGTCAATATTGTCGTTTGAAATTTAGTTTTCTCGATAATTTCGAAACTACGGATTCGATCGTGACGAAATTTTGTATTTTAATGGAGAATGATATATTTGAAGCTTCATTCTGTCCAGATCGCATGATCAGAACCATATAATAATAATAATAATAATAATCTTTATTTTGAATGATCTTCCACATATAACATCAAGCTACAGCTAAACATCAAACAAAATAGCGTCAAATATTACATCTTTGAATATTAATACTTACTTCCTAGACAAAAAAAAAAAGAAAATCGCTCCACCAAAACCAAAATTTACATATTGAAAAACTCCTTCAAGTTGTAGGGTTCTCTTTCTATTAGGAGTGTTTTTACCCCTTTGACAAATTTCTTACTGTTACTGATCTTTTTAACATCATTTGGAAGTTTATTAAAAAGTTTCATGCACATATATGAAGGATTTTTCTCTGTAAGAGTTAAACGGTGTATTGGTAGGACGAAATCGACAGTTCTTGTATCATAACACGATTCCATGGTGTTTCCTGTGAATCTCTCCTTGTTTCTACTTAGAAAAGTTAGGCAATCAAGTATATACAAACCAAAAACCGTCAGAATATCATTTTTTCTGAACAAGCCTCGGCAAGATTGTTTGAAAGGTAACTTATAAATAATTCTCATGACTCGTTTCTGGACAACAAAAACATCCTCCAGGTTGTATTCCATTCCCCAAAACATGATCCCATACCTGAGAACTGACTCAAAATTAGCGTGATATAAAATTTTCAGGGTTTTTTCATTCATATATCTACTGGTTGTTCTTATCGCAAAGTTAATTTCATTAAGTTTTTGTTTCACATAATCAGTGTGTACTCTTCATTCTAAAAAGTTGTCAATAAATAATCCTAGAAATTTTGAGTGCTCAGAAAATTGATGTTCTTCACCGTGTAATGTTATGTTGTTGGGCTTTTCTTTCCTATTTCTGTCTGTACTGAATATTACAAAATAAGATTTATTTGCATTCAATAGCAATTTATTCCCTGAGAACCATTCTTCTGCTCTAGTAAAAAATTCTGTTGCGATTCTAATTAATTCATCTTTTTCACGTGCACCTACCACTAAGTTAGTATCGTCCGCAAAATTTACGATACTCTCTACAACATTTTCTATTATTCTACATAAGTCATTTAAATATATTATAAATAAAAGAGGTTCAATTACACTCCCTTGGGCTATCCCAGTTTTGTTAACTAGCATAGCAGATTTCACAGTGCGACCATCTTTAGTTATTTTAACTCTTTGTGTTCTTTCAGATATGTATGATCGGAACCACTCATTAACTTTTTCCCTTATTCCATATATCTCAAGTTTTAGCAGTAAATATTCCTGATCGATTGAATCATATGCTTTAGATAAATCTAAGAACATTGCTAATACCATATGATTATTTTCTATTAGATCAATTATGCTTTTCGTAAGCTGAAAGATAGCTGTTTGTTGATATATATAAATCATAGAAATTTATAACTTTCGAATGGGAAGGCCTAAGGACTTGAAATTTTCAGGATATATGTGGATCTCGGATGTCGTTATCACGTTCATCTATGAAAAAAATTAGACTAGAAGTTTCCTAAATATTTTCGTTTGAAATTTAGTTTTCTTGATAATTTCGAAACTACAGATTCGATCGTGACGAAATTTTGTATTTTAATGGAAACCATATAAAATTATAACTTTGTAATGAAAAGGCCTAGGGGCTTGAAATTTCCAGGATAGGTGTGGATCTCGAATGTCGTGATCACGTTTATCAATGAGCTAAATTAGACTAGGGGTTCCGTGAATTAGGTTGTTTAAAATTCAGTTTTCTTGATAATTTCAAAACTACGGATTCGATCGTGACGAAACTTTGTATTTTAATGGAGAATGATAAATTGAAGCTACATTTTGTCCAGAGCGCATGACCAGAATCATAGAAACCATGAAAAATTTATAACTTCCGAACGGTAAGGCCTAGGGAGTTTTAATTTACATGAACGAGCGCTCAAAAGCTCTTGACTTGGCCTGGCGGTGCTTTTTATAATTTTTTTTCAATACAATTCCCGGATTTTTCATACGTTAATCACTATATTTCATTGTAATTCTGATGTTCTGCCGAAATTCCCAGAAGGTTCAATCTTTTTCCTTGAAGAAATAAAAACCCCTCAAAAAGCAGTGCTGCATCACAACAACAGTGTTCATACTGTGAGTGAAGTTTTTGAAGTGACCCCTGTAAAATTTCAGTAGGTCTTTAATCTAATGCTCTTATTACTTTGTTAAGGTTCGTATCCACCGAAAGAAGATTTAAAACTTTTGTGTTGTCAACTCGTGCTGATTACAACAGTTTCTGTGATTACTTCAAGTTAAATTGTTAAAAGTTACCTTGAACGGTTTTTTCAGTGAATCTTTTTACACCCTTTCATGTATTTTATATTCATGCGATTGTATATTATATGCATAAATATGATTTATTTTTAATCGCAGAGAGTGTCGATCCTGAATTTTTGTATGATAGGCATGTGGGAATCAGATTATTCAATTATATTCCTAGTGTAATCAAGAACATAAAAGACATCAAAGCCTTTCGGAAAGCTTTGTCTCAATTTATCTTAAAATGTGAACCTTATCCTTTGTATGAATTCAAGGTTTTCTGTAATACATTTCAAACACAATGATTTTAATTTGATAATGGGCTGAAATGACTTTTTTCCATTCGGTTGTCTGCATGATAATAATTCTGGAAATAAACAAACTATCATTATTATTATCATTATATTTTATTTTGAAACCTTTCTGTGATTCTCTAGAAAAATGAATTGAATTCCAATGTGAATATAAACTATTTGACATATTCAGAAAAACTGTTGAAAGTGCCTCTCACTTCTTCGCATTAGGTACTCGGCTCCAGTTATACAAATTCCCTCATTATTCAGTTTAGTTGTTTCGTTCCTTATTATCTGCTCAATTACATTCACATCAGTCAAATCTGGACTATGGGTTGGCCATCTTATACCAGAGGAATTTCGTCCAATCCAAAACTGCGATACTGCGGCGGTATTGTTAATTCGGAAGCCATTTTGTTGCCAAATGAGGTTGTTATATAAATTCAGAGGAAGCTCTTCTAGAAGTTTTTCGATTTCATTATTCAACCAATTCAGATATCGTTCCGTTTCCAAATTTTTTTCACAGAATAAAGGCTCAAGTATTCGAGTATTCACAAAAGCCTAGAGATTGTCTTTCTTGTTGCTGGATCTCTTGGAAATCGTTTGGATATTTTGTCGATCTGGATGCAGTGTTATATAGCCCTGTCTTCCAAAACAGCATTTTTGTTGTTTTTGATATATATTTCCAAAATATCACATCTTTCTTCAAGAGTGAACATCTTTGAATAAAAATTCAGGATCTATATTTTTGCTGCTATTATAATCGAGAAGTAAAACTTCCAAATTTGACTATCAAGTATTTATTGAACCACAGACAACATGGATATATTTTCCGAATATGGAATCTGAATTTCCACAGGTTGAATCTGAATGAAATTGCTTGAAATAAATATAAAGCTACCATTATATTTCCATATTCGGATTCAGAATGGATTGAGCATTCATAAAATATGGAAAAATATTATGGAGTATATTTTGCAAGAAAAAAATTTCCTTTTTCTAGAGAACCGGAACTTCAAATTAAGAAACAATTGGTGCTGAATTGTCTCTAGACCTTATTTCGAAACCAGTCAAATTTGCAAAAAAATGTTTTTTTCGAAAAACGGTTTTTCCACAATAACTCTTCATGCCTTGATTAGAAAGTTTTTCCGATGAAATATTTGATAGCCCTTGAAGAATACTATCACATTTATGGGTCACTTTTCAATTTTGCTCAAAGGATAAGTCACAAAATTCAGTGGCCCGTTTATGTGAAACATCCTGAAAATAAAATAAGGATGCATAAAATTATCAGCAATGTTATGGTGCGTCTAATCGAACTGGAAATATAAACGAAAATCTAAATTTTGACGAAAAGTCGCGAAGGCAGGAGCTTTTGAGCGCTCGTACATGCACCTGGTAGGTAGATTCGCATTTTCCAGTTTTAGAAATCAATTGAAGGAATTTTCGACAGCTGTCAAAAAAATTCTGAAACTTAGGCAAAACTCCAGACTTCATGTCAGTGCTTCAGCTGATAAATTTTGTTTCGAAAATTCGCTAGAATTTTCTACGGTATCTATGGTCTTGGTAATGCGATCTGGACAAAATTTTGCACGTAGTTTGAATACATTATTCCTCAGCTAGGTGCAAAATTTCATTTCAATCGAATCGGTAGTTTTGAAATTATCAGGAACAGAATATTTTTAACGGCCATATTTACGGAACCCCTAGTCTAATTTTGCTCATTGATTAACGTGACCGCGATATTTGCGATCCAAACGCACTCTGAAAATTTCAAGTTCCTAGGCCTTTCCGTTCAAAAGTTAAAATTTTCTATGGTTTCTATGGTTCTGGTCATGCGATCTGGACAAAATATTGCTTTAATATATCATTCTCGATTAAATTACAAAATTTCATCTCGATCGAATCCGTAGTTTCGCAATTACCGAGAAAACAAAATTTCAAACAACCGTATTTACGAAACCCCTAGTATAATTCTGCTCATTGATAAACGTGAACGCCACATTTTAGATCTACACCTATCCTGCAAATTTCAAGTCCCTAGGCGTTTCCGTTCAAAAGTTACAATTTTCTATGGTTTCTATGGTTCTGGTCATGCGAGGCATTTGGGATCTGAACCTACACTGAAAATTTCTAGTCTCTAGGTTGATCCGTTCGAGAGTTATCGTGCTTACGGACGGCCGGACGGACAGACAAATTTTCCGACGGATTCGTCATCAGTGAGTTGAACTCTATCGTTTGAGACTATTTTCGGCTCAAAATTCGAAAAATACAGACATCGTGACGAAATGATATAGCCCTCGTGTAAGTTGTACGAGCGCTCAAAAATGGAGATAAATAGGAAAATGAATCTTGGGCTGCCGTTTTGCAAATTTCGAAATCGTCTGCTTTGAAATTCTTAACAAATACCTTCATCAATAGAAGTAAAAGAAAAGTGTATTTTCATTTCAATTCTTGATCCCATACGATAAGGTTGTACTCACAGATAAGTTATCTGATTCCATCTTCCGAAGTTCACAAAAATAAAATGATAATATTCGTCACACTGACAATGAACAGTGAAGGCAGATTTGGTGTATGGTTCACAGAAAGAAGCATGCAAAAGATCCTGACGTCAGTGGTCAACTCGAATTTTCATCAATCAGATCTTATTTCGTTGAAGAGTACAAGGTGTACATTTTTTTTCCGAGGTAGGTTTCCATCTAGGAAAATCTGGAAAGCTATCCTCTCCCTCCGTTCCTATAACTTTATTATCGTTGGGCAGTCTATCACAGGATTTGGATATGCTGCCCAATTTTGAACATGGAAGTGAACACTTCATAATCTTTTTATTCTTTGTTATCGTTATTTCATCAGAATAATATTCACATATGAGAATTCAACAAGAAGATATTTCCATCGGAATTGATTCCTCTTCTAACACTTGGGGAAAATGAGAATATAACTTCTAGTTCTCCTTCCTCTTGTTTAAAGACGAGGACTTGTCCAATTGACTCTTAGGATTTGATTTGCAAAATTGAAGGATTTATAAAGGGTTAATATTCACTCTTGAAGTATCTACTCTTGTAGTTGTAGATAATAAATAATTATAATTAAAATATTAAATAATTAAAATTTATTCTTGGGGTATTGTACAGTGAAAATAAGAGTTGTTTTAATCGTGGAAGATGAAAGGACGGTTGCACATGTGAAAGAGTGAATTGAACAAGACCCTCCATCATTACCTCGCGAAGTCTATTCCGTGGGTTCAGGAAAGCGAGACGCATTCGCCATTTTGTATTTACTCGAGATATTCTTAATGGCCGTCCTTTCCACGATTCCTAGAAGACCTTGAGATGCGATACCGACGATATCCTGCGATATTTCAAGGTAATCATTCTAATAAGGAAATCATCCGTGCTCCATCTCCCTCCGATATCTGTCGGCAAGATTTAATCCAACGAATCCATTTCAACTTGTCACCCTCCGTCAGGGTGGAATTGGGGTAAAACCCTCAATATCCGTGACACTCTGTTATCGAACACTCACGTACAATATCTCGCACTTCCGGTTTTAGGGCCTCGCTAAATTTCGAGTTACCACTACGCTTTCGAACACCAGTAACATCTTGAATTATTTCCCCCACGTGCCTAACGACATGACGGGATGCACGAAGAGAAACCTGGACCTCGAGGCGTCTATCATCCATGTCGGAAACATCAAAGTTATCCGAAGTATTTGTTGCTCATTGGTTATTACTACGCAGGGAAGGAGTTGGAGGTATGTTGAACTTCAGCCATATTTGGGATGATATGCGGTGTGAGGGGGTTTGAGGAACGTTTCGAGAGGGTGAATAAATAATAGGCGGAGTTGAAAGGGTTTTTCGAAATCGCTGAAATCTGCTTAGCTGATGGAAATTTGTAGGTATGATTTTTGGCATATTATTGACACGATATTGCGCGCTTGTTTCTATGAATGAGAAAGAGCGGTATCATTTTGCCCAAATGGAAATTCTTAGCAGCTGAGGCTCGAAGTAAGTTGCGAAACCAATATTTCTATGAAAACATGAATTGCTGATTGATCGAGACTAACTTAGTTAAGGTTTTGGTTCCTTGTGACTCCTGGAATAGAGCATGATGAAATATGGATCATTTATTGTAAAATATGGAGGATATTTTTGGTGTTTAGGCAGGGGGAATCCTCATGGACGAACTATCTCCAATTGATAGAACAGTGTGAAACTGTCTGCTCGAACTAAACCTAACCGGCTGTTTTAGATTGCCTTTTAACCTTTTGACTCTTTTTGTTTGTATCTCTTTCACGATATTTGTCGTGTGATCATTTTGTTAGCTACTTTCCATAAGAGTGTCTCTTCTTGATCCTTGAAATCGAGTTTACTCAATTTCTGTTTCTACAAAGTTGATCTCTGGGTCTTTTGTGATAGGTGGGTATTTCAATCACATCTCCTGCAGGGTTGTAGTCAACTAGTCTTTTTGAGCGCTCGTTCTACTCACACGAAGGTTATATCACTTCATTGCGATGTCTGTATTTTTCGAATTTTCAGCCGAAAATGGTTTTAATCCACAAGGTTCGACTCACTGACGGAAATACTGTCGGAAAATTTTAGTCTGTCCGTCCGTCCGTCCGTAAGCACGATTACTCTCGAACGGAACAACCCAGAGACTTGAAATCTTTAGTGTGGTTTCAGTTCCCAAATAGCGTGGTTGAGTTTGTTAATGGACAAAATTTCACCAGGGGTTCCGTAAATATGGCCGTTCGGAATTTTGTTCTCCCGATTACTTCCAAACTACTCATTCGATCGAGATGAAATTTTGCACTCAAATGGAGAATGATGTGTTCAAGCTTGTTATCTAATGTTAACCCCCTTCGTTTTACCGAGAGGTATTAGCCTTCAATAAGCCATTAAATCTCAATCTCAGGGTTCCTGACAGAATTCATAACTCCCTTCAGGTTTCACAGTTATAATAAAACTTCAAATGTACAATTGTTTACAACAAGCTGAGATCGACCTCTGAACAGATGAATTTATACAATATTAGTATAACTTAACTTAATTATTTTTCCCAGATCTTCGTGGGTATTTCCTCCAAAAATTGTCGTCCTTCAATACACAAAATATGTCCACCTCCAAGGGTGTAAAATAACCGGAACCAGTGATTTGCAGATACGGTTCAATCTTCCAATAATCCAATTCCAGGGAAATGTCTCCCTCTCGGAATAATACCAAGTTGTAAGCCTTAGGGAAGTGGTACTTAACTTCCCAATCTCAGAGAAAAAAACTTCAAATTCAAGGCGAACAAATTCTCGGTCCCAGGGGAACAGCTGTGAATTATTCAAAATTCATTAGAAACAGTTACAGTTTTCCAAGCATTCTTTTAGGTCTAAATATGTCATTAAAGGAACTAAAATACACAGAAAAGATTAATTATTGCAACCTGAACGAAGCTTCGAAGAGATAAAAATACAACCGTCAGCTAAAGAAAATGAAAAAATATATAATAGATACTTGAAATCAGACACAGCATTAACCTGAAAAACGTGCACAAGAATTTCTCCTCTCTCTGTGAATTATTTCAGAAAATACCTCAGTGGATAATAGGAAAGACTTACCGTGAAAGAATTTCACGCCGAGACAAATTTGGATGTATATTTAACAATTAAATATTCAATGATTAGAAGTAACAATTCCACCATTCACCTCAATGCAAAATCGATATCATCCAATCAATTCCAAATCTCAAAATGGCCGAAGGCAAAGACACAGTTTCGGACTCGGACTGTACGCAACCAGACTTGCGCTGTAAGGTACAGCGATTCAAAATAAGTGGCGTTACAAAAAGAAAGGCTGTTAAGCCGTTACAAGTTACATGCAATATTTTGTCCAGATCGAATAACCAGGACCATAGAAAATTTTAACTTCGAATGGAAGGGCGTAGGGACTTGAAATTTTCAGGATAGGTGTGGATCTCGAATGTCGCGGTCACGTTTATCAATGGGCAAAATTAGGCTAGGGGTTTCGTGAATACGGTTGTATGAAAATTGATTTTCTTGATAATTTCAAAACTACGGATTCGACCGTGACAAAATTTTGTATTTCAATGGAGGATGACATATTCAAGCTACATTTTGTCGAGATCACGTGACCAGAACCATAGAAACTTATAGCATTCGAACGGAAAGGCCTAGGGACTTGAAATTTTCAGGATAGGTGTGGATCTCGAATGTCGCGGTCACGTTTATCAATGAGCAAAATCAGACTAGGGGCTCCGTCAATATGGCCGCTCAAAATATTTTTTCCGCTTACTGCTTGGATTGGAATGGAATTTTGCACATAGATGAAAAATAATGTTTGAACTGGGTGCGAAATTTTGTCCCGATCGCATTTTCAAGACCATAGACACCGTAGAAAATTCTAGCGAATTCTCGAAAACTGGTCACTCAGTACTAACGCGAAGTTTTCCTGACAGCTGTCGAAAATTTTCCAATTGGGGATCTGAAACTGGAGAATGCGTATCTACCTAAAAGGTGTATGAACGAGCGCTCAAAAGCTCGTGACTTCTAGGCAGTGCTTTTTATAATTTTTCGGCTCATCATTTGGATGTTGAACCGTATTTCGTGTCGCAATCATTTTATTGTGACTTTTTAATGGACTGTATGTTAATTGGGATGCGGTTCACAGGTTTTCTATGCCAACAGCTTCTGGATGATGGGTTCACTCACAAACAACAATAATCAACAAATTATATATTGGTAAATTATAAAGATATATAGAATCAGCGATAGGATGCAGTTGATTCAACAGATGAAGTGTTGACTTACTTGAGTACGTCTATAGGTTTGAGCAACTAATAAGATGTAAACGCGAAATAAGACTATCGAAATATTGCCAAAACGGTACGAGAAGCAGCTGACTCGACTTCGAGTGTGTCCTTTACGAATTGTATTACGAAGTATTTGCTTTGAGTTATGTATCTGAACTCGTTGAGCTATAAGGTGAACTCTTTGAGCTATGGATATGAAATCTCGATAAAAACCGTCGATGTGTACTTTCGAAATTAACAGTTTGATCTTTGTATGTTAACTGTCTTTCCCAGTCATTTTACATTTATTTGAAATGTCACAAGAGACCAGCAAAAATAGTGGGATTTTAATTTGGGTAGGGCCAGAAGAGGTCCATTTCCATTTGCATTTGTTTAGCCTTTTCAGAGGGTGGAACCATCAATTACCATTCGTTAAACTGGCAACACAATTGATAAGACATGTGGTGGAAATTGTACCCTTCCCCAAGCTCATGTCCATCTAACATGTCTTCAAAATGTGGTGGTCCTGTTTCCAAGAAGGCACAACACTCCATCAACGCTACAATGAAAATGACAAGAACGATGGTTTAGGTATACAAAACAGCCATCCTTCTAGTATTAGCTTTCACAGATAGATATTGACATCTGCGAAGCATCAATACCATGCAAGGCAGGACTACCAAAATTTTCGTATCTATTAGGGTTCGATTACAATTTACCATGAAAAGAGTGACTAATGAATCTGACTCTGACTGCCAGGTCTATGCAATGGCAATAACATGAGCACCGTGTGAACAGGTCATAAAAACAGATATTTGAGAAGAAACAACTTGCTATTTCGAATATCTTCTCAGCCTTTTTTTAGGAAGCCGAAGTCTCTGTGGATTTGTTGGTTTCTTACGAACCTCGGCATATTCAATGCTGGTCTGAGCAGTTCATTTTATGTTGCTTGAATCTTCTTCATATGGCAATTGGCTGCATGTCCCCATGCCGCCGAACCATATGTTAGTTGACGTCGTGCAATTGACTTGATCATTCGTTGTTTCTTGCTTTGGTTCATTTGGCTCCTTCTTCCTAGCAGTGGGTAAAGTCTACTCATGCTGAGTTTGTTTTATTGCATAATTTATATGGTTTTCCCATCGGAGCCCTTTATCTTGTTTTACTCCTCGATATTTGACTTCATTTTTCCATTTTAGGTTGGAAATCATTCCAAGTCTCTGCTAAGTAGTAGTAAAATAGTTTGTTTTTTTTTCGCTATTTATTTCAATTTTTCATTCAATGAACTCTTCTTATGAATCTTCTGTATAAGCTTCTTGCTATCTATTACGTCTGGTCGTCGTTGTCTGACGGCTATTCCTGTGTTGTCAGCATAAAGAGCTGGCAGATTTCTTGGGTTCTTAGGAATATCGTAGATATATGTTGCAGAGTAGATGTTCTAGAACTGAACCTTGGGGCACTTCTACTTCCCATGGCACTGATACTGTGACTTGTTCATTCTGAAATCCTTCAGTGACATGTTCAGTGAGCCTTAACCGTTGTAGTACAGTAGAATGTTTTCTTCTGAACCCAAATTTTTCTGTTGGTATCAGATTTTGTGCTTCTGTTTTTTCATTGAGTCTTTTGCAATGACTCTCTCAACTATCTTTCCAAAAAGATTGACAGTAGAATTATCGGCCTGTATGTAGTTTTGTGGGGATTTTCTATCTTTTCCTTGATTTTTGAACACAATTACTGGTTTTCATTTTGAGCGCTCGTACTACTTACACGAGGGCTATATCATTTCGTCACGATGTCTGTATTTTTCGAATTTTGAGCCGAAAATGGTCTCAATCGATAGAGTTCGTCTTCGACTCACTGATTACGAATCCGTCGGAAAATTTGAGTCTGTCCGTCCGGCCGTCCGTAAGCACGATAACTCTCGAACAGAACAACCTAGAGACTTGAAATTTTCAGTGTGGGTTCAGTTCCCGAATGCCTCGGTTGAGTTCGTTAATGGGCCAAATTTCACCAGGGGTTCCGTCAATATGGCCGTTGAAAGTTTTGTTCTCCTGATTACTTGGAAACTACAGATTTGATCGAGATGAAATTCTGCACTCAAATGGAGAATGAGGTGTTCAAGCCACATGTGAAATTTTGTCCAGATCGCATGACCAGAACCATAGAAACCATAGAAAATCATAACTTTCGAACGGAAAGGCCTTGGGACTTGAAATTTTCAGGATAGGTGTGGATCTCGAATGTCGTGATGACGTTCATTTATGAGCAAAATTATACTAGAGTTTCCGTGAAACGGCCGTTTGAAATTTTGTTTTCTCGATAATTTCGAAACTACGGATTCGATCGAGATGAAATTTTGTATTTTAATCGAGAATGATTTATTAATGCAACATTTTGTCCAGATCGCATCACAAGAACCATAGAAAACATAGAAAATTATAACTTCCGAAGAGAAAGGCCTAGGAACTTGAAATTTTCAGGGTGGGTTTGGATCGCGAATATCGCGGTCACGTTCATCAATGAGCGAAATTAGACTAGGGGTTCCGTAAATATGGCCGTTCAAAAAATTTTTTCACAGATAATTTCGAAACTACTGATTGGATTAGAATGACATTTCACACCTAGCTGAAGAATAATGTATTTAAACTACGTGCGAAATTTTGTCCAGATCGCATCACCAAGACCATAGATACCGTAGAAAATTCTAGCGAATTATCGAAAAAAAGTTGGTCAGCTGAAGCACTGACATGAAGTCTGGAGTTTCGCCTAAGTTTGAGGTTTTTTTTGACAGCTGTCGAAAATTCCTTCAATTGATTTTCAAAACTGGAAAATGCGAATCTACCTACAAGGTGGATGTACGAGCGCTCAAAAGCTCCTGACTTCACGACAGTGATTTTCGTAATTTTTTTATGCTTTTCTGTTCGCATCACTGCGTTTGCTATATTGGTTAACGCTGCTTTTCCTCTTCTATCTAATTTCCGTAACATCAAGTTTCTTCTTGGTCTTTATTGTCATTTTCATGCTATTGCTCTGTGTAGAAGAGGAATTTTGGTTTTTACTTTTGCATCGTTCATGCTGAGTGGTCTATGGTGTTCAGGACTCTTACCCTTTGGTTCCATCTGTCTTTTCTCAGTTCTCTCAGTGCAGTTTTCAGCACTAGACTGTGTTTATTCAGCTCTTTATTGTCTTCGTGTATGTGAAGTTCTGTAGTTTTTACAGAGTCTTCTATTTCCCTTCATAAGATCTTCAATTGCTTTTGGACATGCCTTTCGATTCTTCGAAGTTTGTGACACCAAACGGCACACTTCCATATCGATTTTATTCAATCAGTATGAATGGAAGAATTGAAAATAAAACCATGAATTTTTTCTACATCGATTTCCGTAGGGAATTATGGAAGAATTAAGAATCTTCCCCTTCAAATATTTAGGGATCGGAGTTTATTATTTACCGAAAGAATCTAGCGCATCGAGGGATTTTTTTAATTTATCCCGACAATAATAGGAAACCAGAAAAAACGTTTGGTGAATGCTGATAAGGCATTTCTGTCCACTCCACATCTCCGGCGGCCTCCACAGGAATTCCTATACGTTCTATTGTCGTCTACCGATCTGTCGGCCGTCAGTTGGAAAATATCATTTATATTCCGAACTTTTCACGACGCACGAGCCGTGGTTTCATTTCGAATTCTTACTCGCCCGAATGGGAGCCTTCGGACGGTAGTCGGGTTCGAAGGAGGTCCTTTGTATTCTATAAACACTGCGCCGGAAGGACGAGATGTCAGAATGAACAATTCTGTCTCGGTTTTAATTGGATCACACGCCATTTTCGCTTATTGTGCTCTTGTCGGGGGGCTCAATTTAATCTTCTGACGGATCGTTCGGCGGCCTCATTATTTTTTACGTCGACTTAACTTGGATTATTTCATTCGTGATTTTTTTTATTGGTCGGAAAATTATTCTGAACGGTTTTTGTTACAGACGCGCCTTCCGTTTGAGGAACGAGGCTAGGAGGAAAAAATTAATAAATGAAAACTACAAGAAGGGGAATGAGCGATGATGAATTTCTATTCGAAAAATTCAACGATGTCAAAAACTAGAGATTGAAACTTGCAGCGATTTTATCGACTTGGATTCTCGAATTGGAAAGATCAGTGCCATATGGCAACTCATTGGGGGTGAAGAATGATTGCCGTTTGATTTCCTTTCGAGGTTTCATCAATTATTTTCATTTCATTGTTACGTAATTGTTATTTACTTTTGATGTTACCTTTATGTTGACTTTCTTTCGTTGCGAAAGGCATCAACCTCAATGAGCAATAAAATCTTAATCTCAGGGTTCCTGACAGAATTAATAACTTCCTTCAGGTTTTACAATTATAATAAAAATTTGAATCTACAATTGTTCTGAGATCGACCTCTGAACAGATGAATTTACACAATATTAGTGTTACTTAACTTAATTATTTCTCCCAGATCTTTGGGGGTATTTCCTCCATGAAATATCGTCTTTCAATGCTTAAAATATGTCCAGCTCCAAGGGTGTAAAACAACAAGAACCAGTGCTTTGCAGATACGGCACAATTTTCCAACAATCCAATTCCAGAGAAATGTCTCCCTCTCGGAAATATTCAATGATTGAGGTCTTGTGGGAGCGGTGCTAAATGTCCCAATCTCAGAGGAAGAAAATCTTCAAATCCCAAGGAAACAAATTCTCAGTTCCTAGGGAAACAAACTTCTCCAATCCCAGGGGAAGAGCTTTCTGATCCCAGGGGGGGAGTTTTCTAATCCCAGGGGAAGGGCTGTGAATTGTTTAAAATTCATTAGAAAAAGTTACAGTTCCCAAGCATTCCTTCAGGTCTAAATACGTCATTAAAGGAACCAAAATTTACAGAAAAGATAAACTGTAAACCTGAAAAAACTTGCACAAGAATATCTACAGTCTCTGTGAATTATTCCAGAAAATATCTTAGTGGACAATAGGGAAGACTTACCGTGAGAGAAATTCCCGCCGAGAAATTTGGATGTATATTTAACAGTTGAACATCCAATGATTGAATGAAAAAATTCCACTGCTCACTTCAATGCAAAATCGATATCATTCAATCAATTTCAGATCTCAAAATGGCCAAACGCAGAGGTACAGATTTGGACTGTGCGCAACGACTTGCGCTGTAGGACACAGGGATTCAAAAACAGTGGCGCCTCAAGGAGAGGGACTGTAAAACTGTAACAACATTCCAGGTAGATGTTGAAAATATATCGAAGGATTTCTCTTGAGATACTTTCGGTTTGTCCTTCAACGAGGTGTTCTTGATATATCTCCGTGGTACTTTCCGCTCGTTAACAGCACCTCGAGAATATATCAGCGCGATACAAATCTGTTTGGCGTAGCCAGCAACGCCGTCTTCAGGGCGTGCGGAGTGCCACCACATGTCTTTCCCAAAGGAGCGCTTGCGCGCTGAAGCGGGAAATCAAGGCCGTACCCAGGAGGGGTCAGAGGGGTTGAAAGCCTCCCGAAATTTTCCGGAAATGAAAAAACGGATTTTTAAACACTTGTTTCCCTGAGTTAGAATGAAGAATGAAATTCACTCGATAATTTGCTATCTGTAAATGAAGTATTGCTGAATTTAATGAAAGATGTTTATGCATCAAACTGGCAACTGGCCTTTCTGATTCATCACAAGAAGCATATGTGAAAACAGTAGGCCTATGATAGCCCATGTTTTCTTTGACCGCCATATGGGAAATTAAATTGGTGAAAATGAAAACAGTTTGCTCAAGTTTAATGAGATATTTTTATTATTATTATTATTTATTTATTTAAATCCCGACTCCCTAGGTCTCTGTGAGACCCCTTATATAAAGCTATTGTTGAAACTCAAGAAAGTCTCAGCGAAACTCTAGATATTGATAGTAATAGTAATTGTAAAGTTTATTCAACATAATAATTTACATGTTATATCAAATTATTCATATTATAACAACTCAAATATTCTTCTATGCTATAGAAAGAGCCATTAATTAGAAACTCTTTGATGGTTCAATCAAATTTCTTCATTGGCAAGGTTTTGATTCTTGATGGGAGGGAATTGTAGAATTTTACCCCCCAGTAGTCAAAAAATTTTTGTATCCGGTGATGTAATGGTGTTATCAACTGATGTTTCCTGTACTTCAAACATTCCCTGGTGAATATTGAAGGTACTGTTGGTATTTTTTCCTCTTTGAATGAATTTCTGCAGCTGTCTCACCTATCCAGTCCCTTTAATGCTCTTATAGCCTTCTTATGCTGTTTGAAGACTTCTCTTGATGACTAACCCCACATAAGAATTCCATATGTGAGATGACTGTGCACACAAGCATAATATGCAGTCTAAGCTATTTGCGCAGCTATTTGCTTCATCTTTCTAATGAGGTATACTGATTTTGAGATTTTTTTGCAGATTTCATCTACATGTGTTGTACAGGCTAGTTTGCTATGAAGAGTTATTCCCAAAAATTGTATATGCTTAACTTCGGCATTAGAATGAAAACTTATTTCCTCTGTCTTATCCGCATTTAATTCGAGTTGATTTGTGGTAAACCATTCATCAATATATTCTTTGATATTTTTCTCCTTGTTTTGCATATCTTTGATATTTCTACTCTTAATCAATACTGATGTGTCATCACAGTAAAGGCAAGTATTCACACAATCAGGAACGTTCAAATCGTTTATATAGATTAGAAATAAAATAGGTCCCAATATCGATCCTTGTGGTACGCCAAGTTCAACATTTGTTTCACTGGATGAAGAATTCCCAAAAGTTACATGTTGTTTTCTGTTTGTCAAATATGACCTTAGAAGATCATTTACCACATCTCTGAAACCATAGAAGTTTAACTTGTCCAATAGAATTTCATGGGACACTGAATCAAAGGCTTTACTGAGATCGAAATTTAACATTTTCATGACTTCTCCATTATCGAGAGCTTCCGTGATATTTTGTATAATCTCTATTAGATCTGTTATAATGCTTCTTTGCTTCCTATAACCATGCTGACCAATGTGCAGTAGGGAGTATTTTTCCAAAAAAATGACCATTCTATTTATGATTGCTAGTTCAAACATTTTCGACATATTCGGGAGTATTGATATAGGTCTATAGTTGTTTTATTCATTTATATCTTCTTTTCTCTTGTATACTGGAACTACCCTGGAAGGCTCATCGGGAAAATAACCACCACATCTTCTAGAGCATCGTTCTTGAAATTCTTGAAGTCCATGCTTGCTATTGAAGTTGTGGTGTGCCTTTATTCTGGCTAACATATTCTAACAATCGATCTTGAGTTCTCCATGATTTCCAAAACAGCAAAAACCTTAATGAGTGCCGTTGGTGAAGAGATTCTTTCACCAAAACTTGCTCCTCGCCATTGCCATGATAGTTACTACTCTACCAAAGATCCCCAAGCCTATTTCATAATATCATTGGCAATCCCGATCCTAGATGATCTAATATATCAGCTCAAATGCAGATTCAGCCACCACAAGAGCTTCTAGGAACACTTCAGTGCTTTATACCAACCTCAACAACTCAACAACTGAGACAATGGATGTTGAATGTTTGAAATTATATGAAGATATGGTTGATCTAGAGCTAGTGTCTGGCGAGTACTCGTTGTGTAAATTCTTTTGGGAAGAGAAAGTGAAACAGGACAAGCCTTCTTGTGCCATTGAGGCCTTAAGTGAATGTAATAGGAAAATTTTCCCAAACATATTAATACTACTTAAAATACTTGCTTCTTTGTCAGTGACAACTGCGACTGCTAAGAGGACATTCTCAACTCTGAGGCGATTGAGGACGTACCTGAGAAGCACGTGTGGACAAGACAGATTCAGAGGACTGGCTCTCATTTCTGTTCACAGAAGCCATCAGAAAGATTAATTTGCCATGAGAAAGAACAGACATTGAAGAATGCGTCATTTGAAGATTAAATAAAAAAAAATTGGAATTTGAAATTTTTGTAACCCCCTCAAATTTTTTTTCTGTACGGCCTTGCGGGAAATGGATACGGTGTGACGTCTGTCTGCAGGAGCTGTAAATGAGCGATGGGCAGTGAGTTGCATTCATCCGCTGGTTATTAGCTGTGTGTTCAGAAATAAGAAAGACCCTTTTCAAACTAATAACAATAACAATAAATAATACAATACAATGTTTCATTTTGTAATTTGAAAACTTCAGATAGAAATAGTTGTAGCTTAAACCTGTATTACCACTTGTGACTACTAGGCCGTAATGGTTACGGTCTGGTTACTTGTTTTGGTTTTTATCAGGGGAGCCAAGAAATCTTCACACGGACCATCATGGATTGCATTCAGTTGCTCCTTTGACCGACAGGTGGCGTGAGTAGAGAAATATTCTCTGACCGTCATCGCGTTCGGTTGTTTGGGTAGCTGTTTGCCAAATCGAGTTTATCCTGAGCTAAGCTGTACTGACGAGTCGTGAAACGGACCGGTCTGCAGATTCAAAGGATAAATTTCGATGTTCCATGGGGTTACGTGTATTGATTTGTTGGTTTGCTTTATTAGTCTATCTTATACATATTTTCTTGTTTCATTTCGCAATTTCAATACAATACAATACATAATATAGATAATCACTAGCACAGAAGAAAACCCTATAACATGCCTTTTCATGGCTTATATCACATGAAAAATGTCTTGAATTTCTTTGTGTTCAGAGGTGAACAATCTACGGAAGATACCTACTGATGCCAGATAGCGGGTAGTGTCAAGATTGGCACTCACCAAAACACCCTCCTGGAGATTGATACTTTCTGGTCAAAAGCCTATCTACCAGTTCTCTCATGATGATCGTTGAATCTAACAGCATGAATGCGTGTAGAGATTCGCTGTTACTCAAAGAATCAATGAAATTGAATAAAATTAAAATATACATCTTCCGAGGATCGTGGGTCAGTAGTATTTTGAGTTCTTCATTTGGTTGCTGGATTGCTTTTTCAAATAACTCCTCTGCTTTTCTTCTCATGAAAGTTGTGATTGGCTCCTGTTTCTTGACTTTCCGATGAACTTGCGGAAAGAGCATCAACATCCGCTGGACCTGAGCCTTTCTGTGGGCTTGGTAAAGACCAATATAAGGCAGCGGTTCAACGATGGGAGTTGGATTACAGAATAACTCTCCTGGATTTGCTGAGGCAAAGGAATTTGTGGTGCTTTCACTGACCTATACCAGAAAGCTCCTAAAGCTGCGATGAGCTGAGCTTCGGGTAATAGTGGGACTGCTGACAGGTCACTGACGGTTCAAATACCTTTTGTACCGCACGGGAAAGTCGGTAGATGATATTTGCAGGCTTTGCGGATCAGAACCAGAAACAGCTGAATACATGGTATGCGGATTTCCAGAGTTGACTGCTCTAAGAACCATTCATGTGGGGAAGCTAGTCCTGGATAATCGCGAGGTAAAAGCCAAGACTCCAAAGAACGTCGTCGGTTTTATCAACACCATTGAAGGTCCCCTTGGGCTTGCATGAATGAGGGTAGAGAACAAAAGAACCATGTGGTCATAGTTCCCGGAAGGCTGACCGAGCCAAAACGACCTCAGTTCAAATAATAATAATAATAATAATGGCTCGGCTTTTTGTCCATTCATCTTAAGGCCTCATTCAATGGACCACTCGATTGTTTCGTCAGCTGCTTCTTATAATACCCGTTGAGGGCTAACAATTTTATATTTATACTAGCAGACCCGGCCACGCGTTGCTGTGGCTAAAGTATACGTTGGATTATTATTAACCCTAACCTAACCTTACCCTAACCGTTAAACTAACCCAACCCTTACCCTTACCGGCCTTACCCTCAGCCTTGTTTATGGGTCTAAGAATTTTCATATTCGTAGGTAGGTATATGTTATGATCAATGTGTGAGATGTTCGATATATAAAAAAAAAATACCTCGAAAGTTGGATTAAACCTCCTTCCTCAATTATACTCGAACAAAATGATGTCATAGAATGTTTAGATAGAAGTTCTTGTCTTGAAAGTAACGAATTCAAAAGTTCGAGTGGCGTTGTCAGTTGTTGCAATTTGATTTTTCCATTCAAACAACATAATCCTGGGGGTTCGTTTTGAAATCTCAGAGCATTGCAGTATTTCCAAATGAAACCAATATATTGCTAGCATAATCGACTGTGGGATCATATCTGAATGCCAAACGCTCAAAGTTGATCATTTCATTGGATTCTATATTTTGTTGTATCTTGCCTGAGATCGATAATATCGGTTCTTCCGGAGCTGGGGCAGATCTTGATTGCGAATCTCTCATTCTGTTTGCTCATTGTCTCGATCATTACGAACTCGCCCACAACACAACGATATAGGTATATCAAACACGATAAACTTCACTCACACAAGTGTCAAAATTCTCATGAAATATAAGTTATCTATGATTTTTCGCTTGGTCGAAGGAAAAAAGAAAGCCTTTTTTTCTTTTTTCTGGAATATTTCGTTGTATAAAGTTTGTGGTGATAATAATGAACACAACTAAAAAATAATTATCGAATTTGGTGCAGTCGTTTGAACGTGATGCTTTTACATACATAAACCATAGATCCTCTTTTATTAATATAGATTTGGGTATATCATAAATATATATTTTATACAGTTGAGGACCAAGAACTGATCGCTAGGGCACCCACGTTCCCAACAATATGATACTTGTGAGTTCGTCATCTATTCTGACGTAAACGTTTTCATCATCGAGATAATTTCTCAATATTTGGCAAATTGTGGACGAGTACCTGTGAAATGGGATGAATGGAAACTGTGGGGTTAATAATAACAAAAAGTAAGGAAGGTTGTTGTAATACTGTACTCTAATACGCCAAGCGATTTCCATGAGCGTAGCCAACGAACTATACGAAAATCAAAGTTTCAAAGAGTAGGTAACACTGTCTAACTGACAACAAGATTCATTCTGTTGTTCATTCGGTGAATTTTTGGAACGGAATTAACTTTGCTAGGTAGGTGTTGGAGAACATAGTTTCCCGTGCCAATTTTTCTGTTAGTTGAAATAAAAAGCATTGTGTTGACGTGAGTTTAATCATTTTTCGCGATATCAATACCAGTAAAGAAGGAAATCAGTTGTTATCGAACTGTGACCAATTTGGGGTAAGGTTGGGGTCAATAAAAACACTCGTTTTTATCTTATACGTCATTACCTAATGAAGCCATGCCAATGGCGAAACAAGTGTAGTGGTTTTGTGGAACTCTCAAGTAGTGAATATCTTAGGCTAATTTAATTAATGAATATTAAGTTTATTTTCGAACGCATGAAACCTCAAATGTGGCTTCTTGTTAGTTCAACCAAAAAGTTCAAATTTTATATTAGAAGGGTGATTTCTTGTGGACGGGAAGACATTTAGGCAAGCTTCCTGAGATCGAAACAATCTGAAAAACGATTTATCCTGATGTTCCATATGTTTGTGTGGTTGATATAATCCAAAACATTGACCCTACATTAGTTTCTAAGTCCACAAGGGAAACTCTAACATTTGACATGGATATAATTCAAGAAACACATGTTCCACAGTGGGTAGTTTTAAGGTAAACCCATCATTTCATTCGAAATTAAAGAATATTCGATTTGTATTCCCTGTCCATTCAAATATCAGTAACGTTGGCGTTCATGATATGAAATGATTTTATTTTGCTTCCATAAACTAAGAAAAAAATAATTCTATGCTGTTATATTGTATACTCGATTTTATATCGGTTTCCATGCATACTGCAGACCAAAAGCAATATAGACGAGTTTTCATCGTGTGGTTCCATTCACCCCACCTCGAAGGCGAATAGAAACAAACCAAATAATATTTTTCTTGCAACAATTATCAATTGCACACACATTTGCTGAAAGGAGATCTATTGTATTAAGTGTGACCGGACGTTAGTCAAAATATGGATATTGAATTATTTTCCTTTCAAGAGATATGAGCATTCGAACATCAGAATGTGTTTCTATTCACCCCATTTTACGGTATCCTGCAGTAATCATTTTATAGGCTAACTTTCCTGACATACTCTTGTCGACTGGTCTTGCCACATCTAGAACGTTTATATATTGGGTGGTCCTGAGTAGTTGAAATTCGGTCAAATGTTCTCTTCTCAAACCAAATTGTTTGGTGTGATATTCAGAAATTCAGTTTTTTCGTTTAATCTCTTCGCAATAACTTTTTCCACTACTTCTTCTAGGGCTGTTAGTAGACTTCGTGTTCTCTAGTTCTGTTGGAACTTTCCATCTTTTCCTAATTCACATAAAACAATTACTTCTGCTGTTTTCCATCATTTTGGGAAGTGTTCGATTCGCATTACGCCATTTAATATATTCATGAGCGCTGCCATTCCTTTTCTCAACATTCTTTTGAGCATGAAGTTTGTTTTTTTGTTACTGCCTGGTGCTTTTCGCCTTCTAATATCCTCGATCATCTCTTCAATTTATGTTCGTGATTTTTGAATTTTTTCATATTTAGCTGGGTCTTTCATCAGTTCTTAATTTTCCTCTTCAAGTTCTTCATTATAGTGATCTTCTCTGTGATTGATCATGGCTTTATAAAGTATCGAAACTACTCCTGTCTTATCATATTTTGAGTATGCCATTTAAATAAATAAATAAATAAGGCCTTTATTTCAAACAGAAATCCCAAGGGAAAGTTCACCCAGAGGTGATCTACCACTGTTACTGTTACAAAAAAAATGGAAAAATTTCGAATATCAATGCACAGAGTTCAGCAGTATGATTATGGCGAATAATGAGTTCAATATTTTCCCTAACGATTTAAACAATTATGCGAGAAAATAAACCAAAACTCACTCATGTTCCTCATGATTTCCGCTGAATACAATATATTTCTCTGGGAGCATCCACCCTTTGTTCGGGATACAAAACCCGATAGAAGCGGAGAGAAAACGTCTGATACGGCTAATTCTCTCAGAAAAAAAAACAACGTTCTCGTCGGATCATCCCCGGCAAAAACCGTATTTCGAGATAAAGATGAATGTCGGGGCCGGTTTTCGGAAGCCGCGTTTATCGATCTGAGTCTTCGAACGCTCTGTTTTGGCCGTTTCACGTTCATTATAGTCCAGATTTGTGTTCACCATCAGAGGGAATTTGGTTCGAACTTCGGTTTCAACTTAATTAAACACAGATATCTGCTCTGAACATTCGCAAATAGAGAAAACTCTTGTGGGTCGGATACATTGGGATTAAACGTGTTTTCGTCTCCGCCAAGCTCAGTTGGATTAATATTTTCAGATGGTTGAGTCGGTTTAAATTAGGATTGCCAACTTTTTTTGGAAAAAAATAATAGTTCATTGGGTATCAACGGTAGGAAAAAAGAAGTACATCGCCTCAAAATGGAGTAAAATTTATTTTGCTTTCCCATTCTGCTCGAATACCTATTTTCCATAATTTTTTGTGACTTTCAACACAAACAGCTGCACAGAATATCTGAAGAGTCCTTCAAATTGAGTTTTCGAAATTACGCGCCTGTGTAACACACTTCAAACATCGAACGCGCCCATATTATATGTCATTTTGACTGCTGAAGGTTTGCCATTTATAAAAATTGTGCCGTAGGTATACATTAAAAATCATAACAAAGGATTGAGATCATTGAATCTTTTCAATGAAAATGGTCGTTCTTCGAGAAATGTTTATGGTCGAAACAATCGTTCTGAGCAAAAACTTGGTAAAATTTTTCGAAAATTTTGAGAAACTGGTGCTGTAAAAGATCGAGGAAGACATCAGTATGCTAGTGCCAGTCGTTCAGAAAAAAATATTGCTGTGCTGTGTGAGTGTGAGTGATAGTGTTGCAGTAGACCCCAACACGTCAATTACCCGACGTTCACAACAATTGGGACTTTCCGAGTGAACTTTATGGCATATTGTGGCTACGTTAATGGAAAAAACTGCCGTATTTGGGGAAGAGAAAAGCCTAGCATGATCTAAGACAGGCAAACGTATCCACAAAGATTCACTATTTGGTGTGCAGTGGTAATACTGGTCCGTGATATTTCGAAAATTATGCTGAAAGAGTCATAACTGTCAACAGTACCAGATATCGCGACATGATCACAACTTTTTTATGGCCAAAAATGGACAATATTGAAACTGAGGATAATATGTGGTTCCTACATGCAAAGTTTCCAGATTCGATGACGTGATTTGGCCTTCCAGATCCTGTGGTTTGACACCGTTAGACTTCTTTCTCTAGGGCTATGTGGAAGCACAACTCTACAAGAATGATCTACGAAACGTTGAAGCATTGAAAGCAGAAATTATTCGAGTTATTGATGAGGCAGAGCCGCAACCATGCCAGAATGTGATTGAAAATTTTTATAAAACAATAATGTTCTGTAGAGAAGCAGAAGGTGGTCACATAGGAGATATTACATAATTATTTTTAGGGTTTGAATGGCAAACATTATTTTTCGAAAATTAATAAAAACTTTTTCAGTTTCAAAACGAATTCTATGTCTTTCAATCATTTACTTTTGAAAACTCAATTCGAGAGACCCTATTTTCATTCGCGGCTAAAAATTTGGAACTTACACACATTTGCCAGAATGATGACGCTCTTGGTCCTACAAGCGCGTTTTAAACAAATAAAGAAAAAATGTTATGTGTTTTGAAGTGGCAAAACTGTGGTTTTGAAGAAATGCGTTCTCTTCACAAATGTTGTTTTACTTCGGAACTACTGATTCGACCGGAATGGAATTTTGCACACAAATGGAAAATGGAATGCCATGTTCAGGCTACATGCAAAATTTTTTCCAGATTGCATGACCAGAACCATTGAAACCATATAAAGTTATAACTTTTGAACGCAAAGGCCTAGGGTCTTGAAATTTCAAGGATACGTGCGAAATTTTGTCTAGATCGCATCACCAAGACCATAGTTACCGTAGAAAATTCTAGCAAATTATCGAAAAAAAAATTGGTCACCTACAAGGTGGATGAACGAGCGCTTAAGAACTCCTGACTTCACGGCAGTGCCCTTCATCACTTTTTTATTGATAGATAGATTGATTGATATTGTACTGAACCTGGGAGTTCTACCCTTATTTATCGTATTCCGCTGTCACCAATTTGTAATAAACCTGGGATTCCTACCCTTATTAATCGTATTCCGCTGTCACCAATTTTCTCATCCATTTTCCGAAATGGTCTAGGTTCATGCTCTCTGCACGAAGAGAGAGTCTTTTGTCTTATATTTTCTGAGGAACAGGTATTCAGGGAATAAAACCTGTAAGCTTCAAAAGAACATACTATATTCACGAAAAATGATGGTAAAATGCGTACATAAAATCGAAACTTTCACAGACATCAGAAATAACATCCAAATAAAGCATCTATCGTTCAACTCGTTTCTCATAATCATAGTTAAATCAAACAATTAAAATGTTACTTCTTACATACATACTAATCTAAATGTACGAGGGGTCAAATAATCAACTGCAACTTATATTTAAATTCCTTACGTAAAATCGAACATACATCAAATCAACTTCGGATAGAGATATCAATAATATTGGGGATTACAATAACACCATTCACATTCATAGGGGTTAAAGCTTTGAACTGAATTTTCCTACCTTGGTCTGCAAACCACCTAATTTCTCTTTTGCACCTATTTGGAAACTGAACCACCCACACACGATATTGGCCTTTATTTTTATTCGCACTCGAAACACAAAATACGGCTTTCAACTCTACTCAAAATAAACTTCCCAAACACTTATTTCCACGATCTAACACAATTACTCCCTTAATCCGAAATCTAACAGAATCCTCTACTGAAAAATACAACACTGTTTTCCTCTAACCGCACTCCGACCGAAACCGTCGTCCGAAGTTTTCCCTTAGTGGTGAGCTCCCCTTTCGCCGAGTAACTGCCTCCAATTTTTCCTTCTTCTCCAACAGTAAACTCTACCCTTTCAAAAAGAATCCACAACTCCAGAGTGGGCGTCCAGACGCTTAAACAGCAAAATTCTTGCTCCAAAAATGTTCCCATGAATTTAATCTCCGCTGGCCCTATCTACCGTAGACATAGACAATTTCAGCCACTTCATTGTTGCAAATGGACAACTTCGCCTTTTAGACGTTAATTATCGTCGATATGGGTGGTTTTTCTGTCGAACTTATCACGACGATTAAAACTAACGACATCCTTCTTGATACCTATACACTAATACAATGTATATACGGAGGTCTGAAGTATTTTTCCACTCAAGCAATGCATTTGAATTTGAATAATCCATGTATTTTTGAATAACTATTCCCCAATTATTACAATATCTTTGTTTCAGATTATGCTCATACGATAGAAACATAAAATGAATAAGTGTAAAAAAAACGAAAAAACAACAATTACAACCAGTTTAAATAAAATAATCCACAAACAATATGGCTCTAGATTTACCAACAATTTTCGAGTATTTGTCTTGAATTGCCTGTAATTATCCATAGTCTTCAGATTCTGAGGTAACTTATTGAAAATTTTTACAATCATATTGGATGGATTTTCCTCCAGTGGTCGATAGTTTGTGACATGGGAAATTGGTGTAAGCTGTTCTAGTATTATACGTTACACTTGTTTTCTATAATATAAAATAGAGTTCTTTCTTAACATCATTATCGACATATTTGCTGATTATTCTCAATGCGTAACAGACTATATTAAGTTTTTTTGAGAGTTCTTCGATATGTGTTGTCTACTTCAAAAATTCATGAATCATAATTCCCAAAATTTGGCTTCTTTGTCCCTTTCATTTACGAAGTATTCCACTGGAAATTTCCCAAATTGCACAATACTTCTGAATATAATATTGAGAGACGATACTGGATCTTGAATATCGGTACTAATCACTAATTGATAGCAAAGGAATTCCCATAAATTTGAAAAGAACGTGGGTCAACTGAGAAAAAAATTATTCCCTTCTCCCTGTGAACAAGTGGAAAATTTATAGATCACAGGAGTACTTGGGGGGTGATTAGGACAATAGATGAGGTGGGTGGTAAATGAGATCCTTCTCTACTCAGAACATCTAGTGTTCGTGTTGATTCAGTGAGAAGAGAGTAAGATCACGAATCCGAATCTGTCGGAGGCTATGAGATTTGTCGACGACGGTTTTGTTGAATTTGTGTTCATACACAAATATTACTGCTGATCACCGAATAGGGAGTACAATTTTTCAGTTTAGGTGAATCGACTCAGTTATTCGGTCCACTCGATAAAAGGTCATCTCATATCGGATGATCATAGATTAATTACGGTTGACCCACCTGGCGATGGATTGAAACAAATTCTTGTTTTCATGTCAGTGCTTCCCAAATTTTTTTTGCGTACCGAATGCCCAGTCTTCCAAAATGTTCCTTACCATACGATGTGTCATTTTTTCTCAAAACTATTATTTCATTATTCGTACGGTGTTGAGTATCATTCAGAACGTTCACAACAAATTTAATTCAAACCATGAAGACAACCTGTCAGCAGAGAATTTATCCTTCTCCTTAATAATATTCACGCTCTTGCTTCGAGATGAACGTCGAATATATCCTCCTCGAGACCAGTATGCAACAAACCAAGTGTCCATAAATTATATCCTTCCCCCCTGAAGCCCGAGTTTCCTGCCATCCTGCCATCTTAACGACGCAATTTATCCCTGTTGGATTCATGGAGATGACCAACTGGAACTCTGAAGTCTCCCGCCATTTTTATCGCGGAATTTCCTTCGGGTAGTGCACAATGGCTTTTCCGCATGAGCGGCACTAGTTGGATGGGTAAATATGTTGGAGAGCAGTTGAAAAACTGAGACAAACAGCACAAGGATCCAAAATGGCTTTCCATCATCTTGTTTAGATTAATGAACAAAGCAGTATCAAGATTGACTTGAATTGGATGATTCAG
This sequence comes from Aphidecta obliterata, assembly GCA_963966015.1. NCBI lineage: Eukaryota > Metazoa > Arthropoda > Insecta > Coleoptera > Coccinellidae > Aphidecta > Aphidecta obliterata. Next base: position 18,403,099 of record OZ014435.1, on the reverse strand, counting down.
TTTCAGAGAAGATGAAAAAACGCTTTACTGGACCATTGGGGAAAAAATTCACAATATCCACAATTTGCGTTTTTTTTTGTTGTCGGTTCTGAACTTCGTTGTCTGAATAATATTGTAGAGGTAGGTCTACCTATCCTACATATCCGGTATATTTATATACTTCGTTGATGTACATTGCCCGTAGATTTTCAAAGCTGGTGAATCTGCATAGCTGGATACTTTAGATAGCACATATAGCGGGCAGATCTGATTATTCATTCATTCACAATGGAAAAACCGGAAGCTCATCATACTGTACGTTAAATTTGTGGTTCTTCGGGAAATCTAAGAGAAGTTTGAACCATAGGAACAAAAAAAGCAGTTTGTGCTTCTTTTCTTGCCAGTGTGTTGGCCTCTTCATTTCCTGCGATTTTTGAAAGACCAGGATCCCAGACTAAACAGACCATTCAACATGTAGTATCTCCACCTTTCGATTGTCCCATTGTGAATGAATCACAATGTTGAAAAGTAAATTCGTATTATTGAAAAAACTCACCTCATAACCAATATTCGCCTTCTCAAATAGATAAGTTTTCTAGGTCAATTTGGAATTGAACTCCTGGAAGAAGACAAAACTGGATGTTTCACTGAAAATGAAAACCTCGAAATTCACGGTAATAGAAGGTTTATCAAATATGCGGAATAAGTAACCAAAAGAGATCTGATGTATTCAACAAATTTCAATTTTTTCGAGAACAAAAAGCCTTATCAGCGTTTATCTGAAAGAGGAAAGAGGTATTTGTTGTCGTTGTTTCAAACAATTCGCTTCATTCATACAAGATAAGGAATACTGGAGAACGGCTCGAGGTTCAGGCTTTCACAAACAATTCTTTATAAACATAATAGGTACAATGTATTCATTTTTTTGTGCACTCGCGCCCATCAGTTGGAAAAATGACTATTACGAAATATATGCAAAAAAAACTTTCAGTAAACTGATGGCATGAAAGAACGGAAAGGAGACGCGGGGAAAATGAGGAAGCCAATACACTGGCCAAAAGAGGAGCCGTCGCCTATTTTGCAGTACCAGAACCTTTCTGTGGTATACCTACAAAGAACATTTAGAGAGGAGCACTGCGCCGGAATATTCGGAATGCAGTTTTTTTGCAAGTAGGACGAAACTCCTGAAGACAAATAACGCTTGGGCCACGAAATCACTGAGGATGAAGACATATTCACCCTGAAGCCATCTCAGCTTCTGGAGTTAATCATTAATCTAGAACTGGATGGCGAGCTGTAGCTGGGGTATACCCCAGTTGGCTCAAGAGAAGGGGGGTGCAATAGGTCGTAGCGCATAAGAAACCCAACAATAATAATAATAAGGATATGTTATTATTTATAACTTAAAGCATTTTGAATTGCCATTAAATGGACCCTATTCCCGATTGAACAATAACAAAATGCAACTCAATAAACTGAAATTTTGGAAAGTAATACCGCAGCCATATAATTGTGCCTAAACGACCAACATTTTGATTCCACAAAATCGATGTCTCCATAGATAGAGCAAAATTTAATCGAGAAAAAAATTGTAATAACAGGAAGGAGTAGATATTTTTGTTGAAACTTGGTACAAACTACTAAAGAAAGCATTTGATCAAAATTGCATTCATATGGATCCAGAAATCTGAAAGTTCTTTTCTAGCAAACTGCAGGCAGTATGGTATCGTATTGAGTGATCTTATGGCAGGTCTGTCTCTCATTATAATGCATATTACAGAAATCACGTAGCAATGGACGGATATCAGCGAATATTCGATTCTGCATGCACCATGCCCGACGTATTGCACATGATAATTAGATAAATATTTTTGAAGTTTCGAAACATCGAAAGGTTTCTGGGTATTTGTATAATTTCATGTTATCTCACAACCTGTGTCCCGAATGCCCCTTCGGCAAACAGTGCTTGGGTGTCAAAAACCCATCAATAGTACTTCAATTCACAACAAACGACCAATTTCTAGGCAGGCGTACACTTAGTTCTGCTAAGTGTGCAGTGGTTGGAACTGGCTGAAAAAATACAACAAAACCAAAACACCACCGATTCAGCAGCCTCTTAATGAAACTAAATCAAATATACTAAGCTTCCTAGAAACAAAAATGTTCAATTGAACATACAAAATAAGTATAGAATATTTCAACGCCGTTTCTTGGAGAAACTTCAAAGGCGCTCTTTACGATGATGGCTGCCTCTGTATGGTACCCCTTATTTCAGAATGGAGAGCGTTCTCAAAATGGTAGTAGTGAATTCTGCGCGTCGTCTGCCGGTGACATTTTCTCGATGTTCTTTTTATGGTATTGTAACCCAAAACCCAACCCGAGAAAACATGTGAACATGTGAACAAAACGACATATAAAATGCACCCACAACTCCACCACTCCACTCACTGCACAAACGACCGATTCCTCCAGTGGGTGACAAACCAAGCAAAACTCCTCCGGATCTATTCCTTTAGGAGGCCTCTCGACGTTGAAACAGCAATAGGAATTCCACTCTCACCAACTTCCACAATCCGTTAAAAAAAACTAAATCTTGTCAACTGTTCGAAATAATTTGGGGGAAATGAAGAAGAAATCTAAGAAGACAAATTGATGTATGGTGTTACCTTTGAAATGTCATGGTGATGGAGGATGGATTCATAACAATCTCAAAATTCCCCAGAACAAAAGTTTTTTTTTCGCTTTTCCATAATTTCTATCTTAATTTCGAAATTGAATGGAATTTTGTTAGGGAAATAGTTCTCGATAATCCCTCTTGCATGTTATCATTGAACATTTTTACTCGTTCACTCGCGCTACAAAAAATAATCTTCTCGTATTTGACATGCCCTCAGGATACCTCACATGTAACTATCGACTATAAATTCGAATTCCTTTTCAGTGAATGGTGATTGATATGATGGAGATATATCCATTTCATTAATGGAAAAAAATCGAGAAGGGTTTTGAGTGTAGATACTCGAATAAATGGATTCCTATTGGGAGAATCTTTGTTGAAACAAATGAAGCCTCTATTTCCCACTCCAATTTACTCCTTCTCATTTTCAATATCAACAATTTTGATCGTGTTCAAGGCAGAATGAGGAAAAACAATGCACTTTCATTGACATAACTTCCATAACTTGTAACGACGTTTTTTTCTCCGATTGAGGATAATGCCTTCAACCTGATTTGCTAATGAACTCAGGCGACAATTGCGATGGGTTTTATAAGGTCGCAATACCTAATGGCACTCACTAAGTACAACCTCGGGTAGCTTTTACACAGTTGGAGACAGAGTTCGATCCAATCTGAGGTGGTCGCGATTGGCAAGAGTCGATTTCTTCTGCCGGTGAGGAGGAGGAGGCTATGGAGGTAGTAAATAAAATTTACCCTGAAGATACGTCCAATTCTGTACACTATAATATAACGCTGGTCTAACTTTTTACAACTATCAGTTCTATACAGTGTGATAGATAATAATAATATACTGTCTGACACAGTCTTATGATCAACAAAAAAAAAATAATTCTCAATATCAAAGTACATATAATGTGTTGGCGGCAAGCGGACGAGGAACGAGTGAGGCGAGCAATCAGCGTGTATTATACTACAAAGCGGTAAGCAGGGCAAATGTCGAAAGCAATGATAAACGTGGTCAAAATGCGGGCAAGTGTGAAAGCATTCAAAATGGTAATCATATAACGGTTTACAGTCCAGAGTTTCGGCGAGGTGACACCCTAACCTGTGCTCCGCGAAATCGAGATTAGTTATGTTCAGCGGTAGTACGGCGCTTTCTAAACAGGGTCCAAACACCCCGGTTGAAATGTAAGTCAAGACCGAATCCAAGTCAAGATGACGTAGACTAGGGTGTAAGTAAGAAATAAACTCGGAATTTAAAGGGGGCATCCACCAGAAAGAAATTTTGGTCGGGGGGAATTGATATAAAGGGGTTTATGGTGGAGGAGCCGAAATAAGGAATGGCGCATCCACCAAAATGTTACTGTGTGGTGAGATATTCACCAAAATGAAACCTTGGTCGGGGACAGTTGGCAAGGCCACCAACGGTGAAAAAATCGGGACCTGAAATGTCGTTGTCACTGAACTGTGACTCGAACTCGTGACAGACTACTAAAAGATATTGACCTTTTCCTCAACGTATGAAGTTCAGCAGGCATCACTCATGAGGCTAGGCCACAATGAACAACAGCGTCCGAACTTCACTCGAGGAACATTGAAGTACCGACATGATACTCCACACTGCCAGGGTATACTAAATATTCGGTGAAGGTAATGGTTATCGGACATATGCCACCTCTAGTTGATCGGTCAGGATATGTGGTGAAATTTTCACCAAAATGAAACTTTCATCGGAGAAAGATAGGCCAGACCACCAACGGTGGAAAAATCGGGACCTGTACGGTGCAGCACACGCTGCACAAGCTTTGGAACACTTCGAAAAGCACAAAAACGGCTTAGAGTCAATTTCTCAGTTAAACGCTCGCCACGAACGAAAGTCGGTAATTGTCACACGCTCGAAACAATATCGGACGGTTTATTATTCGGGCAGTAACTCTCTCGCTCGATCGGAATTTTGAAAGAACTTTCAAACAGCGTTAATCGCAACGGCTAACTCGGAATTTCTAATACAAATTTCTAACAACGTTAAACTCGGTGGTCAACTCGGAACTTTCTAATACAAATCTCTAACAGTGTTAAACACGGCGGCTAAATCGGAATTCCCAAAATTCCCTCTCATTCCCCCTTTTATAAGGTCGGTTTGATGGGGGTAATTTGGACATTCGAAAACGGCGTCGTTTTCCGAAAAAACTTCTAGTCAACATACAAAAACTAACATCTGCAGGAGATATCATTCCGGCGACGAATTTCTGGGGTTTTTATACATAGGCTCGGATTTTAAATGATCACGTTAAATTTGCTTCATATGCGATATGAAAATTATTCCAACAAACTTTATCGAAACCCAGGCCGATTATACCGGGTGACTTATGAAATTTTCCGACGGGGAATACGGATTTATCCGAGTAAAATTTCCAAAAAATCGACGTAGAACATATAGGGTGGCCCATATATCCTCCTGGTCAGAAATATTGAAGAATTTAAATAAATTCTTCCGAAAATTTTGCGTGAATTATACCGGATGACCTAGTAACGAAATTCACTTCGTTACAAACTCGAAATTTTCTGGAAATTGCACGTATTGAAGAAAAGTATAAGGATTCGTTTAAGCCGTCGGATCGATCTATTCTTTACGAATTCCGCTCGAGTTTCGAGAAAAATCTTGATTCCGTCAAAGTTTGGGATAATTATCGAGAAAAACGTCGGAGGATATACGCTATATTTGAACTCACTCACGTTTGTCGAGAAATGGTCAATTATAACTCGGGGTCTCTCCCTTCACATGAAGCAGTTGAATTTCTAAAAAATTCATTTAAAAGTTACCCCATATGTAGACACAAAATTCTAGCAGGATATATAAGGAATAGTGTCTGATATATCAAAGTTTGGAAAATCTTCTACGGAATTTCACATGAACCTTCGTGCTGACATCTCAAAACTGACTCAACAGACTTCAGTGACGCATTCAGACCTTGAAAATATCAAAGTTCTAGGCCTCTTCTTTCGAGAGTTATCGTGTTCACTTTCGGCCGGACGGAGGGACAGAATCTCCAAGGTGAGAAAAAAGGCACTGGATTAGTGGTATTAGATGTCGAGGGATCCTTCGAATGAGTTTGGCACGAAGGATATGGCTACAACTATAATGACTCATACAGCCGAGACCAGACCAAAACCATCGAGAACCAGAAGAATATTAGAGACAGCAGAGATAAAGGTGGTGCGCAGGATAGCGGACAAACGCTGATAGACAGGGAGAGAAGGGAAGATATCAGGAGAACGTGAAACATAGATGGTATCAATGACTGGATACAACATCGAAAGGTGTAATGGAATGACCATATCAGTCAAATGTCAGCAGAAAGAATGGTGAAAATATCAAGAACCAAATCACCGTCAGGGCGTCAAAGCATTGGATGGCCCAAAAAAACATTGGAGTGACAATCTCCCTGGCGTTCGAGCCCAGGCAAGTTGGCGATGAAAAAGAAGGCTTTATCAGCCTTCAAAATATGAGGAAGAAGAAGATAAGAAGATATGACTACAAGATGATGGCAGGCTACCCTACCGAAACCTGCAAGATAATGAGAAACTACCTGAGGAACAGGAATTTTTATGTCAAAACAGATGACACATTATCTTCCATCAGACAAGTAGAAGCATGATTGGCCCAAGGTTCGGTTCTAGGACCTTTTCTCTACACCATCTTCAACTACGATACCCTTGAAAACGCAATAAATCTGCTAGCCTTATATGCAGACGACACAAGAATATCAGTGAGACGTCGATGAGCAAACGTCATATATCATAAAAGATTGCAAGAAGCAATAGAAAATATAGACGAATGATTCATTAAATGGAAAATTCAAATAAATATCGAAAAGAGCCAAGCTATTCTACTACAGAATATTAAGGTAGATGGAGAAGAGAGAAAATGGGAAAATAGAGTCGAATATCTGGAAGTTACACTAGATGAAAGGCTTACATGCAAGAACCATATGAAATATGCAGTGAATAAAACAAACTCAGAAATGTGTAGACTTTACCCACTTCTAGGAACAAAGAACCAAAGCACGAAACTACGAATGATCAAGTCAATTGCAAGACCTCGACTAACATATGGTTAGTTGCAGCCAATGAACATATAAAGAAGATTCAGACAACAGAAAATAAACTGCTAAGTGCACCAATGAATATGCCAGGGTTCGTGAGAAACCAAGAATGGAAAACTGTCACTGACTTCTTAGAAAAGAAGGCCGAGACGATATTTGAACAAGCAAGTCAACATCTGAAGGATGAGCTTAAAGGTGTGATTAGGATACCCACCTATCACAAAAGACCCAGAGATCAACTACATAGAAACAAAAATTGAGAACTCAATTTCAAATATCCAGAAGATGAGAATTTCCTATGAAAGTCATAGGTAACACAATGATCACACGACAAAGATAGTGGAAGAGATACAAACAAAAAGAGTCAAAAGGTTGATAAGTAATAGATGCCCGGAACCTAAATCAGCAGGTTAGGTTTTGTTGAAGTAGGTCGTGTTATCCAAACACAAAGCATCACACTGTTCAGTTTATCGGAGAAAGTTCATCCATGAGGATTCCCCCTGTATAAAAAAAGAGCACCTCGCCTAAGTAAGCGAGATGGGATCAAGCAGAGAGTAAATTCCTCGGGGAGGAAGACGCGATATTCGAAGGGCCAATAATCTAACCACCCGTCACTGAAAGCACGATATGGATCTCCGAAGTCATATCAGCTATTAGAGTTCACCTGGAATTGCACGATGAACTGTAATGAGGTAAACCCTACGCGGCTCAAGCTATAAAGGCACACTTTGTCACTCCTGAATTTCCACAATAAAATAAAATGACAACGAGGGGCAAAGTGGAACTAATTCTATTCAACGCCTGTCCTTTTACCCCAATAAATAGCAGACACGATTCAAGAATGATGGAAATACTCCCCCAGTTCACCATTGATTCACAATAAACTTTCTTCGGATCAGTTCCATAAACCATCTATTACATCGCGGGATATTGTTTCCACACAGTATTTTCTTTCGGTCCAATGATAAGCGTGATACATAACTCTCAAACACTGGTGAAAAATTGCGTGATTTGGCGCAGTAAAGAGAATTATCTCCACTCAACCCAAATAACTCCTCCGGAATGACAAATATCCACTTATTTCCGGTACGTCGCCATTATTGATGATGATCTTGAAAAAACTGAAGTTGGGGATTTCTTCCCAACTTGACGGTTCCGCATTGTATTACTAATTCGCCCACCACGCTCACTCAACGCAAAGCCGGCGTCGAAAGTTTTGGTAATATAGCCTGCTCGTGACGAACTTTCTGAATTAATTTCGGAGGCAATAATCCCACACTTCTCCGAGCGATATCAAAATTTTTAAGAGCTTCATTGTCGGAACTCAAATTGAATCATAAACTATAAGAGCGAACCGAAAGAGATTGATGTCAGCGATGGAGGACTATCACCGGCAATATACTTTTATGGTATAGATAGACGGGACGAGTCGAAAACAGTGTATAGGGTGGTCCAGCATTCTACCCATTTATATCAATTTTTCATTTGATGCACCACCCGTTTATTCAGCTGTTTCTTGTAGTCTCCGGTAAATTGCATCTGCGTCTCGATGCTTGGCAGCTATTCCTGTATCGTCTTCAGAGAGGGTTAACGTATTTCATGGGTTTTTGGGTATGTCATAAATATATTTCTATGACCATAGAGGACCTAGAACTGATCCCTGAGGCTTCCAAGGATCTGATACTTGAGTGTTCGTCACCTATCCTGACGTGAAAGTTTGTCTCTAAGATAATTTCCCATTATTCTGCACTTTTTGAGCAAGTATCCTGCTATAATCATACTCTGTCGAATGCTCTTGCCACGTCGGGAAAAATAAATGGACTCGTTTATATTTTGAAATCCTTCGGTGAGCCAGAGTAATTCAAGTTTAAAAATTTGTTTGATTCGGCCGATACTTGATGAAAATCCATATTAACTTAGAATTCACTAATCAACTTCGTCTACGATTTCCACTTATTGAGAGTTTAACAAAACCACTACACGTATTTCTCCATAACATGGCTTCATTATATTACGAGATAAACTAAGGTTATTGTTGCATTTGTTCGGTATAAATACCTACTTCCTAAAGGATAGGAGTATAGATGAGAGTTGTTATCTACAATCCTGATTTCTATATCATTAAGTTCTCGTTAAAGGGTCGTTATGGTTGAACAAATTTAAGAAAGGACAGCCTTACCACGAGCGATCGACAGTATCCGACACGACAGTACCCCCTTCTCTTCTCTTCCCCCTTTCCCATAATCTAGTCGTGTGACACGACTAGGCGATGGACGAAGGGGGAAGAGAAGATAAGGGGGTACTGTCGTGTCGAATACTGTCGATCGCTAGTGGTTAGGCTGCTTGTCGTTGAGCAAATTAGATGACTATTTCTGTTTGTTGATTTCCGCGCTTTCTAACAAATTGAGTTTTAAGCCTTTACTTTCAATATGCAGAATTTTGTAGTCATGTGCAAAGCAATGCTTTTCCGTCAATAAATGTTCTCCGAAATTTGAATTTGTTTTTCCGTCAACTAAAAAACTTCTGTGTTCCTCCTTTTCTTAAAGGTTCTACCAGTTTGGCCGATATAGAAACATGGACAATCTCCGCATGTTAATTTATATACCTACTACCGATTTATCTGATTGATCCGTTTTATGTTTATTTTTTTTTACTAATTTACCTAAGCTATTATCAGTTATATACACAATATTAATTTCTTTTTGTTTTAAGAACAATAAGGTTTCCTCTGAGACTTTTCCTGAATATATTATGTAATTACTTTATAATTTTGTTTCAGTTCTTTTTGAACTGGATAAACTTCATTTGAGATTTTTTGATTTAGTTTTTTTGAGAGAATGTTATCTATTGATGATACTTCATACCCGTTATTCACCGCGTTCAATCCCTTTGTAATATATCTTTCTACTAGTGGTCCTAGGGACGGTAGTTGACCTATTGGTCTGAAATTCTTTGGCAACTTTCTATGTTTTCCTGGTTCATTGAAAACGATTACTTCTGCTATTTTCCATCTTTTCGAGAAGTGCTCGGTTCGCATTACTCCTTTTGCTATATTCTTGAATTCTGTTATTCCTTTTCCTGGCATTTTCTTCAGCATTGAGTTTGTCATCTTGTCACTACCTGGTGCTTTTCACCTTTCGATATTCTCGACTTTCCCTCCTCTTGGTGAGGCGGGGTTTTGAATTCTATCATCTTCAGGTGGGTCTTTCATCAATTCTTCGTTTTCCTCTCCTTCCTCTTCGAGTACTCCATTGTCGTCATCTTTTCTGTGATTGATCATGGCAACTGTAGGCTTTTTGATCCTCATCAGCACGGCATGCTCTGAAACGAACAGCTGTGTAGATCAGAGATTATTTCCCTTCCAGCGCAACTTGTACGTTCCAACAGCAACCGTCCCCACTTCTCTGCAGGTTCATGGAAAGACTCAGTGACTCCCAACAACCCCAAGCATGTAACCATATGCGAAGCCCGCAATGATAATTGTTACATGTGGAAGTACAGGTTGAAGCTAATATGACCTTATTCTGATCAGAAAACAAAATGTGAAATAAAAATTACGAAAAGCACTGCCGTGAAGGCAGGAGCTTTTGAGCGCTCGTACATGCACCTTGTAGGTAGATTCGCATTTTCCTGTTTCAGAAATCAATTGAAGGAATTTTCGACAGCTGTCAAAAAAATTCTGAAACTTAGGCGAAACTCCAGACTTCATGTCAGTGCTTCAGCTGATCAATTTTTTTTCGATAATTCGCTAGAATTTTCTAAGGTATCTATGGTCTTGGTGGTGCGATCTGGACAAAATTGCGCACGTAGTTTGAATACATTATTACTCAGCTAGGTGCAAAATTTCATCCCAATCCGCTTAGTATTTTCGGAACTATCAGCCATATTTACGGAACCCCTAGTCTAATTTTGCTCATTGATGAACGTGATAGCGATATTTGCGACCCAAACCCACCTTGGGAATTTCAAGTTCCTAGGCCTTTCCGTTCAAAAGTTACAATTTTCTATGGTTTCTATGGTTCTGGTCATGCGATCTGGACAAAATATTGTTATAATATATCATTCTCGATCAAAATACAAAATTTCATCTCGATCGAATCCGCAGTTTCGAAATTATCCAGAAACCAAAATTTCAAACGACCGTATATACGGAACCCCTGGTATAATTCTGTTCATTGATAAACGTGAACGCGACATTTCAGATCCACATCTATCCTGAAAATTTCAAGTCCCTAGGCGTTTCCGTTCAAAAGTTACAATTTTCTATGGTTTCTATGGTTCTGGTCATGCGATCTGGACAAAATTTCACATGTAGCTTGAACACCTCATTCTCCATTTGAGTGCAAAATTTCATCTCAATCAAATCTGTAGTTTTCAAGTAATCAGGGGACAAAACTTCGAACGGCCATATTTACGGAACCCCTAGGCGAATTTGGCCCATTAACGAACTTAACCGAGGCATTTGGGATCTGAACCTACACTGAAAATTTCAAGTCTCTAGGTTGATTCGTTCGAGAGTTATCGTGCTTACGGACGGACGGCCGGACGGACGGCCGGACGGACAGACTCGAATTTTCCGACGGATTCGTCATCAGTGAGTCGAACATAGTCGATTGAGACCATTTTCGGCTCAAAATTCGAAAAATACAGACATCGTGACGAAATGATATAGCCCTCGTGTAAGTTGTACGAGCGCTCAAAAACAGGGTGTTTTCGAAGGTGGAGCTTTTTTGAGCGCTCGTACTACTTACACGAGGGCTATATCATTTCGTCACGATGTCTGTATTTTTCGAATTTTGAGCCGAAAATGGTCTCAATCGACTATGTTCGACTCACTGATGACGAATCCGTCGGAAAATTCGAGTCTGTCCGTCCGTCCGGCCGTCCGTCAGCACGATAACTCTCGAACGGATCAACCTAGAGACTTGAAATTTTCAGTGTAGGTTCAGATCCCGAATGCCTCGGTTAAGTTCGTTAATGGGCCAAATTCCACCAGGGGTTCCGTAAATATGGCCGTTCAAAGTTTTGTTTCCCTGATTACTTGAAAACTACAGATTCGATCGAGATGAAATTTGGCACTCAGATGGAAAATGAGGTGTTTAAGCTACATGCGAAATTTTGTCCAGATCGCATGACCAGAACCATAGAAACCATAGAAAATTGTAACTTTTGAACGGAAATGCCTAGGGAGTTCAAATTTTCAGGATAGGTGTGGATCTCGAATGTCGTGATCACGTTCATCTATGAGCAACATTATACAAGGGGTTCCGTAAATATGGTCGTTTGAAATTTTGTTTTCTCGATAAATTCGAAACTTCGGATTCGATCGAGATGAAATTTTGTATTTTAATCGAGAATGATATATTGAAGCAATATTTTGTCCAGATCGCATGACCAGAACCATAGAAACCATAGAAAATTGTAACTTTTGAACGGAAAGGCCTAGGAACTTGAAATTTTCAGGGTGGGTTTGGATCGCGAATATCGCGGTCACGTTCATCAATAAGCAAAATGAGACTAGGGGTTCCGTAAATATGGCTGTTCAAAATATTTTGTTCCAGATAGTTTCGGAACTACTGATCGGATTGGAATGAAATTATGCATCTAGCTGAGGAATAATGTATTCAAAGTACGTGCAAAATGTTGTCCAGACCGCATCACCAAGACCATAGATACCGTAGAAAATTCTAGCGAATTATCGAAACAAAATTGATCAGCTGAAGCAGCGACATGAAGTCTGGAGTTTCGCCTAAGTTTCAGAATTTTTTCGACAGCAGTCAAAAATTCCTTCAATTGATTTCTGAAACTGGAAAATGCGAATCTACCTACAAGGTGCATGTACGAGCGCTCAAAAGCTCCTGCCTTCACGGCAGTGCTTTTCGTAATTTTTTTGACCAGCAATTAAACTCATCAAAATATGTGATTATACCAAAAATAGTTTATATCAAATATTCACCAGGTTCGAGTATTTTGACATCAAAGTTACCCGCGAATTTGAGGAATTCTTAGACCGGATCTGACTCAGGTTCGTATTGATATCTAAATGTGTAGATATTATCAGCTATCTGAGGTCAGTATATGGGAGATCATGTACGATGCATATGTTTTTTGTTAGGTTGGGTTAGGTTAGGTTAGGTTCCGATATTCCGATCTCAACCCCTGTAATTTCATCCTTTGAGTTCATTTGAAAACATTAGTAGGATGAGGTGGTGCGAAAGAATTAAGCAATGAAAATGCTTGTGACATTATTCCGTGAGCAAAATGATGTGATAGTGGCTGCATGTAAAACGAATGTCACATGCAGCAACTACCTTCGCAATTACTGTGAACAATTTGGATAAAGTTTATCGGTGAGTTTGTGAACTTCCTGATTTTTTTAGAGGACCTATTTTCTATCCCTTGTTTGTACTTTGAGAATTATACCGTCCAAAAAAAACTCCTTAGGAAAGAAGAAAGAGAATACACAAATTTGAGATAAATTGTAGTTCCTAGAGAAGATCGCGAAATCGAGCCCTTTATTTACATTATGAGGGAATACACAAAGCATAGTTAGATAACACGATCCAGAGTCGTTTTCAGATGCTGCCCACGATTTTTCGCACTCTTCTCGAATTGAAAGAAAAGAAGAAAATTCACCATTTTCAGATCCAAACATTGATGCACATCGTACCTGATTATCTCCACGACGTGTGCTATGGTACACTTCCGTTGAACGGGACTTCCTGAGACTAGTAAACTTTTTTCGACCAGTCGAGATGCAAGTAGCTCAAAGGTTTTTTTTAAGAGGTCAAGGTCTCTTATGAGGTCATCAAGTTCTTTCTGGTCGAATTGTTAAGGACTCGGAAAAGAACCAACGTAATCATTGTCATAGTCCTCATCGCCACCACATATTTCATATGCAATCTTCAGAGACCTCTGGAAGGCTTTGAGGAGTCGGTATGGGTACTATCTCTGAATGAGGAACTGGGCGTCCCATAGAAGGTAAATTCGGATAGGGCCACACATGGCGATTATTCCGAAACACCCTCGAAATTTAATGCACAAAAATAGCAATCGTCAGCATGGTTTGATGATTCTTTTCAAACTTGAGGGATTTTCTCTTTCCAACCGTCCATTGGTGTGAATGTTTTAAAAGTCTAACAAATAACATGTTGAGCCCACTTTTTATCTTGGTCCCAAAGTGAGCTAGATAGGCCTTTTTCACGAAGTCGGAAATGAGTTTTCTGTAAACTTCTCGAGTGTACTCAGCACATACATAGCAAAACACATTTGGTTGATTGACAAAACGCCTTCTTCTTGAAACCATTCCGCAAAAGCAATATACAAAATAAATCCAAAGTTATTTTTCAGGAAAAACTTGACCGTGGTGAGGACTGCGAAAGAGAAACAGACCTAACTTCGAACTGTAAAACCCCGTGATAATGCCGTTTTCCTCTTCTTTTTTGAGCGCTCGTTCTACTGACATGAGGGCTATATCATTTCCTCACGATGTTTGTATTTTTCGTATTTTGAGCCGAAAATGGTCTCCATCGACCGTATACACGATAACTCTCGAACCGAACGACCTAGAAGCTTGAAATTTCCAGGGTAGGTTCAAATCTCGAATGCCGCGTTCGAGTTCGTTATTGGGCGGAATTCAACCAGCGGTTCCGTAAATATGGCCGTTCGAAATTTTGTTCTCCTGATTACTTCGAAGCTACTGATGCGATCGAGGTGAAATTTTGCACCCAGATGGAGAATGACTTGCTACATGCGAAATGTTGTCTAGATCGCTCGACCACAACCATAGAAACTATCGAAAATTATAACTTTCGATCGGAAAAACCTAGAGACTAGAGAATTTTCAGGGTAGGTTCGAATCTTGAATCAACCAGGTGTTCCGTAAATATTGTCGTTTGGAATTTAGTTTTCTTGATCATTTGAAAACTACCGATTCGATCGTGACGAAATTTTGTACTTGGATGGAGAATGATATATTCAAGCTTCATTTTCTCCAGATCACATAATCAGAAACATTTTGAATTCCATCGAGTTATTGAATTAAATTTCGCACATAGATGAAGAATAACGTATTCAAACTTCGTGCCAGATTTTTTCCAGATCGCATTTCCAACACCATAGGCTTTTATGGTCTACGGTTTTGCAGAAGATTCTAGCGAATTATCGAAAAAAAATCCTTATATTCCTGTAACAGCTGATTCGGCATAATCGACAAAGAGCTGCTGTCATTCTTTGACAGCTGTCAAAAATTCCTTCAATTGGTTTCTGAAACTCGAAAATGCGAATCTACCTATAAGGTATATGAACGAGCGCTCAAAAGCTCCTGACTTCACGGTAGCGCTTTTTATAATTTTTTTCCTTCCTTTTCAACATGTATCTTGAAGAGTAGACAGATAACGATAATCAAGGCGTGAAGAAAACGAGGATTGACAAAAAAAAGTAAACCTTAGTTTTTTTGGATATTTCACTAATTTTTGCATGTTGACGACGGGTTTTTTTGGAAAACGACGCCGTTTTCGAGTTTCAGATGTGCCCCTTCCTAACCGAGATTATATGACTTAGCACTTTCAACGCTGTTGGAAAGTTATATCATATAAAAAAATTCTATTCCGGTAGTTTTTCCTGGTGGTGGAGTATTTTTGATTTAGTGCTTCAGCCTCAAGAGAAGTTCATACAATTGTTCCCCACTGTGGCCTAGTCTTATGGGGAACCTCTGGATGAACTTCCTACCTTGAGGAAAAGGGTCAATCTTCTTCATCTGTCTTTCTTAGACTAGAGTGTCATTTTGCTGGATGCGCCATTTCAGATCCCGGCTCCTCCACCATAAGTATCATTATTCAAGTTTCTCAGACCTTAGTTTCAGTTAAGTTGGTGCGTCATTTATATCCCGGCTCCTCCACCATAAGTATCATTTCTAAAGTTTCTCCAGACCTGAGTTTCGTTTTGGTGGGTGCGCCATTTATTATCTCGGCTATCCCAAAATCAGTGTCATTATTTAAGTATCCCAGACCCGATTATCGTTTTGGTGGATGCGCCACTTCATATCCCAGATCCTTCACCATAAAAATCATTATTTAAGTTTCCCTAGACCTGAGTTTCGTTTTGGTAGATGCGCCACTTTATATCCCGGCTCCCCCACCATTAGTATCATTATATAAGTTTTCCAGACCCGATTCTCGTTTTGGTGCATGCTCCATTTCATATCTCGGCTCCCAACTATCAGTGTCATGGTTCAAGTTTCCCAGACCCGATTTATGTTTTGGTGGATGCGCCTCTTCATATCCCGGTTCCTCCGCCATAAGTATCATTATTTGAGTTTCCTAGGCCCTGTAAAGAAGTGAATTTCGTTACTAGGTCATCCGCAAGTCACCTGGTATAATCAGCCTGGGTTTTGGGAAAATTTGTTGAAATATTTCTATATCACATATGAAGCGAATTTTAACGCGATCATTTAAAATCCTAGCCTATGTATAAAACACCCGAAATCAGTCGCCAGGATGATCTCCTGCAGATGTTAGTTTTTGTAGGTTGACAACAAGTTTTTTTGGAAAGCGACGCCATTTTCGAGTGTCCAAATTACCCCCATCAAACCGACCTTATATAAGGGGGAACGGGATGGAATTTTGGCAATTCCGCTGTTAGAAAGTTTTATTAGAATTCTGATTTAGCCGTTGCTATTAATACTGTTGGAAAGTTCTTTCAAATTCCGATTGAGCGAGATATTTATGGTCCGAAGAATAAACCTTTCGATATTGTTTCGAGCGTGTGTTAAGTACCGACATTTGTTCGTGGCGAACATTAAACCGAGAAATTGACTCTAAGCCATTTTTGTGGTTTGCGAAGTGCACCAAAGCTCGTGCAGTGTGTGCTGTGCCGAACAGGAAACCCCCAGAATTGGTGAACCGTGAGTCTGTAAATATAAATTCATTTATGACCGTTGATTACTCTTTCTGTGTTCCATAATAAAGAATAATTGAATTGAGTCAGTACTGTCCTAGATTATCCGAGATTTAATCCGACTTGTGTCATCCGGCTCTTTCGCAGGAGTTACAGCCGGTAAGTTTTTGAGCGCTCGTACAACTTACACGAGGGCTATATCATTTCGTCACGATGTCTGTATTTTTCGATTTTTGAGCCGAAAATGGTCTCAATCGACCCACTGATGACGAATCCGTCGGAAAATTCGAGTCTGTCCGTCCGTCCGTAAGCACGATAACTCTCGAACGGATCAACCTAGAGACTTGAAATTTTCAGTGTAGGTTCAGATCCCAAATGCCTCGGTTAAGTTCGTTAATGGGCCAAATTCGCCCAGGGGTTCCGCAAATATGGCCGTTCAAAGTTTTGTTCCCCTGATTACTTGAAAACTACAGATTTGATTGAGATGAAATTTTGCAAGCAAATGGAAAATGAGGTGTTCAAGCTACATGTTGAATTTTGTCCAGATCGCATGACCAGAACCATAGAAACCATAGAAAATTGTAACTTTTGAACGGAATCGCCTAGGGACTTGAAATTTTCAGGATAGGTGTGGATCTCGAATGTCGTGATCACGTTCATCTATGAGCAAAATTATACTAGGGGTTCCGTAAATATGGTCGTTTGAAATTTAGTTCTCTTGATAATTTCAAAACTACAGATTCGATCGTGACGAAATTTTGTATACTAATGGAGAATGATATATTCAAGCTACATTTCTCCAGATCACATGACCAGAACCATAGAAACCATAGAAAATCATAACTTTCGAACGGAAAGGCCTAGGGACTTGAAATTTTCAGGATAGGTGTGGATCTGAAATGTCGCGTTCACGTTTATCAATGAACAGAATTATACCAGGGGTTCCGTAAATACGGTCGCTTGAAATTTTGGTTTCTGGATAATTTCGAAACTGCGGATTCGACCGAGATGAAAGTTTGTATTTTAATCGAGAATGATATATTAAAACAATATTTTATCCAGATCGCATGACCAGAACCATAGAAACCATAGAAAATTGTAACTTTTGAACGGAAAGGCCTAGGAACTTGAAATTCTCAGGGTGGGTTTGGATCGCAAATATCGCGATCACGTTCATCTATGAGCAAAATTAGACTAGGGGTTCCGTAAATATGGCCCTTCAAAATATTTTTTTGCTGATAGTTCCGAAAATACTGAGCGGATTGGGATGAAATTTTGCACCTAGCTGAGTAATAATGTATTCAAACTATGTGCAAAATTTTGTCCAGATCGCACCACCAAGACCATAGATACCGTAGAAAATTGTAGCGAATTATCGAAAAAAAATTGATCAGCTGAAGCACTGACATGAAGTAGGGAGTTTCGCCTAAGTTTCAGAATTTTTTTGACAGCTGTCGAAAATTCCTTCAATTGATTTCTGAAACTGGAAAATGCGAATCTACCTACAAGGTGCATGTACGAGCGCTCAAAAGCTCCTGCCTTCACGGCAGTGCTTTTCGTAATTTTTTTTGTTCTCGTTCATCAGCGTTTTAGTCAGAGTTTTTTTCAGTGATTTACTCAGTAGTTATTCAGTTGAGTCATTTTCTGTCCCAGATTATCATAATAGTTGCAGCCGGTTGAGTCTTCCTTTTTATTATTTTTGTTCTCATTTATTCACAGTAGACACAGTAAGTGTCATAAGGTATTGCCACCTTGTAAAACCCATCGCATTTGGCGCTCGAGTTAATTGGTAAATCAGGTTAAAGGCATCATTCTCAAACCGGAGAAAAACGCCGTTACAGCCCGAGTATCGGATATGTGGATATGCACTTTCCGCATTTCACCGCCTCAATCATTGCTTTCGCCATTTGCCCCCGCTTACAGCTTTGTGGTGTTTTAGACACGCTGCCTGCCCACCTCGCTTGTTCCTCGTCGGCTTGTCGTCATCGTATTGTATTAACTTTTGCATTGAGAATTATTCTTTTTTTTGGTCATGGAACTGGGTTTTATATTGTGTTAACATTTTCTAGTATATTGTACATAACCAAGAAGTGTATAAAGTTGGACCAACATTGCAAATTATACTGTATAAAATAGTGTTCCGTCAGAGGAACTTTTATTTGCTCCATCCATAGCCTCTTCCTCATTGACGGAAGAAATCAGCTCTTGCCAATCGCTACCACCTTAGATTGGACCGAACATTTTCTCCAACTGTGTAAAAGCTTCCCAGGGTTAACCATAGTAAGCGTCATAAGGAAATGCGACCTTATAAAACCCATAGCAATTGGCGCCCGAGTAAATTAATAAAGGAAACTATAGACAATATTCCCGATCCAGAGAAAAACGCCATCACAATGTGTTGTATCTCGAGAACAGGAGCTGATAGAAAGAAACGGGATCCAATTTTTGGAATCAGCAGGTGAAAAACATTTAAGAACAGTTGCAATTTTTCCGGCACAAAATGGAAAAAAAATCTGTTGGCCTGTGTTGTCGGTTCTATAAGCGGTATGTGTTTCGTTTTGTCTTAAAAACGTAGTAATTTTCTTTGAAATACACATAATATTTCAAATACCGATTTTGTTCAGAGATGTATGATGGCAGATGGGTATATGTAGATCGCCACAATGTTGAATTCACTTTTGCGGGCTATTTGCACTATGAAGATTATGGAATAGATAGAGCGTTGTATCTTAATGGGGTAAGGGGGCGATTCCCCTTCCGCTGAATTCAACGAAAACATTTTCCGAAGCGAATGATGTTAGAAAACTGCACGGCCATATTTGGATTAGGTGATTGAACCGGATAATCTTAGCAGTCAGAAGGCCCTCTCTTCCAGTAAGGTTATGCCTGTCCGCATATTGCAAGACGTTCTGTGAACTAGAAAATTCCAGCATCTGTCGCCGACGTTACAAGCAAGACTTACAGGTTGCTAGGTATATGATGGAGGAATTTGTAACCAATATTGAATAATTGCTACTTTCAAGTAGTAACAAAACGTCTCGGCGTTTCATTGAAATATTTCTTCCCTTTCTTCCACTAGATACACTCGATCTCATCAGAAGTTAAACTTGATCCTATATCTTGAGAGAGAAATTTATCATACTCAAGTAAATTGGCAATAATAGATGATGAGGTAATTATGTATACTTTATATTACCAGAGTCGGATCATATTGGTGGCTGTCGATACAGCAAATAGTTTTGCCTGGCAAGTGGTAGCTATTCGTTCGGAATTTAACAAGCAATTTAATCGATCCTGGTTGGATTACGGTGCCCGATGGGATGCACTCAGATTAATCTGTGTGATTATCGAGGAACAGCGGTGCATATCCTCGAAAATTAAACAAATTGGATTGGCTCATATGAAAATCTCTGGCTCTAAAATGATTCGGTGTCGGGTCGAATATAAAAGCATTTCCTTCATACAGGCATGCACAGACCACGGCTCGAGGCCTCTTCAACCGAGAGTACGTGCGGCCCGCCAGCGAATTGAACTATTTTATGTGTTTGTAAAAAAATAGTACTTCGAATTACGTTTCTTCATCTGATGAGAAGAAAATTCATTCTAATATTTTGGTGCATGCTTTCAGAGAACATTTTTAGCGATTATATTCGAATCGGAAAAACTACGACCTTTTATTATATTTCCAGAAAACCTCACGGAATCATAGAAATTAAATTCATATGAAAGTTTATTCTGATCTCTCTCCCTCTGATCGTCTGATCAGCATGTTCGTAACGGCTCAAGGGAAAGCATAAAACGAAGGGTAGTGAAATCATAATCGACTAATGGAATCAATTATTCCTTCAGTGACATTTAGGAAATACCCTTTCCTTTAATGCGCCCCCTTTATTTTATTAATTTGGTATGATCGAGTTTACGTGCCCGTAAAGTTTACGCGTGACCAAGATAAGGAAAGATTTTCATTTATTTATGTTATGAATTCGATTTTGGACGGAAATAAAAGAAAGGATTTCACCAATTCTGATAAAGCTTGAGATTTTCATAGTTTCCTATGAAATCAACATGATCAGAGAGGAGGAACTTGAGTTCCCAGACTACCGCCAAAGTATTTGTATCTTTGAAGACACCATGTCGAATTTTGATTAGCATTCCTTCCATTCAAGTTACAGTTGCTTTGTCCGATGAAAATAATTTTATTTCAAAAAAGGGTGTGTTGGGTCGTGTGTAAGGGCTTAAAATGACAACATCTAGTTAATGCCATCCGAAGCTACTCAAATCGCAAATGTCGACTGATGTATTGTGAAGTGTGTAGTTATTTTATTCCTCGACCATCAGCAGCGAAAATCAAAACATGATGTGATGGAAGAAAGAAATTGAGAATAAAACAGGCTGAAATAGTCCAACTTCTACCGTCATCCCCAAAATTCTTCTAATTCATCCAAAAAAAGTGGCCAGATACGTTCGGACGTGTAACCGAAAATATTACAAATTTCAAAAACTATTCAAGGTCCTCTGATGTTCGTAGGCGCGGTTCGTTGTGCACCTCGAGCCCCTTATTTTTGAAGAAGCCAGAGAGTGTCTTGCAGACGGCATGTTGTCTCATGATCCTTCCGCCATAAGTGCGGAAGCAACACTGGATTACGTGTGCCACTGTCTCGGTGCTAGTACACCCAGCCTTACAATTGATGTTCGTGTAGGCTGTTCTCCGACCCCTCGTCGTGCGTACTCGGGTTGGCAGACTGTTGGCATGCAAGTGATGATATTGGCGTTAGTCCCTTCCGGGTATGCTGCCAGAATCAATCCACCGAGTGAAAGCGGTCGACTTCTCACTCTCCCTTAGCTCATACCCATCATTAGAGGTATATAACCTCATAGCCCAGTACTGTCTGCGTTGTTCTGCAGAGTATATCCTGTCACCACCTATGGACAGGACTTTCTCGGCCCAAGCGATCTTATGTTGGGCCCAATCTGTATTCGAGACAGATCTAGCCGCCTTCGAGGATGATTCCTTTAGGCGAGCTAATCTGTCCCTGATGATACCAAGTATAATGATGCCGAATGCGGGAATCACGAGTCCACCATTTTTCACAGAGGCATGAAAATACCCAAGGGTGTATCTTTAGGCAATCCCACCCATTGCCTTACTGCCGCTCTAATCTAATCTAATCTAATCTAATTAAGCACTGACGTGAAGTTTGGAGTTTCGCCTTATTATGAGTTTTTTTTTTGACAGCCGTCAACAATTTCTTCAATTGGTTTCTAAAACTGAAAAATTTGAATCTAACCCTAACCAAGGTTGATGATCGAGTGCTCGAAAGCTCCTGACTTCACGGCAGTGCTGTTTATAATTTGTATTCAAAATGTAATGAAATTGAAGAAAATTGAAATATACCTATAAAAATGAAAAGTTTCTCGCCTATAAAGGGTAGGCCAAAATAATCAAATCACTGAATGGACTAATAAAAATCCAAATCAAGAAGTGAACTGAATGGAACGTGCCATCATCAAAGGACGAGAGTAGCAGTCATCGGTACCACATTACTCAGTCAACGATGAAGACGTTTTCTGGCTGGTAATATAAGTTCTGCTACTCATGTTCGTCTCAGCCCCTATGCAAAATCAGAAATAATGCGGAAAGAGGTAAATTTTGATATGCCCCCCTCTCTTACCATTTATCATAAAAAAATTATCCTTCATTGAATATATTTATACCTATATTTTGGGTACTTTTTGGGAGCCACTGAACGTAGTGTGTAGTCCCACCACTTCCACCAGCGCCGATGATATGTGTGACAGAAAGAGAGCATATTGTTCTAGTTCAATACTGAATTATTCATTATCATAAAGTGCATTTTTTTCCATTCTTGCACTGTTCGACTTGACGGTCAGGTTTTTTTGAGCGCTCGTACTACTTACACGAGGGCTATATCATTTCGTCACGGTCGTCACGATGTCTGTATTTTTCGAATTTTTAGCCGAAAATGGTCTCAAACGACTATGTTCGACTCACTGATGACGAATCCATTCAAAAATTCGAGTCTGTCCGGCCGTCCGTCCGTATACACGATAACTTTCGAACGGAATGTCCTAGAAACTTGAAATTTTCAAGGCGAAATTCGCCCAGGGGTTCCGTAAATATGGCTACTCGAAATTTTGTTTTCCAGATAACTTCGAAACTACGGATTCGATCGAGGTGAAATTTTGCACTCAGATGAAGAATTATGTGTTCAAGATACATGCAAAATTTTGTCCAGCTCCTACTGGAAAGGCCAAGGGACTTGAAATTTTCAGGATAGGTGTGGATCTCGAAAGTTGCTGTCACGTTCATCAATGAGCAAAATTAGACTAGGGGTTCCGTAAATATGGCCGTTTGAAATTCAGGTTTCGTGATAATTTCAAAACTATGGATTTGATCGTGACGAAATTTTTTAATTGAATTGAGAATGATATATTCGAGCTACATTTTTTTCCAGATCGCATGATCAGAACCATAGAAAATTATAACTTTCGGACGAAAAGGCCTAGGGAAATTTTCAGGATGTTCGGTCGCGAATTTCGCGGTTACGTTCATCAATGAGCAAAATAAGACTAGGGGTTCCATAAATATAGCCCTTCAAACTATTTAACTGATAATTTCGAAACTCAGCCCCTATGCAAAATCAGAAATAATGCGGAAAGAGGTAAATTTTGATATGCCCCCCTCTCTTACCATTTATCATAAAAAAATTATCCTTCATTGAATATATTTATACCTATACTAGATGACCCGGCAAACGTTGTTTTGCCATATCTCTCCCTTTTTTCGCAATTTCAAAATTGCTCGAGGCCTTCGGCCTCTCTTACCTTAGGAAAGCCCGTTTCTCCCTCTCGAAAACGCGGGGGGCGCTTCGAGCCCCCGTTCTCTCCCTTTTTTCGCAATTTCAAAATTGCTCGAGGCCTTCGGCCTCTCGTCTCAAAATAACCTAACCTAAACCTAACCTAACCTAACCTAGCTGACCCGGCAAACGTTGTTTTGCCATATCTCTCCCTTTTTTCGCAATTTCGAAATTGCTCGAGGCCTTCGGCCTCTCGTCTCAAAATAACCTAACCTAAACCTAACCTAACCTAACCTAGCTGACCCGGCAAACGTTGTTTTGCCATATCTCTCCCTTTTTTCGCAATTTCAAAATTGCTCGAGGCCTTCGGCCTCTCGTCTCAAAATAACCTAACCTAAACCTAACCTAACCTAACCTAGCTGACCCGGCAAACGTTGTTTTGCCATATCTCTCCCTTTTTTCGCAATTTCAAAATTGCTCGAGGCCTTCGGCCTTTCGTTGTTCTGGCTATCAAAAAATAAGGGTTGATCGTAGAAGGGTGAAAATTGGGGATTGTATGTATTTTTGTATGTTGTATCATAAAAAAATAGAAATTAGAAATTTTGTCTAAAAAATAAAAAAAAAAAATTTAGGGGTGGACTACCCCTAACATTTAGGGGGATGAAAAATAGATGTTGGCCGATTCTGATAGATACCGGATAAGCACAAAAAATTTCATCAAAATCGGTTGAGCCGTTTCGGAGGAGTATGGCAACGAACACTGTGGACACGAGAATTTTATATATTAGATTTTGGGTACTTTTTGGGAGCCACTGAACGTAGTGTGTAGTCCCACCACTTCCACCAGCGCCGATGATATGTGTGACAGAAAGAGAGCATATTGTTCTAGTTCAATACTGAATTATTCATTATCATAAAGTGCATTTTTTTCCATTCTTGCACTGTTCGACTTGACGGTCAGGTTTTTTTGAGCGCTCGTACTACTTACACGAGGGCTATATCATTTCGTCACGGTCGTCACGATGTCTGTATTTTTCGAATTTTTAGCCGAAAATGGTCTCAAACGACTATGTTCGACTCACTGATGACGAATCCATTCAAAAATTCGAGTCTGTCCGGCCGTCCATCCGTATACACGATAACTTTCGAACGGAATGTCCTAGAAACTTGAAATTTTCAAGGCGAAATTCGCCCAGGGGTTCCGTAAATATGGCTACTCGAAATTTTGTTTTCCAGATAACTTCGAAACTACGGATTCGATCGAGGTGAAATTTTGCACTCAGATGAAGAATTATGTGTTCAAGCTACATGCAAAATTTTGTCCAGCTCGCATGACCAGAAACATAGAGACCATAGAAAATTATAACCTCCTAATGGAGCGGCCTAGTAACTTGAAATTTTCAGGATAGGTGTGGATCTCGAAAGTTGCTGTCACGTTCATCAATGAGCAAAATTAGCCAAGGGGTTCCGTAAATATGGCCGTTTGAAATTCAGTTTTCTCGATAATTTCAGAACTATGGATTTGATCGTGACGAAATTTTGTATTTGAATTGAGAATGATATATTCGAGCTACATTTTTTCCAGATCGCATGATCAGAACGATAGAAACCATAGAAAATCATAACTCTCGAACGGAAAGGCCTAGGGACTTGAAATTTTCAGGATAGGTTCGGTTTGTGGATTTCGCGGTTGCTTTCATCAATGAGCAAAATTATACTTGGGGTTCCGTAAATATAGCCGTTCAAACTATTATTTCCTGATAATTTCGAAATTACTTATTGGATTGGAACATAGGTGAAGAATAATGTATTCAAACTACGTCGAAAATTTTGTCCAGATCGCATTACCAAGATCATAGATACCGTAGAAAATTCTAGCAAATTATCGAAAAAAAAATGGGCTTAGTTTGAAATTTTCTTTGACAGCTGTCAAAATCTTTCCAATTGGTTTCTAAAACTGGAAAATGTGAATCTACCAACAAGGTGCATGTACGAGCGCTCAAAAGGTCCTGACTTCACGGCAGTGCTTTTCGTAATTTTATTTTCTTATGCATTGAATATCCTATACGTCCAATGTAATTTCACAGACCGATATATGTTATACAGTAGTGGACCTAGAACTGATCCCTGAGACACCTCCTCCTCCAAGTGTCATCATATATTGTGACGTAACGATTTCTATCTCTTAGATAATTTTCCATTATTCTGCGGCGTTTGGGTATCCTGCTTTTTCAATCTTATAGGCTAATCCTTCGTGCCATACTCTGACAAATGCTCTGGTAACATCATCCCGTAGTTAATTCAGAAATCATTGTGCTATTTATTCGGCGATCTTCAATATTTGAAGTACGGAGAATATTTCTTCTGAATCCAAGTTGTTCGGCCAGTACAGGATTGAGGAATTTTTTATTTAACCTAGTTGTTGTGCAAAGCCATTGCTTAGTTATATTTTAATTTTTCATCTCACGTTTCTTCCTTGGCGAAACTATTATTATGCTAGAGAAATTTCAATTCTATTGAAATTTAAAATCAGGCTGCAAATAATAATTCGTTCATTAGATAATTGCAATCGCAATTTTTCGAGGTTAAAACGATAATTTTCTTCCCTTCGATAAGGAAGAATGTTTTTTCTGCATTTCGTTCTGGAACGTGATTTTATTGTGAACGACATTTTTTATGGAATTCAGAATGAGTAATCCACCAACTTTCCTAAGAATCAATCAGATTGAATATTTCCCAATTTCCGAGAACAACAACATCGAACGGGATAAGTTTGATTGCCGACTCTCCCCGAATGTAAATCCGGGTATTCTGAAAGCCACGGGATTATAATATCTCGCGCCAGCACGGTGAACCGCACGGGATAAAGCAAAGTTGACGTTTAATTTTATGGCGAGATTTTGCGAAAGATAATAAAACCGCAGTATCTCCTCATCTACCGCGGTCGGTTTGTATCTCATTTAGGTATGGGTATGGGATAGACACGCGGAACGGTTCTATATGCATATAAAGCGTTTTCTGTAGGTATCTTTTCAATTAACCTGTGTTATTTCACGGGGATCATAAATGAGGCATTTCCTTCCACCCAATGTTCTATCTGATTCAGAAGATCCAAGTTTTAGCCCGCCAATGTTTCAATCATTTGTTGAATTCAGGGGCGTCTTAAGGTGCGTACAGACATGCTCCGAATATCGTACCGACCCGTGTCGCGTACCCCGACGCGATCAGCGAGAACGAATCAAATTCATCGCACCTCTCTTTTGAATTGTACTGAAGTTGAAAAAAAAAACGAATTTAAATATCAGTACATGCTCTATGCAGTTTTATAACAGGTTTTTGGAGTTAAATTTCTGACAGTTCACGCGTTATTGTCAAATATACACAGTTTCCTAATGAAAAGATCAAAACCTTGACCATAGTAAACAAATCATTGAATTTTATGGTTCGAATTCATGCACTGAATCTGGTCGACATGTGGTTTCAACAAAATTTCGCTACATGGCGTCACATTGCACGTGAAACAAAATAGCCACCTACATCGTGCCATTCGACATCTTTCCAGAAACAAAGTTTTTTCGACTAGACATATTGGCTACTCCTTCACAGGAAAATTTTTTTAACTCTGGATTATGCAGAGTGATCATTATTAATATTCAAAATATATTATTATGCAAAAACTATTTCTTCTATTCAATGCAAAAGAACAACCAACCAATGTGAAACTATAGACCGGTTTCGACTTATTCCAAGTCTCATCAGTATAGCTCAGCGAAGATGAATTCGATGTAAGAAAGCGAAAGCTTTTGAAATGAATCGCAGCGGCGATCCGAGAAAAATTTTCCACTCACGCCACCTGTCCACTACAAAAGCAACCGTCTCCCAATCTCTGCTGGGGAGCTAGGAAATCGGCTAATGTCCTGCAGAGATTGGAAGATGGTTGCTTTTGGAGCGGACAGGGGGCGTGAGTGCAGAAATTTTCTCCGGTCGCCGCTGCGTTTCATTCTAAAGGTTTATATACAGAATGATAGGTAGAAAATAGTGTTACTTTGGCCTAAATCGTTGTTTTCGAGCACCCTGTACATAAGAAAATAATTTTACATTGTGCTTCTAATTTTCCTATACACATCACAAGAAAAATTCTCCAAATAAATTTATTTACTCCAATAAAATGAGATCCGCTTCTGTGGTGGGCCTCCCGGTATACAGGGTGTGATTTGATTCATACGAAGAGGCATCCACAATCTGGTGAATAATTTTTGAATAATTGCCAAATTGTATTTGAAGGAAAAAAATCATGATAGTTTTATTTGATCAATGAATGGACTGGTGGAAATTCAAATTTGAGGTGGACTGAATGAAAAGTGCCATCAATGATCGACAAGTGTAGCAGGTACACTAGTTTCTAGCTTAAGCCGTCATCAGTACTGCATAACTCAGTCGACGATGAAAACAAACATGAAAAGAAGAACTCATTTTACCAGCCAGAAGACGCGAATCGATACAATGTGAAGAGTACAATGTTGGCCTACCCTTTATAGACGTGAACATTTTCATTTTTGTAATATTTTATGTCGTATGGATAGAAAAGGGAATCTCATTTTATCGACCACTGTAGTTCTGTTGTCTCGATTTCGACTTGTTTTTGAGCGCTCGTTCTACTTACACAAGGGGTATATCATTTCTTCACGATGTCTCTTTTTCTCGAATTTTGAGCCGAAAATGGTTTCAATCGACTATGTTCGACTCACTGATGACGAATCCGTCGGAAAATTCCAGTCTGTCCGTCCGGCCGTCCGTAAGCACGATAATTCTCGAAAGGAACAACCTAGAGACTTGAAATTTTCAGTGTGGGTTTAGTTCCCGAGATCCTCGATTGAGTTCGTTAATGGGCCAAATTACACCTGGGGTTCCGTAAATATGGCCGTTCAAAGTTTTTTTCGAATTTTGAGCCGAAAATGCTCTCAATCGATAAAAGAACCAATTTTAAACCGGAACATACACAAAATATTTCAATAGAATAATAAATTGTTTGTTTATCTTATTCGGAAAACATGGATTGAAACATAAAACAATCTTTCAGAACAAAAGTTGTGATAGATAGTCAAGCACCAAATGCATCATTGCAACTACAAACCTTTTTCGACTTATTCAAGTCTCATCAGTATAGCTCAGCGAAGATGAATGTAAGAAAACAAAAGCTTTCAAAACGAAAAGCAGCGGCGATCCGAGAAAAATTCTCTATTCACGCCACCTGCCCACTCCGAAAGCAACCGTCTACCAATCTCTGCTAGGGAACTAGGTTATCGGTTTGTGTGCCTGCAGAGATTGGGAGACGGTTGCTTTCGGAGCGGACAGGGGGCATGAGTGGAGAAATTTTCTGCGATCGCTGCTGCGTTTCGTTTCGAAAGTTCATATATAGGATGTTAAATTGAAAAAATTTTTACTTTGGTCTATATCGTTCTTTTCGATCACCCTGTACCTACGCAAGAACCTTATTTCAAATTTTGCTTCTGATCACCCTATATACATCGCAGAAAAAAATTCTCGAAATCAGGTTATTTACTCCTTTGAAATGAGATTCGCTTGTATGGTGGGCCACCCGGTGTATTCGTATACAGGTTGTGGTTTGATACATACCAAGAGGCGTTTACAATATGTTAAATAATTTTTGAATAATTGCCAAATTGGATTTGAAAGAACATACTCAGTGTATATTGCAATATTTTATCAATGAATGGACTGGTGGAAATTCAAATTTAGAGGTGAACTTAATGAAACGTGCCATCATCTACCGTCAAGAATAGCAGGTAGACTAGTTTCCAGCTGTCATCAGAACCGCATAACTCAGTCGACGATGAAGACAAACTTATAAACCAAAACTCATATTACCAGCCAGAAAACGCGCATCGATATTCAGTAAAGAGCGGGGGGCGTTTACCATTTCAAGAGTATCGCACTGAGACTCTAAATGAGTACTGGCGAAAACACAAGTGAAAGGGGAAAATACGTAGAAATCTATATTTTTGAAGGAACTGATGGAAAAAATGTAGAAATTTACCCGCAAAATGTCGCGGCTCTTTACATTTCATCAATGCAGCGTCTTCTAGCTGGTAATATAACTTCTGCTCTTTATGTTTCTCTTCATCGTCGTCTGAGTTGTGCTATTTGATGAAGGCTAAAGCTAGAAACTAGTCAATCTGCTTCTCTTGACGATAGATAATGGCACGTTCCATTCAATTCACTTCTTAATATGGATTTCCACCAAACTTTCCATTCTTGTAATATTTTTTTTCGAATGGTTAAAAGTGAATTTCATTTTATCGACTGCTTCAGTTCTGTTGTCTCGATTCCGACTTGTTTTTTCTTCTTTCCTTGAATGTGCTCTTTCCATATTCAAAAATCGAGATATATCCCCAGATAGTTTATAATTTGTGTTTGTGGTATTTGTACGATGTTTTGTTTTATTCACGTTAGTTTAAGGGTTGTAAAATTAATTTTGAATGCTTGCGGATGGTTCCCTTTGCTCAAAAAATGACATCTCCGAAATCTATTTCGAACTTCTCCGAAACTGAAATTTGAACTCGATTTGTTCTCTACTTTCACATGTAACACTCAACTCCAACATCTTTTCATTCAACCACCCTATCCAATTCTCATTAGAACTCCACCACTGCTCATAACGTGACGTCGAAAGGCTTTTAGCAACCAAAACCAAATATCTCTTCCGAAACTTCGCGATAGATCCTCGACTGAAAAAGTCTTTCAGTACGAGCCGTCTTTTTTTCGTCCACTAAGAGCCCCGAAACGGATATATGTTCTTCCAGGAAGCGCGAAAGCTGTCTCTCGAATTCGAAAGTGCACAAGAGGTGACAAACGAAACCGCAGCAGGCTCGACGGCAATAAGATCTCATCACTCAAGAGCCGCTTCAAGTGGAATTCTGAACCGATCTGTTGTCGTTCAGGAATTTCATTGACAAATCCCTGTCGTTTCCTCAAAGTTGCTCGAAAATCGTGAAGACTATTGGCTGTCTTGTGATCGAATTCCTTGCCTTAGGATGGTTCAGATAGTGGGACCGAATGTGTATCTTATGCAATTGAGTTTTCATAAGATCGAATAAAACAAAACGGACGGTAGATTTTTGGTCAAACATAGCAGTGATTGCGACAAAAATTACAGTGAAACCTAGAGTGAGTTCGGGTTATGTGTGACATCGGCATCTTCTTCCGCAATACCGGATGAGATACTATCCTCAAATTGAACGAATAGCGAACAGTAACCTTGTCGAATATCAATACGTTTTCCTTATCTATGACCCATCATACTCAAGTTCAATAAGAAATTCTCGAGGTTCGACTCATTTGTTAGTAATAAGAGTTCAGAAGGCTCAGATAATGTGATTCGATACGATAACTAGAAGAAGACTATGGAGAAAATACAAAAGTGAAACCACTTCAAAAATAATGGGTTTTGATGGACTAATGATAGAATGAGAAAAAGTATTGATCATTTTGTGGGAATAATTCGTGAAAACGAAATAAAGGTTTAGGTGTGTGTAATTATAGACATCCAGTTCACCTGGCTAGATGTAGAAGACTCCGTTACCTTTGTTGCTGATGGAATAACAACTGTACTACTAACACCTATCATCAGCAGATGTCTATGAACATGTCATTCCATCTTTCGAATTTTAATCTGTGAATATCATTTTTAGTGGTATTCTGCCAATATAGCATTTGAAATGTTGATATTTTTCTTCGATAAAAAGTAGAAAAAATTATCAGGGTGTTTTTATGGCGAGTTTTTTCTTGACGGGTGCTAGAACTTATCAAAAGAGATCATTTCGCATTTCGCAGTGATGATATAAAATATTCAATTTGAAAAAGTGCAAAAAATCGTATATTATGATACGACTCTGGATCGTGCTATGTGCATTCCCTTATAATTCACAAAAAATTGCTCGACTTCGATGGGTTTTATAAGGTCGCAATCCCTTATCACACCTTCTATGATTAACCCTGGGTAGTTTTTATACAGTTGGAGAAAAGGTTCGGCCAATCTAAAATGGTAGCGATTGACAAGAGCTGATTTCTTCTACCGATGAGGAGGGGACTACCGGTGAAGCAAATAAAATTCCATTTTACTAGACAACTTAATACAACTCTTGGTTTTGACCAGTGTACTGGACAAACGTAAACACAATATCGGATACAGTCCTATGACCAACTACAAAATTATTTATTATCAATACAAAAGCGAATACAATGAAATGACGGCAAGCGGACAAGGAACAAGCGAGGTGAGCTTGTCTGAAACACCACAAAGCGGTAAGTGGGGGTAAATGGCGAAAGCAATGATTAAGACGGTTAAATGCGGACAAGTGCGAAAAACATACAGAATGACAAGTCCAAAACTAAGAAACAAAAGCTTTCAAAACGAAACGCAGCGGCGATCCGAGAAAATTTCTCTATTCACGCCACCTGCCCATTCCGAAAGCAACCGTCTACCAATTTCTGCTAGAGAACTAGGTTATCGGTTTGTGTGCCTGCAGAGATTGGGAGACGGTTGCTTTCGGAGCGGACAGGGGGCATGAGTGGAGAAATTTTCTGCGATCGCCGCTGCGTTTCGTTTCGAAAGTTCATATATAGGATGTTCAATTGAAAAAATTTTTACTTCTCTACTGAGGAACGCAAATGATGATAGTTATAGTGTAGGAGCCGGGATATGAAGTAGCGCATCCACCAAAACGAATCTTGGGCCAGGAAAACGCAAAAATGATTATTATGGTGCCGGAACTGGTATATGAAGTGGCGCATCTACCAAAACGTGACTCGAGTCTAGGAAAGACGAATTGAGACGATTGACCCCTTTCTTCATGATAGGTAGTTCTGCCCAGTGGTCCCCTCTAAAAGTTGCCCACAATAAGGGACTCTCAGACAAACTACACTCGAGGGACGGTGGAGCCTTCGAGCCATCAACTCAATAATACTCCACCCCTGAAGTACAGGTATTATTCGACCGAGGAAGCAAAGTGAAATAACTCGGGCAAAATCTCAGGCTGACGTCAACGGACTGTCGACCCTGCGAAATAATTTCTTCGCGGACGAATGAATATGAAATTGAAATCAGGACTTTAATATTCGATTGCGGAACACAAAAAGAATCACCAACGTTCCGGACAGGTGAAGAAAACGGGTCTTACCACCTCTAAGACTTCCAACTTCACTACACACACCCAAGTTTTGTGTACTTCGGGAACAAGAAAACGAACTAGAGGCACTTTCTCGAATAATTGTTCGTCACAACCAACGCCGGTTATTGAACACCGTTAAAATACTAGCGAAAAACTTGGATTTCCGAATTTTCGGATTTGCTCGGAAGAAACTATTCTACAACGTTAAGACACGGGTGCTAAGTCAGAATTGTCCTCCTCCTCACAAATACCGCCTCAAATAATCTCGGTTGGTAAGGAAACATTTCGAAATTCGAATACGGCGTCGTTTCCCAAAAAAAAAATTATAAAAGTACTGCCGTGAAGTCAGGAGTTTTTGAGCGCTCGTACATCCACCTTGTTGGTAGATTTGCAATCTCCAGTTTTAGAAATCAATTGAAGGAATTTTTGACAGCTGTCAAAAAAATTCTCAAACTGAGTCGAAACTCCAGACTTCATGTCAGTGATTCAGCTGACCAATTTTTTTTTCGATATCTATGGTCTTGGTGATGCGATCTGGACAAAATTTCGCACGTAGTTTGAATACATTATTCTTCAGCTAGGTGTAAGATTTCATTCTAATCCAATCAGACGTTTCGGAATTATCAGGAAAAAATATTTTGAACGGCCATATTCACGGAACCCTTCGTCTAATTTTGCTCATAGATGAACGTGATCTCGACATTCGAGATCCACACCTATCCTGGAAATTTCAAGTCCCTAGGCGATTTTCTTCAAAAGTTACAATTTTCTATGGTTTTTATGGTTCTGGTCATGCGATCTGGACAAAATTTTACATGTAGCTCATTCTCCATTTGAGTTAAAAATTTGATCTCGATCAAATCTGTAGTTTCCAAGTAATCAGGAAAACAAAACTTTGAACGGCCATATTCACGGAACCCCTGGTGGAATTCGGCCCATTAACGAACTCAACCAAGGCATTCGGGAACTGAACCCACACTGAAAATTTCAAGTCTCTAGGTTGGTCCGTTCGAGAATTATCGTGCTTACGGCACATTTTCAGCTCAAAATTCGATAAATACAGACATCGTGACGAAATGATATAGCCCTCGTCTCAGTAGTACGAGCGCTCAAAAACGAAAACGTCGTCCACATGCAAAAAAATGTGCGCGAGATAATATTCTCGCGATGTCTTACTGGGGTTTTTAAATATATAAGCTGAACTTCCAATTCGACGTTAGATTTCCTCAATATACGGAAATATTCGAATGAATATTCCAAAATCGATTCGAATTATACCGGTTGACTTACTTAACGAAATCACTTCGTTACAACATGCAGCAACTATCACATCAGTTTGTTCACGGAGTAATGTCACAAGCATTTCTTAGTTCCTTCGCAGTATTCACCTCATCGTACTTATACACCAATGTTTTCAAATAACTTCTAAAGAAGAAATCACAGGGCTTTAGATCAGAAAACTTGGTCGGAAAAAGATATGCATCATAGATGATTTCTCGTATACTCTGACCTCAAACAGCTAGTGATATCTACACATTCAGATATCAAAACAAACCTAAGTCAGATCCGGCTGGGAATTCCTCAGATTCGCGGGTAATTTTGATTTCGAAATACCTGGTCCTAGTTAATATTTTATATGGACGTATAATGACTCATTTTGATGAGTTTTATTGCTGTTCGAAAAAAAAGCCTCCCCATCGAAAACACGCTGTATATGCTCGCTTCAAGAATTGTTGACATCAAAGCAGACCTTGAACGTTCGGTCGAGGATTTTTTTCTGGTTACGAAATGTAACTGTTCAGTTTTATTTTATACTAGCAGACCCGGCCACGCGTTGCTGTGGCTAAAGTATTGGATTATTATTAACCCTAACCTAACCTTAACCTAACCCAACCCTTACCCTTACCATAACCCTTACCCTTATCCTCAGCCTTATTTATGGGTCTCAAAAGAATTTTCATATTCGTAGGTGAGATGTTTGATATAGAAAAAAAATTACCTTGAAGGTTGGATTGAAACCTCGTTCCTCAATTATGTTTGAACCAAATGATGTTATGTGGAACACACTATTGTAACGCTGAATATTCTGGAGGAAATGTTTGGAAAGAGGTTCTTGTCCTGGAAGCAACGAATTCAAAGGTTCAGGTGGCGTTGTCAGTTGTGGCAATTTGATTTTTCCATTCGAACAACATAATCCTGGGGGTTCGTATCGATATCTCAGAGCATTGCAGAATTGACAATTGGTGCTCATATTTCCAAAAGACACCAATACATTGCTAGCATAATCGACTGTGGGATCATATCTAAATGCCAAACGCTCGAAGTTGATCATTTCATTAGTTTCCATATTTTCTTGTATCTCGCCTGAGATCGATAATAGAGCTGGGGCAGATCTGGATTGAGACATTCTTATTCTATTCGCCTCCAATCAATTCCTACGCTCTTCTTCTGACTCATTGTCTCGAACATTGCGAACTCGTCTTGAGTTACGCGTCCGCTCACCAATATTTGGTCGCCTCACTGATGGCATTTTGATCAATCACAACAATAACTATCCCACAACACAACGATATATAACAAACACAGTGATAAACTTCTAAGCAAATTCTTGAAACACGATAAACTTCACTTTTTGTCTAAGTGTCAAAATCTATGATATAAGTGATCTATGATTGTTCTCTTGGTCGGAGGAAAAAGGAAGCCTTTTTTCCTTTTCCGTGCGTTTTTTTCGGGAATATTTCGTTGTATACAGGTTTTCGTGATAATAATGAACACAACAAAAAAAGAATTATAAAATTTGGTGCAGTCGTTTGAACGTGATGCTTTTACAAACATAAACCATAGATCCTCTTTTATTAATATAGATGTATACATATAAAACATAAATATAACCTAGAAAAGTGTTTCGTTTTTTTTTTTCATAGGGAATTATTCTGGAGTTTTTGAGGTTGCAAAGAATGTTTTTGAAGCCACATACGATTACGATGGTATAAACCTGTATACCAATACTATTTTGATTTAATCATTGTTGTTTTGACGAATTATCGAACTCACAATCAATTGTAGAAAATCATACAGCCGGAATATTCGAGTGCAGTTTAAACAAAGGAATTGAGATCTGAAAACGTAGAATGATTTCATATAAAATTATTCAAACTTCCAAGGAAGTCCAATGTTGAGTATCATTCATATACCAGTCACTCATGGATGACTGAATATCATTAAAATGAATATTCCTTTTCACTGGACGCCATTCAATATTTCAATGAAAAGGATAACTGATTACTAAATAGCAGGTAGTTGAAGTGCAACAACCTTTTCATACTTTCCCTCCAAGTGGATGGATTGGAAATAAGAGATCCGTAGTTCTGAAATTATCGAGGACACTTAATTTCAAACGACCATATTTACGGAAACCCTAGTCTAATTTTGCCCGTGACCGCCACATTCGAGATCCGAACCTACCCTGAAAATTTCAGGTCTCTAGGGCTTTCCGTTCGAAAGTTATAATTTTGTATGTTTTCTATGGTTCTGATCACACGATCTGGACAAAATTTCGCATGTTGCTTGAGCACTTCATTCTCCATCTGAGAGCTCTCGATCGAGTCAGTTGTTTCGAAGAAATAAGAAAAAACAAAATTTCGAACGGCCATATTTAGGGAAGCCCTGGTCAAATTCTACCCAATAACAAAATTGACTGCGGAATTCGAGATTAAAAACTTCCCTGAAAATTTCAAGTTTTTAGGTCGTTCTTTTCGAGAGTGATCGTTTAAACGGCCGGACGGAGGGATTCGTCATCAGTGAGTCGAACCTTTTCGATACAGACCCTTTTCGGCTCAGAATTCCAGAAAAACAGACATCGTGAGTTTTAACACATTATTCTTCATATAAGTGCAAAATTTCATCCCAATCCAATCAGTGGTTTCGAAATTATCAGGATAAAAATATTTTGAAAGGCCATATTTAGGGAACCCCTGTCTAATTCTGCTCATTGATGAACGTGACCGCGACATTCGAGATCCACACTTATCCTGAAAATTTCAACTCCCTTGGCCTTTCCGTTAGAAATTTATAATTTTTTATGGTTTCTATGGTTCGCATGTAGCTTGAACACGTCATTCTCCATCTGAGTGCAAAATTTCATTTTCATTGAATCATTAATTTCGAAGTCATCGGGAGAACAAAATTTCGAACGGCCATATTTAAGAAAGCAATGGTCGAATTTTGCTCAATAACGAACTAAACCGCGGCATTCGAGATTCAAACCTACCCTGAAAATTTTCTAGGTCGACTTTCGACACGACGAAATGATATACCCCTCGTGTAAGTAGAACGAGCGTTCAAAAAACGTTATATATAATAAAAAATAAGACAGAAGCAAACATTAAGAATCTATGTAGAATACTAATGCTAGCGGAAATATCTGACGAATCTTTGGGAACCTCGAAGAATCACCGGAACACTGCACGGCGTTCCTTTGTTAGGCGCGATGTATCCTCATCAATTCCAAGCATTTCAATGGCACAAGACTAAGAAATACTCGAATTCAGAGCTAATCGTTATAATTATTCACCAATTTCTTCGATAAAATCAACAACACAAGGTCTCTAATGGTTAGTATTTTTCCTAATATCAACCTGAAATCAGCAACTCAAAATCTTACTCAATTGTCAATTACCAACTTAATTTCGAATTTCCACAGCCTTCCAAAATGTCAATAATTCTTCAAACGATTATAACTGGTGAAAGCTCTTTTGCTGTTCACTCTCATTTGCCCTGAAGAAAGTTCAACATACACTTCAAATTTGATTGAAGTCACACTTGCTGCAAATTCCTGGGGAATTGTGACTGGGGTCTTATATAAATATATAAATAAATTCCTGCTACATCTTCTTCTTCTGTGTGCGGTGTCCGTTCCGGGCTGAACTGAGGCCATGTGGCCCATTGTTCCTCCGCATACTGCTCGAGAGACTCAGCCCCGCAGACAAGCAGAGAGAAATGCCGCAAGTCGACCAGGAGGAGCCCCCTTCACCATAGGAATAGTGGGTGTTGGGTTTCCTAGGTGTGTTGTCACTAGATTAGTGGGGTCACTACAACATAACATAATTTGTTCAGCAGTTTCATCCGTGCTCCTGCACCAACGGCACAAAGAGCAACTAGTCAGTCCCATTCTCTTCAAATATTTATTGAACAGGTGGCCAGTCAAAGCGCCGGTCACCAGACTAAACTGTCTTCTCCCTAGTGCCAGGGATCCACTGACCTCAGGTCCAGAGGACGGTCCCTCGATGAGAAGCCTCGACTGCCTGAGACCAACTCCTGTGCTCCAATCTGAGGAAAACTTCCTGTCCAGCCAACTTCTGAAGAAGCTTCTGACAGATGTGCGACAGACTGGCAGTACGGGTTCCGGACCAACAAACTTTGATCGAGCCCCCTGCTTCGCCAGTGTATCGGCTTTCCCATTACCAGGTTTCCCTCCACATGAGCCGCACACCAAACAACTTTCAGAAAGTTGCCGGAGCCAAATTCACGCAGAGCTTTCCTGCATTCTCATACAAACAAGGAGTCAACTCTTACATCAGAAAGGGATTTCAATGTTCCTCGACTGTCA
This sequence comes from Aphidecta obliterata, assembly GCA_963966015.1. Taxonomy (NCBI): domain Eukaryota; kingdom Metazoa; phylum Arthropoda; class Insecta; order Coleoptera; family Coccinellidae; genus Aphidecta; species Aphidecta obliterata. The sequence continues at coordinate 18,364,821 of OZ014435.1, read as the reverse complement.
CACCTCATGTGAATGTGTTCACCAGAGAATCTTCTGCGAATACACTCCAGCGCGCAGACAAGAACCGCATACAGCTCAGCCTGCACTATGGAGCAGTTCTTCCACAGAGAGGTAGCCCGATTGAAGCGAGGTACCATATTTCCAGCACCAGACCCTGGAAATGACACAGAGCCACAAGTAAATCAAGTGGGACCTTGGTGGAGACCATAGATCTCTGTCGGGAACAACTACCCTGTAGGGCTCGTCAAAGCAGAAACTAGTGCCCGCGTGTTCCCCTCTATGGAGAAGGGATACGTTAACATCTTCCACCATTTTGATAGCCCTCGCATGCCCCTTAAAGGCCATAGAAGGCCACTACACTCTTGAGGCATAGGGTAGGATTAGCCTCACCACAGCAGTATACAGCCAGTGCATAATGTGCGGTTTGAAGCCCCATTTTTTACCAAGTACCCTTTGAGTAGACCAAAAAATCACATAAGCCTTATTCTTTTGTGACTCGACGAGTTTGTTCCACAAGAGTTTGCGGTCCAATAGCACCCGAACTTCTTCGGGTAGAGTGAGCCCAACTCTACACAGACTAGGAAGTCTTATGTTGTCTGGCACTCTCCTCCTGGTAAACAGAATCATCTCTGTTTTACCAGGATTTACCGAGAGCTTGTTTTCCAGGCAACATCACTCAATCAAACGCAGAGCTTGCTGCATCAGGTCCACAATGACACCGATTACCTTACCTCTAATCAGCAGGACAAGGTCATCCGCATAGGCTACCACAACGAATCCAGCCTTCGTAAAATCAACCAGGCGAACATTCAGGACAAGATTCCACAATAGCGGCGATAGAACACCGCCCTGCGGACATCCCCTTCCCGGTGTGCCACCCAGCCGAGCAATGATGCTACTAGTACTAAGCAGCGACCCTGCCCACCAGCAGAGAGTAGGTGTCACGCCGTGCTTGGTCAACGCTGATTGCATCACTCCAACCGCAGTGTTGTTGAATGCACCCTCTTCATCTAGAAATACAGCTAGTGTGCCCTCTTCATTATGCAGTCCGTCCTCAATGCAGTTGACAACCGATGAAGAGCAGAATCAACTGATCAAACTAGCTGGTATGCATGCTGGGAGGGGTGCAGTGGTCTAGCCACTAGATCAACCTCCCTAATGTATCTTTCTACCAACCTTTTCAACGTCTTTACTAAGAAGAAGGAGAGGCTTATTGGACGGAAGTCATTCGCTTTTGATGCTATGGTTTTCCAGGTTTGGGTATGAAAATGACCCTGACCTTCCTCCAGGACAGTGGAATGTGTCCTCAAGCCAGGCTCGCACGGAGTATGTGGAGCAGTGGGGAAGACAGCACGAGCCCCTTGGAAAGCTGTGCCAGGATAATGTCATCCTCACCAGCTGCCTTAGAACTTTCGAAGCCGAACTTTCGAATTCCTGCTAAATCCTTTTTCGCAATTATTTTCAATCATAAGATTGAAGGTCGAAAAAGACATAACGAGATTTCACTAATCAGTTTTGTCTATTTCATTAGATATGTGAGACTAGTGAGAATTTCGCTCAGTTACCGCCCTTAGCGATCTCGCCGAGAGGTCTGTGTTTCCTGGGATATGATAACTAGGTCCTTTATCCCAATTAATCACTTCAGCTGTAACATTTATAAAAAATTCAATTTATCGACACGATTTTGAACCTAATGTGATCGTTGCTCAGTTCAAATTTTCAACGTCAAACCGTTAATTCACACACGAAATCCATTTTGAAAAGGCCCACCGTCACAGGAACGATATAGAATTCATGTTGCAAACCTGAAGAGGTAGAACTATAGAATCACTGTAGCGAAACTTCTCGCGATGTGTCTCCACCTGCATCTTCATCGCATTTGAAATTCAGCGAGGCATTACGCTCCACTATCATCCCTGCACCGCTCCATTTCAGCGTCAAAAGAAAGACAAAACTTTAATCCTAAACTTTCTTCAGAACAGAACTGAAATATGAAACCACCGAAGGTCAATTCAAGTTTTATCCGAAGTTGGATCTGTCACACGAATTGAGTTTTTGTATCTACTTGAACACGAAGAATTGGTACAGATTAAAGTACACATCCCAGAAGTCCTGTTTTCTGTTGCGGTTGGTGAGATAAACTGCCTCGCATGTTCCAGTCCTTCGTTTTATAACCTCGATTATTGGTCTGTTTTTCTTGCGGCTAATGTAATTAGTACTTCAGTTTTCTGCAGCATGTCTCTGCAATTTCGTGTGTCATGAGCAGTATAAGATTCCACGAAGGAAGTAATAAAAGTCCTCTAATTGCAGGTATTGTGCTGAATTTATCGAAAAACTTATATATAAAATGTATCGTCCAAACTTCAGGGATTCAATTTCTGGAATAAATACTTATATTAAGGCTCTGGACTAGATGGAGAAGAATCAAAAGAAATTTAGCGCTCCGAATTTTTTTTTCGTACAACGCTTTCTTTGCATTTTTCCTTGAAACTCTTAGGTATTCCTGAAACTTGCTTTTTGATATCAATCGATGATTCCTTACTTCAAAGAGATGTCCCTGCATTGAAACCCCTCAAGGGCGTACACTACTTTCATTTGCCCTATGCATCACAATAATTGTTTCAATGATTTCTCATAAACGACATGTTGAATGCTTTTCATTTTTGAGCGCTCGTACTACTTACACGAGGGCTATATCATTTCGTCACGATGTCTGTATTTTTCGAATTTTGAGCCGAAAATGGTCTCGCTCGACTATGTTCGACTCACTGATGACGAATCCGTCGGAAAATTCGAGTCTGTCCGTCCGGCCATCCGTCCGTCCGTCCGTAAGCACGATAACTCTCGAACGGAACAACCTAGAGACTTGAAATTTTCAGTGTGGGTTCAGTTCCCGAATGCCTCGGTTAAGTTCGTTAATGGGCCAAATTCCACCAGGGGTTCCGTAAATATGGCCGTTCAAAGTTTTGTCCCCTGATTACTTGAAAACTACAGATCTGATCGAGATGAAATTTTGCACTCAAATGGAGAATAGGGTGTTCAAGCTACATGTGATTTTGTCCAGATCGCATGACCAGAACCATAGAAACCATGGAAAATTGTTACTTTTGAACGGAAACGCCTAGGGACTTGAAATTTTCAGGATAGGTGTGGATCTGAAATGTCGCGTTCACGTTCAACAATGAGCAGATTTATACTAGGGGTTCCGTAAATACGGTCGTTTGAAATTTTGTTTTCTCGATAATTTCGAAACTACGGATTCGATCGAAATGAAATTTTGTATTTTAATCGAGAATGATATATAAAAGCAATATTTTGTCCACATCGCATGACCAGAACCATAGAAACCATAGAAAATTGTAACTTTCGAACGGAAAGGCCTAGGAACTTGAAATTATCAGGGTGGGTTTGGATCGCGAATATCGCGGTAACGTTCATCAATGAGCAAAATTAGACCAGGGGTTCCGTAAATATGGCCGTCCAAAATATTTTTTTCCTGATAGTTTCGAAACTACTGATCGGATTGGAATGAAATTTTGCACCTAGCTGAGGAATAATGTTTTCAAACTATGTGCAGAATTTTGTCCAGATTGTAGATACCGTGGAAAATTCTAGCGAATTATCGAAATAAAATTGATCAGCTGAAGCACTGACAGGAAGTCTGGAGTTTCGCCTGAGTTTCAGAATTTTTTTGACAGCTGTCGAAAATTTCTTCAATTGATTTCCAAAACTGAAAAATGCGAATCCACCTACAAGGTGCATGTACGAGCGCTCAAAAGCTCCTGCCTTCACGGCAGTGCTTTTCTAAATTTTTCGAATGTACTTTCAGGCGTGTATGCAAAAGAATTTCCTCAAAAGTTTTCGAAGGAAAATTCAATATTTTTGCAGGCAATCCAATCCATCCGAGTTGGATAATTCAAACTCATTTCAACAATTACTGGCGATAAAAAAGGGAAAAATTGATATTTCTTTCAATATCTGAAAGTTGTTTTCATCGCTTCCTTAATTTGAATTTAATCCATTACCTTCCAAATCGGATATATGTTCATGTATAAATATTCGAAAGGTTATGGATTATAATCAAATTAACAAATCGATGGCTAATCAGAACAACTTTTCGATATTGAGAGAAATTCCAATTTTTCCCTTTTCATCGCCAGTAATTGTTGAAGTAAGTTTGAATTATCCGCCTGGGATGGCTTGGATTACACAGAAAAATATAGAATTTTTATTCGAAAACGTTCGAGGAAAGTCTTGTGCATACATGCCTGAATGTACATTACAAAAATTAAAAGAATTCAACCTGCCGTTTATGAGATATCTTTGAAACAATTATTGTGATGCGATGAAAGTAGTGTACACCCATGAGGATATATCTCTCTAAAAAATTTGAGCGGACAAGTGGAAAAATTTTCTCCGACCGGCGCTGCGTTTCGCTTGAAGTCATTCCGATGAGACTCAATAAGTCAAAACGGTTTATAGTTGCCAATGATGGATTTGATGTTCTCTGGGGTTTCGATGATTGATTTGTTGGCCTGCTCATTAGATTATCTACAACAATTTGTCTTAGGAAGTATTGTTTTATTACATTCATTCAAATTCTATTCGTTCTGGACGAAAATGGATGGATTAATTTTCGTTCTATCTTCATATAGGTAATCATATTTTCGTCGTATACAGGTAATTGTCTAATTGTTATTCTTCAATTAAGATAAAATGCAACTCATTACCAGCACAATGTGCTATGATTAATTATTTGTGTCCCAGAGTTCCAGAAAACTTTTAATGACATTCTTCCATTGGACGAAAAGAATCCTCAAGTACGTTCTATTTGTCGAGTACCATCAGATTGCAGGATTTTTTTGATGAGATACAAGAACCAGTAGAAGTGTATAGCTGTTTGCCATTTTACTTGATGGCGCCATTCCACTGAAGGGGTATCCCTTAGGGGACGCCGCTTCCATTCATTTCCTCGCAGCATCTTTTCTCACGTTGAGAATTCAAAGAAAGTGGATGAATTCTGCTTTCAACGATGTCAGTTATTATTGCTCTTTGTCATTCTTATTGCCGGCCATAATGGTAATTTATCGTGCACAAAGAAAATTCTCCACAACTCCAGTTGATAGTTATTGCTCAACTTCCGGAATTATGTATATTTGTTATATTTATTTTCTCAAGTGGAACGAGTGTAAAACTTATTCAATGCAGAATAAGACCGTACTCAGGGAGAGGGAGGGGGTGGATGTCAGAAGGGTTGAAACCCCCCCAAAAATTTTCCGGAAATGAAAAAATTGTATTTTCAAACACATGTTTTGTATCCATTATTATAACCTAACTTACTTCAAAAACACAAGCTACAGAAAGAACGAAATATTATTCTTAGGTTGTTGAGGTTCATAGATAATTTCCCTCCATTTGTTTGTTTACGTCCACCCAAAGTAAAGATATCTCCAATAAACCAAGCTTCAAATCGTATGCGTTTGATCGAATTCAGGAGTTTCTTACGAATGGTGAATTCCGTTCCAACTTTTCTGCCGGAATACCACTCAGCCAGCGAATTGATTACGAATGCAGCTTTAAGCGTGCAATTTTTTTTAAACTATTGTCACCATATATATGGAATTTGCGAAGAAGTTTTCTTCGACTAACTACTATTGAACAGTGCAGTTAAATTATGGAAATAAAATTGGAAGAGGCACTGGATATGAATGCAGCTGAGGGATGTGAACAAAATACAAGTGCTCATAAGGTTGATGGGTGTCTTCAAAAATCCTATTGACAATACCTTCTCCGTTTGAATCAAAAGAAGGTACCATATTCGTGGAAAGTTTCTCCCCTCTCATTCTAACACTGATATGGAAAATTCTGATAAATGTTATAAAATAACATGTATATCCCTTTCAATGGTCTGAATAAGATATATTCAGTATTTAGTTATTCAGAGATGAGGTACTAATATGGTATTTATTCTATTCATGTATACAGACCGTATTATTGTGTTGTTTCCGTATTGGCATAGTTGAGGGTGGCCCCAATAGAACGACTTTTCGTATTGGAAAATCTGAGCACTCAACTGACACAACATTCAACTTGTTGTCAGCGATGTCTAATAATATAGTTTCAATTCGATCGAATCGGTATTCTTCGAATTCTCAAGAAAATGAATCAGATGTCTTTCTCTAAGGAACAATTTAGCGGATTTTGCTCATTTACGAAATCAACAGGCGTATTCAGGCTTTAAATGTACCCTGAAATTTTCAAAACTCTGGGATTTCTCTTCCGAAAGTTTTCGAGTTCAATGCCGGTCGGACGGACAGAATTATTCATCTAGTTCGGCCTAATCGTTCAGAACCCTTTTAAGCTCGAATTTAGGAAATTACAGAAATTTTTGTGGATTTCTAACGCACTTATCCATAGAGATATGCGCAAATATCTGCATTAAACAACTTATAATCAATAAAAGGTGGGGAGGTTTTGCGCGCTGGTTTCTATGTACCCAACCAGCCCCTGGAGTTCATTTTCTGTGTGACAAACACTGTAATTCTATTTCCATAATCTTCAAAAGATGGAACCTTATTTCATTGCTGCCCCATATATAGACACCAAATTTCAGCAGGGTATGGCTTATAGTTTCGGACATACCGTCTGCAAAAATTTTGTTTTTCTACGATGCCGATGGAATTTCACATTAACTTTGGTGTCGTTATGTCGCAGCCAAATACATATAGTCCATTTAAGAATTATTGACATCGAAGCAGGCCGTGAACGTCCAGTCGAGGCTTTATTTCTAGTTACAAAAAAGTTACTGTTTTAATCATAGAAATAAAATATAAATATAACCTAGAAAAGTGTTTAGTATACGAATTATCGAATAATTATTAATTAAGCCGGAATATTTCGACGGCAGTTTAAAAATGGGAATTCAGGTTCAACGTTATATTCATTAAGAAATGGAACCCCCAAATAGAAAACTTGAACAGGAAACTCACCACCATAATCTACACCCTCAATAGTATGAAATACCATATCCAACAAGATACATTGAAGCTCCTATACACACCCAATTTTCAGTCAACCCTTTCATATGGCATTGTTTACTGGGGAAAAAAATATTTATAACACAAAAGCAAGCAATCCGAGCTATGTATAGAATGAAATATAGAGAGACGTGTAGAAGTGTTTCCAAAAGGAATAATATCCTGACGTCAACAGCAATATATGTGCTGAAGTATGTTATCTTCCTACAAAGCCACAGTGAACTATTTGAACCATTTCTGAACAACAACCCAACTTGGAAAATTGATCCTTATATATACCCGAGGCAACAATTGACACTAGCACAGAATAATGTGAAATACATGTGCATGAAGATCTACGATGCGTTACCCAAACAGTTTCATTCGATATAATATCGCACCCGTCGTAGAATAAGGAGACAACTCAAAAATTGATTTTGTTGGGAAATCGTGTTTGAAGTTTTGGTTTACCGAAGTTTTCGTTCTATACTTTTGTGTACTAACTCAATTTAACACGCTGAACATTCGTAATAACTGCAGCAATCCATTTGAACATTATAACTCTAGCACCCAATATTCAATTAATGCAATTTTTCCCATCGTGGTGGAATATTCCACTGTTTTTCCAAAAAATTTGAAATGTTACCTTTTTCCACGAACAGTCTCTTATGTGGCGGAGAGGCCAACTAGAGTAATTCTGATATCGCACGTAAGAAAAGGGATACTTCCTGAGTTCAATACCGTCACTAACACAAAATGGACCTTTTTTGAGTTGTCTCCTTGGTCAACGACGGGTGCGATATATATTATTATTAAAATAAGAGAGAAACAAAAATTAAGAATCTATGTAGTACATGAAGAATTTTGACATGAAATTTTACAATTATTCAGTATACTTTTGAATTGGGAACAATATAGCATGTGTATTAGCAGAGGGTATGTGAACAGGGTACTATATAGTATAAGTATAATTAATTAACTTAAAATATCTATGAATAATACAAGGGCAAAGATAAAAATATTGAAAACTTTGTTTCCACATAGTGTAGTGATTTGGATGTGTTTATTGAATAAGCTGACATAATCCTATTGATGGGCATCCTTTTGCAGGGAAGGTTTCAATATTTCAATAACCCATTTATGAAATAATTCAGCATTCATAGTAATCCTTATCATTAATACCACTGTCAAGAATCGGATCACATCCAGGTAAAAATCCATCAATTGTTCCAGCATTCAAAATAGTGCACCTTCTGCCTTTACCCTTGAATATACCCGGCATACCTTTTGGATTATTTTCTAATGTCCACTGACAAATTTGAATATCAAAATTTCATCTAGATAAATTAATTTTACGTTTTCTTCTATGTATTCTCGGTATTTATCACAATATCGTACTATTTTTATTATATTTTTCTTTTTATCAGTAAGAATTTTCCTTCGATCAACTTTTTTGTATTTGTATCCAATTTTTTTTATGATATAATATAATGTTGACTTTGATCGATAGAAATCTAGATGCTTTTTGGCCAGTTCGAAAAGGATATCTAAACTGATAGGTATATTCATTGTTTTTAATTCTAGCAAAAACAAAGTCATTCAATGTCTCTTTGAAGGAATAATCATATCGCACAGGTTTTCTTCCACTGCTAATTCCAGGCTATAATAACATGCTAATATTCTACGGACAGGGCTTGGTGAAATCTGAAAATTTAAGAGAAATTGATCAATCAGAATACACTTTCGAGTCGGTGAATAACCGTTTACCTGAAACACTAGCGGAAATATATGCCAAATCTTTGAAAAACTCGAAGTAACACCAACAAACTGCCTGGCGTTCTCCTGTTAGGCGCGATGTATCCTGGTGAATTCCAGCCATTTTAATAGCATAAGACAAAAAATACTCAAATTCAGAGCAAATTTTTATAATAACATATTCACCAATATCTTCGATAAAATCATCAAAGCAAGATTCCTATGGGTAATGTTAGTGTTATTCCTATACCAACCTGAATTCAGAAACCCTAAATATTACTGAATAGTCTATTACCAACTTAAATTCGATTTTTCACAGCCAACCGAGATGTCAATAATTCTTAAACGGAGTATAGTTACAATTCGATCAGATTGAGAACTCGAACGTACCCTAGAAATTTCGAAGGTTCAGACCTATTCTTTCTAGAGTTTCGTGTTCACGGCCGGCCCAACGAAATTGAATTTGACCACGATTTTCTCCTAATCTAACCTAATCATTTATTACCATTTCTGGCTCATAATGCGAAAATTACAGACATTTGGGTAAAATGATAATGTTCTTGTTCATAGAAACAATCAACACCTTCATTTGAAATTCAGTTCCTTTCAATCACCATTCAACTATTCTTTTCGTCTTTACCTTCTGCTGTTATTCCTCCTGTTTTACATTTCAATTCCAAATTTTGTCTCTTCAATTATTATCGATATTTCTTTCCTTTTTTCGCGATTCACAATATACAGGATTCCATTCACTTTTTAATATCAGATATTTATATTGTATTTTAGAATATTGTATTTCAGATGTATTTATTCCAATTCTCTGTGATATTCTTCATTCCCGTCGCAAAACATTCCTGATATGTTCATCCAACTATATTCTCCTGAAACTTTGTGTCTATATTTTTATCATTGTTATTCTTCTATACCTACTACAAGAAATTACAGATACGTATATTCCGTGGTATACACTCAGACTCCTGCTAATCACCAATTGTGTTGAAAATAATACAATAATCGCATTAAACCTGAAGAAAACACCCGCCTCACTTCGGCGCTAATCCCCGCATTTCCCCACAGGAGGCAAAAATTAAGAATCGTTAAGTCGGCTTTATTCGAGATCACACCAGGAAAATTCACAAATACGTTTCTCTCTCCAAACCAGCGGAGAAATTTCTTTGTCTCCTTCCATTCCAACAGGTCCGGGTAAAAACGCAACTGTTGATCCTGGCAACGGATCAGATTTTCAATCTCTTGAAATCCGTTAGTTGAAGCTCTGTTTCGTTTTGGGATTTTAAGACGACAGGATGAAATTTAAAACAAGACTACCCGTATTGATTGAAGATTTTATTTCCGGTAATTAATTTCGTTCACGAAAAATATTCTCGGAGGGTGGTATTTATTGCATCCTGTTCGATAATGATAGCAGTTCGAACTTTTACCGTTTTTTTTTTGGTCTGGTTACTCGGGCCGTCTTCAGGGCCCCTGTGAGAAGGGCTGGTTTTTTCCAGATTTTTATCACAAAATCAAAATGATTACTCACTTCAACTTAATTGAGCCACGGTACATTTTTGTTGGTTTGAGGTTAAGTTCGATGATTTCATTCTAGTGATCTAATGAAAGGTACCCATTGATCCCTGATTTCCAGTACTGATAATTTGTTGCAGCGATGTGAGCGAAACCATTGAGTTTCGGCCTGGTCCAGGTTTCCTTCTTCGATATTACACAGGCTCTTTCTCATTGTACTATGGGTTCATCGTCCAAAGAGTTCGGAGCTATCTCTATCTACTCAACTTGACAATTTTGGGTCTTCTTCGTCTTTGAATTTGAGAAACATTTGTTCTTTTATACCACACTGACAAGGTATTCTAGGATGGTATTGGAGTGCTGAAGAAAACTCAACAAAATAGTCTGGGTTCCTGGTCTCACGGGAATGAAAAGAAATGAAGAGGCCAATACACTTGCCAGTAAGGGAGCACAAACTACTTTCATTGGCCCAGAACCTTTCTGTAATAAAGGTAAATGTACCTACAAGAAAGAGTTTCAGGAGAAAGAAAAAAGATAAACAATCTGGCGGAATCTTCCTGGGTTGGATAATTCCAAAAAGCTTATTCGAAACTTTAATACTGCGTGATCTGAGAAGTATCTGAATCTTAGCATGAAGATGCTACACCTTCTCACTGGATTCCTTACAGGGCACTGTCGTCTCAGGAAGTATGTGTCTAGCAGAAAACAACGAGTGCAGACTCTGTGAGTAGGAGCAAGGAACTCCGGATCACCTGGTGATGGAATGCCTCGCCATCGCAGGTCAACGCAAAAATGCTTGCCACCTATAGCAGTGTGGTAACCTTATTGAAGCCATTCCAGATACTGGAATTCATTAGAACTCTGGAACTGGAGGGCGAGCTGAAGACTACATCATGGCGAGAACAGCTCTGATGGCAGGCACAATAGACCTTGAGATCGCAGTGCAATGAAACCCCCTAAATTCTAAAAATAATGGTCATAAAACACAGACTAAAACCTGAGAAAAAACTTTGTCTTCCCATATAAATATAGTGATTGGTTTTCGAATTCGTTAAAGAATAATTAGCTTGCTCATTTATATTGAAGGGCTTTTATTTAATCAGAAATGAATGTTTTTCTGTCCCTACGTTTTCATAAACCAAATATCCAAGAAATATTTTGACCCTTTATGCCGACGATATTATATCTGTGAGACATCGAAATGCAGATGCCATATACTGGAGACTGCAATAAGTGGATGACAAAATGAACAATTGTTGCATTAAATGGAAATTTATGATGAATGGGTGAAAGAGCCTTTGCTGACGATTAAAATACCATGGAAAATTATGGAAATATGGAATTTCGAATTTCGCGGTTCGTTATTAGGAAAAATTCGACTAGGGGTTCCTTAAATATGGTCGTTTGAAATTTAGTTTTCTCGATAATTTCAAAACTACGGATTCGATCGTGACGAAATTTTGTATTTCAATGGAGAATGATATATTCACGCTACATTTTGTCCAGATCGCATGACCAGAACCATAGAAAACATGGAAAGTTATAACTTTCGAACGGAAATGCCTAGGGACTCGAAATTTTGTGAGTACGTTTGGATCTCGAATTTCGCGGTCACGTCTATCAATGAACAAAATTAAACAAAGGATTCCGTAAATATGGACGTCCGAAATATTTTTTCCTGATAATTTCGAAACTACTGATTGGATTGGAATGAAATCTCTAGGGCCCAGTATTTTGAAATCAAAGTTACCGTGAATCTGAGAAATTACCTGTTTCGTATTGATATCTATATGTGTGGAATAATTACTAGCTGTCCGATTTCAGTATACGGGAAATCACTTATGATGCTTATGATTTTTGGTTTCGATCTCAACCCCTGTGTTTTCTTCCTTTGGGGTCATTTGAAAACATAAGTGTTTAGTTTAGAACGATGAGGTGAATAGTGCGTTGAAAATGCTTGTGAAAGTATTCCGTGAGCAAACTGATGTGAGTTGCTGCATGTAAAACAAATGATACTTGCAGCAACTATCACATCATTACGCTGGGCAAGATTTTGTGCACATCAAACGAATGGTGACCATTTCGAACAATTTCTATAAACATTTTGGATCAATTTTATCGGTGAGTTTGTAAACTTCCGATTTTTTTTTATAGGACCTTTTCAATCAGTACCGTGATTCATGGCATCTTCTGAAAGATGGAAAACACGTTCCAGAGTGGTCTTAAGATCTTTATGCCCATGATGTTCTGCATTTTTTCGAATTGAATATTTTATTTTGTATCGTTTCAGTAGAAAAATTGAAAAAATGTTTTTTTTTTCAAACGTACAAAGAGAACGTCATATTTTGACTGACCAGATAATCGAAAAGTTCTACTTCCCCTCCGCCGAAAAGAAAGGTGTTGCTATGTCAACGATCAATTACTATTCCGTACGCCGTAGGGAAAAATGTAATTAACTATCAAAATTAATTTCGCGAGACAACCGTATCTAGGAAAACTTTCTATTGATCACTCAATAATAAGGATCGTAAATATAAATCTAATCTCCAGATTTTAATGAATTTCGTTTGGAAAAAAAATAACATATTCCATTCGGAGGAGAAGTGAATTTTCATGGTTCGCCGTCAACACAAACTCGCCATGAAAAGTGACACTTTTCCTCCTTATGAAATATATATACGTGTTTCACATTGTGAAATGCCGGTTTCATGTCGCTACAGTAATTTTCGCTTCCTTGTGTTTTATTTGTGGCATCTACCATTGGTTTTTTTATGGTCGAGTGGACCGCTCGTAACCAAAATTGATGGAAAGTCCATATTTGAATGTCAATATTTTGTGTACAATTTTGAAATAAGAGGTTTGTTTTCCTATTCCATTATATTTGAATGTTAATTATGTTGGTACTAATTTTTGATTTGTTTCAGGTGAGTAAATCCATGATTGATCATTATGTGTTTTTCTTCAGAGGTGAGTTTTTGCTTTGTAATTGATTCCTACATTAAAATAATTCCTAGAATATTATGTTCCTGTTTATTACCTGGTATCTTAGCGGATTGGTGATAAATTGAAAAAAAACTTATTTTTGAGAGCTGTTAGACAATTTTTTCAATATTATTCTGAAATACAATGCGCAAATCGTTACATTTACTATTCTGAAATAAATCGAGGTCCTTTGATTTTCATACGAAGAAGACTGCCTCGAATATGAGTATTGCCAAACAGTTCACCTAATGCTTACCTTAACGGTAAGTATATGACCTGTAAAGTACTAAAATAAGTTCCCATGGAAAAAGAGTTGAGTTAGTGAATAAACTTCGAAACGGAAGGAGGTGGATAAACCGAAATGAAATCAAAATGGCCCCACGTTCTGGTGGCAGTGAAACGAAAGACGGTGGATTTCCACCCTCTTCTGTTCGCTCGCAGTGAAACATCTTTTTAAGATGTCCCAAATTCGCCACTGGCAGGAGAAACACATAAATATACTTAATTTAAAAGAAATATAATGATACGTACCAATTGTTCTACATTAGTTTCCAGTGGATTCAATTGAAATATTGAATATAATATGGTACAGAAAAAAATTACAGTTTTCTTGAAAGGTACACACTCAAACACAATTGAAATTCTCCATAATATTGAGGCGGAAATTCCAGTTGGATGGGAAGCTTGGTTAGATCGAACAGTTGTTAAACTTATTTACTACTCTTTGATGGGTGTTCCTGATGATGCTCAAGGCGACAGTAATGAAAACCTCTGGTTTGGATCTCAGGGAAGATGCCTTTTCAAGTATCAGTGCAACAAGTCAGAAATATTTTATAGGCGAAACCTACACTCATTTCTGCAAGAGACACTGTTCCTGGTTGCAGGTCCCAGAACATTTTCTCTCTGGTTTCGTCTTGGTGAAACATAGGTTATGTCTGGCTCCATAACCAAAGATAGAGGTTGTCTAGATCCCAAGAGAAATGCTAGAAATATTATTCAAATCAAGCAAGGCATCTCTCAACAGAGCGTCCCTCAGAAGTCTATACAGGGTGTCTACTTTTAAAAGGGCCAAACTTCAAGGGGAGATCATACATGTGATTTGCAACAAAAAATGTTTTATAACAAATGGTCAAACTGTTGACGTTTATTCTTCAATTTAACATTTCTTGATTTCACGAAATATTTCGAGTTTTTCCATCAAATAAATTATACTTCAGTTATTCTTAGAGCCTAATCAAATTTGACCGTATCTGGAAACAGCATTAAATTTGCTACAAGATAAGAATTTCTGTTCGTCAAAAAAATTCTTATTGCGGGCGTGGTAAGGAGATGAATATCACGATTGGTTTTATAGATGAAGATTCATCAATTATGAACATGTTTTCTTTTCAGCAAAAACTACCCCATTTAGTGTGCTTTCGAATGACATATCAACTTTTGTGATTGCTGCTTGTCTTCTGCCATAATATCATGGCTAACAAGATAACAACGAAAAAGTCGCAATATTCCAAACATAAATTTGCTCTGATTTGAAGCTCTTTATGATGGAATACTGAAGTAATTTCCATGGAAATCATTAATTCATCTGTGAAATCAAAATAATTCAAAGGAATAAACTAAATTCCAATAATACAGATCTCATGAAAACATGTAAAGAAGACAGACGACTGCTTCTTACAACAATTGTTCAAAATGTCCACCTCCTTGTTCAATACCTTTTACACATCGTTTTCGCACTGAATCTACAAAACTCCGAAGGTTCCAAGGTGTTCCAGATATAAAAATCCAAAGTCATAAGGTCGGGGCTCCTTGTTGACCATCTTACCGAGCCTCACCTCCCAATCTATCGCACACCTGAATATTCATTCATTAAGTCCTGTAAATTCCACTTGCTATGGAAGTCATGAGAGGTAAACTTTTCGGACCAATACTACTTCCCGATCGGCTCAACGCTGAAGAATTCATTACATAAATCCAAAGCAGCTTAACGAACATATTGGCTGAAATGCCCCTGGCTAACAAACGAAATGTCTGGTTCCAAATGGATGACTGGCCAGCTCATAATAGCCGGAATATAAGGGACTTGTAATGGATCGGAGGGTACTGTCCGGTCAGATGGCCATCAATGTGCCCCGACCATAACCCTTTGGATTTTCATGTCTGGAACACCTTGAAAGAAAAAGTATATCAAATTCTCGTTCAGACTCGAGAGCATCTGATCGAAGCAAGAAATTTGTGTTGTGCAGAAATGCGTCAGAAACGTTGTGAACTTCGCAGGTTTGTAGATTAACGAATGTGCGGAATGTATTGAATAAGGCAGACATTTCGAACGATTGTTATAAGTAGTAGTAGTCTGTCTTCTTTACAAGTTTTCATAAAATCTGTATCATCAAAATTTAGTTTCTTCCTTTGAATTATTTCGATTTGACAGAAAAATTCATGATTTCCATGAAAATTACTTCAATATTCGATCATAAAGAGCTTCAAAATAGAGCAAATTTAGGTTTGGAATATTTCGACTTTTTCGTTGTTATCTTGTTAGCCATGATATTAGGGCAGAAAACAAGCAGCAAGCACAAAAATTGATATGCCATTCGAAAGCACACTAAATGGGGTAGTTTTTGCTGAAAAGAAAACATGTCCATAATTGATGATTTTTCATCAATAAAACCATTGGAAAAATATGACTGGTTTTGTTCATTTCGGAATCGCGATATTCATCACCTTACTACGCTCGCAATAAGAATTTTCTTGGCACACATAAATTCTTATCTTAGCAAATTTAATGCTGTTTCCATATATGTAGTCAAATTCGATTATGCTCTAAGGATAACTGTCGTATAATTGATTCGATGGCAAAACTTAAAATATTTCGTGAAATCAAGAAATGTTGAATTCAAGAATAACCGTCAACATTTCGACCATGTGTTGTATGATATTTTTTGTTGCAAATCTCATGTATAATCTCCTTCTGAAGTTTGGCCCTCTTAAAAGTAGAGACCCTGTATATTGGTGTTGAACACACAGAACTTATTCTTTGGAGCACTCAAGGGTACATCAACGTGCATCAGTTCATGTAATAGTCAACAATTCAATGAAGATATTGAAATATAATCAACCGTACAATAATTCGTCATTGAAATCTGGTTGGGATGGCTAAAAAAAGTTACCCTTAAAATCTTCAACTTGTTTACCCTGACAAAAATTTGTATTTCCTGGAAAAAACTCAACAGTAGTGATGCAACTTACAGCTTTCCCTTCGAAAAAACGCCCCTACTCAAGAAAAACACAACAGTCATTGTAAACTACAGATCACAGAACTCCACAAATTTGGCGATGCCAAGGAACTGAAAGTACCGTTAGAGCTTCAGAAGATATAATTATCTCAGGAAATATGTATGGATAATGAAGAGACCATTCAAACCACTTATCCAAATCAACCGCGCTGAAATTTCGTATACACTTTTGCTCTCGATAAAAATACAAAAAATTTCATGGATAATATATGGCCTATGGCCTGTCTCCAGAAGGAATAGATAAGGGAACAGTGTGGTCGAACCGGTCCTAACTTTCGCTTTTCACTCATACTAAAAACAAGAAGATAAAATTTTTATTGCCATGTACTGAAAAAATAAGATGTTTTTTCCTAGTTCTCCATTCATTACCGAATAGAGTTCAATGAAAACCGATGTTATCAAAGTCATGGAGCACCCCCGAAAGCTATGTTAATATACCATTTGGCAAAGGTACCCTGAAAATCTGGTACACTGTGATGCAAAATGGTGGATGCACTGGTTCCGGCGATCATACATTATTCGATCGAGTGTGAAATTTTCACATATAAATTGAAATATATGAGAAAAACGACAGCGAAAGCGATGATTTCAACATTTTCCATTTCGGTGTTAAAGATTCCCAGCCAACTGGTGAAAGCAGAATCTTTTTGGTTGCGCCTTGTTCGTCCGTATGTCATAGCCATTTTACTCGAAGACTATCAGCTCGATCAGAATGGAATTCAAAAGCTTGATGTATTCATCGAACAGCAAAATAAAGGAAAAATATTGGTAGATGCACTCGTCATGTATGGAAAAAATTCTAGTTGGCATAACCCTCTGGGTTTTGAAGGCCTTGAATTCAAATATTATATGTCAGAAGATATAAGCTTTTATCTAGTCCTATTGAACTTTATATTCATTATTGAACTTTTTATGATCAATTAATAGTAGCTGTAAACAAACAACGCGAGTTAAACTCCCTGGCTCTCTGCTTTTGAATAAGCCGATTGGCCGAAAAGGAACAGTCCATTATTGGTATTGAGGGGAGTAACGTTTTCTCGAATTAAATGGATACCTAATTTCCTAATTATTATTGTGAATTTTTTGCTGAAAAAGGCGAATTTAGATAGTGAAGATGAATTATTATAGACACCTTCAGAAATAAGACAATCAGCCAATGTTTAATTTATTGCCCGAAAAATACCAAAACAAATATAAAGGTGTATTCAACAATTTTCAAGATTGGTGTAGCAGTAAAAATATTAGGTCATTGTTAACAGAGAATGTTTTTTTGGCATATTCTAGTGAACTCAGCACTATAAATAATAAATATAAAGCATCGCCTCTATGGACTTTCTACCCCATGCTAAGAAGCTCAATCAACATAAATAATGCATTGGTATAGCTAACCATTAAGATAAAGTTCTTTCTCTGTATTTGTATCTCAGTATTTATTGTTATGGTCGTAAATAAAGTATAGTATTCAACTTGCGGTAATGGTCATAACACACTTGATGAATTACAGCACTTGCCTTCATCTGCGTCAGTTATGACCTACATTTCCGCTCGTTGAATAATTTACTTTCAAATTCATCATAGTTATATCTTCTTATTTTTGAATGTGAAAATTTAAGCTATGAAAATTTTTTATAGAAAATTAGTCCAAATAAAAGTTCCAGGAAGAAATGAAAAATTTCTGCATTATGTATGGTAGTAAAACGTGAATATCACCATAAAAAATGGGAGGAATGAGATGTGATGCGTTGTTTTGGAGAAGTAAATACATAATCAATTCTACTGGAAGTAATCGTAGTTATCGATCGAGCTTCAACTCGACTACTCGAATTTCTTATGTTGTATGCGACTGGAATAAAACAGTACATCATGCGTAATATAGGTAGTATATAGAGGCATAAAGGCAACTCCTTTATTAGTCTCGAATTGAAACATCACAAATTTCAATCGAATTTGTATTAATGCTATAGGGAAGAAACACATACCGCAAGATGGCACTGAAAATCACAAGATGTCGGGCCGAGATCAAAATTATTCTGTCATTTCTGTTTGTCATAACAAGTAAATCATAGTAGGTATATTATTTCATAAGGAGCAGAAGTGTCACTTTTCATGGCAAGCTTGTGTTTACCCGCCTCACTGCGTTCGGCGGGTAATTGAAAAAGAGCCATGAAACGTCTGGATGTAGTTCGATACATCACAGATTCGTCACGAATTTTGAATCAGATAGTATTTGGAGCAAAAGAATAATCTTGATCGCCCCAGGTAACATCACCTGGAAATAGTCGGCTGAGAGGGTCAAATTTACGATAACGGCAATTAAGAAATTTGTAATGAAATAACGTCCTTGTTCATAAAAATAAGTGCGCATAAAGTGGTGAGTCTATTCGATGAGGCATATTTCAAAGCGTTTAAATAAAAAACACATTTTCAAATTAGAAATGTTGAAGAACATATTTGACAAAAAATGGAGAAGAATTCATAAATGCTGGACGTTTGGACATTTTGAACATAAAGTATGAATTTAACACTCCGGCGGTAGCGCCGTTTCTGTGAGATACATGAATTGCCATTTTGTACAGAACGATAACAGCGTAGCTTTTGCAAAAGTACAGTTTTGTGTATTCTTCTGACACACGGCAGTGCATGTGGTAGTTAGATCATCGAAGCTTCGCGTATGTTGCTAATATTTAAGCTAATATATGATAATTAAATCTGTGACATACGACGCGACAGATTTTTCAAGTATTTTTGAGTTCAATTTTTTGTTTGAATTCCATTGATATATGTTTAATCTGTTAGTTATTCATTCATATGCATCGTAATTTTTGTTAACTTCAGTTTTTTTATAAGTTACAGATAGGGTAAAAGGTACAGTTGTTGACACCCTATCAGTGATTGACACCCTCATTTTCATATTTGAATTATAAGAATTGGATGGAGGCCTTAAAAACATGGAGCTTTGAAAAAAATATTTCAATTTTTCAAGTTTGGACTGTTAGTATTAATTTGGGTTAGGTTTGCATTCCTAATTCACCATATATTTATCAATGTGCAGCGTGCTGACGATCATTGCAATTAGAAAAATACTGCCATTTTCTCAAAGTACTTAACTCAAGTTCATAACATTTTTTTAATTGTTCTAATTTTTGTCTGAAGCATAATTTTTGTTTGAATTATTGAAACTCTTCAATAAATACTTTTTCATAACTTAAAATCTATTTGGTTGAAGGTTTCGCGTTTTTTTGTGGGTGTCAATAATTGCCTTTGAAAATATGTGGATGAATAGTGATTGACATACTATGTCAATAACTGTCGTATTCAAATTTTGCAAAATTAGTCCGTATTGCCTACTATTCAGGCCTCAATTTCTCAATGAATACTGGAAAATGATTGAACTTTATCTAATTTTGTTCTAGATAGTTGTTGACACCAGTGTCAATCTCTGTGAATTTCCACGTGTCAATAACTATATTGCAAGTTCAACTAGTTCCTACTTCTTGTCCCTACCCCCTGAATCGATTTTCCACGCTTCATTCTCAACAACATGGCAAAAGCAAAATAAGGAAGCAATTATAAGAAAAATTACACGGAGGATGCTATTATTTCTGCCTTATCAGCAGTAAAATCAGAAGGAATGTCCAGAAAACTTGCCTCCCAAACCTATGGCGTTCCTCGTTCTACAAAAATTTTTTGGTTGAGTGGAAAACTTGTTGAAAAAACGAAAAGCACTGACGTGTAGTCAGGAGCTTTTGAGCGCTCGTTCATCCACCTAGTAGGTAGAATCTTCCTAAAAAAAATTTCTTTGAACATCCACTTTTGGTCATTGATAATTTTGTTCATTGATAAACGTGACCGCGATATTCGAGATCCACACCTATCCTGAAAATGTCTAGTCCCTAGGCCCCTCCGTCCGAAAGTTATTATTTTCTTCTGGTCATGCGATTTGGACAAATTTTGCATGTAACTTGAACGCGTCATTCGCACCATCTGGGTGCGAAATTTCATCTCGATCGAATCAGTAGTTTAGAAGTAATCAGGAGATCAAAATTTCGAACGGCCATATTTACGGAACCCCTGATGGAATTCTGCTCATTAACCAACTCAACTACGGCAGTCGGAAACTGAACCCACACTGAAAATTCAAAGTCTCTAGGTCGTTCCGTTCGAAAGTTATCGTGCTTACGGCAAGATTCGAAAAATACAGACATCTTGACGAAATGATGTAGCCCTGGTGTAAGTCCAACGAGCGCTCAACAAATCACGGACCTTGCCCTGTATTAACCTATGAAGAAGATCTCAAATTATGTGATAGAATAGACGGGTGTGCCAAAAAAAATAAAAAAAAAATTATTTCAAACATAAAGCTTGATGATGAAATTCATGAAGAATCCTTTATAAAGTCATGAAACAGTCCAATATGGACATGGATTGTACATCTGAAGACACAATCTGTGATAACAATGAAAACCAAGTTGCTATAAACGGCTACTGGAGAACCAACTGCCAGGGCTTGTGTCCTATTTGCAAAAAGAATTTGGATTTAAATGGTATTAAATAATTAAATGCATTTCCTGTGCATGAAAATTCCATGTTTAATGTTTATTGAAATATGTCTTCATAGAGAAGGTTTCCATTTCGAATATTTTTCAATGCAAAACTTATAAATAAATCTCATAATGAACGATCCATGACTATATATATACCTATCCACATCCTTGTTCAGCTGATTGAAAATATGAGAGACAACAGTATGTCAATAACTGTATCAGGTGGTGTCAACAATAGATTTTACAGTGTCAATCACTGAAAATTGACACATGATTTTAACGATGTGTTTTAAAGGTTCTTCTGAAAAGGTTTTTCCACTTTCGGTTGTTAATTTGAATCGAGTATAAACCAACACATAACCTCGAAAAAGAAATATTTTCATTTCATACCCAAATAACAAATTATTTATATTCTATTGGGACAGTTGGCTTAAGGTGTCAATAACTGTAGTGTTTACCCTATATGTATCTGATATTATATACGACGCGACCACTCTTGTGACAGAATATTTATTCTGTAGGCGCATATATTCATATATATTTGATTCTCTACAGATTCAAGATGACATCTTAAAGAAAGGATTACAACTTAAACTACGAAAAACTCAACTTTTCCTACATTAACAAGATGAAAATATAAACCAGTATCTCAGAGATACAGAGCGACTACTTTTGTCTAATTGGGGACGCGACCGCCGGATTGTTAATGATATCTGAAAATCTACTTTACAAGTTGGCTTGAAGGTCTGTAGGAGTCTACATGTTTGAAATGAGCTCACATATACGCCGAAGGGAAACATTTACACCGGTTCACGCGTAAACAATTCTGAGAGAATAGTAGGTCGAGGTTCGCTCAACTTTTGCGAATTGCCGTTAAGTCGCGATCGCTCCGAAAAATATCGCCGAATTTCCTTTCATGCCTATCCCCTTTGTCTCACCCTTCATAATCCCTTTTGCCTCGGATCTTTTTATGTATGCGGATAGATACAGGAAAAAAACAAGTATCCATTAGGGGGATGAAATTACTCCAGATTACATCCTGGACCCTGGTGTCGTTCGGTTGTTTTTTGCGAAAAGCCTTTTTTCTACGATGTGGTGTGTTAGGAGTCACTCGATGTATGAGACAAGGCACGATCATTATTACGAACATTTGTGTAAAGCAGTTTTCTGAAATTGAGGCATTTGTTCAGGTTCAACAATATTTCGTTCAGGAAAAGAAATGAATGTGGAGGAAGTATTGGGTAATCTAGAGAAGCCAACCACACGTTTTTTCAAACATATCAAATTCTTCGAGCTGGTTTTTCAATATTGGCATGATGCATTACATGGAGAAAATCATATCCACCAAGACTGCGTCAGCGGGCAATTCGAATATTGAAATTTTCAATGAATTTTCAACTTGTTGTTAAAGTTTACTTTATGTTGTTATTCTGATCATTCATTGTTTTTGGCTTGTTACAATACACCAAAAATTCTAGAACCAACAAGAAGAAATAATTCAATGATCAAATAATCAGGTTGTTACAGATGTACACTACTTCCATTTGCCCTATGCTTTGCAATGTTGATTGACGTCACTTCATTTCTCGAATGTACATTCAGGCGTATTTGCGCAAGAGTTTTGTTGAATATTTTCGAATAAAATTCAAGATTACTCCGTGTTATCCAATTCGAAAATGGAAATATTTATACATGAACATAATATATATCCGATAAGAAATGTAATGGATTAAAATCAGATTGACAAATAAGTGGCTAATAGGAAAAACTCTATGATAATGAAAAAATTTAGAAAAGCACTGCCGTGAAGGCAGGAGCTTTTGAGCGCTCGTACATGCACCTTGTAGGTAGATTCGCATTTTCCAGTTTTAGAAACCAATTGAAGGAATTTTTGACAGTTGTCAAAAAATTCTGAAACTTAGGCGAAACTCCAGACTTCATGTCGCTGCTTCAGCTGATCAATTTTGTTTCGATAATTCGCTAGTATTTTTTACGGTACCTATGGTCTTGGTGATGCGGTCTGGACAACATTTTGCACGTACTTTGAATACATTATTCCTCAGCTAGATGCATAATTTCATTCCAATCCGATCAGTAGTTCCGAAACTATCTGGAAAAAAATATTTTGAACGGCCATATTTACGGAACCCCTAGTCTCATTTTGCCTATTGATGAACGTGACCGCGATATTCGCGATCCAAACCCACCCTGAAAATTTCAAGTTCCTAGGCCTTTCCGTTCAAAAGTTACAACTTTCTATGGTTTCTATGGTTCTGGTCATGCGATCTGGACAAAATATTGCTTCAATATATCATTCTCGATCAAAATACAAAATTTCATCTCGATCGAATCCGAAGTTTCGAATTTATCGAGAAAACAAAATTTCAAACGACCGTATTTACGGACCCCCTTGTATAATGTTGCTCATAGGTGAACGTGATCACGACATTCAAGATCCACACCTATCCTGAAAATTTCAAGTCCCTAGGCATTTCCGTTCAAAAGTTACAATTTTCTATGGTTTCTATGGTTCTGGTCATGCGATCTGGACAAAATTTCGCATGTAGCTAAAACACCTCATTTTCCATCTGTGTGCAAAATTTCATCTCGATCGAATCTGTAGTTTTCAAGTAATCAGGGAAACAAAACTTTGAACGGCCATATTTACGGAACCCCTGGTGGAATTTGGCCCATTAACGAACTTAGCCGAGGCATTCGGGATCTGAACCTACACTGAAAATTTCAAGTCTCTAGGTTGATCCGTTCGAGAGTTATCGTGCTTACGGCCGGCCGGACGGCCGGACGGACAGACTCGAATTTTCCGACGGATTCGTCATCAGTGAGTCGAACATAGTCGATTGAGACCATTTTGGGCTCAAAATTCGAAAAATACAGACATCGTGACGAAATGATATAGCCCTCGTGTAAGTAGTACGAGCGCTCAAAAAGATTCAATTTTACTCTTTTTGATCGCCAGTTAACTGTTGAAGTGAGTTTAAATTATCCGCCTGCCAACTAGCTCCTCCTGTAAATTTTTGAATAACCAATGACAGTGGACGAAACCCTTGAGATGGGATTTATGGCATAGAAGTCAGCACATTTCCTTTAGGATAAATTGTAATGATGCATTCAAAGACTGTCTGGTGATTTATGACATGTTTTTCAGAACAAGAAATATTTTTGTATATCTGTGTTGTGTATCTTCGATTCAATTATTATGAATATTACGTTATTCCCAGATTTCTTATCATGAGTTTTAATCGAAACTTCGGATTTGAAAATTTGCAATAAATCTCTAATATCTCATTTTAATATTCATGTTACGATTTATTCATATTTTTTTGCTGAACTGAGGCTATGTGGCCCATTGTTTCTCTGCATACTGCTTGAGAGACTCAGGCCCGTAGACATGCAGACAGAAATGCCAAAAGTCGACCGGGAGGCCCTTCACCATATGAATAGTGGTTGTTGAGTTTCCTAGGTATGATTGACATATATATTAGTTGTCAAATATTTATGCCATTGATTTCATCTTTCGAACTGTGTGCAGTTTGATCCAACTTGAGAGATAAGGGCAGCTTCAGCATACATAACTCTGTGGGCGGAGGCTGTCCAAGTTATTGCTGGCTCCCCACCAATTGACCTAATGGAGGCGGAAAGATGCTCTTCATACCATAGGAGGAGCACTACCAGGCAATCGATGTATGGCAAGAGGGAGAACACTGTGAAAATGGCAGGAGAGATGGGAGGGTTGGAGATGGATTTTATGGTACCTTCACTAAGAGGTTAGGACGGGATGATCTGTCATGCATGCCACGTTGTAGATGACCCGAAGCACATGTTCTGTCACTGCCTCAGATCAGATAGATGGAGGATGGTTGAAAAGATAGGCTGCTTACCGCCAGTTGAGTATATAATAGAGAAAACGATACAGCATGAAGGATACTGGAAGGAGTTCACGGCTTCACAGGAGACATGAGGAGAAAGAATCGCTATTCATCGGGTATCATCGAAGTACGAACCGGGATGTATTTTTGGCAGGGAAGCTTTACTCCCTTGGCCCTTCATTGCTATAGAAACGAGACGTTTTCGGACCAAGGATCGACCTGATATCCTCTTCTTGGCTAGCTCCACTGAATGAATAATTTTCGTTTTTCTCCGGATCGGGACTATTGTGGAAGAGCCGGGATATGAAGCGACGCATCCACCAAAACGAAACTCGGGTCTAGGAACGCAAACGGAGATAGTCATGGTGGATGCCGAAATATAAGGTTTCGCATCCACCAAAATGAAACTCGAGTCTGGGAAGGGCAAATAAAGAAGATTGACCCCTTCCCTCAAGATTGGGAGTTCCGTTCAGTGGCCCCCCATAAGATCAAACACAATAGGGAACCTTCGAACAGACTCCTCTTGAGAGACAGTGGAGTATTAATTCAATAATAACTCTACCCTCGAGGTACTGGCAATATTCTGCCAAGAAAGTAAAGTGGAATAGGTATGGTGGAGGAGCCGGGATATAAGGTGGCGCAACCATCAAAATGAAACTTAAGTGTGGGAAGGACAATTAAAGAAGATTGACCCCTTTCCTTAAGATAGGGAGTTTCGTTCAATCAAACCACAATAGGGAACCCTCGAACAGACTCCTCTTGAGAGACAGTGAAGTACTAACTCAATAATAACTCCACCATAGAAACAAGTAACAATTATTATAAGAAAATGAAATCTGGATTTTTGCTGTACGATGGTGGAATACAGAAAGAATCACCAACGATCCGGGCAGGTGGAAAAACAAGTCTCACCACCACTAAGACTTCTAACTTCACTACACACACCCAAGTTTTGTCCACTTCGGGAACAAGGAAACGAACTAGAGTAACTCCCCAAAATAATTTTTCTTCACAACCAACGCCGGTTATTGAACACCGTCAAAATACTAGTGCAAAACAGAGATTTTGGAATTGAATGATTCGCTCGGAAGAAAATCGGTAACAAAACTTTCTTACAACTTTAAGACACAGGTGCTAAGTCAGAATTTTCCTGTTTCCTTCAAACACCGCCCTATATAACCACGGTTGGTAGGGGAACATTTCGAATATTGAAAACGGCGTCGTTTTCCAAGAAAAACTTTTCGTCAACATGCAAAAAATAACATGTGCGGGAGATAACTGGTACTGTGGTTTCTGAGGGCTCGTACTACTTACACGAGGGCTATATCATTTCGTCACGATGTCTGTATTTTTAGAATTTTGAGCCGAAAATGGTCTCAATCGACTCACTGACGACGAATCCGACGAAAAATTCGCGTCTGACCGTCCGTCCGGCAGTATACACGATAACTCTCGAACGGAACGTCCCAGAAACTTGAAATTTTCAGGGTAGGTTCGAATCTCGAATGCCCTGGTTGAGTTTGTTATTGGGCAAAATTCGACCAGGAGTTCCGTGAATATGGCCGTTCGAAATTTTGTGCTCCTGATTTCTTCGAAACTACAGGTTCGATCGAGGTGAAAGATACATGCAAAATTTCCAGATCGCTCGATCAGAACCATAATAACCATAGAAAATTATAACTTTGTAATGGAAAGGCCTAGGGACTTGTATTTTCAGGATAGATGTGGATCTCGAATGTCGCAGTTACGTTTATAAATGAGCAAAATTAGACTAGGGGTTCCGTAAATATGGTCGTTTGAAACTTAGTTTTCTTGATAAATTTTAAAACAACGGATTTGATCGTGACGAAATTTTGTATTTTAATTAAGAATGATACCTACATTTATTCCAGATCCCATGACCTGAACCATAGAAACTAAAGAAAATCATAACTTTCGAATGGAAAGGCCTAGGGACTTGAAATTTCCAGGATAGGTTCGGATCGCGAATTTCGCGGTCACGTTCACCAATGAGCAAAATTAGACTAGGGGTTCCGTAAATATCACCATCCGAAATATTTTTTTCCTGATAATTTTCGAAACTGCCCATTGGATTGGAATGAAATTTTGCACATAGATGGAAAATAAGGTATTCGAACTACGTGGGGAATTTTGTCCAAATCGCATTACCAAGACCATAGATACCGTAGAAAATTCTAGCGAATCATCGAAAAAAAAAATTGTTCACCTAAATCACTGACGTGAAGTCTGGAGTTACGCCTCGGTTTGAAAATCTTTTGACAGCTGTCAAAAACTGGGAAATGCGAATCTACTCGCAAGGTGGATGAACGAGCGCTCAAAAGCTCCTGACTTGACGGCAGCGCTTTTCATAATTTTCATACATAGGCTGAATTTCCAAATCGACACGTTAGATTTTCTCGATATGGGAACAAGGACATATTCGGATGAATATTCCAAATTGATGCGAATTATTCCTGGTGGCTTACGTAACGGAATTGACTTCGTTACTTTGGTTAGACTCCTACAGATACGAAGAGACTGACCGAATATGTGTTCAAGTATGATTTCGCCAATAAATCAGTGAAAGTGCGTCACAAAATAATATGGAAGATTTGCCACATCGTGCAAATGAAGGAGTTTCAGTAATTCAGTTGTCGAAGTCTAGCTGTAAGAGGAAACTTGTATGGATTATAAGTTAAACTCTTTACTAAATTGGCAGGGTGCACCGCCATCTTGAATACAACCAAGAGATCCTTAGAGAAATAATTATGTGGAACACCAATCGACCGTGGCCAATACCACTATAAATATCTGGGCAATCCCTATTGATAGCTCGTTTAGTCAATGCCGTCGTAGTATTACGCCTCAATGAAACTCCTCCACTTCTGACACTGTTCCAAAACACAGAACGCTGTTGCGCATCCCTTTTGGCACCGTTCAACCGCCGGATCTGCCAAGAATCCTCTCGTCTCGCCTCATCTCCATCGCCACCCCCGAGTTCTTGACCTGCAGCTCCAGAAACCGCCGATGGTCTAGCACCTGACTTCAGTAAATTCTATAAAACTGATTATCATAGTGCAATAAACGTGGAAATTCTTCGTGCGAGCGGGGCGGCGCGAGCGGGCCGAAAATCAATATGAGGGGTGGCTTTAGGGGCGCAGGCCCCGGTCCCCCTCGAGCCCAGAGTGCCAGTACGCGTCCGCCTCAATTCACAAGCGCGTCCGAGGAACGAGAGCCTCCTCGTCGGGAAAAACGCAGATCGGACGTGGCTTCGAAGGTATCATTTCCGCCTTTCTAAGCCGCTCGGGCTTGCACCAAGACGCACGTCAAGTAGCCATAGACCTTATTCTGTGTGTTCTTTGTTGTTTGAGTGTAGCGAAAGGAAATTTCGTGTACGTTTGTACGACTTCGGGTGTCACGTGTAACCCAGATTGACGCGTCAATGTGCTGTTGGTTTCGGAAGACTTCGGGGAGAGTTTAGAACGTGGCTTGAGCGGTATCGAAGGTCCTGAACGAGGGATTCTTTCGTTTGTGAATGCTTTCAACCAGGGAAATATTTATGGTTTTTTTAAGATCTAAAATGCAGTTCAGGATGATACGAAAGATACATACATTAATAATGAGGGGACTCCACCAAATATTTCAAAATTTTCTGGTGTACTTTGATGTCTTGGTGGTACTTTTGGCAGCAGATGATGATGAAATTGAGGGATCGCCTTTTTTCGAAATCACTTATAATTTCCGGGAAACCAAATTGGGTAACTATTTCTAATAAGATTTTCGAAATCCTGGAGGTTCCATCTAATTAGATATTCACCAGACTTTATAATGGGCATGTATGGACAAGGTCATATCAGCTCAAAGTCCTGTAGGAAATGCTTCCATTTTTATATTCTGACAACAATGCTTGAAATATACAGGTGTCACATAAGTCATACTAAATTTTCTCTTGGTAATTGGTTTGTCTCTTACAAAATGCAAACCTTTACATTAGAGCATATTTTATTCATTATATTGGTAGACAAAATAATTTATTTCTCTCACATTATTTTTCAATTGAAGAAAATTTTTTCTGGATTATTCAACTTCACTCGGAAAGAAAAACAGTATCAAACTGTTCAAAACAGTGGGAAATTGGAATTATTAGCGTAATAAATCGATTGTACGTTTGCTAAATTGGTATCGTTGATGGCTCTTGAAGCATTGTTCTCTCCTTCAACAAATGAACAATGGAGACGAAATTTCAGAATTAATTCCATTGTGATATTTTGTACGAAAATCGTAAACATTGTAAAGGAGCCTTTCCTTTGTAACATCCATGCTTGGATTCTAACAGAAACAGAATTACGGTAAAATCACAAGGTTTATTGTAGTTGCTTTGGTGCAGAAATGCATGAAACAGCTGAAACAGACATAATCCCTATCTATCGAAATTCATTCGAATTTCAACCATCAAATTTGTTTGTTTCCATTTCCCCGAATTGTTCAATCAAGTTCCGATTTTTTTTTCTTGGTTTTTTTCTATAGAAGCTAGTTGAAAAATTTTTGTATTCCAATTATGAAATTATATTCATTGTTTTTATATTTGGTTTTTTCTATTGAATTTCATTGAGGAATCATCGTTCTTCGAGCGAAAAATATGTGTTTACCATTTCATTTCTTCTTTACACCCAGAACGTTGAGGAACTAACCTGGATCAAGATTTAATGCGTTCAGCTTCCGGAGTACTCTTAGAGAAGTAAATATTTCATTCCTTCTGGTAGTATATTTCGTGGAACTCCGCTCCTTTCCTTTCTCCCAGCATTTTAAATGGGTAAATGGCTGAACATGTCTGAATAATCATTTATGAGCGTTCAGAAGAAGCCGATGTGAAAAGCCCTCTCGAATTTATTCAATTTTGCGGAATGCGATTCTGGTTTTATTTTTGGCTGAAAGCGAAAACGTTTCTGTATAGGAAAATTTTAAGAGAGTCA
Source organism: Aphidecta obliterata (assembly GCA_963966015.1). Taxonomy (NCBI): domain Eukaryota; kingdom Metazoa; phylum Arthropoda; class Insecta; order Coleoptera; family Coccinellidae; genus Aphidecta; species Aphidecta obliterata. The sequence goes on along the minus strand of OZ014435.1, from coordinate 18,334,844 downwards.
GACTCCAAGTATTCAAACAAACTGAATATTTAGCAGTTCTTGAAATTGGAAACATTTACTGTGGGGACATTCGATATCCTGCTCGATATCGATGAACCTCGTTGAAAGCATTCTCTTCTAACTGCTCGCTGTGTCGTCATCTTCTTAGTGTTCAGTTTTACAGTTTTTTTTTATATTTTTGTCGATTATTTTATTCCAGGAATAAAAAAAAGTGTACTTTGGTGCCTGAGAATGTAGGGATCGAAATTGTATACTAACACTTTTACAATGGAATAAAAATATATTGCATCAATGGAAATGAAATGGCGTGGAGCCCTTGGAGACTAGTGTGACAAAAACGATGTGTTTGAGTGTTCTACAGATTCTGCTTTGGTTTTTCAGGTCAGTCGTTCAAATGTACACAGCATTTCAATAGGGACGCTCGAAATCTGTTGGTTTATGTTGGAAAAGCAAAATCTGTCGAGTTCAGTGCAGTGTATGACGAAACAAAAAGTCATGGCTTTGAACAGGCAAATCTTCAAATTTTATTATCAAAATCAGTGTCGATTATCTACTCGACTTTTGGTGGCCAAATTAGATTCGCCTCGTTCAGTGAATAATTAAATTAATTATCAACGAAACCCCAGGTTTGTTGAAAACATCGCTGCTACGCGTTAGAGAACTCGAAAAAAAAGGAGGCATTCAATTTTTCATCGTTGAAAATAACGTTGTCATTTATGCGATTGAAAAACTAACAGACAGGGATATACATGGTGATCGAGACGTGAACTGGCCACCGACATCGGGCGTCCTTATTGAGGGCCACTTTATAAGTTCCACGTTACCATTGCTCTATTTACAATTCATCAATTATTTCTTTCAATGAATAAATACCTCAGTCAGAAATTTCGAAGAACATCAGATTCATCATTGTAACACCTGAAACCATGAAGATAACATTGAAGACAAAAAGCTATATTTAATTCTGAAACGATTGTGAGAAATACAAATTGAAAGCACCGTATACTATTTACTTGATGCATAAATCCAAATAATTACCTATATTCCATATTTTCAGATCCGGGCTGTAAGATATCATTTCTGATTTGATTGAACTCTTCAACGCTTTTTGAAAAATGAAAATTCCTTAGTGTAAATAATTCACATAAAAATTGACCTTTATTCCAAGAACTCAATGAGAATTGAATCGCAACAAACTTTAAATTATCGATAAGAAGAAAGACCTAAAATTATCAGCGCCGAATGTTAGGGCATTACAAAACAAAAATCACGGAAAGAATTTAAAACCAATTTTACTCGGCGCATTGCGAAAATTCAATTATTCTCATCTCGAATGAATTAATTACTAGGGAGGTAATGAAATATTCCTTTGTTCCAACGAATTATTATTGCGTAGCTTCCGATGAAATTCACTGGATGTAAAAATCATTATCCTCTTATTCTTATTCGTATATCCTCGGTTTCTGTTTTCCGATGGAAATTTCCATTTATTTCCACTACCGGTTGTTGGGGTTAGGTGGGAATATAAGCCTCTTATTATTATTATCAAATTTACATGAAATTCTTATCTTCATTAGTTCCAGCAGTCCTGGCAATTGGGCATTCGACTAGTCTAAGCTTTTTCATGGTAATCTCACTCTCGTCGCTGGCACATAATAAGAAAAATGATAAGAATACAAAATTATTTATAGAAAGTGAAATAGTAAAAAATAAGGATAAACTTAGCGTTTGTGTATGGTTAGACCTGCTAGATTCGGTATAGGCCAAATAATTCCGGTTTGCGCTGATTTATTGAATGAGAAAGAACAAAGCAAAAACAAAACATAGGAATGTCAAGAGGAATTGAAGCCAGAATTCGAAAATAAAGTTGAGGAACACAAAATTTCATCCATGTACGAGCGCTCGTACCACTTACACGAGGGCTATATCATTTCGTCACGATGTCTGTATTTTTCGAATTTTGAGCCGAAAATGGTCTCAATCGACTATATTCGACTAACTGATGACGAATCCGTCGAAAAATTCGAGGCTGTTCGTCTGGCCGTCCGTATACACCGAGGGGTAAATATCTGGTGTACAGCCCCGAGGATTTATGGTGATTTACTGAGGATTTACATATATTTACGAGGATTAACGTCGAATTAAGGTGATTTACGGTGAATTAATGAGAATTTGCGTGATTTATGGTGATTTTTCGAGGATTTACGAGGATTTATCAGTGATTCACAATAATTTATCGAGGATTCGAATCAGCTGTAAATGCGTGGCGCATGCGCTTAACAAACAGTTGTCATAACCTTCAATTGAACATAGACGCCCGTCCGGCCGTCCGTCCATATACACGATAACTCTCGAACGGAATGTCCTAGAAACTTGAAATTTTAGGGTAAGTTAGAATCTCATATGCCGCGGTTAAGTTCGTTATTGGGCAAAATTCGCCCTGGGGTTCCGTAAATATGGCCGCTCGAAATTTTGTTTTTCTGATTACTTCGAAACAACCGATTCGATCGAAGTGAAATTTTCCACTCATATGGAGAATTACGTGTTCAAGCTGCATGCAAAATTTTGTCCAGCTCGCATGATCAGAAGCATAGAAACCATCGATTGTCGTGATCACTTCCATCTATGAGCAAAATTATACAAGGGGTTTCGTAAATATGGTCGTTTGAAATTTAGTTTTCTCGATAATTTCAAAACTACAGACTCGATCGTGACGAAATTTTGTATACTTATGGAGAATGATGAATTCAAGCTACATTTCTCTAGATAGCATGACCAGAACCATAGAAACCATGGAAAATCATAACTTTCTAACGGAAGAGCCTAGGGACTTGAAATTTTCAGATCGCAAATTTCGCATTTACGTTCATCAATGAGCAAAATTAGACTAGGGGTTTCGTAAATATAGCCGTTCAAACCATTTGTGAGCGCTCGTACTACTTACACGAGGGCTGTATCATTCCGTCACGATGTCTGTATTTTTCGAATTTTGAGCTGAAAATGGTCTCAATCGACTATGTTCGACTCACTGATGACGAATCTGTCGGAAAATTCGAGTCTGTCCGTCCGTATGGCCGTAAGCACGATAACTCTCGAACGGAACAACCTAGAGACTTTAAATTTTCAGTGTGAATTCAGTTCCCGAATGCCTCGGTTAAGTTCGTTAATGGGCCAAATTCCACCAGGGGTTCCGTAAAAATGGCAGTTCAAAGTTTTGTTTCCCTGATTACTTGAAAATTACAGATTTGATCGAGATGAAATTCTGCACTCAAATGGAGACAAAGGTGTTCAGGCTACATGTGAAATTTTGTTGTCCAGATCGCATGACCAGAACCATAAAAACCATAGAAAATTGTAACTTTCGAACGGAAACGCCTAGGGACTTGAAATTTTCAGGATAGGTGTGGATCTCGAATGTCGTGATCACGTTCATCTATAAGCAAAAGTTTACTAGGAGTTCCGTAAATATGGTCGTTTGAAATTTAGTCTTCTTGATAATTTCAAAACTACAGATTCGATCGTGACGAAATTTTGTATACTAATGGAGAATGATATAATCGAGCTACATTTCTCCAGAGCACATGACCAGAACGATAAAAACCATAGAAAATCATAACTTTCGAACGGAAAGTCCTAGGGACTTGAAATTTTCAGGATAGGTGTGGATCTGGAATGTCGCGTTCACGTTTATCATAAGCAGAATTATACCAGGGGTTCCGTAAATACGGTCATTTGAAATTTTGTTTTCTCGATAATTTCAAAACTACGGATTCGATCGAGATGAAATTCTGTATTTTAATCGAGAATGATATATTAAAGCAATCTTTTGTCCAGATCCCATGACCAGAACCACAGAAACCATAGAAAATTGTAACTTTCGAACGGAAAGGCCTAGGAACTTGAAATTTTCAGGGTGGGGTTGGATCGCGAATATTGCAGCCACGTTTCTCAATGAGCAAAATTAGACTAGGGGTTCCGTAAATATGGCTGTTCAAAATATTTTTTTTCCTGATAATTTCGAAACTACTGATTGGATTGGAATGAAATTTTGCACCTAGCTGAGGAATAATGTATTCGAACTACGTGCCAAATGTTGTCCAGATCGCATTACCAAGACCATAGATACCGTAGAAAATTCTAGCGAATTATGGAAAGAAAATTGGTCACCTAAAGCACTGACATGAAGTCTGGAGTTTCGCCTTAGTTTCAGAATTTTTGTGACAGCTGTCGAAAATTCCTTCAATCGATTTCTAAAACTGGAAAATGCAAATCTAACTACAAGGTTGATGTACGAGCGCTCAAAAGCTCCTGACTTCACGGCAGTGCTTTTCGTAATTTTTTCCTGATAATTTCGAAACTACTTTTTCGATTGGAATGAAATGAGAAGCGAAAATCCAGACTTCAAGTCAGTGCTTTAATTGACCAATTTTTTTTTCGATAATTGGGAATACGATCTGGACAAAATTTCCCACGTAGTTTGAATACATTGTTTTTCATCTATGTGCGAAATGTCATTCCAATCCAATGAATAGTTTCGAAATTATCAGGAAAAAAATAGTTTGAACCGCCATATTTACGGAACTCCTAGTCTAATTTTGCTCATTGATGAACATGATCGCGAAATTCGCGATCCAAACCTTCCCTGAAAATTTCAAGTCCTTAGGCCTTTCCGTTCGAAAGTTATAATTTTCTATGGTTTCTATGGTTCTGGTTATGCGATCTGGACAAAATGTTGCTCTAATATATCATTCACGATCAAAATATAGAATTTTATCCCGATCGAATCCGTAGTTTCGAAATTATAGAGAAAACAAAATTTTGAACGAAAAGTTTTCTATGGTTTCTATGGTTCTGGTTATGCGATCTGGACAAAATTTCACAAGTAGCTTGAACACCTCATGCTTCATTTGAGTGCAAACTTTCATCTCGATCGAATCTGTAGTTTCCAAGTAATCAGGAGAACAAAACTTTGAACGGCCATATTTACGGAACCCCTGGTGGAATTAGGCCCATTAACGAACTTAACCGAGGCATTCGGGAACTGAACCCACACTGAAAATTTCAAATCTCTAGGTTGTTCTGTTCGAGAGTTATCGTGCTTACGGCACATTTTCAGTTCGAAATTAGATAAATACAGACATCGTGACGAAATGATATAGCCCTCGTGTAAGTAGTACGAGCGCTCATGGCTTCTATGGCTTCTATGGTTCTGATAATACGATCTGGAAAAAATGTAGCTCGAATATATCATTCCCAATTTGAAAACAAAAATCCATAGTTTTGAAACGTTCAAATCCATAGTTTTGAAATTATCAAGAAAACTGAATTTCGAGCGGGCATATTTACGGATCCCGTAGTCTAATTTTGCTATTGCTATTATCAAGCAACACGCTTTCAGCATTCTCTATGACAAAATTATCTTGGTATTATCAAGGCCCTAGGGGTATTACTACTGAAAATATCGAGTGTATAAAAATATGAGAAGTAATAAGTTAAGAGAACTAACATTGGAAGCACACTCTGGATAAAGCGGGGCAGGATTCGAAGGATAGAGTTTATTTTACATACATTTGTGGGGGCAAATGATTCAATCATTTGCTCCAAATAATTTCAGTGAACCACAACTGTAGTCTACGTATTCTAATCAAATTGTGTGCTACATATAAGACAGGAATGAATTGACTTATGTAAAAATTCAGCTCTATAGCTGTTCTACGTGAAAAGGACATTGAGTGTTTCTGTCTGGTGTAGAGAAATTTTATACATTCTGTGATTCCAGCTTTTAGAGTTCATAAATATAGAATTACATTTGTCATACTTGACGACCCTTTTGATAAACCGAATCTGTGTTTCGTTAAATAATCTTCGGTTCGATAGTCTCACTTATATCATGATCAAATATTTATTAATTTTACACTTGAAAACATTTCAGTTATAATACAGTTGGGAATGAGGGATGATTCTCGAAGATTTTCCTGTCTCAGAATAAATTTTTTTTAGGTTTTCAAAATTTCACTTGAAATTTGTCAAAATCTGGAAATATATCGACTCATAGGTAGAAACTAGGAATTGAATTTCTCTTTTTTCGATCATTTCGGACCATTTCCGTGTATTTTAGATAATTTCGAAGTAACTGGATGAATAACCGCTTTGGCGATAGATTTGAACGAGCGCGCAAAAGCTTCACTTCGTTTTTGAATTCTTTCATTAATTTAAATAATCCCAGTTGCTATTGGCAGCGTTGTAGAAGCGTTCCAATTCTTGCTTGAGAATCCTGAAATAATTTCAGCAAAAATATGCTGCTTTTCTGAAATTGAATTCAGTCCAGATATTCGAGAAGCGATGCCATTCACCCTTGAAGAAAGAAAAAATTGAATGATTTCATGAAGCAATTGTTTTTTATTATTCAGCTAGTAGATTGTTGCCTACAGAAGATTGATGAATTTGAAAAACAAAACACTTGACTAATCCAAAAAAAGTTGTTTAATATTTGATATTCGATACGTCGACATGTTTCCGGTTTTAATCTATTCTCATAACTGAAAAGGAACATATGAGGCACACAAATATATCATCAAACAACAGATGGTTAGTACCGGAGATATGTGAAAATCTGTTGGGGGCTATAAAATCTGTTCATGAACCTGTAGAGAATGGGAGACGGTTGCTTTTGGAACAGACAGGTAGCGTGAGTGGAAAAATTTTCTCCGATCGTCGCTGCGTTTCGTTTCAAAGGCTTTCTGTTCCTCACATCGAATTTATCATTGCTGAGCTATACTGATGAGACTTGATGAGTCGAAATCGGTCTATAGTTGCGAATGATGGATTTGTTAGCCTACTTTTTGAATCATCTCGATAGGTTTTTTTTTAATTTGAGAAGGGTAGATACTGACTTGTTTTTGAGCGCTTGTTTTACTTACACGAGGGCTATATCATTTCGTCACGATAGTGGCTTTCCAGCCAGGTGCGTGTTACACCGGAGCTTGACGCACTCTCTTCGCAGGAACATGCCAAAACCAAACTGTCAAAAAACGTAAACAAAACAAATAACAGGTTTGGCGTTGAACAGTTGTCAGAGCTTGACGCCCCGCAAATTCGGGTGGTGCGCCAGGGGAAAGGGGAAGGTAGCGCAAGTCTTGACGCCCTGGCAACTTTGGTGTGAATCACTCCAAGGGCGCACCGGGTTCGCCCCAGACGGTGGCTGGAAAGCACTTGTTGTCTTTATTTTTCGAATTTCGAGCCAAAAATGTTCTCAGTCGACAATATTCTGCACACTGATAGCGGATCCGTCGAAAAATTCGAGTCAGACCTGTGAATTTCTGGAATAGGATAATTTTCGAAATATATGATTCTTTTTATCCAAAAGTGTGGCCCAGTTTGTGTCGATACGTTTGCGTTCCGTAGGTCTAGCTATCTGATTTTTTTTCTCAATAATTCGGTAAATATCGACCAGAACTATTGAAAATTTTTAGTAAATAGGAAGATAACGACACAAAAATTTATGTGAACTTTTTTGAGCGCATGTTCTACTTACACGAGGATTATATCATTTCGTCACGATGTCTGTATTTTCGAATTTTGATCCGGAAATGGTCTCAATCGACTATTTCGACTCACTGATGACGAATCCGTCGGAAAATTCGAGTCTGTCAGTCCGTCCGTATACACGATAACTCTCGAACGGAATGTCCTAGAAACTTGAAATTTTCAGGGTAGGTTCGAATCTTGAATGCCGCGGTTAAGTTCGTTATAGGGCAAAATTCGCCGAGGGGTTCCGAAAATATGGCCGCTCGAAATTTTGTTTTCCTGATAACTTCGAAACTGCAAATTCGATGGAGATGAAATTCTTCACTTTGATGGTCAATGAGGTGTTCAAGCCACATGCAAAATTTTGTCCAGCTCGCATCACCAGAACCATAGAAACCATAGAAAATTGTAACTTTTGAACGGAAACGCCTAGGGTCTTGAAATTTTCAGGATAAGTGTGAATTTCGATTGTCGTGATCACTTTCATCTATCAGCAAAATTATACAAGGGATTTCGTAAATATGGTCGTTTGAAATTCAGTTTTCTGGATAATTTCAAAACTACAGACTCGATCGTGACGAAATTTTATATACTGGAGAATGATATATTCAAGCTACATTTCTCTAGATAGCATGACCAGAACCATAGAAACCATAGAAAATCATAACTTTCGAACGGAAAGGCCTAGGGACTTGAAATTTTCAGGGTAAGTTCGGATCGCGAATTTCGCGGGCACGTTCATCAATGAGCAAAATTAGACAAGGAGTTCCGTAAATACGGTCGTTTGAGATCTTGCTTTCTCGATAATTTCGAAACTACGGATTCGATCGAGACAAAATTCTGTATTTTAATCGAGAATGGATATATTAAAGCAACATTTTGTCCAGATCGCATGACCAGAACCATAGAAAATTATTACTTCCGAAGGGAAAGGCCTAGGAACTTGAAATTTTCAGGGTAGGTTTGTATCTCGAATGTCGCGGTCAAGTTCATCAATGAGCAAAATTAGACTAGGGTTTTCGTAAATATGACCGTTCAAAATATTTCGTTCCAGATAATTTCTAAACTACTGATTGGATTGGAATAAATTTTTACACCTAGCTGAAGAATTATGTATTCAAAGTACGTGCGAAATTTTGTTCAGATCGCATCACGAAGACCATAGATACCATAGAAAATTCTAGCAAATTATCGAAAAAAAATTGGTCAGCTGAAGCACTGACATGAAGTCTGGAGTTTCGCCTAAGTTGTTCACTGTCAATCTCTTCAATACGTCAACCTCTGTTTCGAAATTAGCCCTTGAAAGTCGGATTGAAATTAAACGGTTTTTTTATATGCATAAGAATGTCTGAAAAGGAGGGTTTTCTGTACACATCAAATTCCAGATGATTTTTGTATCCTCCTCATCTGAATATCTTGGAAATTGAGTAATCCATCATCACTTTCCATTTCTAACGTAAATCGACAGATACATACAATGAAAATCAGTTGCGAAAATAATTCAAGCTCAAAATCCGAGCCAGTCAAAATACAAAACACGTCATCTATATTTCTACATATCGTCTCCTATACAACACAAATACAATCAAATTGCTACTGACGAAAATTTTTCTTCTCCAATTGTGTCATGAATACTTGACTCAAAAGAGGGAATGAAGGAGCAGTATTGGTAGTCCTTCCAACTGCTGCCAGAATTTACTATCGGACGAAATAACTTTGTTCAAGACACACCTGCAAAAGTTTGTTTGCCTCCTCTATCAATACTGCACTGAGACAAAAATTGCTGTGAAGTTGTTCGTTGATCAACTTAGTAATAATGTTCGACCGAGTTTTGAACGAGGAATCAATTTCATTAATGAAGATTAAAGATCTATGTTTGAACTTATTTATCGTTTTAAGGTTGGGAAAAGAATAGTTTGTTGTTGAGATATATGTCTGTAGGTACGTTGAATGAAAGTTGTCCAATGAATATTGATGACAAATTTGAATGTACTGTATTCAATGCCAAAATTCATTTTCGAAATACTCCGGACAAAAGCCCGAAAGTCCATACATTCTATCCAGGAAAATCCCAAATCCGGCTACTTATCTGGCTTGAGGGTTGGATACAACTCCTTCAAGCCCCCCACATCCCCTTCGGTGTTATTGTGGTGATGAAAGATACTTCCACATACTACAAGCAAATGTTTGACTTTCACCGAAAAAAGAACAGCTTCGAAACCGACAAACTTAGTTTAAGTTTCTCGGCAACAGAACTAATTTGATCAGGATCGTAGCAAATGTTAACGAAATAATTAAATGTTCCGAAGTTGTGACGTCCTAACAGAATCGCATTAGAAGCTGGGGACGAAAGAAGTTTGATCAACTTGCACCGCAACCGATAGTTTTGGCTCAGCGGCTGAGGAAATTACCTTTCTCGTATTGCTCTGGATTAATGAAACAAGTTATATAGGTATAATCAAGAAACATTACAAACGATGAAATCCTTCACACAGATCCAAATAAATATTATTCTTCGAAGGTAAAGTTCCCACTTGAGGCACGTTTGTGAAATATATCGAAGAGGTTCTAACTTCCATCATAAAATTCCATAATATCTAATGTAGAGAGACAGAAAAAAACCCTCTGAAGCAATAGCCTCTCTGAACCGTCCTTCTCGGGGTAATTAAAAATGTGTTACAAGTTCTGTACCCCCTGCTATGTAGCAAGAATGAATATTAACCCACTTCGTAAATTGCCTTTGTCTTCATTTGTCAGGGGAGCAAAACTAGGTTCCGGTCTTGAACGTTTCTGCCATAAATTGCGTTAGATATGTTAGGGAAGCAGAGCAAGTTCATCAGTATATCCTCGCTCTGGGGAAATCGATAAATTGATTTCGATTCCTCTATTCTTCCATTTTCGGTTCTTGATTCTCTGACAATAGAATCCGTTTATGTGCTTGTATTGAAAATAATTTTATAGTAATTTCAGTCGTTCTGTGGAGGACAATCTTTCGGTATTCATCCCTGATTTCTGGCTCTCTCGTTTCATAGGGCAAGCTTTATTTGAACCAACATCTCGTGAGTTCCTGAAAAATGGGAGAACTATCAATTTCAATTTATTCATCAATAAAAAAGGAAAAAAACTGGTTTGCAGAGTATGCAGTCTAAGCCAAGCTTGTATTCTGGCAATACTCTTACTAATACTGGTGATGAAAACTGATTGAACATAAATACTAAAACTTTTACCTCTATTGTTATACAAAAAAAGTAATCAAGTCTGTAAACATATAAAAAAAATTACGAAAAGCACTGCCGTGAAGGCAGGAGCTTTTGAGCGCTCTTACATGCACCTTGTAGGTAGATTCGCATTTTCCAGTTTCAGAAATCAATTGAAGGTACTTTCGACAGCTGTCAAAAAAATTCTGAAACTTAGGCGAAACTCCAGATGAACGTGACCGCGATATTTGCCATCCAAACCCACCCTGAGAATTTCAAGTTCCTAGGCCTTTCCGTTCAAAAGTTACAATTTTCTATGGTTTCTATGGTTCTGGTCATGCGATCTGGACAAAATATTGTTTTGATATATCATTCTCGATCGAATCCGTAGTTTCGAAATTATCGAGAAACCAAAATTTCAAACGACCGTATTTACGGAACCCCTAGTATAATTCTGTTCATTGATAAACGTGAACGCGACATTTCAGATCCACACCTATCCTGAAAATTTCAAGTCCCTAGGCCTTTCCATTCGAAAGATATGATTTTCTATGGTTTCTATGGTTCTGGTCATGTGATCTGCAGAAATGTAGCTTGAATATATCATTCTCCATTAGTATACAAAATTTCGTCACGATCGAATCTGTAGTTTTGAAATTATCAAGAAAACTAAATTTCAAACGACCATATTTACGGAACCCCTAGTATACTTTTGCTCATAAATGAACGTGATCACGACATTCGAGATCCACACCTATCCTGAAAATTTCAAGTCCCTAGGCGTTTCCGTTCAAAAGTTACAATTTTCTATGGTTTTCATGGTTCTGGTCATGTGATCGGAACACAATTTCACATGTAGCTTGAACACCTCATTCTTCATTTGAGTGCAAAATTTCATCTCAATCAAATCTGTAGTTTTCAAGTAATCAGGGGAACAAAACTTTAAACGGCCATATTTACGGAACCCCTGGGCGAATTTGGCCCATTAACGAACTTAACCGAGGCATTCGGGATCTGAACATACACTGAAAATTTCAAGTCTCTAGGTTGATCCGTTCGAGAGTTATCGTGCTTACGGACGGACGGCCGGACGGACGGACAGACTCGAATTTTCCGACGGATTCGTCATCAGTGAGTCGAACATAGTCGATTGAGACCATTTTCGGCTCAAAACTCGAAAAATACAGACATCGTGACGAAATGATATAGCCCTCGTGTAAGTTGTACGAGCGCTCAAAAATACACTGTGAAAAACAAGGAAAAAATGGAACTAAGTTATGATGAAAGAACTGCCTCGAACCTGCCAAAATTCATTATAATATACAAACGGAGAATACTTCTGAATATTCTACTTTTTACTAAGATGATGCCTTCAGCACATAGAGGAGGAGGTTATAGAACTTGGGACCATGATACGACAGGCTTTCCTGGGTTTGTTTTTTATTAAACCACGGTACGAAAAGGTACCCACGCAGAATCTGTCTCGTCCGAAATATACGATCAATGACATTCTTCCTATTCATTTGTTACAAGGCCACTTCATATATGTATAGTAGTTTGATTGTTAATTATCCAGACTTTACAAAGATACCCTACTCATATTAATTCTAATCATTGTAACGTTATAATTTCACATCATTGTTCATTTCCACCATGCACTAGGGAAAATTACGAATTCCACATGCCGCTATCATTTGTATTTTCAATGTTTGAATTCCTTCCTCTTTGATACATTATATATTTATAATCTCGCTAGTGTAATGTGATATTCCTGAATCTCCATGCTGGAATTGGCGATTTCGTTCCTTCTGTTTGTTTTGTTTTGTAATTTGTGAGGTTAACTGTGGAGTCATTGTCATTGTCGTTAGTTTTATATCACGACTAAGATTTTTTGGCCTCTACGTAGGATTTCCGGACTTATAGCCGTTACCGTGGATTTGAATTTGCAGAGTTCCTAATTTAGTAGGTACAAGTAAAACATCTCGATGGGAATTACCAAATAGCATTATAAAATAATTTTCGATTTCTTTTATTCTTTTTCTTGGTTGTCAAATTCGACAGTTGGTATCTCTGTGTGAACTTTGGTAATGAGGTGTCAAGGCGATATTCTGTGAATGGTCATATTGTTGGTTAAGATATTGAAAACGTGTAGTAGATTTTTGAATTGAAGGAATTGTGATCTTAGATCATCCTTGTTATAGGCGATTTTAACTTCAATTTGAAGCATTCCTGTGAGGTTTACTGAAATATTTCTGGGATCAACGTTTGATATTTTTCCGCTGTTCTTACAAATTAACTCTTGGACATCTAAGAGGTAAGAATGTCTTTTTGTTCCTTGAACCACTGTCTGAACGTCTATCATTAGGTTTCTATTGCGACAATTGTGTTGAAAAAGAATTTCCTGTTGGACTTTCCACGAAGAACGGATTACATCTTGCTTCAATTCCCTCGAACAACAACTTAGAGGTATGAGATCATTTTTGAGCGCTCGTACTACTTACACGAGGGCTTTATCATTTCGTCACGATGTCTGTATGCCGTAAGCACGATAACTCTCGTACGGACCAACCTAGAGACTTGAAATTTTCAGTGTGGGTTCAGTTCCCGAATGCCTCGGTTAAGTTCGTTAATGGGCCAAATTCCACCAGGGGTTCCGTAAATATGGCCGTTCAAAGTTTTCTTCTCCTGATTACTTGGAAACTACAGATTCGATCGAGATGAAAGTTTGCACTCAAATGAAGAATGAGGTGTTCAAGCTACTTGTGAAATTTTGTCCAGATCGCATGACCAGAACCATAAAAACCATAGACAAATTTTCGTTCAAAATTTTGTTTTCTCTATAATTTCGAAACTACGGATTCGATCGGGATAAAATTCTATATTTTAATCGTGAATGATATATTGAAGCAACATTTTGTCCAGATCGCATAACCAGAACCATAGAAACCATAGAAAACTATAACTTCTGAAGGGAAAGGCCTAGAAACTTGAAATTTTCAGGGTGGGTTTGGATCGCGAATATCGCGGTCACGTTCATCAATGAGCAAAATTAGACTAGGAGTTCCGTAAATATGGCCGTTCAAAAAATTTAGAATGAAATTTTGCACCTAGCTGAAGAATAATGTATTCAAACTACGTGCGAAATTTTGTCCAGATCGCGTCACCAAGACCATAGATACCGTAGAAAATTCTAGCGAATTATCGAAAAAAAATGGTCAGCTGAAGAACTGACATGAAGTCTGGACTTTCGTCTAAGTTTGAGAATTTTTTGACAGCTGTCGAAAATTCCTCCAATTGATTTCTAAAACTGAAAAATGCGAATCTACCTACAAGGTGGATGTACGAGCGCTCAAAAGCTCCTGACTTCACGTCAGTGCTTTTATAATTTTTATAGTAATGAACTGTAATGTTTTGCAGTTTTGAATACCGACTATTTTATCTGAACGAGAGTTCAGAACACTTTCAATATACGAACACGCGGGATCGCAAACTAATCTTAACTATTTTTGGCCAGCGCAGTGATCAATCTAGGAAGGACTCTACATTTCGTAGAAACCACAGGACCTTCTCATCGTACTAGGGAAATTTATCGGGAAGTCTTCGACAATTAAAACACAATATTTTTAGCACCCAAAATAAGAAAATAACAAGTTTATTTCAGAGTGCCAAAAAGGTAAAAAAAAAACAACCCCAAGGGGAAGAAAAAAAAACAACCTCTCCTTTTCTCGTTCCCAAGTAAAGAATATTCCTAAACAGAGGCAAATAATAAAATGGTAAAATGTATCAAAATCAAAAATAAGTAATGATGAGAATGGTAGAATATATCAAAATCAAGTAATAATGAGAGTAGTAAAATATATCAACATCAAGTAATAATGAGAGTATTAAAATATATCAAAATCAAAAGTCAGTCATAGAGAGCAATGGGGAAATATATCACAATCAAAAATAGATACTACAGAACGAGAAAACCCTTTCTGTAGGATAGAAAGCAATAATGGTTACAAATATCCTGAATGGTGGATGCTAAGATAATGTATCGTAAGTGAAAAACTGTTCACTAAATAACAATATATGTACACAGAAACGGGTTAGATTCAAGAGGGACTTTCCTTCAGAATGATAAGTGCTACGTCCACATCAACAACTTGAATGGTACAAAGGAAAGATTATTCCAGAATTGCATCCCCTATCCCCTTAATGACTAAATACTAAATGAGGTATAGGGCAAGTAGGGACCGAGACCATCTCGACAGTCTGTAATCTCAGTGAAATAAATTCAGGGAATCCTGCAAGTTCGAACAGTGATTAAGTGCTCTACAGGGAGGAAGGTTCTAAACAACTACGTAAATGCAAAGAGATACAATTCTTGATATATCTCCCATGGGGGAATCTCTATACCGCGTCATTATGTTTAGTAGGCACTTATCTCTCCAATTAAATTTCAAGAATCCAACATATTAATGAACCATCTACCAAGTTTCCCAAGTGGGAGAATTGAAATAGTGGTATTGACTGGGGGTACACAAGTACCTGAAATATGAATGAATATCACAAGCCCAAATACGTAATAAATATTAAATGGAGAAATAGTACCAGTACAATCAAGAATAAATAATAATCAATGGAACAGAAATTCACAATGGACTTACTTGCATACGATTATCAAAGAAAACTTTAATAATATACTAGGGATAATGGAAACCTTTGGTTTCATAAATTTGCTGAATTCTACGACTAACGCTTAACAACCTTACCAGGGTTCTTCGCTTTGTGTATATCAAATATGAGAGCCACCACTCTGGTGCATCGCTTTCAAGAAGTAAAAAGTCATCTTTCCTCTATAACCTCCAAAAACCATCGAATAGAATCACGGTGTAAAAAAATAAAATCACGGAGTTATTTGACCGTGTTCAGAATATTCGACCGTGTTCTTTCAATCTACTCTGAAATCGGTATTATATACAGGTTAGAAAAAAATTACGAAAAGCACTGCCGTGAAGGCAGGAGCTTTTGAGCGCTCGTACATGCACCTTGTAGGTAGATTCGCATTTTCCAGTTTCAGAAATCAATGGAAGGTACTTTCGACAGCTGTCAAAAAAATTCTGAAACTTAGGCGAAACTCCAGATGAACGTGACCGCGATATTTGCCATCCAAACCCACCCTGAGAATTTCAAGTTCCTAGGCCTTTCCGTTCAAAAGTTACAATTTTCTATGGTTTCTATGGTTCTGGTCATGCGATCTGGACAAAATATTGTTTTGATATATCATTCTCGATCGAATCCGTAGTTTCGAAATTATCGAGAAACCAAAATTTCAAACGACCGTATTTACGGAACCCCTAGTATAATTCTGTTCATTGATAAACGTGAACGCGACATTTCAGATCCACACCTATCCTGAAAATTTCAAGTCCCTAGGCCTTTCCATTCGAAAGATATGATTTTCTATGGTTTCTATGGTTCTGGTCATGTGATCTGCAGAAATGTAGCTTGAATATATCATTCTCCATTAGTATACAAAATTTCGTCACGATCGAATCTGTAGTTTTGAAATTATCAAGAAAACTAAATTTCAAACGACCATATTTACGGAACCCCTAGTATACTTTTGCTCATAAATGAACGTGATCACGACATTCGAGATCCACACCTATCCTGAAAATTTCAAGTCCCTAGGCGTTTCCGTTCAAAAGTTACAATTTTCTATGGTTTTCATGGTTCTGGTCATGTGATCGGAACACAATTTCACATGTAGCTTGAACACCTCATTCTTCATTTGAGTGCAAAATTTCATCTCAATCAAATCTGTAGTTTTCAAGTAATCAGGGGAACAAAACTTTAAACGGCCATATTTACGGAACCCCTGGGCGAATTTGGCCCATTAACGAACTTAACCGAGGCATTCGGGATCTGAACATACACTGAAAATTTCAAGTCTCTAGGTTGATCCGTTCGAGAGTTATCGTGCTTACGGACGGACGGCCGGACGGACGGACAGACTCGAATTTTCCGACGGATTCGTCATCAGTGAGTCGAACATAGTCGATTGAGACCATTTTCGGCTCAAAACTCGAAAAATACAGACATCGTGACGAAATGATATAGCCCTCGTGTAAGTTGTACGAGCGCTCAAAAATCAAAAAGATAACTTTCATTAAATATATTTGCAATAAAAATGTGAACAGCTGAATTAATATTGGAATAAAAATTACTAATGTAAAAATTGATAACAATAGTTGGCCAGGAACTGATTTATTACTTAGTCTTCTTGGGGAAGCTTAGAGAAGCTTTTGGGGAATTTCTTCGAAAGAATCTTCGATCTGAGAAATAATGAATCTTCTGATAATTTTATTCTCAAGCTGATGGCAATATCCTGATCTTTTTTGAGCGCTCGTACTACTTACACGAGGGCTATATTATTTCGTCACGATCTCTGTATTTTTCGAATTTTGAGCCGAAAATGGTCTCAAACGACTATGTTCGACTCACTGATGACGAATCCGTCGAAAAATTCGAGTCTGTCCGTCCGGCCGTCCGTCCGTCTACACGATAACTTTCGAACGGAATGTCCTAGAAATTTGTAATTTTCAAAGTAGGTTAGAATCTCGAATGCCGCGGTTAAGTTCGTTATTGGGAAAAATTCGCCGAGGGGTTCCGTAAATATGACCGCTCGAAATTTTGTTTTCCTGATTACTTTGAAACTACAGATTCGATCGAAGTGAAATTTTGCACTCAGATGGAGAATTACGTGTTCAAGCTACAAAATTGTTGTTTCAAGGATAAAACCGTTTCATAATTTTTTTTTAATTCGGACCTGGATTTTCTTCGTGTATTAATTAATTAATATTAAGAAAATCTACTGGGCTTGTTATGACCTCGGAAAAAAATGAGCAAAATTCATGAATCACCCTGTATCTCGGTAACCAAGGCAGTCAGACCCAATAAATGGGGTATATTTAGAACCACCTCGGTGTCCTCTATCCACTGTTCAAGTTTTTCTGTTTACCAACGAAACACCCTGTTTGAAATTATCAGTATCAGTATCAACTAAAATGAAACTTTATCAATACCTCATATAGGCATCTAAAATCTGAAACAGCAGGTCAGGTTATGTTCGAGCAGGTCGTGCTTCACACGAAATCGCACACTGTTTTATCTATCGGAGATAGTTCGTCCATGTGGATTTCCCCCCGACTAAAGAAAAAATCATCTATTCTGTGGTATTTGACGTTTTGCGGTTTTTCTGCGTGGACTCCGCGACCTTGCAGTTTTCCCAATGTTAAAAAAAAACAATAAAGAGAACACATAGATATAATTCGGAGCATATTCGATATATCATTTCCCTACACACCTATCATAATCGAGGTCGTATTTTTCCCGAGAGAGACAAAAAGAGAACGTCAAACGACGTATATGCCGTAAAGACTATCCAAATGGTGCATAAATCGAGTGTAAGTTTGAGTAGCAAAAAACGTAGCGTCTGGAAGATATCTAGATATCGGCAGTTCCATCCGGAGAAAAGTGCGGCATTCCAGGCCTCTGTTTCCGGATATATAATAAGGCGTATCGAAGCGTATGAACGATAATAGCGGGAAGGTCGTAGCGGGTGCTGCAGCGCGATACAGCGAGCACAAGAAATTATTCGGAAGCTATAATGCCCTACGGTATTTTGCGATATTCGGGTTTTATGGTTTAACATACTGGGGATTTGTGTAGAGTGATATATTGGAAGTACGATCGTTTGATTCACAGCTCCATATGGACCTACCAGTCGTAAAAATTGAACTGAAGCATCATTCGAGGAATGCTTGATACCCCTTGCTACTTGACTTGAAGGAGATATACAGTAAAATGTCATGCTTCAACATTGCCAAGTTCCGCGAGGTTCTGGTACTTCCCAACTCTTTTCATTTGTGTAACGTTATAATTTTACATCATTGTTTATTTCCACCATGCACTGGGGAAAATTGCGAAGTTTCACATTACGCTATCATTTGTATTTTCGATGTTTGAATTCCTTCCTCTTTGGTACATTATATATTTATCATCTCGCTGATGTAATGTCATATTCCCGAATCTACGTGCTGGAATTGGCGAAATTTGTTCCTTCTGTTTGTTTTGTTTTGGAATTTGTGAGGTTAACTGTAGCGTCCGTCATTGTCATTCCGTTAGATTTTGTGTCACGTATAAGATTTTTTGGCCTCTACGTATGATTTCCGGACTTATAGCCGTTACCATGGATTTGAATTTACAGAGTGCATTATTTAGTATATGCAAGTAGAACATCTCAATGGGAATTGACGAATAACATTATCAAATAATTTTCGATTTCTTTATGTTCTTTTTCTGGGTTGTCAAATTCGACAGTTGGTATCTCTGTGCGAACTTTGGGAATTAGGGTCAATGGGATATGTCATACAGGTTGAGATAGTGGAAAAACGTGGCGTAGAATTTCGAATTGAAGAAATTGTCATCTTGGATCATCCTTGTTATAGGCGATTATAACTTCAATTTGAAGAATTCCATGTGAGGAATATTTATGGGATTAACGTTTTATATTTATCCACGAGAACCGCATTCTTACAAAACAATTCTTCGACATCTAAGAGGTATGAGTATCCTTTCGTTCCTTGAACCACTGTCTGAACATCTTTTATTAGGTTTCTATTGCGACAATTGTGTTGAGAAAGAATTTTCTGTTGGACTTTCCACGAAGAACTGATTACATCTTGCTTCAATTCCCTCGAACAACAACTTAGAGGTATGAGATCATTTTTATAGTAAGAACCATGTCTTATATTTCTTTATTAGGGTTCAAGTGTTAGGCGTTAAAGTGTACGCTTTAAGTATCCAAGCGTCTCTTCGTACAAGCATTGTTTGGGTGCTGGCACTGCACTGTCAATTCTACGTGGGAACTGGCTTATGGGTTAAGGTAACCAGTGCTCAACACTGGCACTAAGATCATTAACTGTCACTTTCAATGACGTATACTTAAGGTAATCAGTGATTTGGGGATCATACCGCATATCGGTTGATAACTTATACTCAAGTGATATAATTTTGTTGGTTGGTTATAGCTATTGTAAGCTTGTTAGCAGTTATAGTGGGGTGCACTTCACAAATTGCGTTTGGGTACCAACAATGGTACCAGTGTATCCCTTCAGGATTTTTTGAAGTATAGTTGTGTTAACCAATTCTTTTGGTTATATCGTGTTATTGAGCTCCCGTTATTGGTCTGTCATAGTAACAGAAATTAGTAGTTGAACTTAGCCAAGTTATTGTAGGTATTAGGGTTGTGATCGAGAGTCCCTCTGACTCCAGAATTGATGATTTGCGTTGTTCATTTTCTTTTCTTCGCCTTGTACTCATTAACCACTGCATTTTATTTTTATTAAACCATTAAAATTAAACCCTTGAGTAATTTTGTTTACTGCTATTCTGGTAGAGGGGTACGCAGCTTTGTTTTCTATTCAATTGGCAGGCATATCTCTACCTGGTGCCCTTTTCCATTTCCTTATCTACTCACTCCCATCTTCCCTGAGTGTAGCCGCGAGCCTAATTGCCTTCTGACCAGCTCCCTCAAAGTTAACGTCGCATTTGTTGATTGTCCCATTTCTTTATGATTTGAATACTGCCCTGAATTACACACCTCGATGGGTCAGGAGCACGAGGTGGAAGACCGAAATGAATGCGGAAGGCCCGCTGTGTACGAATGTAACTTCCACCATCTAGATGAAATGCATTGAGGGCAAATCCGGGCTGTTCTCCAGTTCAGCACTGCATGGTTATTAAACATATAGATATGGGGATATCTTGGATTTTAAGTAAGGGCTAGCATTCACTTCTCTTCGCCTTCAGTACCATTTTGCTATTTTTCTTCTATTGTCGACACAGAGTGGTCCGCCTTTCACTTCCAACAGTGTACAAAGGGACATCTTCGAACGTTATGCTTACAGCACTCTCCCGATTATTTTATTTCATTTTCTATCGACAGTTTGCTGTTTGAGATTTAGGAACGGGTAGTTGCTGGTCTTTGTTCTGACTCTTCCTTTTATTTGTTGAATTTCAGTTTCACCTCTAGAGTTACGCCTAGATATTTTGCTTCATCATTCCAGTCTATCATTCGGTTTTTATCAAGAACTTTACTTTTTCTTTCTTTATATTTGTTCCGCAGAAGTAAACGACAACTGTTTTCTTCGTATTTATCTTAAATACCGTTTCTTAAAATAGCCCATTAGTCGTTGTGAGTATGGATTTTCCAAATCGGCTAGAGTGGTAGACAGTATTGTCACAAACTGGAAAATCTCAAATCCGATGATCTCTGATAAATCCAACATGAATATGTTGAATCACAAAAGTCTTAGGATCGATTCCTGCGGTACGCCGGCTTCAATTTTTCTAGTTATTGAGCTCGTATCATCCACGTTCATTTCGAATTCAATACAATGCGATTATGATTGTAATAAATTGTCAATTTAAGTGGAAACTTCCTTATCTTTGTCTTGTATATCAGAACTTGTTGCCACATTTTATCAAAGGCCCTTCCAATATTTCGAAAAACGGCACCGCTGTCGGTGGGTAGTTTATTGTTCCTCTTAAACCTTCTGCAAATCTGATCAGTTGATATAACGTCGAATGTTTATCGCGGACACCGAACTGATGCTCAGGAATTATTTTCTTAGTTTTTACGAATTCTGATAATCTTCTGTATATCAGCTTCTCTTGACTTTGCTGAGTGCTTGGGTGATATTCCATTCGTGGTATGGCCCTGGTTATTTCTACAATTTCTGCCCACGCTTCGTCTGATGATTTTTTGAGAGCCTGATTGTTGAATTTCGTCG
The DNA here is from genome assembly GCA_963966015.1 of Aphidecta obliterata. Classification (NCBI taxonomy): domain Eukaryota; kingdom Metazoa; phylum Arthropoda; class Insecta; order Coleoptera; family Coccinellidae; genus Aphidecta; species Aphidecta obliterata. The sequence continues at coordinate 18,313,276 of OZ014435.1, read as the reverse complement.
GTTCCGTATGCCTGTTCTTCAGTTTTCCAGTAATAACTGTAATTTCATCACTGGTGTATTGACCCATTTGTTCCTGTGTTCCGAGTTTGGTGGATGGTGTTATCCCTAGAGTTTCTACTGACTAGTTGAACACGTCATCGTTGTTTTTCGGATTTGGCTTGTATTGTTGTGATAATGAATCGGCGAACATTTAAATTTTTTCTTCATTTGTTATTGTGGTATGGCGTCCTCCTTCATTTAGTTTTGGAATCTTGATGTTGTCGTAGTTTTCCATACACATTGCTATTCTGTTTCTTAGCGTTTCAGCCATTGTATTGCTATCTTGAGGTCTATTGTGCCCCCATCAAAGCGGTTCTCGTAGTCTACAGCCCGCCCTCCAGTTCCAGAGCTCTAATGAATTCCAGTATCTGGGATGGTTTCAAGGAGGCTACTTCCTCACTCCTTCAAGTCTCTTGTCAATTCTTTGCATTGGCTAGCGATGGCGAGGCATTCCGGAGTTTCTTCCTCCTCCCCACAGAATCTGCACTCGTCGTTTTCTGTTAGACCCATTCTCATGAGGTGCTTCCTGAGGCTGCAATGCCTTGTAAGGACTGAGGAGCTGTAGCAAATTCTTGCTCAGATCCAGTTACTTCTCAGATCTTGCAGTATCAAAGTTTTGAAGAAACTTTTTGGAATGATCCAACGCAGGAAGATTCTACCACAGTGTCTTTCTTTCGGGTTTTTCCTCCTCCTTGAACTCTTTCTTGTAGGCACATTTACCTATACCACAGAAAGGTTTTGGGCCAATGAAAGAAGTTTGTTCATCTTTTTTGGCAAGTGTATTGGCCTCTTCTCCTCAAATTGCTATCCCATCCATGCGTAAATACTTCTTGGACTCTGGCTTTCATATTGTTTCTCAGTTTCAGTATTGTGATTTTGGTTGGGTGTCTATAGTTTTTATGGCTTTCTGTTTTTCCTCCAGTAAAATCCACATGTCTACAGGTAGAGGACTTTCCTTCGGTAATTGTTTCCCTTTACTCGACTGCGCTCGGGATTCGATGAGTCTTCTTTCTGAATCTTCGATTTCTCTATCTATTTCCTTTCTCTGTTTTTATCTTCACACTTCTGAATTTGAATTTCTTTCAATTGATTGTTGGTGTGGTCTGTTCGTTTTTGAGCGCTCGTACAACTTACACGAGGGCTATATCATATCGTCACGATGTCTGTATTTTTCGAATTTTGAGCCGAAAATGGTCTCAATCGACTATGTTCGACTCACTGATGACGAATCCGTCAAAAAATTCGAGTCTGTCCGTCCGTCCGTCCGTCCGTCCGGCCGTCCGACCGTCCGTCCGGCCGTATACACGATAACTCTCGAACGGAATGCCCTAGAAACTTGAAATTTTCAGGGTAGGTTCAGTTCCCGAATGGCTCGGTTAAGTTCGTTAATGGGCCAAATTCCACCAGGGGTTCCGTAAATATGGCCGTTCAAAGTTTTGTTTCCCTGATTACTTGAAAACTACAGATTTGATCGAGATGAAATTTTGCACTCAAATGGAAAATGAGGTGTTCAAGCTACATGTGAAATTTTGTCCAGATCGCATGACCAGAACCATAGAAACCATAGAAAATTGTAACTTTTGAACGGAAAGGCCTAGGGACTTGAAATTTTCAGGATAGGTGTGGATCTCGAATGTCGTGATCACGTTCATCTATGAGCAACATTATACAAGGGGTTCCGTAAATACGGTCGTTTGAAATTTTGTTTTCTCGATAAATTCGAAACTGCGGATTCGATCGAGATGAAATTTTGTATTTTAATCGAGAATGATATATTGAAGCAATATTTTGTCCAGATCGCATGACCAGAACCATAGAAACCATAGAAAATTCTAACTTTTGAACGGAAAGGCCTAGGAACTTGAAATTTTCAGGGTGGGTTTGGATCGCAAATTTCACGGTCATGTTCATCAATGAGCAAAATTGGACTAGGGGTTCCGTAAATATGGCCGTTCAAAATATTTTTTTCGTGATAGTTTCGAAACTACCGATCGGATTGGAATGAAATTATGCACCTAGCTCAGGAATAATGTATTCAAACTACGTGCAAAATTTTGTCCAGATCGCATCACCAAGACCATAGATACCGTGGAAAATTCTAGCGAATTATCGGAAAAAAATTGATCAGCTGAAGCACCGACATGAAGTCTGGAGTTTCGCCTAAGTTTCAGAATTTTTTTGACAGCAGTCAAAAATTCCTTCAATTGATTTCTAAAACTGGAAAATGCGAATCTACCTACAAGGTGCATGTACGAGCGCTCAAAAGCTCCTGCCTTCACGGCAGTGCTTTTCGTAATTTTTTTATTTCTAGAGACAGAATCACAGGTAAGTGAGCCGGGAAAAGATCCATCTTGATTCCGATCACGTAATTTGTTCTTACCTTCTCCGTTATGGCTGTATCGAGTACATCAATCGTTCCTGTTATCTCATGAAAAACTGTGTGGGTCATCTGGGCCGACCACTAATGAATGGAAATGCAGATTTTCTGACCTTTCCCACTCATTACACGTCTTCTTATAAAATTGTGGTTTTTGGCAGGTACAAATTTTCTTCACCTTACTCTTGTGAATTGATAGATATTCATATGGAAGAGGTATCAGCATGTTACCAGACACGAATCACGAAATATGAATTACGGTTCAACTTTACGAGCTTGGATATAAGGTGGAAATAATCATCAGCAAAATTTCGTTCAAGCTGGTCGTAAAGAATTACATCATAACATCATCCGTATTTCGTTATTACCTCGGATGTGAAGGTGAAGTGGGCCATAAACCTACTACATTCGAAAGTGTCAGCAACAACGGAGGAAGAAAAGAAAAATTACGAAAAGCATTGCCGTAAAGTCAGGAGTTTTTGAGCGCTCGTTCATCTACCTCGTAGGTAGATTCGTATTCTCCAGTTTAAGAAACCAATTGGAAAGATTTTGACAGCTGTCGAAGGAAATTTCAAACTAAGGCGGAAATCCAGACTTCAAGTCAGTGCTTTAGGTGACCAATTTTTTTTTCGATAATTCGCTAGAATTTTCTACGGTATCTATGGTCTTGTTCATGCGATCTGGACAATTTTCCACGTAATTTGAATATATTATTCTTCATCTATGTGCGAAATTCTATTCCAATCCGATAAGTAGTTTAAAAATTATCAAGAAAACCGAATTTCGAACGGCCATATTTACGGAACCCCTAGTCTAATTTTGCTCATTGATGAACGTAACCGCAAAATTTGCGATCCGAACCTATCCTGAAAATTTCAAGGCCTTTTCGTTCGAAGCTTATGATTTTCTATGGTCCTGATCATGCGATCTAGAAAAAATGTAGCTCGAATATATCATTCTCAATTTAAATACAAAATTTCGTCACGATCAAATCCATAGTTTTGAAATCATCAAGAAACATGAATTTCAAACGGCCATATTTACGGAACCCCAAGTATAATTTCGCTCATTGATGAACGTGACCGCGACATTCGAGATCCACACCTATCCTGAAATTTTCAAGTCCCCTAGGCCTTTCCATTACAAAGTTATAATTTTCTATGGTTCTGGTCATGCGAGCTGGACAAAATTTTGCATGTTTACTTTGAGCACGTAATTCTCAATCTGAGTGCAAAATTTCAACTCGATGGAATCAGTAGTTTCGAAGTAATCAGAAAAACAAAATTTCAAGCGGCCATATTTACGGACCCCTGGGCGAATTTTGCCCAATAACGAACTCAACCGCGGCATTCGAGATTCGTACCTACCCTGAAAATTTTAAGTTTCTAGGACATTCCGTTCGAGAGTTATTGTGCATACGGCCGGACGGACAGACTCGAATTTTCCGACGGATTCGTCATCAGTGAGTCGAACATAGTCGTTTGAGACCAATTTCAGCTCAAAATTCGAAAAATACAGACATCGTCACGGAATGACATGGCCCTCGTGGTTCAGAGGTACAGAGGAAGACGCGGTTTTTATTTTCCAGACTCAAAGACCCAACCCCCCATAAGAACTGTTCAAGTGTCGTATATAAGATACCATGTTTTGGATGTAATAAATGTTATGTGGGGCAGACGAAACAACTACTAAAGACAGCACAAGTATGATTGTGATAATTTCACTCAATGCCATCGTTTCGATTTCGAAAATAGCAAAATCCTGGACTATGAAAAAAATTGGAGAAAGAGAAAAATTAATGAAATGATTCACATATAGTCTATTTAAGAATTATTGACATCGAAGCAGGCCATGAACGTCCAGCCGAGGCTTTATTTCTGGTTACTAAAAAGTAACTGAATTTCATCATAGAAATGGAACAAAAATATAACCTAGAAAAGTGTTGAGTATACGAATTATCGAATAATTATTAATTAAGCCGGAATATTTCGATTGCAGTTCAAACATGGGAATTCAGGTTTGAAAGCGCAAAAATATCGTGGAATGCTTTCATATGAAATTATCTGAACTTATCGTTCACATAAAAGTCAACCATGGAAAATTGAAGATCATTCAAATAAATATTTATTTTCACTCAGGACCATGCAATATTTATTGGTATTGGAAATCTTGCAAAATTCTAACCATATAACTATAAGAGTACCATTTTATGTCAGAATTCAAGAAGGATAATTAATGGAATTCTGGCAGGTAGCTAGTGGTGCAACAGAAAAAAATTTTTGGATACTTCGCAAGCACAGGGCCAAAAGAATGGATTGGAAAAAACGTTATAATGTATTAAGAAATATGAGAGAAACCAAAATTGAGAATCTATGTAGTACATGAAGAATTTTGACATGAAATTTGTACCAAACTTTCAATATATGAACCAATTTGTGAATTATTTATTGCTCGGTGTTGAATACTTTAAGAAAGTCAATTTTTATTTTCATTAATTAAAACTGTCCATGAATTATTGAAAATATTATAATTGATGAGCAATTTTACAATTATTCAGTAAACTTTTGAATTGGGAACAATATAGCATGTGTATTAGCAGAGGGAAAGTGAACAGGGTACCATACAGTATATGTATAATAAATAAACTTAAAATATCTATGAATGATACAAGAGCAAAGATAAAAATATCCTTAAAACTTTGTTTCCACGTAGTGTAGTGATTTGGATGTGTTTATTGAATCAGCTGACATAATCCTATTGATGGGCATCCTTTTGCAGGGAAGGTTTCTATATTTCAATAACCCATTTATGAAATAATTCACCATTCATAGTAATCCTTATCATTAATACCACTGTCAAGAATCGGATCACATCCAGGTAAAAATCCATCAATTGTTCCAGCATTCAAATAGTGCACCTTCTGCCTTTACCCTTGAATATACTCAGCATACCTTTTGGATTCTTTTCTAGTGTCCACTGACGAATTTGAATACCGTTTTCGAATATCCAAATTTCATCTAGATAAATGAATTTTACGTTTTGTTCCATGTATTCTCGGTATTTATCATAATATCGTACTATTTTTATTATATTTTTCTGTTTATCAATAAGAATTTTCCTTCGATCAACTTTTTTGTATTTGTATCAAATTTTTTTATGATATAATATAATGGTGACTTCGATCAATTGAAATCTAGGTGCTCTTTGGCCAGTTCGAAAAGAATATCTAAACTGATATATTCATTGTTTTTAATTCAAGCAAAAACAAAGTCATTCAATGTGTCTTTGGAGGAATAATCGTATCGCATAGGTTTTCTTCCACTGCTAATTCTAGGCTATAATAACATCCTAATATTCTACGGACAGGGCTTGGTGAAATCTGAAAATTTAAGAGACATTGATCAATCAGATTACACTTTGAGTCGGTGAATAACAGTTTACCTGAAACACTAGCGGAAATATATGCCAAAACTTTGAAAAACTCGAAGTAACACCGACAAACTGCCTGGCGTTCTCTTGTTAGGCGCGATGTATCTTGGTAAATTCCAGCCATTTTAATAGCATAAGACAAAAAATACTCAAATTCAGAGCAAATTTTTATAATCACATATTCACCAATATCTTCGATAAAATCATCAAAGCAAGATTTCTATGGGTAATGTTAGTGCTATTCCTAACCAACCTGAATTCAGCAACCCAAAATATTACTGAATAGTCTGTTACCAACTTAAATTCGATTTTTCACAGCCAACCGAGATGTCAATAATTCTTAAACGGAGTATAAAATTAAACGAAACGGTAAACCACAGAACTAACACTCAAGATCTAAGTCAACTGTACACAAATTTATTGACCTTGTATCGTGAGTCCCGAACATCCACATAAATATAATTCATATGGCTTCATTGTTCGCATATGATGATTGCTGCTCTCCTGTATTCATAACAAAATAATTCCAAATGTTGGTTCCTTTCGAAAATTTGTTACGTTAAAACCTCAAATTAGAATTATTTCTCTAGGTAACGAGATAATCTTTCAAGGGGGAAGCTCGCGGCAGCTAACAGAGGAGAAGGGAGTGGATTTTGTAAGGAACTCAAAAGGAAAGGGGCGCCAGGTAGTTTTCTTTTATTCGTGACCTCTTGAAAGGGAGGAAAAAAACTACCAAAATCGATATCGAAATTATTCCAACTGAAATTTCAAAAGTGTCATATGCAAATTGAAAACCATTATTCATTATTAATATCTATTGCATCAACATGTGATGTAAAACGCAGAAAATTATAAGAAAATCAATTAATCAATCGAATTCACCAATTTGAAAATGGAAATATTAAGCAGTAACAAATAATAGGTAAGAAAGGATTTTCAATCTTTCTTAATTCAATGAGTGCCGGCATTCGTGCATGATGTTATCAAAATTACACAACCAATTGTCACTATGACAATAATCCGACTTCAAACTAATGTGAAGTCAACGAAAATAAATTGATATCAAGAATGGATGCAGAAATTGACAATGAGTAAAATGAATGAAGTAAAATAGGAGGAGTAACTGAAAATATCTTATGATGTTAAAACTGGAATGACACTGATTATCTACATATTATAGTAGAATCCTTTATAAATTAAAGCAGTTAAGCTATTATTTGATCAGAAGATTCAGCCAATGTTGACACATTTGAAAAAGAATTGTTATCCTCAATTTTTTCAGAAGCACAAGGTGTACTCGTAATAAGAGATGGATGGACTGCTCTACTTATAATCGGTTTACGGAATTTTCCTTCGATTTTGTTTTCAACAGTACATGCTATCAATTCATTAGATGGATTTATTGTAATTGAATCATCGGATAATTCAGAATTACTATATTTTTTTTTCTCACAGACTGTGACCGCGCCTTATTATCAGACGGAGTTGTAAGATTCTTTCTAACCTCCTCAACCATTGATGTCCCAGTTTGTTTTTTTTTTTGATAAGAAGATTCAGCCAATGTTGACACATTCGAAAAAGAATTGTTATCCTTAATTCTTTAGAAGCACAAGGTGTACTCGTAATGAGAGATGGATGGAATTTTCCTTGGACCTTGACCAAATTATGATCAATATGGAAATTATTCTGCAAATTAAAAATAAAGTTTAATGTGCTATAATAATGTCATGAAAAATGATTTGAACAAATATAACAATGCTGAAGGTTTAGGTTTGTTTATTCTAATTTGAAGCAGCACATCATAATGTGAGATTGTTATATATTATACTTCACCCTTGCTCTCGTCACCATTATAGTAAAATTAGGACTTCCTTCACAAAGATCAGATTCTGAAGTATCTGACTAGCTATGCCGTTTCTTTTACTTCTGAAAAGAAGGCAATTCAAAATTCAGTTTGAACAGTTTTTGAGTTGAATGAATAAAATTCAACTAAAAAAAATGTAGGGTAAAAAAATATTACTTTTAATATTTCAAGGGCTTCAACTCACTCCAAGCAGTTTCTGGAAAATTGTTATTTCCAAGAAATTAATTTGGTTATAAACCAGAATGGAATTATCATTGAAGATTATAAAATCTACCTATGAGATGTATTTTTGTTTTAATTGCATGCATGATCAAATTCACAAATAAAGTTGATCAAAAGTTTGTAGTATAAGTGAAAGAGATCATTCGTCAATTGTATTACGTGTATCAAAAAAAAGTTAAGTTATAGAGGATACGAGTCGTGTTTCCGTTCTCGAGTTAGCTGAGAAGAAGTTAGAAGTTTGAGGAAAAACTATGATGAGTTGATTTGTTTTTTGCACGAGTTGTCAAAACAGTTCGATGTTATAGTTCTGACTGAGACAAATCGAATTAACGACTTTATCTACTCCGATTGAATAATATAGTCATTACTCAATCACTTTCGATGGAGTAATGATATATGTAAACAAACACCGTGAGTGTTCTCCGACTCACTCACTTCGATAACTTCCCTGTGTGATTGGCCGTAAGGGAACAGTCCATTATTAGTATTGAGGGGAGGTCACTTGAATAATTTTGACGTTTAATCAAATTGAGTTGATACCTAATTATTATTGTGGATATTTCGCTGAAAAAGATTAATCCAGATAGTGAAGATGAATTATTATGTACATCTTCAGAAATAAGACAATCAGCTAATGTTACCATACAGAATTTATTGCCCGAAAAATACCAAAACAAATATTAAGGTGTATACAACAATTTTCAAGATTGGCGTAGCAGTAAGAATATCAAGTCATTGTTTACAGAGAATGTTCTTTTGGCATATTTCAGTCAACTTAGCACTAAATATGAAGCATCGCCCTATAGACTTTCTACTCCATGCTAAGAAGCACAATCAACATAAATAATGCATGGTTATATGTAACTATTAAGATTTTTGAATAAAGTTCTTTCTCTGTACTTGTATCTTAGTATTTATTGTTACAATCGTAGATAAAGTATAGTATTCAACTTGCGGTAATGGTCATAACTCACTTGATGAATTACAGCACTCGCCTCCGGCTCGTGCTGCAAACTTCATCTGCGTGAGTTATGACCTACATTACCGCTCGTTAAATAATATACTATGAATGTATTCAACGTGAGAGATTATGATGCATATTATAATAGGGGAGATGTCAATAAGTGTAATGGCGCTGTATTCTTTATAAGGAGTTGTCTTAAGTTCGATGTGGATGTCGTGATGATGGGTCCCCTAAAATGCATAGAAGTGAACATGTAGCAAAACGGAACAAGAATGTTATTGACTAGTATATAGTCCATTTAAGAATTATTGACATCGAAGCAGGCCATGAACATCCAGTCGAGGCTTTATTTCTAGTAACAAAAAAGTTACTGTTTTGATCATAGAAATAAAACATAAATATAACCTAGAAAAGTGTTCAGTATACGAATTATCGAATTAATAATAATTATTAATTAAGCCGGAATATTTCGACTGCAGTTTAAAAATGGGAATTCAGGTTCAACGTTATATATATTAAGAAATGGAACCCTCAAATAGAAAACTTGAACAGGACACTCACCACCATAATCTACACCCTCAATAGTATGAAATACCATATCCAACAAGATACATTGAAGCTCCTATACACAGCCAATTTTCAGTCAACCCTTTCATATGGCATTGTTTACTGGGGAAACAGTACATCGGAAAAAAATATTTAAAGCACAAAAGCAAGCAATCCGAGCTATGTATAGAATGGAATATAGAGAGACTTGTAGAAGTGTTTTCAAAAGGAATAAAATCCTGACGTTAACAGCAATATATGTGCTGAAGTATGTTATCTTCCTACAAAGCCACAGTGAACTATTTGAACCGTTTCTGAACAACAACCCAACTTGGAAAATTGATCCTTATTTATACCCGAGGCAACAATTGACACTAGCACAGAATAATGTGAAATACATGTGCATGAAGATCTACGATTCGTTACCCAAACAGTTTCATTCGATATAATATCGCACCCGTCGTAGAATAAGGAGACAACTCAAAAATTGATTTTGTTGGAAAATCGTATTCGAAGTTTTGGTTTACCGAAGTTTTTGTTCTATACTTTTGTGTACTTACTCAATTCAACACGCTGAACATTCGTAATAACTGCAGCAATCCATTTGAACATTATAACTCTAGCACCCAATATTCAATTTATGCAATATTTCCGGTCTCTTATGTGGCGGAGAGGCCAACTAGAGTTATTCTGATATTGCACGTAAGAAAGGGATACTTCCTGAGTTCAATACCGTCACTAACACAAAATGGACCTTTTTTGAGTTGTCTCCTTATTCTACGACATATATTATTATTAAAATAAGAGAGAAACAAAAATTAAGAATCTATGTAGTACATGAAGAATTTTGACATGGAATTTTACAATTATTCAGTATACTTTTGAATTGGGAACAATATAGTATGTGTATTAGCAGAGGGAATGTGAACAGGGTACTATACAGTATAAGTATAATAAATAAACTGAAAATATCTATAAATGATACAAGAGCAAAGATTAAAATATTGAAAACTTTGTTTCCACGTAGTGTAGTGATTGGGATGTGTTTATTGAATAAGCTGACCTAATCCTATTGATGGGCATCCTTTTGCAGGGATATATATTTCAATAACTCATCTATGAAATAATTCATCAATTATTCCAGCATCCAAAATAGTGCACCTTCTGCCTTTACCCTTGAATATACTCGGCATACCTTTTGGATTATTTTCTAGTGTCCACTGACAATTTTGAATACCGTTTTTGAATATCCAAATTTCATCTAGATAGATGAATTCTACGTTTTGTTCCATGTATTCTCGGTATTTATCACAATATTGTACTATTTTTATTATATTTTTCTGTTTATCAGTAAGAATTTTTTTTTTGTATTTGTATCCAATTTTTTTTATGATATACATAATATAATGTTGACTTCGATCAATTGAAATCTAGGTGCTCTTTGGCCAGTTCGAGTGGGATATCTAAACTGATATATTCATTGTTTTCAATTCTAGCAAAACAAAGTCATTCAATGTCTCTTTGAAGGAATAATCATATCGCACAGGTTTTCTTCCACTGCTAATTCCAGGCTATAATAACATGCTAATATTCTACGGACAGGGCTTGGTGAAATCTGAAAATTTAAGAGACATTGATCAATCAGAGTACACTTTGAGTCGGTGAATAACCGTTTACCTGAAACACTAACGGAAATATATGCCAAATCTTTGAAAAACTCGAAGTAACACCGACAAACAGTCTGGCGTTCTCTTGTTAGGCGCGATGTATCCTGGTGAATTCCAGCCATTTTAATAGCATAAGACAAAAAATACTCAAATTCAGAGCAAATTTTTATAATTACATATTCACCAATATCTTCGATAAAATCATCAAAGCAAGATTTCTATGGGTAATGTTAGTGTTATTCCTATACCAACCTGAATTCAGCAACCCAAATTATTACTGAATAGTCTATTACCAACTTAAATTCGATTTTTCACAGCCAACCGAGATGTCAATAATTCTTAAACGGAGTATATATCTGTTATTGACTAGTATATATCACCAAGTCTGGATCCGACGATTTACAACAGAGATCTATTTCTTTCTCTGAGGACTAGGATGCAGAGAAGGAATCGTATCATTGTGGGAGAAATAAATATAGGATCTGTTGTCAGAGGAAGATCATGTGGAGGAGTACAAGAATATTTTGGATATTTTAATTTTACATCATTCATGAATAGATACACGAGACCTTGTAGCAAGACATGCTTGGATCATTTCTCTGTCAAAAATATACACCTGACAAAAATTTCAACAGTTTCAAATCATACATTCTGCAATATGATATCACGGATCACTTTTCCATAGTCCTTCTGTGCAATACTGACGTTACCCCGAAACAAGGAAATGACTCTTGCACTTACAGGTCTTACACCGATTACTCAAGACTTAAATCTGATCTACAATATGAATGCTGGGATAATGTGTATGGTTTCAATAATGTGGATACCTTGACCGAAGAGTTTTTGAATAGGTTATTGTTCCATTTGAAAAATATTACAAGGAAGATGAGAAAGAATAGAAATAATACTGCCTTGATTTGTATCAATTCTGAAATCGATCAATGTGAAGAACCAGATGTTTCTGCAATTACAACAGGAAAAGAATAATAGTTCATTAAGGGAAGAATATTGTGAATATAAATCTTCACTATCCAAGGTAATAAAATGTTCAAAGAGAAAATATTCACAAGAAATTGTAGAGAAGCACAAACATGAGCCAAGAATTCTCTGGAAACATGTCAACAAATTGTGTGGAAAGGTCAAACCCAAAACAAATATTCAGTTCATGACTAAAGACGAAGGGAAAATATGCACGGAAAAGAAGAATATTTGTGATAAAATGAACAACTACTCCAATAAGATGGGGAAGAGATTGGGAAGCATAGTGAATGATTCCACCCAATATGACGAGAAAAAGAAAATAAATGAGAAAACAATGTTCTTGAGGCCGACTGAAAGATCTGAAATAATGTCAGTGATAAAACAACTTAAATCAAGTACAAGTACAGGATATGATGGAATGAGATCAGAAACGCTCAAGGAAATAGCAGAGGAAATATCGTTGCCACTGGTTCACATCTCGAACTTCGTGTTCAGTTCTTCTGGACAGTTTCCAGATGTAATGAAGTTGGGCGTTGTAAAGCCAATTCATGAGGGTGATACTCAGCATAATATGGATAACTACAGACCGATCACGTTGATATCAAACATTGCCAAAATAATGGAGAAGGCCATCAAGGTGAGATTGGTACAGTTTTTGGATAAGAACAGGGTGCTATCAGACAATCTGTATGGGTTTAGAGAGGAAAGATCCACGATCGACGCAATTCTGGAGTTGACATCAAAACTATATGATGCATTGGATGAAAAATCACAAGCTCTTTGTATATTCCTAGATCTCACGAAAGCTTTTGACGCCGTCTGCCATGTGAAATTATTGGAAAGAATAAGAGGAAATTCTAACAAGTTGCTGGAGAGCTATCTCACAAACCGAACGCAGGTTGTGGAAATTGATGGGGTAGTGAGCGATCCTGCCGTAATTGAATGCGGCATCCCACCGGGAACCGTTTTGGGTCCAATCCTTTTCCTCGTATACATGAGCAATTTGTTTCAGGAGGGAACTCTGGGCAGGATCATAATTTCGCAGATGATACAGCAATGGTTTATACGGCCGAATCATGGGGTTCATTTGAGATTAAAGGCTGAGAGAGTGATTTTCACAACATTAAACTCTGGTTGCAAAGAAGTCGTTTAGTGCTAAATTGCAGTAAAACAAAATATTTGCCGTTCACATATTCGAGTGGTTTACCCGATCAATTAAACTCCGTTTAAGAATTATTGACATCTCGGTTGGCTGTGAAAAATCGAATTTAAGTTGGTAATAGACTATTCAGTAATATTTTGGGTTGCTGAATTCAGGTTGGTATAGGAATAACACTAACATTACCCATAGAAATCTTGCTTTGATGATTTTATCGAAGATATTGGTGAATATGTAATTTTAAAAATTTGCTCTGAATTTGAGTATTTTTTGTCTTATGCTATTAAAATGGCTGGAATTGACCAGGATACATCGCGCCTAACAAGAGAACGCCAGGCAGTTTGTCGGTGTTACTTCGAGTTTTTCAAAGATTTGGCATATATTTCCGCTAGTGTTTCAGGTAAACTGTTATTCACCGACTCAAAGTGTATTCTGATTGATCAATGTCTCTTAAATTTTCAGATTTCACCAAGCCCTGTCCGTAAAATATTAGCATGTTATTATAGCTTGGAATTAGCAGTGGAAGAAAACCTGTGCGATACGATTATTCCTTCAAAGAGACATTGAATGACTTTGTTTTTGCTAGAATTAAAATCAATGAATATATCGGTTTAGATATCCTTTTCGAACTGGCTAAAGAGCACCTAGATTTCAATTGATCGAAGTCAACATTATATTATATCATAAAAAAAATTGGATACAAATACAAAAAAGTTGATCGAAGGGAAATTCTTACTGATAAACAGAAAATATAATAAAAATAGTACGATATTGTGATAAATACCGAGAATACATAGAACAAAACATAAAATTCATTTATCTAGATGAAATTTGGATATTCAAATTCGTCAGTGGACACTAAAAAATAATCCAAAAGGTATGCCGAGTATATTCAAGGGTGAAGACAGAAGGTGCACTATTTTGAATGCTGGAACAATTGATGGATTTTTACCTGGATATGATCCGATTCTTGATAGTGGTATTAATGATAAGGATTACTATGAATGGTGAATTATTTCATAAATGGGTTATTGAAATATAGAAACCTTCCCTGCAAAAGGATGCCCATCAATAGGATTATGTCAGCTTATTCAATAGACACATCCAAATCACTACACTACGTGGAAAAAAAGTTTTCAATGATATTTTTATCTTTGCTCTTGTATCATTCATAGATATTTTAAGTTTATTTATTATACTTATACTGTATGGTACCCTGTTCACATTCCCTCTACTATATAGTTTATAGTTAGGAAAGGGTAACGTTCCACTGCGACCTCAAGGTCTATTGTGCCCCCCATCAGAGCTGTATTCGCAACTGCGCTACCTACAGCTCGCCCTCCAGCTCCAGAGCTCCAATGAACTCCAGTATCTGAGAGGGCTTCAAGGAGGTTAGATCCTCATTCCTCCTGTAATTCTCTTGTCCAAGACATTCTTTGCGCTGGTTTGCAATGGCGAGGCATTCTGTAACCAGGTGAACAGGAGTCTCCTCCTCTTCACCACAGAATCTACACTCGTCTGTTTCTGTCAAGCTCATTCTCATCATATGTTCCCTCTACTAATACACATGTTATATTGTTCCCAATTCAAAAGTATACTGAATAATTGTAAAATTGCTCATCAATTATAATATTTTCAATGATTCATGGACAGTTATAATGAATGAAAATAAAAATTGACTTTCTCAAAGTATTCAACACCGAGCAATAAATAATTCACAAATTGGTTCATATATAGACAGTTCGGTACAAATTTCATGTCAAAATTCTTCATTTACTACATAGATTCTTAATTTTTGTTTCTCTCTTATTTCTTAATACATTATAACGTTTTTTTCAATCCATTCTTTTGGCCCTGTGCTTGCGAAGTATCCAAAAAATTTTTTCTGTTGCACCACTAGCTACCTGCTAGAATTCCATCAATTATCCTTCTTGAATCCTGACATAAAATGGTACTCTCATAGTTATATGGTTAGAATTTTGCAAGATTTCCAATACCAATAAATATTGCATGGTCCTTAGTGAAAATAAATATTTATTTGAATGATCTTCAATTTTCCATGGTTGACTTTAATATGAACGATAAGTTCAGATAATTTCATATGAAAGCATTCCACGATATTTTTGCGCTTTCAAACCTGAATTCCCATGTTTGAACTGCAATCGAAATATTCCGGCTTAATTATTCGATAATTCGTATACTCAACACTTTTCTAGGTTATTATGTTCCACTTCTATGATGAAATTTAGTTACTTTTTAGTAACCAGAAATAAAGCCTCGACTGGACGTTCATGGCCTGCTTCGATGTCAATAATTCTTAAATGGACTATACCACTGAACATAGGACCATGTACCACAATACCGTCTGCTGAAAGCGTTAAATATCTCGGAGTGATTATTGACAGACAGGTGGGATCATCATGTAGGGGACTTGAAAAGAAAAAAATTACGAAAAGCACTGCCGTGAAGGCAGGAGCTTTTGAGCGCTCGTACATGCACCTTGTAGGTAGATTTGCATTTTCCAGTTTCAGAAATCAATTGAAGGAATTTTCGACAGCTGTCAAAAAAATTCTGAAACTTAGGCGAAACTCCAGACTTCATGTCAGTGCTTCAGCTGATCAATTTTTTTTCGATAATTCGCTAAAATTGTCTACGGTATCTATGGTCTTGGTGGTGCGATCAAAATTTTGCACGTAGTTCGAATACATTATTACTCAGCTAGGTGCAAAATTTCCCAATCCGCTCAGTATTTTCGGAACTATCAGCAAAAAAATATTTTGAACGGCCATATTTACGGAACCCCTAGTTTAATTTTGCTCATAGATGAACGTGATCGCGATATTTGCGATCCAAACCCAGCCTGAGAATTTCAAGTTCCTAGGCCTTTCCGCTCAAAAGTTACAATTTTCTATGGTTTCTATGGTTCTGGTCATGTGATCTGGACAAAATATTGTTTTAATATATCATTCTCGATTAAAATAAAAAATTTCATCTCGATCGAATCCGCAGTTTCGAAATTATCCAGAAACCGAAATTTCAAACGAACGTATTCACGGAACCCCTGGTATAATTATGTTCATTGATAAACGTGAACGCGACATTTCAGATCCACACCTATCCTGAAAATTTCAAGTCCCTAGGCCTTTTCGTTCGAAAGTTATGATTTTCTATGGTTCCTATGGTTCTGGTCATGTGATTTGGAGAAATGCAGCTTGAATATATCATTCTCCATTGGTATACAAAATTTCGTCACGATCGAATCTGTAGTTTTGAAATTATCAAGAAAACTAAATTTCAAACGACCATATTCACAGAACCCCTAGTATAATAATTTTTTCGCCGGATTCGTCATCAGTGAGTCGAACATAGTCGATTGAGACCATTTTCGGCTCAAAATTCGAAAAATACAGACATCGTGACGAAATGATATAGCCCTCGTGTAAGTTGTACGAGCGCTCAAAAATATTTGATTTACTTGTTATGAATGACAGAAATGACAGAATAATTATGACCATCATTCGGCCCGACATCTTCTGATTTTCAGCGCCATATATTGTATATATATTGTTAATTTTTTTTCAGCGGTACATGATTTTTCCCTATAGTTTTAGCTTTGTGAGAAACCTTCTTTGTGACTTTTCTCCCCTCAACCTTTTTTTTTCATATCACTCCTTTAGAGATTGGATATGGAATGAACAATATTTCTTTGGATGGCATTTACTTAGATGTCATTGTTATCGGTTACATAAGATCGGTTAGATCCTATCTAAATTGTCACCTCATTATTTTGCGTATACAAATTGAATTTCATCCCGATCGTATCTGTTGTAACAGAAATATTGGGAATTTTTTATTCTATAATTCGTTGGAATTTAAAACGGTTCTGGTTATGCGATCTGAATTTTTTTTTACATGTAGCTTGAATGTATCATTCTCCATTAAAATACAGTATTTCGTCACGATCGAATCCGTAATTTTAAAGTTATCCAAAAAAAAAAATTTCAAACGACCATATTTCTGGAACTCCTGGTCGAATTTTGCCCAATAACGAACCTACTCTGAAAATTTCAGGTCCTTCGGCGTTTCCATTCGAAAGTTATAATTTTCTAAGATTCTGGTCATGCGATCTGAACAAAATTTTGCATGTAACTTGAAAATTTCATTCTCCATCTGAATGCAAAATTTCATTTGCATCGAATCATATATATATTTCGAACGGCCATATTTACGGAACCCCTGGTCGAATTTTGCCCAATAACGAAATCAACCGCAGCATTCGAGATTCGAACCTACTCTGAAAATTTCAGGTCCCTAGGCGTTTCTGTTCGAAAGTTATGATTTTCTATGGTTCTGGAAATGCGATCTGGACAAAACTTTGCATGTTACCTGAAATTTTCATTCTCCATCTGAATGCAAAATTTCATTTCGATCAACTCTGTAGTTTCGGAGTAATCAGGAAAACAAAATTTCGAACGGCCATATTTACGGAACCCCTTGTCGAATTTTGCCCAATTACGAACTCAACCGCAGCATTCGAGATTCAAACCTACTCTGGAAATTTCAAGTCGCTAGGCCTCTCCATTCGAAAGTTATAATTTTTTATTGTTCTGGTCATGCGATCTGGATAAAATTATGCGTGTAACTTGAAAATTTCATTCTTCATCTGAATGTGAAATTTCATTCTGATCGAATCAGTAGTTTCAAAGTAATGAGGAAGACAACATTTCGAACGGCCATATTTACGGAACCCTTGGGCGAATATTGCCCGATAACGAATTTAACCGCGGCATTAGAAATTCAAACCTATTCTGAAAGTTTCAAGTCCCTAGGCCTTTCCGTTCGAAAGTTATAATTTTCTATGGTTTATACGCTTTTGGTCATGCGATCTGGACAAAATTCTGCATGTTACTTTAAAATTTCATTCTCAATCTGAATGTAACATTTCATTCCGGTCGAATGAGTAGTTCCGAAGTAATCAGAAAAACAAAATTTCGAACGGCCATATTGACGGAACCCCTGGTCGAATTTTGCCCAATAACGAACTCAACCACGGTATTCGAGATTCGAACCTACTCTGAAAATTTCAAGTTTCTAGGTCATTCCGTTCGAGAGTTATCGTGTATATGACCGGCCGGCCGGACGGACAGACTCGAATTTTTCATCAGTGAGTCGAACATAGTCGTTTGAGACCATTTTCGGCTGAAAATTCGAAAAATACAGACATCGTGACGAAATGATATAGCCCTCGTGTAAGTAGTACGAGCGCTCAAAAATATAGTGTGGACGGCAATATTTACGAAACCCCTAGTCTAAATTGGCTCATTGATAAAAAGGATCGCGAAATTCGCGATCCGAACCTATCCTGAAAATTTCAAGTCACTAGGCCTTTTTGTTCGAAAGTTATGATTTTCTATGGTTTCTATGATTCTGATCATACGATCTGGAAGAAATGTAGCTCGAATATATAATTCTCAATTTAAATTCAAAATTGCGTCGAGATCGAATCCATAATTTTGAAATGATCAAGAAAACTGAATTTCAAACGGCCATATTTATGGAACCCCTAGTCTTATTTTGCTCATTGATACACGTGAACGCTACATTTACGATCCACACCTATCCTGAAAATTTCAAGTCTCTAGGCCTTTCCATTACAAAGTTATAATTTTCTATGGTTTCTATGGTTCTGGTCATGCGAGCTGAACAAAATTTTGCATGTAGCTGGAGTACGTAATTATCCATCTGAGTGCAAAATTTCACCCCGATCGAATCAGTAGTTTCGGAGTAATCAGAAAAACAAAATTCCGAGCGGCCATATTTACGGAACCCCTTGACGAATTTTGCCCAATAACGAACTTAGCTGCGGCATTTGAGATTCGAACCTACCCTGAAAATTTCAAGTTTCTAGGACATTCCGTTCGAGAGTTATCGTGTATACGGACGGCCGGCCAGCCGGCCGGCCGGCCGGACGGACAGACTCGAATTTTTCGACGGATTCGTCATCAGTGAGTCGAACATGGTCGATTGAGACCATTTTTGGCTCAAAATTCGAAAAATACAGACATCGTGACGAAATGATATAGCCCTCGTGTAAGTTGTACGAGCGCTCAAAAATGAGGGGATTACTACAGAAATTTGGATGTCTGAGGGAAATCGTAGATTTGGAACATCTCAAGCTTCTATACTATGCATTCGTACAGTCCCAGCTATCATACGGAATAAGTGCATGGGGAGGTGTAAAGGATTGTCACTTACGAAGCTTAGAAATTCTACAAAAGTGGATCATAAAGAGAATGTATGATAGGGGAGTCAGATACTCTACAATGAGTCGCAAATTTACGACCCAAGACAGCTCTTAGTTCTGAACATTCCGCTTAGCATGCATAGAAAGATCATAAAAGTGGACCCTGTTGAACACCCGTACAGTACAAGAAGGAGAGGAAATTTTGTAGCTGTTCCTAAAACCAATAAGGAAATTGGACAGCGAAGTGCACGCTATATTGCCCCAAAGTTATTCAATATACTACCTGTGAGAGAAAAAAATGTAATAAATCGCAAGAACTTCAAAACTGCCATGAAGAAATGGCTCCGGATGACAGATAGAGGGACAATACATAGGATTGTGAATGGTGAATAGAGCAAAGTTGAAAATGTAGAATGGCTGGAATTTGGGATGATGTCTGCCTGTGGGTTATCGGATTGGACTTTTTGAGTATATTACAATTGTTGGTTTAATGATATATGTGGTGATATCTCGATATTTTTAGTTGAAAATTACGAAAGGCACTGCCGTGAAGTCAGAACCTTTTGAGCGCTCGTTCATCCACCTTGTAGGTAGATTTGCATTCTCCAATTGGAAAGATTTTGACAGCTGTCAGAGAAAATTCCAAACTTAGGCGAAAATCCAGACTTCACGTCAGTGCCTTAAATTTTCAGTTGGATGAGATTAAACTAATGATATTGTTACAATTTGCTCATTACATATCAATTTCCTGAAGGAACTGGGTGCAAACAGAAACAGTAAACGACTAGTAATAGGTAGTTACCTGCACAATGTTTTTATAGGAATAGCTATGAGCCAAACCATTAAAATATCGTCAAATGTAAGAAGGGGGCTAAACTGAGTTGCATAATTCCTTATTAATTATTTCATTGAAAGGAACGACATTTTAGTTAGAAGCTTACTGATTTTTAACGATTTCTAGGAAAGCATTGTACAGATACCACTATTTGTTTGTTAAACTTATCTATTTTACCCCCCTTCAATCTGTGAATTGATATATGGCAAACAGGTGGAACTATATTTAGTTTTTTCTGATGTTATTGTATAGCGAACAAGAGTCCTGGTTCAGTAAACCAACAGTGAAAATTGTAGTTCAATGTATTACTGAATACTCAGCAAAGTATTTTTATATGGATTTCCGGATAATCGTGAATCTGTCGAAACGAGGTAATTAATATACAGAAATTGCACCAAGTTACCGAATAAATCTTTTCAGAGCTCATTTCAAGAACTTCCTAAAAACATATATTGAATTTATATTCTGGCCGAACTTTGGTGTGAAATTTTGCCAACGGAATTCATTCATTCAATTCACTTATCCAATTAGTCCATGGCGTTTCAAAAATCCTTCCCAACTCCTTGCTCTACATTTCTTTAGGTATTACCAGCATGAAAGGAACGGATAATGATGTTACGCTTTCATCATGGCCCCCATCGAGACGTCAGTATGCTGTAAATGTATTAAAGAAAGGAGCTGAGAGCGGGACCCAATCATAAAACGAAATTACCGGGAATCCATGCAAAATGCAGAGTTGCCGAGAAGGGTAGCTTTCGAAAGAGTGTATGCGGTTAACTGTTGGTGTAGTTACGTTCGAGGCCGTTGAGTATTAGATGTAACGAAGGTCGAAATTTAGAAGAAAGGGGAAACCAAGAGACCTCCAACGATTTTATCCTATGGATTGTTTGATATCACCGAATGTCCTTTAGAATCTGGTTTCCTTCGATGTCATGTCTTTTGGCGGTTGTAGGCCTATTTGATAGTATAAAGTAACCTCTTCATGCGTACAATAAGCTGTTAGCGACCCTCACAGAATTTTATTCACCGAAATTCCAAGAACATAATAACCTACTACCAAAACTTTATGACTTCATTTGAAAACATTCCCCTCACTATAGCAATCTGCTTTTCGGTGTTCACGCAACGTATCTCTGGCGGGTCGCAACGATAAAAAGAAGGAATATGAAATGAATTCGGCGGTGACAATAAACTTAACGACTCCAACTCAATGTGATAGAAGTTCAGAAACGAAAAACGAAGATATAGTTCTCACTCCATAGATACGGAAAAAATCATCTTCTTTTCCCCTCTTCTGTCTATCAATGTATTGGCATGATTCCGATTTTCTAGCGTGTCTCGGAAAAAACAAGAGGGGGCGCCTGTTGGGGAAGCTCAGATAATCATAATATCGGATGGATATCAAAAATTTTCAAAAATCATTAGCGTGAAGAACGACCTTCTGTGCGCTTGTTTCAGTTCATCGCCAGAGCGTTCACCCTCAATTAATCTTTGATCCTTTTACATAAGTTGACGCTGTAGCGAGTCGAGCATTCCCCTCACTCTGCTTTTCAGTGTTCACGCAACGTATCTCTGGTGGGTCGCAACGATAATAAAAAGAAGGAATATGAAATGAATTCGGCGGTGACAATAAACTTGACGACTCCAACACAAGGTGATATAAGTCGAGAATCGAAAATCGAAGATATAGTTCTCACTCCATAGGTACGGAAAAAATTCTCTTCTATTCCCCTCTTCTGTCTGTCAATTTATTGTCATGATTCCGATTTTCTAGCGTGTCTCTTGAGACTGAGAAGATTGCGCATCGCAATCAGTACTACGTCAGGCATGCGGTGCGCTAAAGCGGCTAAAGAATACAGCAGAGTCCAGACCCAGACTCGGAGGCCGAGCTCCCCGAGTTGGGATACGCTTCAATGTGAAATTTCAAATATCTTCCGATATAATTGCAACGACCTCTCTGAATTCGAGCTGTAAAGCACGTGACGGAGGCCCGAATATGACCTCGGCGTAACTCGGCGATGAACGATCGGTCACTATTCTATCAATTCGGCAAAGTTTGTATGTGAGGAAGGATGGCTATTCAGATTCATATATTTTATCGAGAAAAATGGGACGGAAACCAGGAATAAAAATTATAATTTCAGTGAGAACTTAGAATAACTGAAGATATTGTTCTATTGTTGATTTTATTCTGAAGAAAAAGTTCAGTCAAATGCCTTACGATGACAAAATTTTTCATTACTAAAACTATAATGACACCCCAGCCTGCTATGCAAAATTTAATTGTCGATTCCAAACATAATCGTCCCTTCTGCGTTCAATGGTACAATAAATACGAGTGGCTGACAGGAAGTACAGTTCGAAATAAATTATTTTGTTGGTTTTGCTCACTTTTTCCGACGATTCAGAAAACAATGTGTGGTCAAAATTAGGGTATTCGGATTCAAAAAATTCACAGAGGACTATTGAAAGACATAGCAGATAAAAATCTCACAAAGGAGCATCAATTAAATTTAAATTATTCGGAAAGCTCGATATTGTAAATTCACTTGATCAGGAGTCATAGGCAAACTATCATAGATCAACTATACTAGTAGACCAGTCAATAGAGATTTTTTCGTGACAAAAATAGTAGAAGAAAACGGCGAGTGGGGAGTTACGTGGGGTGGTCCGTGGATGTTCAGTGATATGTTTTCGACTCGCAAATATCATTACTTTTCTTGTAATTGCGAAGAAACACCAGAAAAAACGATGTTTTTTTAGTTTTTTGCTTGTAAAATCTGAACCAATGGAGCGGTGCTAATACTCCTAACAGACGAATTGTAGAGAATGAAAAGATGAAAAAAATGAGTGCTAGTGCAACTCAATCGGGTCATCATTACCGGAGGAAAGCCGGAAAAACCGTGAAAATCAGCGTTTTTTCAAATCCTCATAACTCGGCCAATTCCGAAGTTGTAGCGCTGGCTTTCCAAATGAAAGTAGTGGTCAATAAATACTTTGAGTGTGCATAACCCGGACGTTGTCCGATAAATAGTTTTTGCGTAATTGCGATTTGAATTATTTAAGGCACTATTTTCCGGAAGAGCTGGATGCGTCGGAAGTAGTCCGATTTCAATTTACAAAACGGATTTTGAAAGAAGAAGTATAGTACTACAAAACGGCAAACTTGATTTTTCGTTAAAATGCTTCAAAATAGGTGAAAAAAGCATGCAATCATGACCAAAATAAGCCGAATGCTCGATTGCAGTCAAGTAGTGGGGGTATATACGTAAATATTCGCGCCCGGCCTCAGCGCGATTTTGGTTCCCCGCGTCTGCCGGCTACCCCCACTATCCGACCCAGATGGGGCACTGAGCCGGTTTTGGTCATGTTTCCACTTATTTCTCACCTATTTTGCAACATTTTAACGAAAAATCAAGTTTGCCGTTTTGTAGTACTATACTTCTTCTTTCAAAATCCGTTTTGTAAATTGAAATCGGACTACTTCCGACGCATCCAGCTCTTCCGGAAAATAGTGCCTTAAATAATTCAAATCGCAATTACGGAAAAACTATTTATCGGACAACGTCTGGGTTATGCACACTTGAAGTATCTATTAACCACTACTTTCATTTGGAAAGCCAGCGCTACAACTTAGAAATTGGCCGAGTTATGAGGATCTGAAAAAACGCTGATTTTCACGGTTTTTCCGGCTTTCCTCCGGTAATGATGATCCGATTGAGTTGCACTAACACTCATTTTCTTCATCTTTTCATTCTCTACAATTCGTCTGTTGAAAGTATTAGCACCGCTCCATTCGTTCAGATTTTACAAGCAAAAAACTAAAAAAACATCGTTTTTTTTGGTGTTTCTTCGCAATTACAAGAAAAGTAATGATATTTGTGAGTCGAAAACATATCACTGAACATCCACGGACCACCCCACGTTACTCCCCACTCGCGGTTTTCTTCTACTATTTTTGTCACAGAATGACCCTTTTTCTGCTCTATTGCTTGGTCTATAGTGGTATACCTATACAGGCATAATATATGCGCAGGATTTCAGGATGTGATAGGTCGTCCAAAAATATGAAAAAAAATGTATATTAATATTCCCACTAAAATGCACCATTTTCGAGATAGGTACAGTGTTGAAATTGAAAAAAAATCGAAGTAGGATTAGTGTAATCAGTATTAAGTTCTTTTAAAGATTGCTCAGTGGTTCAGGAAATATTTTTGAGCGCTCGTATTACTTACACGAGGGCTATATCATTTCGTCACGATGTCTGTATTTTTCGAATTTTGAGCCGAAAATGGTCTCAATCGACTATGTTCGACTCACTGATGACGAATCAGTCAAAAAATTCGAGTCTGTCCGTCCGTCCGGCCGTCAGCACGATAACTCTCGAACGGATCAACCTAGAGACTTGAAATTTTCAGTGTAGGTTCAGATCCCAAATGCCTCGGTCAAGTTCGTTAATGGGCAGAATTCCACCAGGGGTTCCGTAAATATGGCCGTTCAAAATTTCTTTCTCCTGATTACTTCGAAACTACAGATTCGATCGAGATGAAACTTTGCACTCAAATGGAGGATGAGGTGTTTAAGCTACATGTGAAGATCGCATGACCAGAACCATAGAAACCATAGAAAATTGTAACTTTTGAACGGAACCTCCTAGGGACTTGAAATTTTCAGGATAGGTGTGGATTTGGAATGTCGTGATTACGTTCATCTATGAGCAAAATTATATGAGGTGTTCCGTGAATATGGTAGTTTGAAATTAAGTTTTCTTGGTGATTTCAAAACTACAGATTCGATCGTGACGAAATTTTGTATACTTATGGAGAATGATATATTCAAGCTACATTTCTCCAGATCACATGACTCGAACCATAGAAAATCATAACTATCGAACGGAAAGGCCTAGGGACTTGAAATTTTCAGGATAGGTGTGGATCTCGATTGTCGTGATCAGTTTCATCTATGAGCAAAATTATACTTGGGGTTCCGTAAATACGGTCGTTTGAAATTTTGGTTTCTCGATAATTTCGAAACTACGGATTCGATCGAGATGAAATTTTGTATTTTAATCGAGAATGATATATTAAAACAATATTTTGTCCAGATCTCATGACCAGACCCATAGAAACCATAGAAAATTGTAACTTTCGAACGGAAAGGCCTAGGAACTTGAAATTCTCAGGGTGGGTTTGGATCGCGAATATCGCGGTCATGTTCATCAATGAGCAAAATTAGACATGGGGTTCAGTAAATATGGCCGTTCAAAATATTTTTTTGCTGATAGTTCCGAGAATACTGAGGGGATTGGGATGAAATTCTGCACCTTGCTGAGTAATAATGTATTCAAACTACGTGCAAAATTTTGTCCAGATCGCACCACCAAGACCATAGATACCGTAGAAAATTCTAGCGAATTATCGACAAAAAATTGATCAGCTGAAGCACTGACATGAATTCTGGAGTTTCGCCCAAGTTTCAGAATTTTTTTGACAGCTGTCGAAAATTCCTTCAATTAATTTCTGAAACTGGAAAATGCGAATCTACCTACAAGGTGCATGTACGAGCGCTCAAAAGCTCCTGCCTTCACGGCAGTGCTTTTCGTAATTTTTAAATTGTAAACCTGAAGTTTCTGACGTATAAAAAAAGGTTGACAGTTATTGAAGACCATGTGTTTCAACAAAAAAGTTGATTCTTCTCGAAAACGGTCGACTTCAGAGCGTATGACCAGGAGTACCTCTTTTGTGTAGAGAACATTGGCGGTTAAAATGAGCGTCTCAAAAACCGTAGTTTTTCGATTAGCGTAGAAGTTGGGGAGAAAAACCCCCACTACACCTTCAAAACCTTCAACAATTGAGGCAAAAAAAAATCCGCACAAAACATTGTTTATTATCATTAGAAAATGCTTACGAAAGCTGTTTCCGGTACGATAAGAGGTTCTGGTGATATTCGCAAAAACCGTTTTTTTTTTAATTTCAACTTGAAAATGGGTGCATTTCAGAGGGTAAGTTAATAGAAAATTTTTTTCATATTTTTGGACAAGCTATCACATCCGGAAATCCTGCGCATATATTATGAAACACCCTGTATTTTTGCTTGGCCTCCTCTGATTGAGAGCTCACGAGCCGCCACTGATTTCTAGTAGCGCGAATATGGATCAAAAAAGTATGAAACCACAAATGTCTATGTGATAAATATTTCACGTGCTTCAGAAGATGGAATCACAGAATATGAAATATTCTCAACACCAGATCACCAAAATTCAACTCAAGTGGAACAGCTAACAAGCTGAGATTTCAAATAACTCATTGTATAGAAGCTCCATATGCGGATACAAAATTTCAGCAGGATATGGCGAATAGCCTTTGATCTACCGGAGTTTTTGAAACTATTTTCTTCTTATTCTGGAAACTTGATACGATCCTTATGAAATTTTTAATGAATCTTCGTGTCGTTATCCTCAAAGTAACAACAAGGTTGAATCCGATCAGATCGGTTCCAATCATCGAGAAAAAATTGAGTTCGCTATTTTTACGTAACTCGACCGGTGCATTCAGTCCTCGCACGTACCGAAGAATTTCTTTTCTTCCGAAAGCTATCTTGTCTACTGACGGAAGGCCGGATGGTAGGGAAAATGGATTTTTTTCTCGAATTCTTCATATGTGCGTCCAACCTCATCATTTGTGAGTATTCTCGGCTTAAACTTCGGAAATTACAGAAATGATAACGCTCTTGTCCATAGAAAAAAATCACGCGAAACAAAATCAGGAGACAAAAATTCCCCTGAATGTATAAACTTCAATGATATCGCATCTCAACGGTTGATCGGTTTTCTCCAATAACGTTGGATAGCGGCTCAGATTATTCCATGAGAAGCACGAACCCCTTGCTGAGGATATCTTGAAATAAAATTGCGATATGTCACCTTTCACGGATCAGAATATCCGCATAAAAATTTCCTGAGGTTCTATTAGTATTCAGGACATAAAACTAGTATAGAAAATGTAAGAAATCTTAGTTACACTGAGTAGAAACTAAAATCCTATCAGATTAATTGAAGAAAAATTATTTTTAGCGCTCGTTCATCCACCTTTTAGGTAGATTCGCATGTTATAGAAACCAATTGGAAATTGTTTTGACAGCCGTCTAGGTGACCAATGTTTTTTTCGATTATTCGCTAGAATTTTCTACGGTATCTATGGTTTTGGTGATGCGATTTATACGAAATTTCTCACGTAGTTTGAGTACAATATTCTTCATCAATTTCATGTGAAATTTCATCCCAATCAAATCAGTATCAGAAAAATATTTTGAACGGCCATATTAACGGAACCTCTAGTCTTACGTTGATCATTGATGAACGTGACCTCGACATTCGCGATCCAAACCCTGAACCCTGAAAATTTCGAGTCCCTAGGTCTTTTCGTTCGAAAGTTATAATTTCCTTTGGTTTCTATGGTTCTGGTCATGCGAAAAATATAGCTTGAATATATCATTCTCAATTAAAATACAAAATTTCGTCACGATCGAATCCGTAGTTTTGAAATTATCAAGAAAACTAAATTTCGAATGACCATATTTACGGAACTCCTAGTCTAATTTCGCTAATTGATAGAAGTGACCGCGATATTCGAGATCCACACCTTTCCTGGAAATTTCAAGTCCCTAGGCCTTTCCGTTCGTAAGTTATGATTTTCTATGTTTTCTATGGTTCTGGTCATGCGATCTGAGAAAAATTTAGCTTGAATATATCATTCTCAATTAAAATACAAAGTTTCGTCACGATCGAATCCGTAGTTTTGAAATTATCGTGAAAACTAAATTTCAAATGACCATGATTATTCACGGAACTCCTAGTATAATTTCACTAATTGATAGAAGTGACCGCGATATTTGAGATCCACACCTTTCCTGAAAATTTCAAGTCCCTAGGCCTTTCCGTTCGTAAGTTATGATTTTATATGTTTTCTATGGTTCTGGTCATGCGACCTGAGAAAATGTAGCTTGCATTTATGTCATTCTCAATTAAAATCCAAAATCTCGTCACGATCGAATCCGTAGTTTTAAAATTATCAAGAAAACTAAATTTCAAATGACCATATTTACGGAACCCCTTGTCTTATTTTGCTCATTGATGAACGTAACCGCGACATTCGAGATCCACACCTATCCTCCTAAGACCGAGATTATGGCTGTCTACATCTGCGTTCAAGAGTGTCTCAAAATGAACCTCAAAGGAGCGCATATCTACATAACTACGGACAGCCAGGCCATGCTGAAGTCCCAGGAATCAAATAGCCAGGGACCTCTGCAGACATGGGAATGCCATGTAGAAACTGACAAGAGGAAATGAAGTGACTCTTTTATGGGCACCTAGACATTGTGGTACTGAAGGAAAGAGCCAATGAACTTGCAAAAAAAAATCAAGGTTTACATCTGGTGGACCTAAGCCTTTCTGTGGGCTTGGAAAAGACCAGTATAAGGCCAACAATGGGAGTTGGGTAAAAGAATAACCCTCTGGAGGAAAACTCCTGGATTTCCTCAGGCAAAGAAATTTGTGGTGCCTTCACGGACCTATACCAGAAAGCTCCTGAAGCTGTCACGAGCTGAGCTTTGGGTAATTGTGGGACTGCTGACGGGTCACTGCCGGTACAAATACCATTTGTATGGTATGCGAATATCCAGAGTTGGCTGGCCTAAGAACCATACATGAGGAGAAGCCAGTCCTGAATACTCGCGAGGTAACAGCCAAGGTTTCTAAGGACGATTTCATCAACCCCAGTGACTGCCTTCCTGGGTTTGTATGAATGAGTAGGGTAAAAAACAAAAGATTCATGTGGTCGTAGTTCCCGGAAGGTTTACCAAGTCATAACGAGTTCAAATAATAATAATAATATACCAATCCTCTATTGTGAATTAAACCTGTTTTTCAACCATTGGTAACTCCATCGCAGAATGTAAGTTTCTCGAACTCCAGAATTATCTTTAAATCGTCAGGGCCCCATAAAACATTCACATTCAGAATGAATAGAGAGGGCTTCCGATGCGCTGTTGAATGCCAAATCTGCATTGCTCGGGGTTGATCAATATTAATGATATTGAAATGAACTGGCGGTCAGGTTTAACGAAATATTCATTCTCCAGAACCTTTCAACGCAAATCTCTCTATTCGATCTTTTTTCCAACGAAAGGAAATTGGGATAAAAAGCAATCCCTTATCTGAAACTTTTCAGCTCTGTTTTCTCAACATGTTTGTGCTATATATCAGTAGAAGCAGGTGAAGCATAATATTGATTCCAGTTCACGTACCTCGACCGGAATCAAAGACAGACATCAAACATACACACATCTTAAAGCCCATTAATTAATTCAGAGAAAGCGCCTTCAAACTGCTGACCGACCGGTCCGCTTGATGTGCAATCTTGCGAACAAACGTGAGCTTAACACTCAAAGGCTGCAACGACGTTCGCAGGAAATAAATGATCCTTCCTAAATTGCCGAGAAACGTGTCTCGTAAGGGAAGTGCTATATTGAAACGGGATGTTCTTATGAATCCGGGATTCCGCTTGGATGGAAGAAAAATGACGCTATTCTCATTGTACTTTTCTCCAGAGCTGTTCTGTTTTCTGATAGAAATCTCTTCATCCGTTTGCAACATTCTATCGAAGGTTGAATAACATAAAAACGACTTGATAAATGGCGTTCTGTATGGAATTCGTATTAAGTCAAATTGTGAAGATTTAGTCCGAACAAAGTATGATACGGTACGAAGAAGTTTTGAAGGATTATGACTCCTGGGACAATTTGGTTATCCAGAATTGAACAAGTTGCATGTTACGGTAACAGGATTATTTCGAAACCAGCAAGCTACAGGTCGTGTTCTACTGTATGTGACTAGTGCCTTCGTTGAAGAAGGTCACGAAGGATTGGCTTACGCAATTATAGTCTTCCAAGCTATACAAAATATTTCAAAAAATTCCAGAGGTATGAACTTCTACGTCAAAATAGACAACGAGTACTCCACGCTCAGATACTTGTAAGGGGGGGGGGGGTGTTGTTTATTCTCGGGTAAATTGCCTATTTAGTGCACTGTATTTGTTTAATCAAAGTTCTTGAGGGCAAAGATGATTTCCAGGAAAGCACAATAGAGAGATGTTGGAATCTAATCTACTCAAAACAAAACAATATTCTGACCTGACTTTGACCTGTAGTATGCAGAGCGTGGGTTTATACTATGAGTCTGACTCGAGCGAAGTAGTTATGCAATGGTTGCAGGTTGCTGGTTACTGATTCCACTGCCCTCGACACCGAGTTTCAACCCTTGGTGGAGATAGCCGGGAAGCGCGCTTTTACACCCAGAATTGTGATGGGCTACTTGTAGTTACCCTTGCGCACAAAGAGACAAAGCAGGCATAACGCAATGAGCCAATTCGAAGTTGTGTGATTATTCACATATCTACAAGAAATATCGATAATATACAAAGCTGTGACCGAAACGGTGTCCAATAGTGAGTCCTAGGCACTCTGCTTTATAAAAAAATATACAGGGTTACAGGGAAAGTCGTACTGAATATTGAAGGATGTTATTATTCAGGTCATTTCTGATGGATTTGATTTTATAATATAGTGTCCGAAACTTAATCGTTATGAAGATATTGAGTTTTGAGGATTTTTTAAAAATCCTCTCCTTTTAGTATTTTTATCGATTTTTTCCGGATGGGAGCTTCTAGCAGCCCTTTCTCTGATGTATATATTCAGAGGGCATGTCAATCAACAAAAATAGAACCTTTTACTGACAGCTTAATAAGACTGCTCGACAACGGTTAGAATTAAAGAATTTTCACAAAGTGTTCTTAAATTTGAAGCGCTTTTTCTGAAGAAAAAATCATGGAACTTTTTCTGCAGAATAGTTTAGAAACTTTTACGTCTCTTCAGCTTTTCAAAAAGGTATAACACTTTATAATATTAAATAGGCAAAACATTGACCAAATGACAGTTGAGCTAGTAGCGGCAGCCTTGTCGAACATGAATTATAACAAAATTACGAAAAGCACTGCCGTGAAGGCAGGAGACATCTGGACAAAATATTGTTTTGATATATCATTCTCGATTAAAATACAAAATTTCATCTCGATCGAATCCGTAGTTTCGAAATTAACGAGAAACCAAAATTTCAAACGACCGTATTTACGGACCCCCAAGTATAATTCTGCTCATTGATGCAGGTGAACGCGACATTTCAGATCCACACCTGTTCTGAAAATTTCAAGTCCCTAGGCCTTTCCGTTCGAAAGTTATGATTTTCTAGGGTTTCTATGGTTCTGGTTATGTGATCTGGAGAAATGTAGCTTGAATATATCATTCTCCATTAGTATACAAAATTTCGTCACGATCGAATCTTTAGTTTCGAAATTATCAAGAAAACTAAATTTCAAACGACCATATTTACGGAACCCCTTGTATAATTTTGCTCATAGATGAACGTGATCACGACATTCGATATCCACACCTATCCTGAAAATTTCAAGTCCCTAGGCGTTTCCGTTCAAAAGTTACAATTTTCTATGGTTTCTATGGTTCTGGTCATGCGATCTGAACAATATTTCACATGTGGCTTAAACACCTCATTCTCCATTTGAGTGCAAAATTTCATCTCAATCAAATCTGTAGTTTTCAAGTAATCGGGGGAACAAAACTTTGAACGGCCATATTTACGGAACCCCTGGCGGCATTTGGCCCATTAACGAACTTAACCGAGGCATTCGGGAACTGAACCCATACTGAAAATTTTAAGTCTCTAGGTTGTTCCGTTCGAGAGTTATCGTGCGGACGGACGGACGGACAGACTCGAATTTTCCGACGGATTCGTCATCAGTGAGTTCAAATTCGAAAAATACAGACATCGTGACGAAATGATATAGCCCTCGTGTAAGTTGTACGAGCGCTCAAAAATATTGCTCTGTTTTTCTCTGTTTTATTTACGTATTTTAGCTATTTCTGTGCTCGAGAGACAAAGAAATGCAGTCTCAGGTATGTAATTTTATATCTTGGCGTATAATCTGCTCATGCGATTCTTTCGTGGTAGATTTGTTATCCGTAATTTTTTTGTGAAAACGCGACTTGGCTTTGATATTTGAACTGTTACTGTGTGACGTGGCTTGTGTCTTGACTTTGACTTGTATTGTGAACATGTCTTTGACAGAGTTTATCGAAGACAATGAGAAATTAGGTCTGTTCTAATACGATGGACTGACATGAGAATTCTTCGTATTCTTGATGGTGACGACGACGAAGCAAATGAAATAGTACCTTAAAGCCGACCCAACCATGTCAACAAAAAATTTTCTCGCTAGACGACGAATGCAATGCAAACTCCTAGAAAATACCCTAACCATTACACGCCAGTACTAGTAACGGAAGGAGAGGATCCATTGGGACTTGATGTCTGGAGATTTATGCTCAATGCCGATATTGAAAATCCGGTCTTTTTTCGTGTGGACAGATGAGTCGAACTTTGGCATCACAAATTATCATAACGCCCATGATTGGGCTCCCAAAGTGCAAGATAACCCAAAGAAAGAACAAGAAGGTCAAAAGGACATTCAGTCGGAATGTGTGGATGGCCATAATACCAAATTACTTGATAGGGCCATACTTCCTGCCTATTTTAGCTACTAAAAAAGTACCCTCTAGTACCTTAACTGTTATTCAGTCAATGTTTTGCCTATTTAATAGCAAGTGTGATACCTTTTCAAATAGCTACGGAGGCGAAGAAATTTTCGAACTTATTTTCAGAATAAGTAACATAAAATTTTCTTCAAAGACAGCGCTTCAAAGTTTAAAACACTTAGTGAAAATTCTTTGATTCTAACCGTTGTCGAGCAGTCTTATTAAGCTATTAGTAGAAGGTTCAGTTTCTGTTGATCATTTTAATTGATTGGCATGCCCTCTAACTAGATACATCGAAGAAACGGCTCCTAGGAGATCCAATTCGAAAAAAATCGATAAAAAAGCCAAAAAATAAGAGTTCTTCAAAAAATTTCCAAAACTCAATATCTCCATAACCAAATCCATCAGAAATGACCTGAATAATAACGTCCTTCAATATTAATATTCAGTACGACTTTCCTTATATCTGTGATTAACATGTTAACTACATACATTATGCAGATGATACAGTAATAGCTACCAGTCATCGAAGGTGGCGGAGTGTTCATAAATCAGTTGAAAAAGTAAAATATTGAGATTAATGTGTAAGAGACCCAATCAATTCTCCTGCGAAGAAGGGAATTGGAACTATCGAATAAACAAACAGAGATAGAAATAACTGAGTGTAATACTACCAAAGATGAAGGACTCACATGGAAGAGCATTATTGAATAGGAGATGAATATAAAGAATAGTTCGAAAAGTACTCACGTCTGGAGCTTCTGAGCGCTTATTCAACCACCTTGTAGGTAGATCCATCTTGTAGGTGGATGACCGAGCGCTCAAAAGTTTCTGGCTTCACGTCAGTGCTTAAGATGACCAATTTTATTTGTTTCAATATCATTTTCACGCCGAGTCTTGAGTTCCTGTTTTCGCTCAACATTTTCTTTGTCTTTCTTTTGGTCGAAGGATAAACCTACTATCGCAAAAACGTTTTCATGACACACCTTGGAGAGATTGGATTTGAAAATGAGCAATATTTCTCTGGATGGAATTTACTAAGTTGTCATTGTTATCGGTTACATAAGATCGGTTAGTTTATCTAAATGAAATTCGGCAGAAACTTTCAACTCGTTATTTTGCGAATAAAAACTAAATTTCAATCGTATCTGTTGTTACAGAAATATAAGGAATTTTTCATTCTATTATTCGTTGAAATTCAAAATGGTTCCGGATAAAATTTGATATGTCCCTCGAAGGGAGAGGCCTGGTGTTTTGAAATTCTCAGGGTAACTTCGAGGTCTGAAAAGGCCGAAATTAATGAACTGAACCCGCCAAAGGGTTCAGTAGATACAGCCATTTGTTTCTTTTCCTTAATAATTCAAAAAATACCGATTTGATCGAATTGAAATTGTAATTAGTTGTAACATAACGACAAAAAGGTTCCTGTGGAATTTAATGAGGATTGTATTCCTAGAAGATTCAAAGAATTATTTTTCAAAAACATCAATCAATCAAACAATTAAACAAAAGTTTTTCTAGATAAACTATTGAAGCAAGCCAACAAATCGACAATCTGACGAATAATGTTGTAGCTTGAACCCGTGCGACAATTTTGCCGTAATGTTTACGGTGGTTACAAATGGTAGCCAGGAAGCCAGGAAATTTTTTCACGGACCTTCAGAGATTGGAAGCGGTGATTGCCCCTGTGGCGAACAGGTTACGTGAGTGGAGAAATTTTCTGCGATCGCCGCTGCGTTCCATTGTATGGGCAGTCTGTTCATCCTGAGCTGACGAGACTCGATATAAGTCGAAACCGGTTTATAGATGCGATGGATTGATTTGGTGTTCTCTGGGGTGAAGTGGATTGATTTGTTGGCTTGCTTTATGAGAAGATTTTTGTTTTATTTATGTAATTGAAAACTTCAGGTAGGCAGCCAATATATATTTCATTTTTCAAAACTTCAGTATCTCAGAAAATATTCTCCAAATCCTGCTGAAAATTTGTGTCTACATATATGAGGCGTCGATTCAATGAGTTATGTGGAAACTCAGTTTTACAGCTAGAGGCCAGGCAATAGAGCAGATAAAGGGTCATTCTGTGACAAACATCGTAGAAGAAAACCACGAATGTGGGGGTACATGGGGTGGTCCCCCAAGCATATTATTGCTTTTCTTGTAATTTTGAAAAAACACCACAAAAACGTTGTTTTTTTAGTTTTTTGCATGTTAAATCTGAGCCAATGGAGCGATGCTGATACTTTCAACAACAGAATTGTGGAAATTGAAAAGTCGAAGAAAATGAGTACTAGTGCAACTCAATCGGGTAGTTATTACCGTAGAAAAGTCGGAAAAACCCTGAAAATCAGCGTTTTTTTTAATTCAACTAGTGGTTGGTGGGTACTTTGAGTGTGCACAACCAGGACGTTGTCGGATAAATTGTTTTTGCGAAATTGTGATTCGAAATATTTTAGGCACTATTTTCCGGAAGGACTGGATGCGTCGGAAGTTGTTCGATTCCAATTCACAAAACGGATTTTGAAAGTAGAAGATCTTGATTTTTCGTCGAAAAGTAGCAAAAAAGGTGAAAACTACGAGGAAACATGACCAAAACCGGCCCAGTGCTCCATCTGGGACGGATAGTGAGGGGAGCCGGCCGACGCGGGGAAACGAAAAACGCGCTGCGGCCGGCGCGAATATTTCCCCCCAATATTTGACTGCAATCGAGCGTTCGGTTGGTTCCGGTCATGTTTGCACGTTTTTTCTACCTTTTTTGCAACATTTCAACGAGAGATCAAGTTGGACGTTTTGTAGTACTATACTTCAACTTTCAGAATCCGTTTTGTAAATTGAAGTCGGACAACTTCCGACGCATCCAGCCCTTCCGGAATAAAGTGCCTGAAATATTTCAAATCGCCTATTAGCCACTACTTTTCTCCGGAAAACCAGCGCTACAACTT
The DNA here is from genome assembly GCA_963966015.1 of Aphidecta obliterata. Taxonomy (NCBI): domain Eukaryota; kingdom Metazoa; phylum Arthropoda; class Insecta; order Coleoptera; family Coccinellidae; genus Aphidecta; species Aphidecta obliterata. Next base: position 18,277,344 of record OZ014435.1, on the reverse strand, counting down.
TGAAATTGGCCGAGTTATGGAGTTTTGAAAAAACGCTGATTTTTACGGTTTTTCCAGCTTTCCTCCGGTAATGATGACCAGATTGCATTTCACTAGCACTCATTTTCTTCGTCTTTTCGTTCTCTACAATTCGTCTGTTGAAAGTGTCAGCATCGCTTCATTGGTTCACAGTTTACAAGCAAAAAACACGATTTTTTTTTGTGTTTCTTCACAATTACAAAAAAAGTGATCATATTTCGTATCGAAAACATTCCACTAAACATCCAAGGACCACCCCACGTAACCCCCCACTCGCGGTTTTTTTCTACGATTTTTGTCACGAAAAAATCTCTATTGCCTGGTCTAAAAATATACCGATTTTTCGAGATTCATCTCGGAAATTATACAATGCCGAGTTTTTTCATTTTCAGTCTCTGTCATAGAAAAATCCAAAGTCAACGTTTCTTCTCGAAAACGTGACATTTAGAAATCTCAACGGAAATCCTTCTATTGGTTCCATCGGAAGACGAGTCGAATCACTCCAACTTGAAAACCCGAAGCCGGTCGGCAGAGGACAAGTGGTTTTCGTAACAAGTGGGTTCGCAGTGATATTCTGAGGGTCAGGACCGTTCAATAAACCAGATCTCCTCGCGGCTACTACGTCACGTGCCAATTTTTCGTGGAGAATATTCAGCGGCTGGATCGATAGACCTTGTGGCTGATCCGGCGTTCCTTTAGGCTGACGCTCTCCGAGGATTCCCGCGTCTTCCTTTTGAAATCCTTGCGGTGCTCCATTCTCTCTCTCTCGCCCTGCGAAACTATTAATCTGCAAATACCCGGCGCGGCGTCGACCTGGGATGGATTTGAGTTTCTCTCTATTGGATTTCGAGGAGGCAATATCCGTTTATTTGTGAAGTAGCCTGAGAGCTAATACATGATGTGCTACATCCCTAGAGACGCAGTTTCTTAAGCTGAAACTGTTTTGTGCGTACTTGTATAGAAGATAGGGTGGGGTAGATTTATTGTTCCTAGGTTTTGAAGAATCTTACACATACACAGACACTATTTCCAGTCTTTTCAAACTGCTAATTATTTCTTAAAACTCTCTAATCTGCCCCCTAAAGAAGTGTTATGTAACTATCTTGAAAACCATTCACTAGTATTCCTCAAGTTTGACCTCTTTTTTACACTTGATAGTGATACCAAGCGCAATTTTCTGAATTATTACAAGCTGAGTCAAATAAGATAAGTTTTATCGAATTCAAATTAGTACTTTTTCAGTAGGTATTTTCGGAACCATTGAATTTTACTTGCTCAAAATGTTCGCGAATGAGATCTATTCCTTGAAACAGTTTTTCCACAAGTGGAATACACCTTGATTCATCAAATTTATCTAGGAAGGCTATGAAAAGCCAGGTACTTCCTGTGAATGAGGAACTGGGCGTCTTTCAGAAAATAAATCTGAATAGGGCCACATGTAGCGATTATTACGATTGATACCTTTGACGTTGACTGCACAAAAAATAGCAATCGTCAGCATGGTACATGGTTCTCTCCAAACTTGAGAGATTTCCTCTTTCTAACCGTCTATTGCCGCAAGTTTTCCGTACAAGTGTTACAACGAAGTGAACCAGATATGCGTTTTTACGACGTCCTGAATGGGTTTTCTTCAGTGAATTAACCACATGCACACAACACAGCAGGGTGTTGCCTTCTACTTGAAGCCATTCCGAAAAAGCAAAATAAATAATAAATCCAAGAAATCTGAGAAAAGTAACAAAACTAACTTTGAACTGTGGAACGCCTTCTTCCTCTTCTTCTAACCTGAGTGAAGGTCTTGCAATTATTCAGATAGAAAATCTAGATTAAACGAATCTTGCAACCAAATTGGTTGAAACGAACCTTATTAAACTTAATCATTTATTTATTCATTTAACATTAGAAACACAAACAGGCCAGAGACCTGTCACACATATCACTTCTAGATGAAAATCAGCGAAAACTTAACCACCATAGCAAAACAAACTAAAATAAAAAAATTAAAGCAAACAAAACCTCACTATATCAAATATGTTTTTGAGCACTCGTACTACTTACTCGAGGGCTATATCATTTCGTCGCGATGTCTGTATTTTTCGAATTTTGAACCGAAAATGGTCTCAATCGACTGAGTTCAACTTACTGATGACGAATCCGGCGAAAAATTCGAGTGTGTCCGTCCGGCCGTAAGCACGATAACTATCGAACAGAACAACCTAGAGACTTGAAATTTTCAGTGTGAGTTCAGTTCCCGAATGCCTCGGTTAATTTCGTTAATGGGCCAAATTCCACAAGGGGTTCCGTAAATATGGCCGTTCGAAGTTTTGTTCTCCTGATTACTTGAAAACTACAGATTTGCATTCGAATGGAGAATGAGGTGTTCAAGCTACATGTGCAATTTTGTCCAGATCGCATAACCAGAACCATAGAAACCATAGAAAGTTATAACTTCCGGAGGGAAAGGCCTAGGAACTCGAAATTTCCAGGGTAGGTTTGGATCGTGAATGTAGCGGTCACGTTCAGCAATGAGCAGAATTAGACTAGGGGTTTCGTAAATATGGCCGTTCAAAATATTTTTTTTCTGATAATTTCGAAACTACTGATTAGATTGGAATGAACAGATACAACTAGCTGGAGAATAATGTATTCAATGTACGTGCGAAATTTTGTCCAGATCGCATCACCAAGACCATAGATAATGTAGAAAATTCTAGCGAATTATCGAAAAAAAATTGGTCAGCTGAAGCACTGACATGAAGTCTGGAGTTTCGCCCAAGTTTGAGAATTTTTTTGACAGATCTCAAAAATTCCTTGAATTGATTTCTAAATTCGGAAAATGCGAATCTACCTACAAGGTGGATGTACGGGCGCTCAAAAGCTCCTGACTTCACGGCAGTGCTTTTATATTTTTTTGAGCTGTGGTACAATACATCGATAGTTCGTAGCTCATTGCAGGTTCGGAACATTGTGAATAATGGACAGTTTTTGGATGCATTTGTCCTTCTAAAAGGAGCATGAAAAATCTCAAAAGATCTTAGATTAAAATAAGGGACAATAATGCTTAAATCCTGTAATAAATCCGGTACCTGCAACTCACTACTTACAATTTTCCTCAACATAAGTACATCGCAAGTAGAAATCAAATCAAAATTTTTTTCTGGCTACATAATAAAAATTAACGCTTTCATCAGAAACAGAGAAATAACCTCTAAAACTCAAATATCCCAGCACTTTATTCTGTATTCGTTCGATTCTTCCTATGTAAACTTTATACTCATCTCTGATATGTAGTCCTCTCCATTGGAAGTTCTGGAAGAGTCGAAATGCGAAAAGCAAATGGCCTGTCTCTGGTGTGAGATCCAAGAGCAGGTGGAAACATTTGATCTTCGCAGTTACAACAGTTGAACATCGCCTCTGGCGAGATTTCAGGGAAAGAGTTATCTATGATCTTTTTTGATCCCAGAAGTTCCTGGTTTGGGTTCTAGGAAAATAATATGATTTCCTTGGTATCACCATGACTTGGATACTAAACCTAGTATTTCAAAAGTTGGATGTTGAATTAATATTGTAAAAGTCGAATGTAACAATAACGCTGCACATCTTTATAACTAACCTAGGTACTATAAAAGTAGAATGCTAGAATAGTACCAGAGATTTACAACAAGTCAATACCTATCCTAGAAAAATCATATATTTTCCTTTTCTTGGAAGAAGGTAACTAATTGAAGTTGATTGGTTTTAATTTTGGGAATAGAAAGTGAAGACAAAAACATAGAAGGTTTCATTTGAATAAGACAGAGATCGTTGGCGTAGTAAAAAACAATTCTTGAATCTATTACAGCTGAATTTGGTATGGAAACAAAATATAATCATGCCAATGTGGACATAATACAATTATTTGAAAATGTCCATCGAAGAAAAAGAAATCACATATAGAGGAACCTATCTGTTTAGTTTCTGAGGAAGTGTCTGCTGTATATCACACAAACTTCGCTCTTCAACTTGAATATTTTGATGGAGTACTATAATTTCGATACATGGATGGCACTTGGCTCCCATATTCACAGAGAAAACAATAAATTGTAGAATACACGATATTCATCTTAAACTAGGTCGTGTGCACCGAACAATCTCAAAAATAATAGATCCCAAGTTTCAGAACTACATGTAACGTTTGTAGGTTGTGTTCTCTCTAAAAAGGTTATGATGGTTTGAATATGAAAATAATATTTCTTGGCGCATTTCCTCAATGTCTGCCTTGAAGATAGTTATTTCACATTACGTCGTTATGGAGGCAGCGAAGAGGGCATCATCCTTAGAATTTAATAATATTAGACCCATCAGTTTATTGCCAGCCTCTTCCAGAATTCTGGCGACGCATCAGCTTTTCCGGCTGCTACTCACTTTAATAGGTGTCACCCCAAGAATTACTTCGTGCCAAATCAGTTTTTTCAATTCTGCTGAAATTGCGGTTGATTTTTCCACAATCTACTAGAAAAATATACAAGAGTGTGTTTTCTAGGATAGAGAGAAATCTGCATTTCGTTTGGTTAGGATGGGAGGTGCACAGGGGTCTTTTGAAAGCCCATCCTATTTTTATCTATACCCCAGACCAGTTTTGATTTATAATGGCTTCTATAATTACGCGGAAAATACCTATAGTCCATTTAAGAATTATTGACATCGAAGCAGGCCATGAACGTCCAGTCGAGGCTTTATTTGTAGTTACAAAAAAGTTACTGTTTTAATCATAGAAATAAAACATAAATATAACCTAGAGAAGTGTTCAGTATACGAATTATCGAATAATTAGTAATTAAGCCGGAATATTTCGACTGCAATTTAAAAATGGGAATTCAGGTTCAACGTTATATATATTAAGAAATGGAACCCCCAAATAGAAAACTAGAACAGGAAACTCACCACCATAATCTACACCCTCAATAGTATGAAATACCATATCCAACAAGATACATTGAAGCTCCTATACACAGCCGATTTTCAGTCAACTCTTTCATATGGCATTGTTTACTGGGGAAACAGTACATCGGAAAGAAATATTTAAAACACACAAGCAAGCAATCCGAGCTATGTATAGAATGAAATATAGAGAGACTTGTAGAAGTGTTTTCAAAAGGAATAAAATCCTGACGTTAACAGCAATATATGTGCTGAAGTATGTTATCTTCCTAAAAAGCCACAGTGAACTATTTGAACCGTTTCTGAACAACAACCCAACTAGGAAAATTGATCCTTATATATACCCGAGGCAACAATTGACACTAGCACAGAATAATGTGAAATACATGTGCATGAAGATCTACGATGCGTTACCCAAACAGTTTCATTCGATATAATATCGCACCCGTCGTAGAATAAGGAGACAACTCAAAAATTGATTTGAAGTTTTGGTTTACCGAAGTTTTCGTTCTATACTTTTGTGTACTTACTCAATTTAACACGCTGAACATTCGTAATAACTGCAGCAATCCATTTGAACATTATAACTCTAGCACCCAATATTCAATTAATGCACTTTTTCCCATCGTGGTGGAATATTCCACTGTTTTTCCAAAAAATTTGAAATGTTACCTTTTTTCACGAACAGTCTCTTATGTGGCGGAGAGGCCAACTAGAGTTATTCTGATATTGCAGGTAAGAAAGGGGATACTTCCCGAGTTCAATACCGTCACTAACACAAAATGGATCTTTTTTGAGTTGTCTCCTTAGTCTACGACCGGTGAGATATATATTATTATTAAAATAAGAGAGAAACAAAAATTAAGAGTCTATGTAGTACATGAAGAATTTTGACATGAAAATTGTACTGTAACTACCAATATATGAACCAATTTCTGTTGAATACTTTAAGAAAGTCAATTTTTATTTTCATTCATTAAAACTGTCCATGAATTATTGAAAATATTATAATTGATGAGCAATTTTACAATTATTCAGTATACCTTTGAATTTTGAACAAAATAGCATGTGTTCAATTTCAGTACGAGCAGAGGAAATGTGTACAGGGTACCATACAGTATAAGTATAATAAATAAACTTGAAACATCTACGAATGATACAAGAGCAAAGCTGAAAATCTCTTTGAAAACTTTGTTTCCAAGTATAAGTGTAGTAATTTGGATGTGTTTATTGAATAAGCTGACATTATCCTATTGATGGGCATCCTTTTGCAGTGGAGGTTTCAATTTTTCAATAACCGATTTATGAAATAATTCACTATTCATAGTAATCCTTATCATTAATACCACTTTCAAGAATCAGATCACATCCAGGTAAAAATCCATCCATTGTTCCAGCATTCAAAATAGTGCACCTTCTGCCTTTACCCTTGAATATACTCGGCATACCTTTTGGATTATTTTCTAGTCTCCACTGACGAATTTGAATACTGTTTTCTAATATCCAAGTTTCATCTAGATAAATGATTTTTATGTTTTGTTCCATGTATTCTCGGTATTTATCACAATATCGTACTATATTTATTATATTTTTCTGTTTATCAATAAGAATTTTCCTTCGATCAACTGTTTTGTATTGTATCCAATTTTTTTTATGATATAATATAATGTTGACTTTGATCGATTGAAATCTAGGTGCTCTTTGGTCAGTTCGAAAAGGATCGTTTTTAATTCTAGCAAAAACAAAGTCATTCAATGTCTCTTTGAAGGAATAATCATATTGCACAGGTTTTCTTCCACTTCTAATTCTAGCCTGTAATAACATGCTAATATTCTACGGACAGTGCTTGGTGAAATCTGAAAATTTAAGAGACATTGATCAATCAGAGTACACTTTGAGTAGGTGAATAACAGTTTACCTGAAACACTAGCGAAACTCGATTAATGCTAGCGGAAATATATGCCAAATCTTCGAAAAACTCGAAGTAACACCGACAAACTGCCTGGTGTTCTCTTGTTAGGCGCGATGTATCCTGGTGAATTCCAGCCATTTTCATAGCATAAGACAAAAAATACTCAAATTCAAAGCTAATTTTTATAATTATTCACCAATATCTTCGATAAAATCATCAAAGCAAGATCTCTATGGGTTATGTTAGGGTTATTCCTATACCAACCTGAATTCAGCAACCCAAAATATTACTGAAGAGTCTATTACCAACTTGAATTCGATTTTTCAAAGCCTACCGAGATGTCAATAATTCTTAAACGGAGTATAGATTTTGATGCCTCTCGCTGCGACTGCGCGAGCTTCTCTTAGCTCGGTAGCTGATATGAATGATATATGGGTCTCCGAATCACCAACTGAAGATGAATTTCGTAAAATAACCTTTTTTTTTCACGACAATCACAAAACTGCTGTTGAGTTGACAGTTGACTTGGTGCAGATGGGTCAGACGAGGAAGAAATTGTGTCAGTCGATTATCCTGTCCATTTTCAGTTATCGTGGTGTTCTTTAATATAATACATTTTCAGCTAAGTACACGAGGCAGATAACTCGAGTGGCTCAGAATAGCTGTAGTGTCCATATATATCCCACTTACGGCAACAAGGAACTGAATATTTCACTTAACCATAAAATATTCAACTTAAGTGGATTCGATGAAACTTCAAATAGTGAAAAAATAAAGCTACTTTTCGAGCGCTCGTTCTACTCACACGAGGGCTATATCATTTCGCCACGATGTCTGTATTTTTCGAATTTCGAGCTGAAAATGGTCTCAATCGACAAGATTCGACTCACTGATGACGAATTCGTCGAAAAATTGAAGTCTGTCCGTCTGGCCATTCGTAAGCACGACAACTTCCGAACGACCTAGAGACTTGAAATTTTTAGCATGGGTTCAGTTCCCGAATGCCACAGTTCAGTTAATGGGCAGAATTCCTCTAGGGGTAAATATGTAAATATGGGCGTTCGAATTTTTGTTCTCCTGATTACTTCGAAAGTACTTATTCGATCGAGAAGAAATTTTGCACTCAGATGGAGAATGACGTGTTCAAGCTACGTGCAATTTTGTCCAGATTACATGACCAGAAACATAGGAACCATGGAAAATTATAGCTTTCGAACGGAATGCGCGAAGATTTCAAGAAGTCGATTTTTCTCATCGAGCGAATAAAAGAATCCTTTCATCTAAATCACTATCAGAAGTGTATTTATTTTTTCAAGGGCGTTCATTAAGCTACTGATGTATTCCACATTGAAGCTGCTCGAAACAAGGGCAGGATTAGAAGAAGACGAAAAACAGAAAACGTTCATGGTTATGTTGTTTATGCTGAGACCTAAAAACTATGCAAATTAACCAGAGGCGGATTATAAAACGAGCCAAGGGGTGGACACATTATTTTCACGGTGTTTTCGGGCCATCCAGGCCATTTATCTACTCCCAAAGTAACAGGGAACAGTTAGCACCAATATATTTCGACAGAGCGCGGTTTTGGGAATTGTTCATATTCCCTCATTGTGAGAACTTTCCGGGTGGGATCGAGAGATTATCGGATTTATACAGGAATTTCTGGGAAGAAAAAAGTTCAAAGCTCCTTCCGGTAGAATGTTCTATCAATCCATCAGGGAAAAACACTACTCACTTTGCGTTCGAACCTCTAAAATCGTTATCGAAGAAAACCTGAAACTTTTCAGTCATTTCAATATTCCTCCATTCCTCATATACCTAATTGAGTAAATGTTTATTATATTATTATGAAAAAGTTTTTTGGTTCTCGAATGAAACGTTATTCCATAATTCACCTCGGCCTCTATATTTTGTAAATAAAGTGGCCTCAGATTCTTCGGTATCTTCTCCTTCTACTTCGACATCCAGATCGGAGTTTTCTTTTCCGACGAGTTAACTTCTTAGGATTCTCTGTCATCATTGTGTCAGAATGACTCAAAATAGAACACCCATCCACTTTTTTCACTAAGCGAAAAATATGTAGAACCAACGATCTAATATCTGGACAAAGTAGAAGCATTGATTCTACCACTAGTTTCGTTCAAGTGAAGGACTATAAAACTCATTATCAAACGATAAGCTACCACTTCGAAGCTACATTAACAATCAACTAGCCTTCGATTACGGCCACTCACATAGATAAAACCTACCTCGACGCAAGTTAGTTAAACACTGATGTTGAAATAAGACGCCATCCACCATACTCTCAAAGTTACATGACAACCAACTAATAAATACATCTGAAGTCCCTGAGGTTGTGTTGAGAAATATACACCCTAAACTTATCGACTCTCTCCCTCCTTTCACGAAACATCAGGCCAAGGACGTGAGCCGTCGACAGCCAGTTTGAATTCCTTCTGAAATACGGAACGATATTCCACATCACAAGAAAAACGATCCCAGTCCGCTGCTACTCGAGTTTGTTCAGCTTTATCAATTTTCCTCTCACGTCCTTGAAACAAATAGACGTTTCGCATAACGGCGAAAGTATAATTGGAAGCTGTCATACTCATTAGCACTTTAATGAATTTCGTCTGGATCTTGAAATCGGGTGACATTTGCAGTTCTGAAGGGTGGAAATTGTGAAGATTGGGACAGAAACGAAAGTGAAAATTCTTCATCATGGCTTCATCTGGGGGGTTCCGAATATCCCTTTCATCTTGTAGAATTTTCACTACCGAGACTGGCATATTCTGAACTGATATATCCAAATGAAGCAATTAATGATGACAATGTCTTACAGGGTGTTCAAATAAGATGTTGGCGAACTTAGGGGCGTCTAAAATGAGCTGGTTTTCCCCTGGAATAATTATTGAACTAAAACGTTTTTTCAGTCAATTTCTATCGAATATAAAGCGAGAATAATTCATTCACGATAATACTAGCCGAAGAGCCACCCCTCATCAATGGAAAAATGTTTCCGACGACTCATGGAATCGCCGACCCGTTTCATATGCGGTTCTCGGCTATCTATGAAGCTGTTCGAAAGCTGCGTGGGATCTATTGCTTCTCCACTGTACAGCGGAGAGCCACTAGAATACCATATGGCTCTGTACGTCCAGATAGAATGGCTCTCATGGATATCACCAGATTTTCGTTGGGCGGATTGTGAAGCGAACTCATAATAACTTACAGATCGTTACATGGTATCTTTGTTTGTGACCTCAGTCAACTTTTTGTGCTCAACCGGAATAACTTGAGAGAACATAAGTTGAAACTCGCACGTGAGAGATTTCTTACCACCACTAGGCAGTATTTCCTTTTCAACAGTATATTAGAAGTTTGGAATCGACAATGTGAACAGTTTCATGAACAATTTCGACTCTGTGGCAACTTTTCTTACTTCAACATATCTTTTAGTTTGAGTTTATAGGCAAAGCCTTCCATTTCTTCGAAAAATTGAAGATATAATGATGATTGAAGACATTTATCTTTTCACATAAACCTCTGTCAATATTACGAGACCAAATGAGTCATATCCTTTTCACCCTAACATAATCGATACTCATATGTGAGTTGATTCCAGAAAAGTAATTTAGTTGCATCTGAACCATTAGTCCCCAACGTAACAACACTCACAGGGAGCATGGCTGTTTTCCTAGCCCATGAATAAAAACTCTCCCTACCTAAATTGAAGCATTATTTACTTCTCCTCGAAAAGAAAGATTCCGCTCATATCTAGTATCGAGAATAAACAACCAAAGATCATAAAATGAACCACAAATGCGTATGCGGCAAATATTTCATAATTTCAAAAGATGGAATCACCGAATATGAGAAAAATTCTCACCAGATAACCACCAGATAAGAAGAACACAATTTTTTTCCAATATTGTGTAACGTTATAATTTCACATCATTGTTTATTTCCACCATGCACTATGGAAAATTGCGAAATTCCACCTAACGCTATCGTTTCTATTTTCAATGTTTGAATTCCTTCCCCTTTGGTACATTATATATTTATCATCTCGCTAATGTAATGTGATATTTCCTGGATCTCCGTGCTTGAATTGCTGAAATTCGTTCCTTCTGTTTGTTTGTTTTGGAATTTGTGTAGAGTCCGTCATTGTCATTCCGTTTGCTTTTATGTCACGGGTAAGATCTTTTTGGCCTCTACGTATGATTTCCGGACTTATAGCCGTTACCATGGATTTGAATTTACAGAGTGCTTTATTTAGTGTATGCAAGATACAACATCTCAATAGGAATTACCGAATAGCATTATCAAATAATTTTCGATTTCTTTTTATTCTTTTTCTTGGTTGTCAAATTCGACAGTTGGTATCTCTGTGAGAACTTTGGGAATGAGGTGTCAATGGGATATTCTGTCAATTCTGTGTAACTGTGTGAGATATTGGAAAACGTGGAGTAGATTTTTGAATTGAAGAAATTGTGATCTTGGATCATCCTTGTTATAGGCGATTATAACTTCAATTTGAAGAATTCCCTGTGAGGTTTACTGAAATATTTCTGGGATTAACGTTTTATATTTTTCCACGAGGACTGCTATTTTTACGAATCAGCTGTTCGACATCTAAGAGGTATGAATATCCTTTTGTTTCTTGAAAGACAATTGTGTTGAGAAAAAATGTTCTGTTGGACTTTCCACGAAGAACTGAATACATCTTGCTTCAATTCCCTCGAACAACAACTTAGAGGTATGGTATCATTTTTATAGTAAGAACCATGTCTTATATTTCTTTATTAGGGTTCACGTATACGGCGGAAGTTCAAGAAGTTTCACGTATACGCCGCAGGCTGTAATTCACGTATACGGCGGAGACTGTAATTCAGGCTGTATTTCAAGTGTGAGCTGTTCAAGTATACGAGTGCCTTTCGAGTCAGCTATTGGAAGTATCCAAGCGTCTCCATTTCGAGCCCCTTTTCGTACAAGCATTGTTTGGGTGCTGGCACTGCACTGTGAATTCTACATGGGATCTCGCTTATGGGTTAAGGTGACCAGTGCTTCGCACTGGCATTAAGATCATTGTCTGTAACTATCAATAACATATACTCAAGGTAATCAGTGATTTGAAGATCATACCGCATATCGGTTGATAACTTATACTTTGGTGATATAATTTTTGGTTGGTTATAGCTATTGTAAGCTTGTTAGCAGTTATAGTGGGGTGCACTTCACAAATTGCGTTTGGGTACCAGCAACGGTACAAGTGTATCCCTTCAGGATTTTTTTTGTTAACCAATTCTTTTGGTTATATTGTGTTATTGAACTACCGTTATTGGTCTGTCATAGTAACAGAGAGTTATAGTGGAACTTAGCCAAGTTAGGCTGATTAAAGTTTTGTCAGTACCGATTTAGGTGCAAGTTAGTGTTGGTATTAGGGTAGTGATCGAGAGTCCGTCTGGCTCCCGATTTGATGATTTTCATTGTTTATTTTCTTTTCTGCGCATTGTACTCATCAACCACTGCATTTTAGTTTTATTAAGGCATTAAAATCAAACCTTTGAGTAATTTTGTTTACTGCTACTCTGGTAGAGGGGTACGCAACTTTGTTTTCTCTTCAATAGGCAGGCATATCTCTACGTGGCGCCATTTTCCATTTCCTTATTTACTCACTCCCATCTTCCCTGAGTGTAGCCGCGAGCCTAATTGCCTTGTGACCGGCTCCCTCAAAGTTAACGTCACAATTGAAACAGTTCAAATAAATTAGATAATTTGAGGGGGGTTTCATTGCACTGCGACCTAAAGGTCTATTGTGCCCCCCTTCAGAGCTGTTCTCGCCATTACGTATCTCGCCTCCAATTCCAGAGTTCTAATGAACTCTGATATCTGGGATGGCTTCAAGGAGGTAACTTATTCATTTCTACAGGTCTTTCGGCATTCCTTGCATTGGCTCGCGATGACGAGGCATTCCGTCAACAGGTGATCCGGAGTTTCTTTTTCCTCCCCACCGAATCTGCACTCGTCATTTTCTGCTACACCCATTCTCATGAGGTGTTTCTTGAGGAGGCAATGCCCTGGAAGGTATCCAATGACAAGGTGTAGCATGTTCTTGCTAAGATCCAGATACTTCCTAGATCTCGCATTATACTCTTTTGAGAATTATCTAACCCAGAAAGATTCCGCCAGAGTATTCACTTCAGGTTTTTTCTTTCTCCTGAAATACTTTTTGTAGGTACATTCACCTATACCACAGAAAGGTTCTGGGCGAATAAAAAGTGTTTGTGCTCCTTTTCTGGCCAGTGTGTTGGCCTCTTCATTTCCTTCGATCCCCTAGTAACCATCAACCCAGACTAAACAAACATTGTTATTCTTGCCCATTTCGTTGATTTTTCTTCGCAATACCAATACTATCTTAGAATGAATGAGATCTCAGTGCTTTAATTGCACGCTGACTATCCGAATGTATCGCTATGTCACATGTCTGATAGTTTCATTTCCACCATCCATTGAAAGACGCTTGGACAGCAGCCTATCGAATGTAAGCATTTGGTGCTAGCACCTAATACTCCAACGCTAGTCCCTGTCGTGATTTTAGGAACATCTGTGTACCATTTGACGGTTTTCTTTTCGAGAGCTGGGATTGTGAGCTCCCCTCCCCAATTATTCTTTTTTCTATAGAGCATCGTATTGGAGATTTACTCGATGGTAGTTTTCTTTATCATCTCGTCACCAAGCAGGTCCGCTGATGGGATGTATTTGTTCATAGAGGATCAGGCTATCTGATTCCTTATTCCTGCGCTGCTGGTACCTTCCCTGGATAGTCTCAGGATGGCCTCATGAGCTAATCTATCTATCACAAGATGAAGGGGTGTGAGATCTCCAATGGACTCTAATGCTCTATTTGGGCCCGCTCTCATAGTGATACAAACACTATTATGTCGGGACTGACACGCCAGACTATTGCCCCATGAGTTGCTACGGTCTCACAATCATGACGTACATTCATCGCAGCATTTTTGGGTTACATCCCTAAGTCTTACCAGCCAGGCTCCTGCAAGCCATCGAGGCCTCAACAGTAACCTCGATAAGCTTATTCCATAGAAGTTTGATATCTGGGGTTATTCCCAGATATTTTACTTTACACTTCCACTCTTTGATGACTTCATTCAGAGAAATGGGTCTCATAGCTTGAAGTTTTCTTTTCCGAGTAAATGGGATTACCGAGATCTTGGTTGGGTTGATGTTCAGTCCAACGGAGAAGCACCATTGTTCGATTATTCTGAGGCCCTCTTACATTGAATCGCGTGAAACAGTTCAAGAAAAACATTACTTATTTTATCTATGCCTCATATGTTCTTATGTACAACTAAATTTTAAGCATTATATAGTGAATGTTATTTGAGATTGACAAAGGCCGTCCACCGATGTGTACGGCGACCAAATGACGGTTGAGAATTCCCAAATTGGTATTACAAGATCGATATGAAGATTGGTCCTGATATTGAAATTCCTAGCGTTTCTCGAAATTAACCACATAGTCTCCAGAGATAATGCAGAAATGGCCTGGATATGTAGTTTGAGAGATAAAATAAGCGACCACATCGAAGACCAGGTCTTTAACAAAAAATACTCTCTCAATGGAGACTTTTAACAGAATGATCGCCGGTAATTGGAAATTGTGGACCGGAAATCGTCATAAATTAACGTTTACTGATGTTAAAATTCAGACAGTTGACTCCAGATTTTCAATCATTGAAAAGTTTCAGATCGTCCACAAACATTTAAAATCTGACAAAACGGATGACAAGATATCATTTATAATTTGGAGATCAATAATGGCCCCCAAAGTGACTTCCCTGGGAAACACCTCACTTTACGGAAATCGGAAGAGAAAATGTGGCACTTGCCTTCCTAAATTGGAATCTGTCCGAAAGGTGAGGAAACAACCTGTTTCAACAGTCTGCGAACACTAAAATTTTACAGCGTGTTGGTCTTGCTGTCCGCAATTACTTGCGACTATTCGTGCATCGTCCATCTGGTACTTTATTAACATCTTATTCCAGTTAGATGTTTTCGGATGCTTTTTATAACACCATTACTTCAAATTGTCCTCGATAAGTATTGACAATTATTGATATTGCCTCTATAAGTATTTGTTTCATTCGAGATTTCTACGAAGTGATGGTTCATATTTCGTTAAAAAATCCCCCTCTGTTGCTATTTGGTCATATCTATGAATATCTATGAATCTCATACTTATTCAATGATATTCGGATGTTTGCATTGTGTTACGTTTCTTGCAAGGCTATAACATCGGGTTGTTTATCAGCAGGTATAACTTCTTTTTCAGATCTTCGGCACCACAATCCGTTTATATTTCATGAAACGATTCTAAGGATGTTTTGCATTTCCATTTCCCCCTCTGTCGATCCAGAAAAACATTCTTGCGCGAAGCCTGAACTCTTTCCTCTCGGAATAATCTTCACCAGCAGAACAGGCATATTCTGCTGCCATCGTTCTAATAAGTAAGTGATTTATGAAAGACAACAACATCCACTTACAGAAGACAATCATAAAAGAGCAATACAGGCTTCGACATGATTGAGCTTAATCAATACAGATTACCTTATCCGATTGCCAAACTAGGAAAACTTTGGGGACATTAAGCCACTCGAAAGCAACTTCGAAGTATTATGCATACACTAACGGCACCAACCAGCTCTAGAGCTCGTTACCAATTCTCTCATCCCTGAATTCCCAGAATAATATGCATGGCCGCATACTCCTCAAACGTTAAACTGCCCATATCATCAGTTTAGAATCAACATCTCATCGCAAACACAACAAATGGGAATCACTAACGGTGCGACCGAAAGTTATTCATAGCAACATTATGACGAGTGAGACATACACCCATGAGTGCAGAACGTATCGATGGAGATAGATAGAAACATCAGGATAAATCTTTTTTTTTAGATTGTTTCGATCTGAGGAAGCTTGCCTCAATGTCTTCCTTTCCACAAGAAATCACTCTTTCAATATAATATTTGAACTTTTCGGTCTTTAACTAACAAGAAGCCACATTCGAGGTTCTATGCGTTTGAAAATCAACTTAATATTCACTAACTAACTTAACCTACGATATTCGCTACTTGAGAGTTCTACAAAACCACTACACGTGTTTCGCCATTGCCATGTCTTCATTAGGTGATGACATATACGATAGAAACAAGTGTTTCTATTGACCCCACTCTGACCTCAAATTGGTCAGAGTTCGCTAACAACTCGAACACGAAAAATGATTATACTCACATGAACACTATGCTTTTTACAACAACTAACAGAAAAATTGACACGGAAACCTATGTATGTTTATCAACACCTACCAAGCAAAGTTAATTCCGTACCAAAAATTCACCGAATGAACAACTGAATCTAGCTCTCAGTTGGACAGTGTTACCTTCTGTTTGAAACTTTGGTTTTCGTATAGTTCGTTGGAAATCGTTCGGCGTTCTTCGTTCCCTCAGAAATAATATTATATTAGAGTACGGAATTATAACGAAACTCTTCTCCTTTTTGTTTCTATTCACCACGCAGTTTCCATTCACCCCATTTTACCGGTAGCAGCTAATCGCTCGCAGTCGCGCTACCAAGACCAAGTCGTATTCACTTCAGTCCTCCAAAGCCTAAGTCTGAAGCCCAACCCCCAAGTCGAGTAGAGAGTGTAAGGGCTTCACGTATATCTTCTGAGCGGCATATCCCTGAAAAATTCAATTTTCAAAGAATCTTTTCCTCGTTTGTTCTCACGACACCCAGATTGAATTACAGAAGCCTTTTAACGGAGTTACCTATATCCAAACGGCCGGACGGTGCTCTTCGACCTCCGAAATTCGATGATTGGCGGCTTCATTGAAGTAGAGATCAAAGCCCACCGGTGGCTGCGCCGATGGTGTTCCAGTTATGCAGAAAGCATCCATCAGGTTATTCAATCGATTAAATAATGCCGGTACGTGGCAAAACGCAATACAGACGATTATTCTCGGATCATATTTGCTCCCTTGGGTTCTGCAGCTGCACTACGGTTGTTTGTTGCGGAATTCGGATTCATGTTTGTGTTATGAGGGGGTCATTAGCGTTCGACGCATGCATAATTCTTCATTGTTGAAAACGTCCTTTCTCGATTGAGAAATAAATGACATTCAAAGTATCATTAGTATCATAGTAATTTTCTTGTTCACCATACACATCAATGCTTTCAACAAGCCTATCGTATACAATTTGTATGTTGAGTATTCCCTTTTATATTCATTCATTCATGCAACAAGTGAATAAGAGATACGTTTTCTCCATCAGTAGAGAATATTGGACATACAGGGAGTCCCAAAATGGATCACATTCATAGAGGAAAAAAAGGTAAAATTCCTGATAGTTGTGATGGCGTTTTTCTCCGGATCGGAAATATTGTTTATTATTTCTTTTATTAATTCACTCGGGCGCCAATTGCAATGGGTTTTATAAGGTCGCAATTCCCTATGACACTTACAATGATTAACCCTGGGTGGCTTTTACACAGTTGGAGAAAAAGTTCGGTCCAATCTAAGGTGGTAGCTGATTTCTTCCTCCAATGAGGGAGAGTTAACAGATAGAGCAAATAAAATTTCCTCTGACGAGACACTTCATGTTATACACTATAATATACAATGTTGGTTCAACTTTATACACTTCTTGGTTATGTACAGTATACTAGAAAAACGTTAACACAATATCGAACACAGTCCTATGACCAACTGAAAAAAGATTAATTCTCAATACAGAAGCAAATACAATGAAATGACGGCAAACGGACGAGGAACACGCGAGGTGAGCAGGCAGCATGTCTTAAGGGTCGATTACATGGAGCGAGTTTACAAGCTGCTAGCTGGAGCGAGAAGCGAGCGAGTCGTCTAGTGCGAATCTCCCCTCTGCTAGTTGGCTACTGAACATGATTACACCGGGCGAGTTCACTAGTAGCTTCTAAATTCGCTCACTAGCAGCTTGTGAACTCGCTTCATGTAATACCACAAAGCGATAAGCGGGAGTAAATGGAGAAAGGAATGATTAAGACGGTGAAATGCGGACAAATGCGAAAAACATACAGAATGACAAGTCCGAAACGGTCTGGGGTCTAGAGGTTCGGCAAGATGGCGACCTCTCCTGTGTTCCACGCAATCGTGACAGGTGCCGTCCAGTCGGAATACGGTCCCGTCCAGACGGTGTCCGAGCACCTCTACTGAGAAAGAGGTCTGACCTAAATTCAGGTCTGGGAAACGTAAATGATGATGGTGATGGTGCATGAGCTGAGATATGAAGTGGCGCATCCACCAATACGAAACTAAGGTCTGGAAAAATCAAATAATGGTACTTATGGTGGAGAAGCCGTGATATGAAATGGCGCACTCACCAAAACCAGATGAAGACGATTGACGCCTTTCCTCAAGATAAGGAGTTCATCCAGAGGTTCCCCATAAGGATAGGCCACAATGAGCAACCCTCGAGTGAACTCCTCTTGAGGGACGCTGAAGCACTAAATCAATAAAACTCCACCCCCAGGGTACAGGGAATATTCGACCGATTTAATAACGTGAAATAACTCGGGCTAAATCACGGGTAGACGGGGACGGAAAGTCGACCCCGTGAAACACTTCTTTGCGAAATGATGAATATGAAATTGAAAACAGAATTTATAATGGGCCATAATGGAACACAGAAAGAATCGCCAACGGTCGGATATGTAGAGAAAACGGGCCTAAGACTTCCAACTTCACTACACACACCCGAGTTTTGTGCACTTCGGGAACAGGTAAACGAAATAGAGTCACTTTCTTGGATAATTGCTCGCCACAAACAAACGTCGGTAATTAAACACCGTTAAAACGCTAGCGGAAAAACTTATTCGCTTATTCGCTCGATCGAAACTCTCTAATACAACTTTCCAACAGCGTTAAAACACGGGTGCTAAGTCAGAATTCCCTTGCTTCCACCAAATACTGCCTTATATAACCTCGGTTGTTAGCTTAGTTTCTCAAAAATTTGAAGTTAACTCGAATCTACTTATACTCTTTAACCGAAATAAAAAGATTTGGAGGAGCTCGGTTCGTTGCCTATATTCAACATTGGATCGAATTTTTTTTTAAACGAGATATTTCCTACTCGCCTTCACTGGAATAATCATGTCTTTTCACCCCTTTAGTTAATAAATCAGGTAAAGTCGTTGAAAAAAAAACTATTATCTGACAATGAAGAGATTATATGAATATTGATGAATTCGTATTTTTGAGCGCTCGTACAACTTACACGAGGGCTATATCATTTCGTCACGATGTCTGTATTTTTCGAATTTTGAGCCGAAAATGGTCTCAATCGACTATGTTCGACTCACTGATGACGAATCCGTCGGAAAATTCGAGTCTGTCCGTCCGTCCGTCCGTAAGCACGATAACTCTCGAACGGATCAACCTAGAGACTTGAAATTTTCAGTGTAGGTTCAGATCCTAAATGCCTCGGTTGAGTTCGTTAATGGGCCAAATTCGCCCAGGGGGTTCCGAGTCTGTCGGAAATACACAACATCACAGTAATTCAGCAATGACAGCACCAACGACTCAGCAAGGCGCTTCCTCAACGAAAAAGTGAGGAAACCCCTTGATGCATAGATCAGCTTCAAGCGACAAAATGCAGAACGAATCAAACCAGAAGCATGATCGGTGAAATTCAGGTGCCTATCCAACTTCAATCCCAAACTCCTTACACAATCCGACACAGGTATTGGTATGCCACCCACATCATCAAGACTGTTTCTAATACTTTCATACTCTCCTTCCTTCGCAAATATGATGATCTTACTCTTAGATGGATTCAGAACCAAGTTATGACTGAGAGCACATCGATTCACAGCGGAAAGATCACTACTAACACGGTGGGAAGCCAAGTGAATGTTATCGGGCGAAAACCTGAACTTAAGCTGGGTGTCATCAGCATAGCATTCAGGATTGGCGAACTGAAGGGAGCAAAACAAATCAATGGTGTGAATTATAAAAAGGAGAGGGCCTAAAATTGAACCCTGCGCCACCCCCGACAATATGGCACCAACACGCGAAGCAACACCGTCCACCCTCACCTCTTGACTTCTGTTAGAGAGGAATGATTTGACAAGAGACACCGAAGCTCTGTCGAATCCGTAATATTTGAGTTTCGAAAGAATTAAGCGATGATTTAACGTATCAAATGCTTTCGAGAAGTCAAGAAGAAGGAGAACCATAATATCGCCACGGTCGAGAGCCCTGAAGATATCGTCCGTCACAGATGCCAACGCCATCACTGCACTGTGAAATCGTCTGAAACCATACTGAAAGGAGGGAAACAGCTTGTTGGACTCGAAAAAATCATAAATCTGGTCATACATCACTCTTTCAAGGATCTTAGAGAGCAAAGGAAGAATGCTTATAATTCTCAAATCAGACACCCCAGTCGGATTATGAACTTTCGGAATTGGGTGACCCACCGCATGCTTCCATGAAGCTGGAAAAATATTCGTTAAAATACAGCTATTGACAATATGGAGGATATAGGGCTCAATAATCGGGGCCGCCAAAAGGATCATCCTCAGGGAAATACCATCACATCCAACAGCGTTAGTTTGGAGGCCGCTCAAAACACCCCGTATATCCTGAAGACTGGCTATAGTGAATCTAAAACGGAGTGATCCGTCAAATAAATGGCTGTCATAGAAGTCTCAAGTCTCAGCACACCTTTCGTTTCCCGTAACGCCACAGTACTTAGAAAAATAGTCATTTATTTCATTTGGGTCTGAAAAGGTACTGGGTAAATGCCTATCACGGGAACCTGCAACGTGAAGCGTACGCACAGCACGCCATACATCAGCAGAACTACCCTGAGACGACCGAAATAAGAATTGTTTTTACACTTCCGAATCTCCATCAGGGTCTCATTACGAAGCTTTTTATAACCAGCCCAATCACAATCCAAGCCCGTCTTCTTGAAGCGTCTTAGAGCTCCATCGCGTGCTTTCATGAGAACCCTCAACATAGAAAATCATAACTTTCGAACGGAAAGGCCTAGGGACTTGAACTTTTCAGGATAGGTGTGGATCTGAAATGTCGCGTTCACGTTTATCAATGAACAAAATTATACTAGGAAGTTCCGTAAATACGGTCGTTTGAAATTTTGGTTTCTCGATAATTTCGAAAATGCGGATTCGATCGAGATGAAGTTTTGTATTTTAATCGAGAATGATATATTAAAACAATATTTTGTCCAGATCGCATGACCAGAACCATAGAAACCATAGAAAATTGTAACTTTTGAACGGAAAGGCGTTCACGTTCATCTATGAGCAAAATTAGACTACTAGGGGTTCCGTAAATATGGCCGTTCTAAATATTTTTTTGCTGATAGTTCCGAAAATACTGAGCGGATTGGGATGAAATTTTGCACCTAGCTGAGTAATAATGTATTCAAACTACGTGCAAAATTTTGTCCAGATCGCACCACCAAGACCATAGATACAGTAGAAAATTCTAGCGAATTATCGAAAAAAAATAGATCAGCTGAAGCACTGACATGAAGTCTGGAGTTTCGCCTAAGTTCCATAATTTTTTTGACAGCTGTCGAAAATACCTTCAATTGATTCCTGAAACTGGAAAATGCGAATCTACCTACAAGGTGCACGTACGAGCGCTCAAAAGCTCCTGCTTTCACGGCAGTGCTTTTCGTAATTTTTTTTTTTTTCATTTTAATTCTAATGAATTTAGACAAATTGAATCCATTATAAGTGCCTGTTCAATACATAAAAACAAATCTCAGAATCTGGAATTTTCCCTCTATAAATAATGTCAATTTTGGGGTTGACTGTATTACATGGGACTCAAAGGTCAAGGGTACAACCTCAAGGCTTGCATTTATTTTTTGAGCGCTCGTACTACTTACACGAGGGCTATATCATTTCGTCACGATGTCTGTATTTTTCGAATTTTGAGCCGATAATGGTCTCAAACGACTAAGTTTGACTCACTGATGACGAATCCGTCGAAAAATTCGAGTCTGTCCGTCCGTCCGGCCGTCCGTATACACGATAACTCTCGAACGGAATGTCCTAGAAACTTGAAATTTTCAGGGTTGGTTCGGATCTCAAATGCCGCGGTTGAGTTCGTTATTGGGCAAATTCTCGAAATTTTCAGGATAGGTTCGGATCGCGAATTTCGCGCTCACGTTCATTAATGAGCAAAATTAGACTAGGGAAACTATGGATTCGATCCTGACGAAGTTTTGTATTTAAATATATTCGAGCTACATTTCTTCCAGATCGAATGATCAGAACCATAGAAACCATAGAAAATCATAACTTCTGAACGAAAAGGCCTAGGGACTTGAAATTTTCAGGATAGGTTCGGATCGCAAATTTCGCGATCACTTTCATCAATGAGCCAAATTAGAATAGGGGTTCCGTAAATATTGCCGTTCAAACTATATTTTTTCTGATAATTTCGAAAATACTTATTGTATTGAAATGAAATTTCGCACATATATAAGGAATAATGTATTATTTTGTCCAGATTGCATTACCAAGACCATAGATACCGTAGAAAATTCTAGCGAATTATCGAAAAAGAAAATGGTCACCAAAGCACTGACGTGAAGTCTGGGTTTTCGCGTTGGTTTGAAAATTTCTTGGACAGCTGTAAAAATCTTTCCAATTGGTTTCAAAAACTGGAGAATGCGAATCTACCGACAAGGTGCATGTACGAGCACTCAAAAGCTCCCGCCTTCACGGCAGTGCAAATGAAATTGGCACCAATTTTATGTTGGAGAAGATGAATTATGGGTTTAATAATGTTCTGAACATATTTTCCCCTGTTATAGTACCTAGAATGGAAATTAGCTACGTACAACGACCATATATTATGTCTCGCCAAAACATTACTGATCCTCCTTGGTATGGAATGACTTATCTGGCAAAAGATAGTCTTTCATGTTGCCCTGGTCCTCTTCAAACTCTGTGTCGCCGACTTACTAAACCAATTTTGGTTTCATCTCATCCTAATCCTATCCTAACATTCAGTCTCTGTGCTCTGTGCACGCGAGCAGCTATGTGTCTGGAAAGTAACCTGGGTACTTTTAATGGTCTCCTGGATCGCAAATTGGCTCTAGCAAGTATCCGTTGTATTGTGGTACTGGAAATTAAGCGACCAAACGTTCTTCTTAAATGAGTTCGGATAGCTGAGACTGTATGGTTCGATTCCGACGAACATATCCTGCTAGATACCGATCTTCTTTTTCATTTGTTACCCTTCGACACTCAGTTTCATGTCTCAAGTCGACGCTGTTAATTTCCTGGTATAAATGCACTATTCGGATAACTGAAGCGCGGGGAATCCTTAGTCTATCCGCGATGTTATCATTAGACAGACCATCATCATGCAAAGTCACTATCTTTTCTCTATTGAAAACTGACAACCTTTTGCCAGGCATTATTGCAAAGAAGAGCTCAACAATCACTCAAACACGCTAAACCGATATGAACCACTTATGAAATATTGGTATCTAAAACAAAAGGAAATTTGATTGTATGCCTAACGCCTGTGGAAGAAATGAAGATTATGAAATTAAATTATTTGTCAAACTGACATGGTTCGTTTCATGATTTTTGTTTGCATTAAAGAGTAACTACGAATCTTTGTCTTGTCTGATCTTTAGTTCAATGTCATGTCAAATGATCTTGATGTAGGTTCGTTAAATGCTTTTCAAGTTCATATTACCTGAATTTGGCTGTCAAATCATTCATTTTCAACCGAAGTTCCCGACTTTGTTCGAGTGGAAATGGCGGAGAAGTTCAGCTTAATGTTTCGTGGCTTAATAATTGAATTCGCAATGACGACTTTTCGTACTCAATAATTTCTACTTCGGCGTTGGAAACAGCGGCATTACGAATGAGTCGGAAGTAAAACTGTCGCCTCTTGAATATGAAATATGGGATGTCTGTTGGAAGTTTTCCGTGTAATACGAATTTAATAGCTTACCAACAAATTTATTTCCGAGTTTGAACTTCCCCATTCAACTCTCCCTAATCGAAACAAATGCGGGAGTAAGATGAATCGCTTCAGTTTAGATGCCACAGTCATTATTCTTCGGATTTTATAGAAAAGTTTCGCGTGGTTTATTCAATTATATCGTATTATGCGAATTTCACGAAATGCACCCAGAATATTCCAGAACAACAAAATGTGGCACGTCTAATATTAACCTCTTCAATCTTGGATGATTGCAGAGTAACTAACAGATACTAGCGCCTACTCTTATTCGAGAGTGATTCGCGTGAGACGATAGATTATTGCACGTCTTACACTTCTCGATAGGTGGATACAGTGAAAGACTCTTAATTCATAAGACCTTATTCACACATATTCTCATACTCACAGCGAGTGGGTCTCGTTGATAGCAAATACTCGCGACTATTCGTACGTGCGCATATGTAGGCGCATTCGTAGAATGGCAGAGGATGTCAAGAATGTGCCCCTATCCCATATCTTCACGGAGCAAATCGGAAGGCATACCCAAAGCTTGAAAAAGCCGAAGCCCTGGCCGATGCAATAGATAGAGGAGCCAGAATCAACTATAGAGAAGACGAGGACAAGACTTAGAAAAAGAAAATGAAGAATTGATGTTGGAACCTCCGGAGTGGGATACGACTCCAAACACAAGAACACCAACGGACATTAAAGAAATCACCAAGAAATTGAAAAACAGTAAATCTCCAGGGAAAGACAAACTAACAAACTTTATGTTACGGAAAATGCCCACAAAAGAAAGAGAAGCGATAATCAATATAGCAAACGCAGTGATGAGAACAGAATATCATCCACAAGATAGACAACATCAGAAGTAATTGTGTTCAATAAGCCAGAAAAAGATAGAAAATTCCCACAAAATGACAGGCCGATAAGTCTACTGACAGCACTTGAAAAAATAGTTGGGAGAGTCATTGCAAAAATTAATAAACAAAAGCACTCAATCTAATACCACCGGAACAATTTGGATTCAGAAGAAATCATTCTACAGTTTACTTCAACTTCAGAATAAACAAATCACAGGATTGGTGCTATTTGGTTTTGAAAGAGATTTCGACCGAGTTTGGCACGAAGGACTTGCCTAAAAGATAGTAATGATGATAGCAGGCTACACCACCAAAACCTGCCACATAATAAGAAACTACCTGAGGAACAGGAAATTTTATTCGAAAGTCACATTATCTTCCAACAGACAAGAAGAAGCAGAAGTTTCCCAAGGTTCAGTTCTAGGACCTCTACAATACAACATCTATATCTACGATATTCCTAAAAACCCAAGAAATCTGCTAGCCTTATATGCAGACGACCAGGGAATAGTTGTCAGACATCGACGACCAGACGTCTTGTACAGTAGATTGGAAAAAGCACTAGAAGATTTAAACGAATGGTTCATTGAAAGGAAAATACAAATAAATAGCAAAAAGAGCCAAGCTACTATACAGAAGCGGAGACTCGAAATGAATCCCAACCCGAGGATAGACGAAAAGGAGATTAGATGGGAATATGAAGTCAAATAACTAGAGGTAAAACCAGATAAAGGGCTCATATGGAGAAACCATATAAAATATGCAGTGAATAAAACAAACTCGGCAGTGAGTAGACTTTACCCACTGTTAAGGAAAGAAAGCTGAATATGTTGACACAAAATTTCGGCAGGATGTTGCGAATGGTTTGAGTGATACCAGAGTTTTCGAAAAAAACATTTTTCGTATAAGTTCTTCACGAGAAATCACATGAACCGTCACCTAACAAACTTCAAATTTTCAATTTGATGCGACCTGTATTTTTCAAATTATTGCGAAGAAATATTCAAATGGCAATATCTACGACACTCTTCGGCGGATGTTGATCTTTTATGAAAACTTCTTCGTCTCCTCAGCTATGCAAAAAGGTATAACACTCGCTATTAAATAGGCAAAACATTGACCAAATAACAGTTAAGGTAGTAGAGGGTACCTCTTTGAGTTGAGGTAAAAGTAGCTATAATAGGCAGGAAGTATGGCCTTATCAAGTAATTTGATATTATGGCCATCCACACGTTTAGACTGAATCTCCTTTGTGACCCTCTTGTTCTTTTGTTTGGGTTATCTTGCGCTTTGTAGCCCAATAATGAGCGTATCCGTCAAAGTTCGACTCATCTGTCCACTTGAAAAAAAGACTGGAATTTCAATATCGGCATTGAGCATAAATCTGCAGAAGTTTAGTCGCCCCAATGGATCCCCTCCTTCTGTTACTAGCACTGGCGTGTGCTGGTAAGGGTATTGCCCAGTAACATTTTTTATTGACGTGTTTTGGTCGGCTTCAAAATATTTCATTTGCTTCGTCGTCGTCGTCATCAAGAATACGAGGTCTTTCCATGGCAGTCCGTCGTACTAGAGCAGATCCAATTTCTCGTAGTCTTCGATAAACTCTGTCACAAACGCCAATATCGGGTACTCGACGAGTAGGATACCGTCGCAAGTATTTATTGCGTGCACGCAACTACACACCTTCGGAAAATCCTTAACATATTAGGAAGTCAGCATATTCCTCGTTAGTAAATGTTGTCATGTTCACAATACAAACCAAAGACAAGTCACAAGCCACGTCACACAGTAAGAAGATGCAACAGTCCAAAAATCCAAGCCAAGTCGTGTTTTTACAGAAAATTACGGATAACACATCTACCAAGAAAGAATCGAATGAGCAGACTATACGCCAAGATTTAAAATGACATACCTGAGACTGTATGTTTTTGTCTCCCGAGCACAAAAAATAGATAAATCAAAAAAACTGCCACTAGGAGCTCCAATCCGGAAAAAATCGATAAAAAAGGCTAAAAATAGGAGATTTTCTTTAAAATTCACAAAACTCAATATCTCCATAACGGTTTAGTTTCGGACACCATATCGTAAAACCGAATCCATCAGGAATGACCTGAATAATAACGTCCTCCAATATTCAGTATGACTTTCCCTGTAACCCTGTATAAATACTCCGAAAATATGATTCAAAGCAACCAGCCTCAGCACCCTTACCGATGATGCAAGACCAAACTTTTTTCTATATACACTCTTCGAATGACTCCTGGAATCTCTCATTCCCTGGGTGACACACTTTTGTGGTGTATGAAGCATATAAATTATTCTTCTCGTTGTGGGGGTTAAACGGGGTTTCAGTTATACTACATTGCCCAGCATCCGAAATCTGGTGAGGTACACAACAGGTTGGGGAGAGATTAACTCCGGCCGCTCATGGTAAAACACAAGTAACTTTTTTGCCAGGAGCTGTTTGAGGGTGACAAGCCCGGCCCTGTCAAAAAGTTGCATTGTTGGAAAACGGCGAGGTCTTCTAAAAATAAAATTTATAATTGTTTTCTGCAGAACACGCAACCTTTCCATATGAGCGACCACATCTCTACCCCACACATGCATATCGTACCGCAGGATCGACATCACAAAGGCGAAGTTTACAGTCTTGACATGCTCAATATCCAAGACTGATCGAAGCTAATAGAATATTCTGGTGAACTTCCTAAGTCAACCATACCACATTGATATGCCGCTCTCAGGTCAAAGAGTCGTCGATTGTGATTCCGAGGTACTTGTATTCCGTCATACACTGAAGAGAACTACATGAGCAGGAACCTCCACAGCATAAGTTCGAGTGTATCTTCAATCGTTCATCGGCTGGTAGTTCAGAATCTTTTGAGCTTGAAACACTCATACATTTGGATTTTCCGATATTTTGTGTCAGCATGATGTCTTTGAGACAGTTGTTGATTACATTGAAAGCAAACTCAGCCTCGATGAACAAATTTCGTCAATTTTTACCTTCCACAACAACAGCATCCTCCGCAAAGAGATATACTTTAGCTGGCAAACGTAGGTAGATGAAGCATTTGGTTTTTTTTAACAGGAAGAGCAGCAGTCCGAGTGTAGAGCCCTGGATGATACCATAAGTGATTGGTCTGCACTTACTTACTTGACCTCTCCAACGGGACTTTTTGCTTTCTGCCCGCAAGGAAACAAGTGAACCACTTCAATGCTCTGTTTCCAACTCTGATCTCCCCTAGATTGTCGATAAGTGTGCTCCTATCTATCAAATCGAACGCCTTTGCTATGTCCAAGAAGGTTACAATGACATTCATCCCATTTTCCCTGATCCTGTGAATATCCAATGTTAGTTGATACAAAGCGTCGTCGGTACCTGTTGCTGAAGCCAAACTGGCACTCTGAAAGCAATCCGCTACTCTCCAGAAACAAAGAGAACCTGTCCCTCACCCACCCCTCCAAAATTATAGAAAAAAGACTCAGCATTGATATTGGATGGAAGTTGCTGAGCTCATCTTTTGCTCCTCCCTTGTACAGAGGTGTTGCATTTTCCATGACTTGTAGTATATGTGTATCGATCTTTATACGGAATGAACTGAAATTAAAGCCGATAAAACGAAATGCTTCGTCATCGTTGAACCACACACATACCCGACAAATTGAAAGTTGTTTTTCGCCATCAAGCAAAACGCGTTCACATTCGTAATAATCGATAGCGAGTCATAACGCCACCACCGACGATATTCGGCATGTTATTGTGTTTGGGACATTTTGGGCACTTCGTATTCAATACACCCTGATTTATCATTCATGAATGGCATTTGATTGATGAAGCGTGGGCGTCCATGCAAAGGAGAATGACACATAACCATCACTGTTTTGACGAATTAGTCCCATGTTTGAAACTAGTTGTGGTCTGCCTAATGCACAACATCAAACCGAGTTCACCGCCAACTATATCTTCGGGAAACATGTCACTCTCAACGTCAATTCATAACTTTCGTGGCAAGCTAGATGCAGTACGAACTGCTAAAATAGCGATATGAGATGTCTAAAATTATACTCATGAGCTGATGAACTTTTGGGACGAATCTTTTTCTGAATTCCATGAAATTGTTAACAAGCAATGAAGGTTGTTTCAAAAGAAAAGTTTTGTACTCTTCTCTTCAAAGTTTTTCGTGATGTTGCCAGATCCATCTCAGTTATGAAGTGACAAATATAGCGGACCACAAGGTTTAAATTTTTTTATATCTCTTTGGAATACAAACGGGAAGAACCCAAAAAAGTATCGACATAACACATTCACAATAAATGAAACGCATTTTTATTTCTTTCGCAATACAACGCGAACCTATTCAAGACCTCTTGCATGTTAAATTTATCTGCAGTATAGCGAATAGGTTAGAATACCTGCAGCCCTGAGACAAACCTGATGTTACGGGAGTATTTTTGGAACAGTATTGGCCCAAAACCACTCTCTCAGACTTATTCCTAAGACTCGAACCGTCTCTGAAGACTCCCATGCACACCCACCCCTGCCAGCTTGGAAATCATGATTGGTTTCATCAAAGGCCTTACGGAAGTCAGTATACGTCACATCCAGTGTCCATGTTCCCCAGCACGCATCCCACAAATGCGGACAGGTTAGAATCAGCCGAACGCTGCTTCACATCATTCTGTCAACGTTCAATATGTTCCTCACATCGAAAAATAAAAGTCGGTCACGATTCCCTCGAAGAAATTTTCTATCGAGCAGAGTTTAGAGGTGGGCTTGTATTTCTCTAGTACATTCTTGTCACCGGTTTTAAAAACAGGGACGAAGTTGGAGAATCCCCACCTTCGAGGAAAGCAGCCCTCTACTAAAGATGTGTTAAACATGATGAAGAATGCCGTTTGGAGTCTTAATACAGTTTGTCAAAGGTGAACATCCACGTTGAATTCAGTGGGTCCACAATATTGAGAAAGGCCGTCAAATTGTGGCCGAGCATTCCGGAATGTACATCGGATGGCTTTCTTAGCAAGACCAAAAGTATAACATGGCGAATTGCAAGACAAGATTTGAACTATCATTGTTGAATGTCATAGTAGTCATTCACTCATTCCTGGAATAATTTATCAGATTTTTTTCTAATGTAGAATCATTGAATCTGTATTTATGCCATGTTACTCAACCAAATGATTCATCTTGAAGAAATTTATACGAAATCTCAATCACTTATAATAACAACTCTAATTGCTCAACTATCAACTATTCATAAAAAATTACGAAAAGCACTGCCGTGAAGTCAGAAGCTTTTGAGCGCTCGTACATCCAGCTTGTAGGTAGATTCGCATTTTCGAGTTTTAGAAATCAATTGAAGGAATTTTCGACAGCTGTCAAAAAAATTCTCAAACTAAGGCGAAACTCCAGACTTCATGTCAGTGCTTCAGCTGACCAATTTTTTTTCGATAATTCGCTAGAATTTTCTACGGTATCTATGGTCTTGGTGATGCGATCTGGACAAAATTTCGCACGTAGTTTGAATACATTATTCTTCAGCTAGGTGTGAAATTTCATTCCAATCCAATCAGTAGTTTCGAAATTATCAGGAACAAAATATTTTGAACGGCCATATTTACGGAACCCTCAGTCTAATTTTCCTCATTGATCAACGTGACCGCGACATTCGCGATATAAATCTACCCTGAAAATTTCAAGTTCCTTTCTCTCGGAAGTTATGATTTTTTATGGTTTCTATGGTTCTGGTCATGCGATCTGGACAAAATGTTGCTTTAATATATCATTCTCGATTAAAATACAGAATTTATCTCGATTGAATCCGTAGTTTCGAAATGATCGAGAAAACAAGATTTCAAACGACCGTATTTACGGAACCCCTAGTCTAACTTTGCTCATTGATGAACATGCCCGCGAAATTCGCGATCCGAACCTACACTGAAAATTTCAAGTCCCTATGCCTTTCCGTTCGAAAGTTATTATTTTCCATGGTTTCTATGGTTCTGGTCATGCGATCTGGAGAAATGTAGCTTGAATATATCATTCTCCATTAGTATACAAAATTTCGTCACGATCAAATCTGTAGTTTTGAAATTATCAAGAAAACTAAATTTCAAACGACCATATTTACGGAACCCCTAGTATAACTTTGCTCATAGATGAACGTGATCATTCGAGATCCACACCTATCCCGAAAATTTTAAGTCCCTAGGCGTTTCCATCCAAAAGTTACAATTTTATATGGTTTCTATGGTTCTGGTCATGCGATCTGGACAAAATTTCAGATGTAGCTCATTCTCCATTTGAGTGCAAAATTTCATCCCGATCAAATCTGTAGTTTTCAAGTAATCAGGGAAACAAAACTTTGAACGGCCATATTTACGGAACCCCTGGTGGAATTTGGCCCATTAACGAACCCAACCGAGGCATTCGGGAACTGAACCCACACTGAAAATTTCAAGTCCCTAGGTTATTCCGTTCGAGAATCATCGTGCTTACGGCACATTTCAGCTCAAAATTCGATGAATACAGACATCGTGACGAAATGATATAGCCCTCGTGTAAGTAGTACGAGCGCTCAAAAATAGGTTAAACACAAGCAAAAGAAAGGAAAAATTAATTCTAATTTCTATTGAATTCTAGAATCCACTCTATACATCCCGGCGTCACCTCCACATTAAAGGTGGACAGATCTCCATAATCAATTTATTAATTTCCTGTTTGAACTTCAACCGTGTGAGCGGGAGGAAATTGAATAATTTTACAGCCCTGTTTATGTAGCTTTTATGTGTTGAAGTTCAACGATGCTGTGGTCCCAAAAAATTAACAGCTTGTTGAGATTGCGGTGGACTGTTATATAATCTAATAGATTTCGCTCTGCACTGGCCTGGCTTAGCAACCAGAAGTCTTGCATGGAGAAGTATGTTTTGTTTTTCGAACAAGGGCCCGCAATTATCAATTCGTCGGCCTTATTCCATTTTTTGATCAATTCCACTTTTTGTGCTAGTCATAAAGTTCAGATGATTACCTACCTTATAGCATGAGAAATGAGGTGGATATCAATATAACTAGAATTATTATAGAAACCAAAGGGATTTTCAGAATCTTTATATGTAAAATAGAAAAGATAACTTTCAGTTTTTTCTCTCTCCTGTGAACTATGCAGAAATGGACTCAGCGAGTTAATGAATTAGGCCGACGAAGTGCTTGTTGTTAGATTCATTTGGTTTGGCCATTGTTATCCAGTACATGCCTTGAATTAATCATCTTTATTGAACATACGGGTTCACATAAGTGCACAGTAACATACAGAACTTCTCAGATAAAAACTAAACAAACATACAAAATCTGTAATCTATATATATAAAAGAAAGTCGTGTTAGTTACACCACTTATAACTCAAGAACGGCTGGACAGATGTTCATGGTTTTTGATTTGTTGTATTCGTCTCCGTCCAGAATAGGAGAATATATATTGAAAACATTGGAAAATTGCCGAAAAAATACAATAAAAGAAGAGGGAAGTGCAATGTAATGTCTCTCGGATGAATTCAGCATAGAGACTTGGACTCTTGAGGGTAGCTTCGGTATACAGAACTGCGTCGGCGGAGGCTGTCAAAGTGATTCCTGGCTTCTTACCAGTTGACCTAATGGTGGCGGAAAGATGCATCCTTTATATCGTAGGAGGAGCACTACCGGGCAATCGACGTATGGCAAGAAGGATGACACTGAGAAAATGGCAAGAGAGATGGGATGATGGAGGGTAAAATACCGCTTGGATGCGGGGTAATTTGGAGTAGTGGATCCAATGTGAGCATAAAACGACTATTTTACTCAATTTTTGACAGGGCATGGATCTTATGGTACCTTCACTAAGAGGACGGACACGGGATGATCTGTATCATGCCTTATCATGACCCGAAGCACATGTTCTGGACGGAGGAAAGGAACGCACTGGTTGGAAAGATAGGCCGCTTACCGCCAGTTGAGAATATAATAGAGGAAATTATACAGCATGAAGAATGCTGGAAGGCGTTTACGGCTTTGTGACAGAAGTCATGAGGAGAAAGGAGAGAAAGGACCACTATGCATGGGGGATTATCGAAGTACGGACAGGGATGTCTTTTCCGGTGGTCCTCGCATTTCCCCAAGTTGAGGGTTTTTTAGGTCGGCAGGCAACAACATCAAGTCGAACCGACATATCCCACAACACGGGTCGTTATTGAATTTAGCAGCAGATTTTTCTCCAAAACCCGAAAAATGAAAAAGTTTGTGTTAGGGAATGCGTCGGGTTGGGTTAGGTTTGGGTAACGAATGTCACGATAGGGTTAGGTTAGGGTTAGGATAGCGTTAGTCTAAGGTTGAGTTAGGAATATGTAAGGCCACAGCAACGCGTGCCGGGTCTGCTAGTAATTAATAAAAACAATGGTGGATGTCAAATGACCGCACATTTAATCACAACGCGCACGATACAGACCATATACACGAATGACAAAAACTCCCCGAAACCGCACGATGTCTGTCAACTGCGGACCTTTGCCAGAGGTCGCCACACGTCTTCCGCATCATCCTTCCTCTCACGGTCGTGCTTACAAGCTCCCGCCCTTCAGAAAAGGTGTTAATTGAGAGCCTCTCCAACAGCTTTATACGACACTAGATGCTCCAATTATAAAGGATATAACCTCAATCTGCTTGCTCGGGTGTGCCAGCTGTAACGCTCCGATGATGTCTTGGCACAAAATGTCTCGCTGAGTAGCCTGGGCCCCTTCCATGAGACGCCAACATCAGCAACAACAACGTCGTCCCCTTGATGTACATCATGTCAGGTTTATTCAGACGAACACTGATGTCCTGGATGTTATGTTCCTCAGTGATCTCCCAGTCTCTAGCCCTAGCCATCGTACATATTCTCCCTAACACATAATTGTGGCGGATTAGTATCTTCTTTTTACCTAATTGACATCTCTAGAGTACTCTATATGACCACAGCCTCCTCAGAATATCTTTTCCCCTCTCGCACCATATGGAAGGCCTCTAGTGGAAAGGCTGCATTGTAACTTCACCGTAAAAGGGAACCTACAACCTAAAGGCGTTTGCTTTATCAACAGCATCTCTACTGTTGATTTGTAGTTTGATGAGTTCTTCAATTTTCACCTCACAGAGTATCTGCCAGTACAGGGCAAACAAACAGCAGACCAAAGTCGGTCCCTCATAATTGACGATAGGTATCTCCCATTTTAGCCGTGGTGTACAGTTCTTCATCAATTATATGAGATGGTAGTTTCAGTGCCTTTTCGACCACCTGACACATCTTGAGCTCCACCTTCTTTAGGATATTCAAATTAATTGATGGGCTCTGCATAGCATGAATGTAGCTGGTTATTAGATAGGACCTGATGATGTTCATCTTCTTCTGGATTCAACGAAGCAATCTAGCTCATATGTTCGGGAAGGTGGCCAACTGAACAAGATATAGCTCCCTGAGAAGTAGAACCCCAGGTATTCTCCTAAAAATTCAGTTAGAGGAATTGGTGTCGAGTCGATGTAGAATTTGAGGATCGAGTGGAGAAGATTTTTCTTAGATCGAACAACCGCCATGGAGACAGAATTTTGATGGATTCAGATAGAGATGGCGAACGTCTAAGAATTTCTTGGCGATGTTAAGCAAAAACTGGACCTTCTTCGTATTTTCTGTCATGAGCAGTAGATCATCAGCATAACCGAGCATCCAGATACTCATTTCACCGATACTGATACCAGATCTGATTTATAGACTGCTTATGAGCTCATCCATTACTAAATTAAACAGTTTGGGGGCGAGGAGGTCCACCTCCACCATACCGCAGCATCGCAAGCTTGTCGGCCAACATGCTATCGCAGAAGATCGTGGTGGAATGATCTGCATACGCGGCCATTATATATTCCGTAGTGTCCTTATCTTCTCAAGGTTCTTCGTATGGTATGGTGAGATACACCTTCAAATGCCCTCTGGATGTTCAGCGCCAAAATCGCAAAAAGTCGACCTCTTTTCTTCCTGTCCTCAGTTATGGACTTTAGTGTATTATTGTTAGCATAGCAACTTTCAAGACTAACAGAACATCGCTGAAATTCATATATGATCACCGCGCTGGACACTCTTTTGGCTACGATTTTGTAAACCAATCTCAGTAAGATCGAGGAAATAGTTATTGGGCGCCAGTTTCCAACATTTTATGAATTTTTCTTGGTTTTCGGGATTCAAATAGTACGACTCTCTCTCGAAGGTGGTGGGACGTATTTTACTAGGCTTATGAGGTGGGCTGAGACCTCCAACTTTTCTCGCGGTATCCTTGCCAGTCTGGCGGAGTCTTTGCCATCTGAGCTTCCGGTTGTTTTACCCATTTTGCATTGAGAAGAGGCGAGGTCAAAAATGGGGTTCTCCTCAAGTAGGGACTTCGCAGAGGAAAATCTCTGGTAATGCTGCTCAATTGCGGCGACGTCCGGTCGACTGCCTCTTTCAGATACACCTACATATTATGTTCTTCGAACAGAGGCCTGCAATTACCAAGTGCATGATGCTCGATTCATTTTGTTTAGCCATTTTTATCCGGTGCATGCCTTTAATTGATGAACCAACGGATGCCCAGGTGGCGTTGGTGGAGAAATTTTCTCTGATTTGCGCTGCGGTTCGGTTCATAGCATTCCGTCCCTCAAGTCGAGTTTATCACCGCCAGCTGTACTGATGAGGCTTGATAACCGAAACTGGTCTACAGTTGGGAATGAATTTGATTTAATCTGGGGTTTACATGGATTAATTGTTTGTCACTCCATAACTGAAATGGATGGAAATTCATCCCAAAAGTTCATATGCTCATGAGTATAATTTGCGGCATCTGATATTGCTATCTAAGCAGTTCGTACTGTATCCAACTTGACACCAAAGTTATGAGTTGACGTTGTGAGTGAGAGTGATCATGTTTTCCGAAGATATCGTTGGCGGTGTATTGGGTATAATGTTGTGCAATCGGTAATCCACAACTAGTTTCAAAGATGGAACTAATTCGTCAAAACCGTTACGGTTATGTGTCATTTTCCTTTGGATGAACGCCCACGCTTCATCAATCAAATGCTATTCATAAATGATAAATCGGGGTGTATTGAATACGAAGTGCCTGAAATGTTTCAAACACAATAACATGCCGAATATCGTCGGTGGTGGCGTTATGACTCGCTATCGATTATTACGAATGTAAACGCATTTTGCTTGATGGCGAAAAACAACTTTCAATTTGTCGGGTATGTGTGTGATTCAACGATGACCAAGCATTTTTACCGGGTTGAATTTCAGTTCATTCCGTCGAAAAATCGATAGACATATAAAGCCATGGAAAATGCAACACCTTATTGGAGTACCTACTATTATTTTGGGCATACTTTTATGATTATTTGTAGGTCCAGCGATAAGTTGAAAATGATTCAGGGCAAAGATGGCAGAACTGTGAGCACGGCTTGTTTCGATGAAATATGTGTACAGGATTTGGGATTGTTTCACGTTTATATGAATCACACTTGGAAAGGCTTTTAGCTTAAAGAGGATGCTAGTCATGAACTGAGCCTTTCATCGCATCCCATTCGTTTTTGAGCGCTCGTACTACTTACACGAGGGCTATATCATTTCGTTACGATGTCTGCATTTTTCGAATTTAGAGCCAAAAATGGTCTCAATCGACTATGTTCGACTCACTGATGACGAATCCGTCGGAAAGTTTGAGTCTGTCCGTCCGTCCGGCCGTCCGACCTTCCGTCCGCAAGCACGATAACTCTCGAACGGAACAACCTAGAGACTTGAAATTTTCAGTGTGGGTTCAGTTCCCGAATGCCTCGGTTGAGTACGTTAATGGACCAAATTACACCAGGGGTTCCGTAAATATGGCCGTTCAAAGTTTTGTTCCCCTGATTACTTGCAAACTACAGATTTGATTGAGATGAAATTTTCACTCAAATGGAAAATGAGGTGTTCAAGCTACATGTGAAATGTTGTCCAGATCGCATGACCAGAACCATAGAAACCATAGAAAATTTTAACTTTTGAACGGAAACGCCTAGGGACTTGAAATTTTCAGGATAGGTGTGAATCTCGAATGTCGTGATCACGTTCATCTATGAGCAAAATTATACTAGGGGTTGCGTAAATATGGTCGTTTGAAATTTAGTTTTCTTGATAATTTCGAAACTACAGATTCGATCGTGACGAAATTTTGTGTACTAATGGAGAATGATATATTCAAGCTACTTTTCTCCAGATCACATGACCAGAACCATAGAAGTCATAGAAAATCATAACTTTCGAACGGAAAGGCCTAGAGACTTGGAATTTTCAGTATAGGTGTGGATCTGAAATGTCGCGTTCACTTTTATCAATGAGCAGAATTATACTAGGAGTTCCGTAAATACGGTCGTTTGAAATTTTGGTTTCTCGATAATTTCGAACCTACGGATTCGATCGAGATGAAATTTTGTATTTTTATCGAGAATGATATATTAAAACAATATTTTGTCCAGATCGCATGACCAGAACCATAGAAACCATAGAAAATTGTAACTTTTGAACGGAAAGGCCTAGAAACTTGAAATTCTCAGGGTGGGTTTGGATCGCGAATATCGCGGTCACGTTCATCAATGAGCAGAGTGAGACTAGGGGTTCCGTAAATATGGCCGTTCAAAATATTTTTTTTCTGATAGTTCCGAAAATACTGAGCGGATTGGGATGAAATTCGGCACCTAGCTGAGTAATAATGTATTCAAACTACGTGCAAAATTTTGTTCAGATCGCACCACCAAGACCATATATACCGTAGAAAATTCAAGCGAATTATCGAAAAAAAATTGATCAGCTGAAGCACTGACATGAAGTCTGGAGTTTCGCCTAAGTTTCAGAATTTTTTTGACAGTATATAAAACTGGAAAATGCGAATCTACCTACAAGGTCCATGTACGAGCGCTCAAAAGCTCCTGCCTTCATGGCAGTGCTTTTCGTAATTTTTATTATATGCAAAAAACAAGTTTCACAGAAAAAAACAATTTATTTTCAATTTAACCGGAAAATCATGATATGTATATATGTACACGGTGTATCAATTCAAAAAGGTACCACCCTTAATTTCTCGCCTTCATTCAAAATCAAAAGTAGATCAATTTTGGTTGGCGGGAGGACATTTTATATATTTTTTCTTCAGTTCCTCAAGGACCAACTATATCCGATAGATAAAACGGTGTGAGATCGTGTGAAGCATCCTGCTCTAACTAAACCTCACCCGCTGTTCTAGATTCCGGGCATTCATTGCCGAGTTCGTTTTAATCAATGCATATTTCATATAGTTTTTCCATGTAAGCTCTTCAGCTGCTTTTTTCCTAGATATTTGACTTCATTCGCCATTTCATACGGTTGGCTACAATCCATTTGTATCAACTCTGTGAGCGTGATGATAGCAACCCCTAAAATCTCAAATGGAAAGGAGGGTTGAGTGACACCTTGTTTCAAGGGCAACTGAAATGCCTTCTCAAAAATGCCATACACTTGACCTTTTTAGTAATGACTTCCGAAAAAAAGAGAAGAAATAATGAGAAATTTTTTACTATAAAAGATTTTGAAAATGTTCTCCATTATTTTTCAGACAAAAATATAACCTATGTTCAAATTCAGCCTCAAATTTCCGAAAACTCCAACTTGAATTTCCCGGCATGCTGTGCGTATTTTTTCTTTCAAACAAAAGGAGAAATTTTTCGACAGCTGTCAGAAAAAATTTCAAACTAAGGCGAAACTCCAGACTTCACGTCAGTGCTTTGGGATGACCAATTTTTTCGATAATTCGCTAATTTTCTACGGTATCTATGGTCTTTGTGCTGCGGTCTGTACACGTAGTTTGAATACATTATTCTCCATCTATGTGCAAAATTTCAGCAGTTTCGAAATTATCCGGAAAAAAATATTTTAAACGGCCCTATTTACGGAATCCCTAGTCTGATTTTGCCCATTAATGAACATGACCACGAAATTCAAGAGTCACACCTATCCTGAAAATTTCAAGCCCCTAGGCCTTTCCGTTCGAGAGTAATAATTTTCTATAAAGATGTCTTCCTACGATCGAAAGTTTACCTTTTTGAGCGCTCGTACTACTTACACGAGGGCTATATCATTTCGTCGCGATGTCTGTATTTTTAGAATTCTCGGCAGAAAATGTGCT
This sequence comes from Aphidecta obliterata, assembly GCA_963966015.1. Lineage (NCBI taxonomy): Eukaryota > Metazoa > Arthropoda > Insecta > Coleoptera > Coccinellidae > Aphidecta > Aphidecta obliterata. The sequence continues at coordinate 18,238,337 of OZ014435.1, read as the reverse complement.
CAATCGATAGAGTTCGATTCACTGATGACGAATCCGTAGAAAAATTCGAGTCTGTCCGTCCGTCCGTCCGTCCGTCCGGCCGTATATACGATAACTCTCGAACGGAACTTCCTAGAAACTCGAAAATTTCAGGGTAGGTTCGAATCTTAAATGCCGCAGTTGAGTGCGTATTTCGGCAAAATTCGACCAGGGGTTCCGTAAAAATGACCGTCCGAAATTTTGTTCTCCTGAATACTTCGAAACTACAGATTCGATCGAGGTGACATTTTCAATTTGGATTAGAATAGAATGCACAATAAGGAAGAACAATGTATTCAAACTACGTGGGAAATTTTATTCAGATCGCATTACCAAGACCATAGATACCGTAGAAAATTCTAGCGAATTATCGAAATTTTTATACATAAAGATATACACGTATAACTACCTCATATGAGCTAAACCCCTTTGAAAGCAGCTGCAGAACAGTTTCGACACTATAGGAGAACTATGATAACATACAACACAGGAAGAGTACTATGCACAGTGTTCAACATCCACGAGCTCCAGAACCAATCCTCTTATCATGCGAATTCTTTGAGCAACTCTTAATCGTTCATCCCTTGGTTTCGAATATTTTTCTCCGCTACTGTCGATATTTCAGACGGTCTAGTGGACCAATGTGATTTACGGAAATTCAAAATTCCCTCAGTTTCTAAAGAGCAAAAAATCCGATGTAGCGAATTGGAAAAAAAATTCAGGGATTTTATAAAAAAAGAAACAATGCAACAATTGATGAAAATTCGTTTCACGAGCGATTCATCTTCAATTCTTCAATAACCATTTTTGAGATAGAATAAAAGTTTCAACTACGGTGCTCATAACAACTCCTCAAATTTGCGCCTAGTACCCACTTCATTCATTCCGTTCAAGAGAAGTATTCACTCATTACTTTGGTTGAAAAATCACAAAGAGTCGAATACCATGAAATAGCCATCGGTCTGATATTCATCCACAAATCCAACACCCCTAAGCTACGTGTTCCAACTTTCAACTCACATGAAAGCGTTTTGCAACAAAGAAGGCCAAAGCCGACCACCATTCAAACCACAGCTACATAAACAGAACATTTCTATTTCAACAGAGCCTGCCCCGAAGGAAGTAATGAACCATCAATTAGCCTCGGAACGGAACCCCTGTCTTTTTGCGAAAAGAGCACCTCCCTCCGGATCTCTCGGATAAATAAATAAACACGTGAGCTCTCTTTCCATTTTGCTCGGTGTCTTTCATCCTCTTTCCCCGATATCCCATTGCCATTTTGCCAGTTGAATTCCAATGAAGTTTTGCAGTTCGGAAAGCTCTCGAATCATGTCCATGCTTTGCGACCTCTCGAAGGTACATCGTCCCCAAGGCCCAAGAGTCCTGATAGCGATATCCGATTTTGTATTGGAGAAATATGCACTCGAACGGAGAAAAAGAACATGGTGAAGCGAAGACGCCCTCAAAGAGCTCTTGGGTGGTAATTTCATTTACGAAGGTTTTGCTTTTTGGTGGGAATTCTTTTGAAGCAACAGTGTCGGAGATCACGGCGTATTCAATTCATCTCGTTTAGTGAGGATAAAAATTGAAACTTCGGGATATTCTTGTGTATCTACATATATTGACACATATGATCTAAATTATACAGGGTGTCTACTTCTGAAAGGGTCCAACTTCAAGAAGAGATCATACATGTGATTTTCCACAGAAAATGTCAACACATGGTCGAACTGTTGATGGTTATTGTTCAATTTAACATCTTGATTTCACGAAATATTTCAAGTTTTTCCATAAAATCAATTATACTCTAGTTATCCTTGGAGTTCCATCAAATTTGGCCACATATCTAGAAACGGCATCAAATTTGGCCACATATCTAGAAACGGCATCAAATTTGGCCACATATCTAGAAACGGCATCAAATTTGGCCACATATCTAGAAACGGCATCAAATTTGGCCACATATCTAGAAACGGCATCAAATTTGCTACAAAATAAGAATTTTCGTGTGCCAAAAAAAATTTTATGGCGGGCGTGGTAAGGAGATGAATATCAAGATTTTAAAGTGAACAAAATCAGTCATATTTTTCCAATGGTTTTATCGATGAATAATTATTGATTATGGACATGTTTTCTTCTCAGAAAAAAATACCCCATTTAGTGAGCTTCCGAATGACATTTCAACTTGATTTTGAAGCCTTTTATGATTGAATATTGAAGTAGTTTTTATGGAAATAATGAATTTTTCTATCGAATCAAAATAATTTGAACTATCTTACCGAGCCATACCTCCCAATCCACTGCACCCTTAAATATTCATTCACTGCACATTCCGGCGTTGAGAGTCATGAGAGGTGAACTTTTCAGACCTGTAATACTTCCCGATCGCCTCAACGCTGAACAATTCATTACATCAATCCAAAGTAGCTTAACGGACATATTGGAAATGTCTCTGGCTAACAGACGAAATGTCTGGTTTCAAATGGATGGCTGCCCAGCTCATAATAGCCGGAATGTGCGGGACTTAATGAATGAATATTTTTGGGTGCAATGGATTGGAATGTACGGTCTGATAAGATGACAATAATAATAATAATAATAATAAACAATTCAAGAGAAAATAGTGAAACTGTCGGCAAAGAGATCCGTGCCGTGAAGGCAGGAGCTTTTGAGCGCTCGTACATGCACCTTGTAGGTAGATTCGCATTCTCCAGTTTTAGAAACCAATTGGAAAGATTTTGACAGCTGTCAAAGAAAATTTCAAACCAACGCGAAAATCCAGACTCACGGCAGTGCTTTGGTGACCATTTTCTTCTTCGATAATTCGCTAGAATTTTCTACGGTATTTATGGTCTTGGTAATGCGATCTGGACAAAATTATACATTATTCTTCATATATGTGCGGAATTTCATTTCAATCCAATGAGTTTTTTCGAAATTATCAGAAAAAATATAGTTTGAACGGCAATATTTACGGAACCCCTAGTCTAATTCGGCTCATTGATGAAAGTGATCGCGAAATTCGCGATCCGAAGCTATCCTGAAAATTTCAAGTCCCTAGGCCTTTTCTTTCGAAAGTTATGATTTTCTATGGTTTCTATGGTTCTGATCATGCGATCTGGAAAAAACGTAGCTCGAATATATCATTCTCAATTTAAATACAAAATTTCGTCACGATCAAATCCATAATTTCGAAATCAACAAGAAAACTGAATTTCAAACGGCCATATTTACGGAACCCCTAGTATAATTTTGCTTTTAAATACAAGTGAACGCTTCATTCACGATCCACACCTATCCTGAAAATTTCAAGTCCCTATGCCTTTCCATTACAAAGTTATTATTTTCTATGGTTTCTATGGTTCTGATTATGCGATCTAGACAAAATTTAGCATGTAGCTTGAACACGTAATTCTCCATTTGAGTGCGAAATTTTACCTTGATCGAATCAGTAGTTTCGAAGTAATCAGAAAAACAAAATTTCGAGCGGCCATATTCACGGAACCCCTGGGCGAATTTTGCCCAATAACGAACTCAACCGCGGCATTTGAGATTCAAACCTTCCCTGAAAATTTCAAGTGTCTAGGACATTCCGTTCGAGAGTTATCGTGTATACGGACGGACGGACGGACGGACAGACTCGAATTTTTCGACGGATTCGTCATCAGTGAGTCGAACATAGTCGTTTGAGATCATTTTCGGCTCAGAATTCGAAAAATACAGACATCGTGACGAAATGATATAGCCCTCGTGTAAGTAGTACGAGCGCTCAAAAAGTAATATATGATAAGACAAGAACATAAATTAAAGGATCTATTTAGTAAATGAAGAATTTTGATATGACAATCGTACTGTAACTCTCAATATATGAACCAATGTGTGAATTATTTGATGAAGGAACTATGAACTTTTATATATAACTATAACAATTCTTCTTGTATTGATCAAAACTGTCCATGTCATGAATTAAGAAACTTGTATGAAAGTTTTTTCAATGTGAAATATTATAATTATTTTAAACATCAACGTATTATACAAGAGCACAAATAAAAACTATGTCTTCCAGTATAAGTATATTGATTTGGATTTGTTTATTGAATGAGATAAAATAACCTCTTTGGAGGGCATCTTTTTCATGGAAACAATAATAGTTATTCTTTCTTTTTATTCTCATTTAAGATCGAAATTTCCAAAATAATAGTGTCCTGCTTGCTCTTTGATTTGGAGGGGTCATTTACCCCAGGACTGGTCGTACAAGCGATGATTCTTCGAAACCTCAGGTGGTCGAGGAACGCTACGTGGTCTTATGTTGCTTTTAGACTTGTGGCTGTGGGGTTATCTGAAGGCACAGGTTTATGCCAATTAGCCTGAAACCATCGAAGCATTGAAAGTCGAAAGTAGACGATGTATCAATGAAATACCACCACATGTATTCAATAATGTAATGGAAAATTTCGTCAAATTGAAACGCATATGCCAGCAAAGGCCATTTACAATTTATTTTGTTTCATACATAATTCCCAAATGTATATTTTCTAAATCTTGCGCTCTGATTGAAACACCCTAGTATAGAGAAATATCTGGAAGATAAAGAAATTGTTTAATCTACTTTTTCTCATCTCCACACATTTGTATTAAATTTAATTCAACTTGTCCTAAATATTTGATGTAATGTCAAAGGGACATAATAAATATTATTATTTTCATTATTATTATGTCTCTTTGAAGGATTTATCGTATTGTACATAGAAACCATAGAAAATCATAACTTTCGAACGAAAGGCCTAGGGACTTGAAATTTTCAGGATAGGTTCGGATCGCGAATTTCGCAGTTACGTTCATCAATGAGCAAAATTAGACCAGGGGTTCCGTAAATATGGCCGTTCGAAATTTGGTTTTCTTGATAATTTCAAAACTATGGATTCGATCGTGAAGAAATTTTGTATTCAAATTGAGAATGATATTTTCGAATATGAAATATATGAAATATGATCAGAACCATAGAAACCATAAAAAATCATAACTTTCGAACGGAGAGGCCTAGGGACTTGAAATTTTCAGGATGGGTTAGGATCGCGAATTTCGCGGTCACGTTCATCAATGAGCAAAATTAGACTAGGGGTTCCGTAAATATAGCTGTTCAAAACTATTTTTTTTCTGAAAATTTCGAAACTCATCATTGGATTGGGATGAAATTTCGCACATAGGTGAAGAATAATATATTCAAACTACGTGAAAAATTTTGTCCAGATCGCATTACCAAGATCATAGATACCATAGAAAATTCTAGCGAATTATCGAAAAAAAAATTGGTCACCTGAACACTGACTTGAAGTCAGGATTTTCGCCTCAGTTTGAAAATTTGTTTGACAGCTGTCAAAAATTTCCTCAATTGGTTTCCGAAACTGGAAAATGCGAATCCAATTTCTTGTCTTCAGTCGACTATTTCTGGTTGTTGGATTTTTTTTGAAAATCATCATATTTCTATTCGTGGCTGTGAAGGTCGCTCATCTACAATGTACATTTTTTCACGATAAAGCTCATTTTTATTCAACCATTTTATCTTGAGGGTTAACAGGCGATCTTTACATATTATCACCTCGTTTATGTACACTCCTAGGAAAATTTATTCAGTTGTTGTTCAGAAAATTATTATTATATTCGTTAAGTGGATGGAGATGAAAGCGGAGCGAGCATGAACGTGTTCAGAGGTATTTTCTATGCACGCGAGTTTATGCTCCATTTATTCAGTATATAATTTTATGATCGCGAACTCCTCAGGTTTGACTCGATCAGGAAAAGCGATTATTTTCGTTTCAAGATAAGAAAACCACTCCTACGAATTTGTCAACTTGGTATTTGATTTATCGTGCTTTTCCAGCGAGCAGAATGACTGAAATTTCATATTTACCTCGTCCACGCAAATCCCATTCGTAACAATACCTATTCAATATTAACATTTATTATAATAATGTTTTTGTGAAATATCCTTCCACAAGAATTCAATGAAATAATATACCTGCATCGAAATAAAAAAGTATCAATTTCACGGAGTTCGTAGAGTTCCCGTTACACTGGACGATGCTGAAAATCATTACCCAAGTTTTTCTCTATGTAACTTACACCCTAGGAAGTTATCCAGAACTCGTGGGACATCAGGGAAATCAGATACGATGAACTGAAAAAACAAGGAAGCCATCAGATCCTTCGAATTCAATCCATATTTTACGTGGATTCGCAAAAGAACATCTTCATTGGCTGCGATTCAGATTGACAGGCTCAATGCAAACTCAAAAAGTTTCATACTTTGTAATACTAATTCACATACTTGTGACATTGTGGCTTTTTTTAGAAACATACTTGTTTTTTGTTTATGATACTAACTCAAATCTCTAAAGACCATTTACGTGGTAAAGACAATATCCTGTATATTTTATGAATGAACACATCACATGAGAGAACCTTCGTATTCAATAAAAATCAAAACACTTTGCGGGACAGGGAATTGAAGAGATGGTTGTTATTTGATGAAAACCTATAATTGAAAGTCAAAAGATCCTTGAAAGTACCTTTGTTCTAAGTTCATGACTGATTCTCCTAATGTATGTAAGACCTTGAAGCAGAGGAAACCCTTCACTCTGAGCGAGTGCATCGAATTGGTAATGAGATTTTATCAAAGAGGCCTAAAACATCCAGAATTTGGAAGTCAGACAGCCAAGATAGGTAATTGAAAAGACGAACTGATGCAATAATTGAAGAGGAACACAAAATATCCTCGAAAATGTATCTTCTCACATCAATCCACATCTCCACACATAAACCCACTTCATTAAAGACTCTTTCAGGTCAAGATTTTTATTGTAACTTCATGTTTTGTCTTTTGTGTTTTTATATAATTGTACATATTTCTTTGAAGTTCCATTTCTTCATTTATTTCGTATATCCCAGATTTCGTGGTTTCTCATTCGATTGCTCCAGGATATTTTTGCTCCAGGATATAACTACTGATAACTCATGAATAAAAATTGTATTTTCCAGAATCTTGTCGATGGTATCTTGCTATCATTAAATTATAGATTGTATCCAACTCGTATGGAATGGCCCATTACTTAGTCAGCAGATAATATATATAGTTATTTTTTGCACACTTCCTAACAAATTGGATGTTATTTGAATATGATAATAAATATCTTCGACTAGCTGTGTGAAATGAAATCGGATTTTTTCGTAGATAAATCCATCTGAATAAGTTTTTTCCCAACAATAAAAAAATTACCGTTCCGATCGAATTCAAACTTTGTTACGTAATATTAACCCCCTTTGTTTCACCGAAAGGCAGTAACTTTCAACAAGCAATGAAATCGCAATCTCATGGTTCCTGACAGAATTAACAACTCCCTTCAGGTTTTACAGTTATGATAAAACTTCAAATGTACAATTGTTTACAACAAGTTGAGATCGACCTCTGGACAGATGAATCTATACAATGTTAGTATTACTTGACTTAATTATTTCTCCTAGATCTTCGTGGTCATTTCTTCCAAAAAATGTCGTCCATTAATACTTAAAATATGTCCCAGCTCCAAAGGGGTAAAACAACCGGAACCAGTGACTTGCAGATACGGTACAATTTTCCAATTCCAGGGAAATGTCTCCCTCTCGGAATAATACCAAGTTGTAAGTCTTAAGGGAGCGGTACTAAATTTCCCAATCTCAGGGGAACAAAATCTTCAAATTCAAGGGAAACAAATTCTCAAACCCCAGAGGAGGATAATCTCAAGGCCCAGGGGAACAAACTTCTCAAATCCCAGGAGAACAAACTTCTCAAATCTCAGGGGAACATCTGTGAATTATTCAAAGTTCATTAAGAACAGTTACAGTTTTTCAAGCATTCCTTCAGGTCTAAAGGAACTAAAGGAAGCTTCGAAATAATGAAAATACAATTGTCACCTAAAGAATATGAAAAATATAAGATAGATACTTGAAATAAGATACAGCATTAACCTGACTGACAATTAAACTTTCTTATAATGTTTTATTGCCAACTGAATTTTGCCGTTGAATTCATTGAATGACTATTGGGGTTCAACGAATGTTCCTAATAATGTACAAATGAAAATTCTCATCGAATACATTTAATCGTTTCTTATAACATAACACTCTTTCTCAATTTCGGTCTGGTTCATTTTCATGGGTTCTACAATCTTCAGAAATTCTTGTAGATCACACTCAGCGCTACAATTCTTCATACTCAGAACTTCCAAGTCATTATCTGTCTTATACAGCAATTTCACAAATGGCCTTGACGACTCGGCGTTATTCCAGAGCTCGAAAATCAACGCGCTCGCATATGGTGCTATCCTGAAATCATCCAGAGCGTTCGTAATGTCGCAAATGTTGGTCTGGTGCCCCGTCAGTAGTAAATTCTTTGCCAGGAGATTCCTGGTAGAGTTGGTACTAACGGCGACGAAATGGGACGAGATCATGTTGAAAAATGGACCTGTAGCGAATCGAGCCATTGCTCCATTGTAGGTGGGCACCTGGAAGGCTAGATCGGACCACTTCTTCATCTCCGGATAAACCGGTTGCGCCCAGTTGGGTATTGTTAAATTGTTCAGTTCTTCAACTTTCAACGTGTCGTACCACTGCTCGATATCCACGAAACTTTCGATTTTCACCCCTAGATTCCTGCTCAAATACGAATAAAGCTTTGAGTTGAGAGCATCGATTTCTTTGAATTCCTCCGTGTTCAGTAGGTCCTGATACATTTCCTCAAATCTGGGACAAGCAACGGCCATTTCCAATAGGTAATCGTCCTCAATCGGTAGGGAATGTATCGGTATCGGTCTCCAGGGCAGTTTTGGATTCCAGATCTGGTCCTCGGTTGGTGGGTATAATCCGGCCAAATTGGATGCAGCTGACATGAGACATCGATCTTTCGAAGCGGATCTCACGTAGATATCATGTTTGTTGTATTCAGATGGAAGGTAATCTGCGTATCTTTGTCTAAGCCATTTACCAAGGTGGTATTCTCGTAGGATTCCCCTCTGAAAAATTTTTAAAATGAATAAACTCCTGGATAGAATGAATACATCAACAGTTTTCTCATTCGACAGTGACAAAAATTCATACAAATGAAATTCATAATTGTTATTTCTCGGAAACAGTTTTACTGCCTCTATGATATGGTTCAACTCTGGTACATTGTGATGGAAAAACATTAACACAATATCGGATACGGTCCTATGACCAACCACAAAATTATGACTACTCAATACCGGACACCGGCAGAGGATCAAGCGAGGTGAGCAAGCAGTGTCTCTGAAACACCACAAAGCGGTAAGCGGAGGTAGATGGAGAAAGCAATGATTAAGACGGTTAAATGCGGATAAGAGCGAAAAACATAAAGAAATCCAAAATGATCTAGACTCTAGAGTTATAGGGGTACGGCAAGATGACGACCTCCCCTGTTTTCCACGTAACCGTGATGTCTAATCGGAATACGGCCCCGTCCAGACGGCGTCCAAGCACCTCTACTGGGACGGAGATCTGACCTGAATTCAGGTTTGGGAAACGCAAATGATGATAGTTATAGTGGAGGAGCCGGCATATGAAGCGGCGCATCTACCAAAATGAAACTCGGGCTTGAGAAAAGCACAAAAAGATAGTTATGGTAGAGGAGCCGGGATATAAGGATCGCATCCGTAGAACAAAGAAAGAATCACCAACGATCCGGACAGGTGAAAAAATGGGTCTTACCACCTCTAGCCTCTAAGACTTCCAACTTCACTACACACACCTAGGTCTTGTGCACTTCGGGATCGAGAAAACGAACTAGAGCCACTCTCAAATAATTGTTCTTCACAACCAACGTCGGGTATTAAACATCATTTAAATACTAGTGGAAAACTGAGATTTCGGAATTAAATGATTCGTTCGGAAGAAAATCGCTAACACTCTTACAACTTTAAGACACGGTGGCTAAGTCAGAATTATCCTCTCCCTCAAACACCAGCTTATACAAAGTGTCTACTTTTGAAAGGGCCAAACTTCAAGGGAAGAACATACATAAGATTTGCAACAAAAAATGTCATATAACACATGGTCGAAATGTTGACAGTTTTTCTTCAATTCAACATTTCTTGATTTCACGAAATATTTCAAGTTTTTCCATAATTCCATATACTTCAGTTATTCTTGGAGATTCATCTGATTTGACCACATATTTGAAAACAGCATTAAATTTTCTACAAGACTAGAATTTCTGTCTGTCAAAAAAAATTTTATTGCGGGCGTAGTAAGGAGATGAATGTCACGATTCTGAAGTGAACAAAACCAGTCATATTTTTCCAATGGTTTTATCGATGAAAAATCATCAATTATGGACATGTTTTCTTTTCAGCAAAAACAACCCCAATTGGTGTGCTTTCGAATGACATATCAACTTTTGTGCTTTCTGCTTGTCTTCTGTCCTTATATCATGGCAAACAAGATAACAACGAGAAAGTCGAAATATTCCAAACCGGAATTTGCTCTATTTCGAAGCTCATTATGGTTGAATATTTTAGTTATTTTTATGGAAATCATGAATTTAACTGTCGAGTCAAAATAATTTGAAGGAATGAACTAAATTTTAATAAAACAAATTTTATGAAAACATGTGAAGAAAGACGACCACTACTTATAACAGTTGTTCTAATTGTCCACCTCCTTGTTCAATACCTTTCACACATCGTTTTCGCACTGGATCTACAAACCTGCGAAGTTCACAACGTTTCTGACGCATTCCAGCACATCACCAATTTATTCTTTCGATCTGATCCTCTCGAGTCTGAACGCGAATTTGATATACTTTTCTTTCAAGACATTTTTTGTTGCAAATCTTATGTATGATCTCCCTCTGAAGTTTGGCCCTTTCAAAAGTAGACACCCTGTAGGTATAACCTCGTAGGTAGGGAAACATTTTGAATCTTGAAAGAGGGGTCGTTTTCCAAAAAATACCCGTCGTCAACATGCAAAAAAAACATGTGCGGGAGATTACATTCTCGCGGTGTGGTACCTACTGTACAAATTGATGCGATTTATACCGGGTGGCTTGCGTAACGAAATTCACTTCGTTACAGTAGAATTCTGATTAATGTAAATATATGTCTGTAATTCACATTTGTTTCGACCATTCGAAATGAATTATTTTCGTTGATGAATCATTGTGAATTCTTTATGGTTTCGTAACTCATAATTGTTTTTTCAACTTTTCTCGTTGAAGTGAAATAAACACCAGAATCCCAATCTTCAACTGCATTCGTTGAAATAACAGCACAGAGGCCTAGAAGAGTTGGGATATGAACAAACAAATAAATAAATAAATAAGAAAAATTCCAAGTTTTATTATGACCTACAGAAAGTGTACTTTGGCAGTAAAAATTCAAACCAGTAATAAGTCCTTTAAGCTCCCAGAAAGTAACTTCAAGAGTCAATTGCTACATTCATGAAGGTTTTCAAGAATATTATTGAAATCATTTCAGAATTTATTGCTCTGAATCTCTTGAAAATTTCTCTGAAATCATCATAAAACCAAAAAAGTCGACGTGGGAGGCAAAACTATCACCCATCCGAAGAGAATAAAAAGTCTAGAAACACAGTGCTTGAAATGAAATGTCCTCACTTCAAATATGTTTGTATGTGAATTGCTTCGAACGTTCCTACATTAGCGCATCTCCATCCAGCATTTATTTTCATTAAAAAGTAATCTACGCCCTACGCCTACCATCATACGAGAGGAATAGGACAGGAGGCAAATCTTCGGATGAGTTCGCTACGCTCGCTTAACATGACATGTGCCGAACTGAGACATACGTACGCGGAAATCAAAAAAGAGTTTCGATAGCAGCGTTGCCGAACCTACCGATTTTTCGGTATTTCTACCGATTTGAAGAGTGATCTCCCGAAATACCGAAAACTGAGAAAGATCTACCGATTTTTCAATTTCATCGGTTTTATGTCGAAATTGAATATTTCACCGAAAAATTTCTAATAATTAGATAGGTAGACAAGATATATGAACGCATCGCAATTTCGTTCGATCCACTTTATTGCTCCCAATGAGATCCCGCGTACCTGCTTGCGATTTAGGTACGTAAAATAGGGTTTCCCAGGGTCGTTCTCACTCGATTCACAGATTTATGAAAAGAGGGATGCTCCTTCCACGTTCCTTTTTGACAATTGTTATTGTTAGGCGGAGGCAATAAAAAGGGCAATTGAGACTATTAAGAGGCTTATCTTTGTGTTCCGAGACGGTTTAGAAGTAAAAAAGGAATAGGGATAACCAAATAATATTTGATAAGGTTCTTGGAATGGAGATGCCAATAAATAATTTGGGAAAACCCAAAACCCAGTTTTCCAAATCTTGGAGACCAATAATATTCTGTTTCTGGTCAGTATTCTGAATTTGACAAACTTTTTTGTATGAAGAGTGGGAGAAATTTTTTACCTTACATACAGATTTGTTCAAATAAGTCAGTTAAACACCGTTTGAAATTGAGTCTTGAGTATTGTATAGAAAGAAATTGTATTATATTTAAGTATACCTATGTTATTCTTGTTTCGAATAAAATGCATTATTGTATAATCAAATTTTCCTTTGTTTATGTTTGTTGTTTATTGAAATTCTTGGAAAAATCTCCATTCTACCGATTTCCCCCCAAATCTACCGATTTTGCGCACTCATTTCTACCGATATTGGGTTCAGGCTTTCGGCAACGCTGTTCGATAGAATTATTTGTGCAGGCTCTCTCAGAGAGAAGGCAGCGTTCTCATGTTGTTTGTGTTTTAAAAATTCGAATGATTTCGCTGGAAAATAATAGAATTGTTGAATCAGAGAAAATTTCAAACAGGTTATATCATTGTTTGGGTTTTGAGCAATAATTCCAGTGAATTAAATCGGGAATAAATTGAAAATTTTGTTGGCCCTGTTCACTGTTTTCGCATCAGGAAGAGTGAACAACCCAGTCGAAAACAGGATTCTTTAAATCGAATAATTCACCGCGTTCAATTGACCGACACGAGGGCTATATCATTTCGTCACGATGTCTGTATTTTTAGAATTTTGAGCCGAAAATGGTCTCAATCGACTACGTTCGACTCACTGATGACGAATCCGTCGGAAAATTCGAGTCTGTCCGTCCGGCCGGCCGTAAGCACGATAACTCTCGAACGGAACAACCTAGAGACTTGAAATTTTCAGTACGGGTTCAGTTCCCGAATGCCTCGGTTAAGTTCGTCAATGGGCCAAATTCCACCAGAGGTTCCGTAAATATAGCCGTTCAAAGTTTTGTTCCCCTGATTACTTGAAAACTACAGATTTGATTGAGATAAAATTTTTCACTCAAATGGAGAATGAGGTGTTCAAGCTACATGTGTACATTTTGTCCAGATCGCATGACCAGAACCATAGAAACCATAGAAAATTGTAACTTTTGAACGGAAACGCCTAGAGACTTGAAATTTTCAGGATAGGTGTGGATCTCGAATGTCGTGATGACGTTCATCTATGAGCAAAATTATACTAGGGGTTCCGTAAATATGGTCGTTTGAAATTTAGTTTTCTCGATAATTTCAAAACTACAGATTCGATCGTGACGAAATGTTGTATACATATGGAGAATGATATATTTAAGCTACATTTCTACAGATCACCTGACCAGAAACATAACTTTCGAACGGAAAGGCCTAGGGACTTGAAATTTTCAGGATAGGTGTGGATCTGAGATGTCGCATTCACGTTTATCAATGAGCAGAATCATTCTAGGGGTTCCGTAAATACGGTCGTTTGAAATTTTGGTTTCTCGATAATTTCGAAACCACGGATTCGATCGAGATGAAATTTTGTATTTTAATCGAGAATGATATATTAAAACAATATTTTGTCCAGATCTCATGACCAGAACCATAGAAACCATAGAAAATTGTAACTTTTGAACGGAAAGGCCTAAGAACTTGAAATTCTCAGGGTGGGTTTGGATCGCGAATATCGCGATCACGTTCATCAATGAGCAAAATTAGACTAGGGGTTCTGTAAATATGGCGGTTCAAAATATTTTTTTGCTGATAGCTCCGAAAATACTGGGCGAATTGGGATGAAATTTTGCACCTAGCTGAGTAATAATGTATTCAAACTACGTGCTGAATTTTGTCCAGATCGCACTACACAGACCATAGGTACCATAGAAAATTCTAGCGAATTATCGAAAAAAAATTGATCAGCTGAAGCACTGACATGAAGTCTGGAGTTTCGCTCAAGTTTCAGAATTTTTTTGACAGCTGTCGAAAATTCCTTCAATTGATTTCTAAAACTGGAAAATGCGAATCTACCTACAAGGTGCATGTACGAGCTCTCAAAAGCTTCTGCCTTCACGGCAGTGCTTTTCGTAATTTTTTATCGCCAGAATTGTTGAAGTGAGCTTGAATTAATTAACAATTACTCATTGGAAAACTATGATATCCAATATAATAGGTTGAAAAGTCCGTAGAAGTTGAATTTTTTGATTTATAATAAGGAAGCATATCTCAAAACACGAAAATCATTCAACGTTGACCAAAATCGATATTTTGATCAAAATGTAGGATCTCTACTTCTTTACTATGGGTTATAAACTTGTTGGTAAACATAATGAGGTACCAGATTTGCGAGAAGCGATAGGAATGTTTCGAATTTTCGAAGTACATACCTAACTCGATGGGAGGAGTTTTCGCAATCTCGAGTGTGTGAAATAATTATTTGTCTGAATTTGAGTGAGTGCTGTCATTTACCGAAATCCACGTTTCGTGTTGAAGATTCTAACAACCTCAAAGTATAACACCTTCTTTAGTTTGTGAAAGTTCGACTGATTTGACTAGTCTTCTCAATTCATATTATCACGAACCTCCACTAGAGCATGATTAAACCTTCATAAGACAAAATAGTTCCAAAAAGACGAAATAAACTTCAGAAGTTATCTTAATGTGTACTTTGACGTCTGTTTAACAAGGTAAATGATATTGGAAAGTGAATGAAGTTAACTCGAGCATTCTTAAAGCAAATGTATATTTTTCATTTATTTACCACTTTCGATGAGTTCCAAATTTTGTGAAATGCCAAATAGTCTCAAAATTGTTTCTTTGAGTTGAAATTTAATTCGAACAAATCTAACTTCATCAGGAACGTGACCTAGCAACTTAAGTTGCGCTACCACTAGTTTGAAACACTAATTCCTAAAGTTACGAGATACCTAAATCGGATTAGATTCGTGTCTTCGTCATCTAGTACGTTCAGTTTGGGAATGAGGATATGTCATAGTATATAATCATCCAAATTCGATTTCAGTGTTTCCTAACTTGAGGAATTAGTTATTGAAATAGGGCATGAACAATAATTCCATAATTGAATTTTAGGTTTCTTTCAGTTCAAAGTTTTTTAGGTTTTATAATCAATATTTAGTTTTTCAAGGGTCCTTCAACTTTGAAAGACCGATGGCGGAATTTCAAATGGGTACTAGTCGAAGGTTTCAATAGATGTTTGAGTTATCTGTGCTTTCAAATCAAATTTATTCTTAAGATCTTGAAATTATGAAAAATTCCGGAACATCACCTAGTTCAGATATAGGTTCATGGTTCAGATTGGTCTGATGAAGAAATCATGAGGGGACGTAAAGTTTAACGAAAAAGGGTAGATATTTTGGGAGACTATGATGATACCTACTGACTTTAGCACAATATTGCTATCGACAGAAAATACATTCGGTTTGGTTGAAATTCCTTAAATAATGAACTCGATGATAATGTACAAAGCCATGAAAATTTACTTACATTCGTTAATTCACCTCGTTCTGCTGGCCAATATTTCGAATCTTTATATGGATCAAGCGGCGCAAACTCTGTGGGAGTACGATCTCCATGTCTGGAAATCTGCAAAAAGAAAGAGAAACATTTAGTTTTCCTGAACGATTGCATTTTTGTTGCGGAAATTCAAAGTGGAAGTTTCTAAGGTTTTTCCGTTTTACAGCACTATTCGTGTTCCCTTTATGTTCGCGTGACGGAAACTAAATAACAATAATTACTTGAATTATTCACCTTCCGCAAGAGGGATAAGAACTTAGTAATTTATTTCTTTTCGTCTTTATTTTATCGAGAAAAATATGGCCAGATAGTTCGAGCGATTTCAGTAAGAAACACCAAAGGAATAAATTAACTCTCACTTCATTTCAATTCATTTAGTGGATTATTGATGCAGAATACAGGTATACTCTTTTTTTGTCCATTTAATGGAGCTTCAGGAAATAGAAGAATCGAACAGCTTGGATCTCTGAACCTTTGTTGGGTCCGATTCGTTTTAGAAAATTCTCTGTGGATGGATTGATATACTTTGTGAAGGTATAATATGTCATGGAAGATATAGAGTAACGTTAGAATTTTAAACACTTATTTGAAATTTGTAGCGTATCAAAGGTTTTTCCCACTCACCACTACAATCGAAATCAAATCAGTACCATTATTTGAGGCAGCAACCGAAGCACAAATAACTGTTAAGCCCAATAATACTGAAAGCATCTTTGTTCCTTCCTCGAATTAGTTCCACTATTGTACTGAGACAAGAAACGCAATTAATTAAACCATCACACATGATAGTGTTATCACTAGATCCCTTCCATGTTCCAATCAAAATACACCAATAACTATTAGTGCAATTCGGAATGAATGAAAGTGCCAATCCTCGGTAGCTTCGCGTCGGTTCGAGTCTAACATAGAGCATGGATATTAGTGTTGCTCCTAGGAAACAATGAGGTAATGAAATATTATATACAGGATGGCCTTCCAGGTATCCAAGGTATTCTGTATGAGAATTATGTGGTTTAATCCAAGAGAAAATGATTCTTTCCATTTTTCGCGAATTGTTTAGTTGGAAAAATATCATGGATTGAATATCTTCGATGAAATTTTTTCCAGAAAAGTTAATGTTTTTTTTTTGGTTAGTCAGGGGGAATCCTCATAGATGGACCTTATCCGATAGAAAGAACAGTGTGAGACTTCGTGTGAAGCACGACCTACTAGAACTAAGCCTAACTTGCTGTTTCAGATTTCGGGCATCTATTGTCTACTTTTGACTCTTTTTGTTTGTATCACTCTCGCGATTTTGGTCGTGTGATTATTGTGTTGCCTATACCTTCCATAAGAGAGCCTCTTCTTCTTGATATTTGAAATTGAGTTTCGGTTTCTACGTGGTGATAGGTGGGTGTCCTAATCACATGTCATCTTTTGCAGGGTTGTAGTTAACCCGTATTTTTGAGCGCTCGTACTACTTACACGAGGGCTATATCATTTCGTCACGATGTCTGTATTTTTCGAATTTTGAGCCGAAAATGGTCTCAAACGACTGAGTTCAACTCACTGATGACGAATCCGTCGAAAAATTCGAGTCTGTCCGTCCGTCCGTCCGGCCGTATACACGATAACTCTCGAACGGAATGTCCTAGAAACTTGAAATTTTCAGGGTAGGTTCGAAGCTCAAATGCCGCGGTTGAGTTCGTTATTGGGCAAAATTCGCTCAGGGGTTCCGTGAATATGGCCGCTCGAAATTCTGTTTTTCTGATTACTTCGAAACTACCGATTCGATCGAGGTGAAATTTCGCACTCAGATGATTATTCATCTGAGTGCGAAAATCTGGTCATGCGATCTGGACAAAATTTTCTGCATGTAGCTTGGGTACGTAAATAATTACGTACCCAAGCAGAAAATTTTGTCCAGATCGCATGACCAGAACCATAGAAAACATAGAAATTTATAACTTTGTAATGGAGAGGCCTAGGGACTTGAAATTTTCTGGATAGGTGTGGATCGTGAATGTAGCGTTCACGTATATCAATGAGCAAAATTAGACTAGGGGTTCCGTAAATATGGCCGTCTGAAATTCAGTTTTCTTGATAATTTCAGAATTATGGATTTGATCGTGACGAAATTTTGTATTCAAATTGAGAATGATATATTCGAGCTACATTTTTTCGAAATCGCATAATTAGGACCATAGAAACCATAGAAAATTATAACTTTCGAACGGAAAGGCCTAGGGACTCGAAATTTTCCGGATAGGTTCGGATCGCGAATTTCGCGCTCACGTTTATTAATGAGCAAAATTAAACTAGGGGTTCCGTGAATATGGCCGTTTGAAATTCGGTTTTCTTGATAATTTCAAAACTATGGAAGTCGATCCTGACGAAATTTTGTTTATAAATTGAGAATGATATATTCGAGCTACATTTTTTTCAGATCGTTTGGTCAGAATCATAGAAACCATAGAAAATCATAACTTTCGAACGAAAAGGCCTAGGGACTTGAAATTTCTAGGATAGGTTCGGATCGCGAATTTCGCCATCACTTTCATCAATGAGCCAAATTAGACTAGGGGTTCCGTAAATATTGCCGTTCAAACTATATTTTCTCTGATAATTTCCAAAACATATATTGGATTGAAATGCAATTTCGCACATATATGAAGAATAATGTATAATTTTTACCAAGACCATAGATACCGTAGAAAATTCTAGCGAAGTATCGAAAAAGAAAATGGTCACCAAAGCACTGACGTGAAGTTTGGATTTTCGCGTTGGTTTGAAATTTTCTTTGACAGCTGTCAAAATCTTTCCAATCGGTTTCTACAACTGGAGAATGCGAATCTACCTACAAGGTGCATGTATGAGCGCTCAAATGCTCCTGCTTTCACAGCAGTGCTTTTTGTAATTTTTTGGCTCATCATTTGGATGTTGACTTGCTGCTTTTTGCAAATATCCTCTTGGCTTTCTTTTTTAGGAAATCTGTAACAGTTTCCCATTCTTAGTCTCTATGGATTTGTTTGTTTTTTATGAACCACGACATATTCATTGCTGCTCTAAGCAGTTCGTTTCCTGTTGTTCGGATCTTCTTAATATGGCTATTGGCTGCATGGTAGGCCATCAAAAAAAATAAGAAAAAACTATGCAATAGAAGATCATTTTGCTACAAACGAAAGAAAAACATCTAATTCCTAACTACTTGCAATGACGAGAGCAAAGCTGATAAATCAGCCTGATTATGTTCTATTTTATAGAGAAATACCAAATCATTTAATTCACGAACTCTTCTAAGAGGAGCGAATTCAAACTCGTCTTGAAGAGATAGATATTTCTATCAGGATAACGACCATGCTTTTTCAGTTGAAGGAATTCAAGAAATTTCTTCTGCACTCTTCCAATACAATCAATGTATTTTGATTGGCAAGGATTCCAAATTGTCCTGCAATACATTAGTTTGCTTTTTACAAGAGCATGGTTAACAGATGAGATTGCCTCGAATGAAGAACCAGCTGTTTAATCCCGTATATGACAAGCAAAAGTGAGTTTCTGGTCATTAAAATTCCTAAGTCTCTTCATCTACTCTCCCTACCATTGACTCATATAGCTCATAATCATATACAATTTTATTCAACTTTCTTCCACACAGCTTAAAGAGGTCATCCTGCAAAGTCAAGCTGTCCGATGAGGTCTCCATTTACCTGAAAATTTTCAAACTCCGCAGAAGCAGTTTTAGCGAACTGATAACATCAGAGGCATCATCCACAAATGAATGAAAAATTTGAGGTTCCAACATAGACCCTCGCGGAACCCCTGAAGAAACAAAAGATGAGAAGGATTTAGTCCCCTCGTATTCAACGAACTGTTCCCGATTCGAAAGAAAAGACATATGGTTTGGCAGCATGGGGCCATGCAACCAATAGCCATATGAAGAAGATTCAAGCAATAGAAAATAAACTGCTAAGAGCAGCAATGAATATGCCGTGTTTCGTAAGAAACCAAGTAATACACAGAGACTAAGAATGGAAAAATGTCACAGATTTACTGAAAAAGAAGGCCGAGAAGCGAGTCAACATCCAAATGCTGCAGCATTTTTGATCTATCAAAAAAGACCCAGAGATCAACTACGTAGAAACAGAAATTTAGTAAACTCGAATATCAAGAGAAAAAGACTCTTCTATACCTAAATGGCATAGGTAACACAATTATCACACGACAAAGATAGTGGAAAAGATACAAACAAAAAGATTTAAATAGGCAATAGATGCCCGAAATCTAAAAAAACAGGTTAGGTTAAGTTCGAGCAGGTCGTGCTTGATACGAAGTCCAACATTGCCCTATCTATCGGAGATAGTTCGTACATGAGGATTTCCCCTAAAAAAAGCCACCTAATAAAAGGAAGCAACTAGTCTAGAAGATTCAAGCAGCGTTTTATGAGATGAAATCAGTAGAGGAAACTATTACAAGGAGCGAGAGCTCCGACGCAAGATTGATTGATGCATTGCAAACTATAGTGATCACATTCGATACTCGTATATCTGGAAAGGAAAATAATTCAATATCCATATTTCGACAAAAGTCCGGTCACACTCAATAAAATAGACCCCTGTTCAGAAAATGTGTGTGCAATTGATGATTTTTGCAAAATATTCTATTGTTGTTTCTATTCACCTTCCAAGTGGGGTAAATGGAAACACACGTTGAAAACACGTCTATAATGCTTTTGGTTTGCAGTGGGGGTGTATGGAAACCGATATGAAAACGAGTATACAATATAACAGCAAAATAAAATCATTTCATTTCACGAACGCCAACTTCATTGATATTTGAAAGGACAGAGAATACAAATCGCATATTCTTCAATATTAAATATAAAAACGGGTTTACCTAAAAAGTACCCACTTTGAGAGATGTGTTCCTTAAATTATATCCATGTCGAATATTAGAGTTTCCCTTGTTTAGGTACTTGGAAACTAATGTCTGGTCAATTTCTTAATTTATGTCAACCGTACAAACATCTGGAACATCAGGATAAATCTTTTTTGTTAGACTGTTTCGTTTTCTTCCTTTTCCACGAGAAATCACTCTTCCAATATAATATTTGAATTTTTTGGTTTTCAACTAACAAGAAGCCACAATTTAGGTTTTATGCGTTCCAGAATCAAATTCATATTCACTAATTAACTTAGCCTACGATATTCACTACTTGAGTTTTACAAAACCACTACACGTGTTTCGCCATTGCCATGGCTTCATCAGGTGATGACATATACGATAGAAACAAGTGTTTCTACCCCACTTCAACCCCAAATTGGTCACAGTTCGCTAACAACTAATTTGCTCTTCACTGGTATTGATAACACGAACAATGATTATACTCACATGGACACGATGCTTTTTACTACAACGAACAGAAAAATTGAAACAGGAACCTATGTTTTCAAGACCTACCAAGCAAAGTTAATTCCTTACCAAAAATTCACCGAATGAACAACTGAATCTAGTTCTCAGTTGGCAGTGTTACCTACTCTCTGAAACTTTGGTTTTCGTTTGTTCGTTGGTTACGCTCTTGGAAATCGCTTGGCGTTCTTTGTTCCCTCAGAAATAATATGGTATTGGAGTGCGGAATTATAACAAAACTTTCTTACTTTTTGTATTTATTCACCACACCGTTTCTATTCACCCCATTTTACCGTGAATAGCATCACATTAGTTTTATCTTCATTCATGTTGATTTTGTTCATATAAAGTTCTGTAGATCCTTCAGTTATACCTTAGTGCTTCGCCGTAGATTCTAGCAGTGACCATATTATCATCTCTTTTCTGGTCACCCCTAAACCATACAGTTTATCCTAGTTTGTATGTTGCACTTCTAGAAGCAAAGCGAAACAGGCATCGTGGGTTAATGAATTATGAACCATGAATATGGTATGCATCTATCATCTCTTCTCCAAATCGGAGTCACTGGAATATTTTTCTGTCTACTTCCGAATTTATGATAAGAGGAAAAAATGAATCACACGTAATGTCAATCTCATACTCGATAGCGGTTTCTGCTGTATCAATATAATCCCCATAATTCTTTTCATAGCGAGGAACTGGTTTATTCGTCGCTTTTCGATATCGAATAAGTGGCTATAAAATATATTTATATCGAACTTTCGTTTTCTCAGCGAATTACTCTTATATTGGTCGCAGTATTATTCTCGGCTAACGACCAGTTAACGACAACCCATTTGTTAGCTAAAATGAACAATAGATTCTCGCCACGATAGGATTATAATGAAATTATAACGCTCTTATAGGGATTTACGGTCTTATATCCACATATTCCGCAGATGGTGTGAATAATACAAAATATGATGGTAACCTAGATAGGAAATTATTGGTTTTATGTTTCTTATTGGTGGTTCAGAATGATTTCAGATAAGTCCTTAATTCTTGACTAAGACGCTTTTTCAATAGTGTATTATCGTCAATAGAATTCCACAAAAAACAAAAAAAAAGGTGTGTCTTAGAGCTATTTTGAAGCTGTTATATTTTAACCCTCATAAAAAGAGTCGAAACCATTGTTAAATATCTATAGTATTCTATCATGAAAATGACATGGTATGTTTAAATCCTCAAAGTAAGTATTAAATATACATATATTGCATATAATAAAGTTAATGTTATACTAATCTATGTTAGTATTGATGAAAAGTGATAAATGGAGAGAATTATTATGATATTTTATTTGTTTGAGTCGAAAATATATTTTTTCAACGTCCCTCAATTGTGCCACCATCAAAATTTTTCCAGTCCACACAATTCAAATTTTTTTTTTAACGGAATAGTTCTGTTTTTGATGTGGTGCTCATTTTAAGGGCGGTATTCATCGAAAAATCATAAAAATGAATCGTTCAAACACGAAGAGAACTGAATCTCAAAATAAGTTACCTGTGTATCTAAAGGACCAATTGTCGATGTCAAATGGGCTGCTGCCAACTAAAATTCACGAAATGAAATTCTCAACCGATATATTTCAGTGATACTTGGTAGACATTAAATGAAAATGCATTTTTTCCAACAAAAACGTATCTTTAAGATTGAAGGATTGAATTTGATCTTTTCTAAGAGTAAAATAGAATGCCAATGGTTTATTCCTTTGCAAAAATATTTTCGAATTGCCTTTCAATTCGAAAGATAAGAGCTGTTCTGAGTTTTCTCATTTTCCCCAAATCCGATAAAAAAGATAGAATCATTGTATTATCCGGGAAAATTATTGAAGACTAAAATTTTGCAATATTCCTCTTATTCTTCCTTTCCTGTGAGTATCACATATTCAGATCAGGATTCTTTCTGCACAAAGAGTGGGTCACTGCATTCCTCAGTAAATCTGTCTATTTCTCAAAAATTCTGCGAGATTGTGAAAGATAGTCCCTACAATGTTATCAATGGTAATTTTCTATCGTTCATAAATCATTTCGAATTGATACAACAGGAAGTTTTATCATAAATATATGATTGCGGTTTTGGTATTTGTTGAATAGGAAAAACTGATATGAATGAATTGCCAAATTAGTGCGATGATTATAAATTGACGAACCGCAATGTCCTGATATTGAATATCAAAATTGCTGGTCTGCAAGGTAATTCAACGAATATTCATTCAATTTATCCTTTTCGATTTTTTTCCTTGATTCTTTGAAAATTCGACATGCTCATCACATTTCACACGAATCTACAAACGAGTTGTTTTGAATCAATTAAATTTGTCGATAAATGTTAAGGGGCAGAAAGACCTCGGTCGAAAGCCCTTTGGTTGAACCAATAAACATTTTGTTATTATTATTATCCATTTGTAATTTCTTTTTATTTGAAAAATCTTGATATTGGTGAATTTCTTATTTTCGATAGCTTTCCGAGGATCACTTCCTGATATTTTTTGACTACAAAATCCGATAAAATAAAATCCAACCTCATCGAGCTCGAGTGGTACTACAAAGATAATATAATGGAACGTCTAAAAATAAAACGGAATTCTCCAAGGATAAGTTTTATAATTCAATTTGTACAAGGTATTCGGCGATTGACATTTTTCAAGTTTTTGAAATATAGAAGAGACCGTTGTCACCAATAACAAAACATTTTGCGATTTTCTGAACTGGGTTTCACTTTTCTTTTTCAAATCAAATGAAATCCATTGATTCAGGAGAGTGATACACAAACAAAGTTCAATATTTGGACCAGAATGTACACCAAAGCAAGATTAACTCCAAGGAGGCGAAAAAAAATTCACAAAATAATGAAAAGATATCAGGGTACTTCGTCACTTCAGTTTCAATTCTAATCAATATGAAATGGATTAATTCGCCATTTTCTGTTGTCAGGTCTATATACATAGTTCTCAATATCTGGTTCTTATTCCTCCTCTGTAACTATCAGACTGCTAGTGACTTTCCACTCTCATCCACGCAGATGAGAGCAAAGCTTGGTTCTCAAAGCAAAAGTTTGATGGGCTTGGGTCATTGATTTTTGAGACTTCCGCGAAATAGAAGATCCGGGAATGTTCGACATAACTGGTTTACACGAACAAGTCAAAGGAGGAAAATATCCATTAACGTTCATTTGAACTCGGAGACTCATGTGGC
The DNA here is from genome assembly GCA_963966015.1 of Aphidecta obliterata. NCBI lineage: Eukaryota > Metazoa > Arthropoda > Insecta > Coleoptera > Coccinellidae > Aphidecta > Aphidecta obliterata. The sequence continues at coordinate 18,213,828 of OZ014435.1, read as the reverse complement.
GACAACACCAACCAAAAGAGTAATAGTCTAGTACTTCGTAGACTGAGACTACTCAACTATATGTATAAATTTACACAAACCGAAGAATATCATATACAATTCAGGCAGTGGATGCTACAGATAACTTTATCCTAACTTTCTATCTTCCTTCGCTTTTTTTTTCAAATACAGCGTAGCGGTGAAACAGGGTTTCTCTCACCTCTGGCCAAATAATTTTGGACATCCATGTGAGATCCGAGAGCCGCAAAGCTGACTGGTCGATTTTGTTATCTTCAATAACGATTCTGACCTCTTATGTTTTTATATTGATTTTTGTGTCCTTTTTTTTTTGAGCAGATACATTAACGGAATGATTTGTTATTACAGGTTTTTCAACCAACAGAGAATCAGGAAATATTTCGAAGTTTAGTACAAGAATATGAGGATCTACTTTTTATCAGGTGATGAACACTTATTTGTACTTCATTGAAGTAACTGTGCATAAATTAATGATCACAAGTCCAATCATTTATACAGTTTTTTTGTTAAATTCTTGAAGGGAGGTTTTTTACTAGTGTCACTAGTCGAATACGGTTCGTCCGCAATACGCGATATTTCTCGTGGCTTTTCATGAGACTTTGGCGAGGTGTTCTCGCAATATTGACGCGTGCTCCCTGATGAGAAAACGGATGTGTTTCCCGTCCTACAGTTGCTGGTAGACTCATCAACAGGGCTGATCCAGCAACTGTTGCCCTAGACACCTTAACAATGCAAAGTGGTACTCAGTGCTCAGTATTGGGCTCTACCTAATCTAACTAAACCTAACCTGCTGTTTTAGATTCCGGGCATTTATTACCTATTAACCTTTTGACTCTTCTTGTTCGTATCTCTATCACGATCTTTGTCGTGTGATAATTGTGTTACCTATGAATTTGAATTTCAAAGGAGTCTCTTCTTGTGGATAATTCAAATTGAGATTACTCAATTTCTGTTTCTACGTAGTTGATCTCTTGGTCTTTTGTGATAGGTGGGTATCCTAACCACATCTTCTGCGGGGTCGTAGTCAACAAGTCTTCTTAGCTCATCATTTGGGTGTTGGCTTGCTTTTTCAAATATCTTCTCGGCCTTCTTTTTCAGGAAATCTGTGACAGTTTCCCATTCTAAATCTCTGTGGATTTGTTGGTTTATTACGAACCACGGCATATTCATTGCTGCTCTGACAGTTTATTCTCTGTTGCTTGAATCTTCTTCATATGGCTATTGGCTGCATTGCCCCATGCCGCCGAGCCATATGTTAGTTGGGATCTTGCAATTGACTGGATCATTCGTAGCTTCGAGCTTTGGTTCATTTGGCTTCTTCTTCCTAGCAGTGGGTAAAGTCTACTCATTGCTGAGTTTGTTTTATCCACTGCATATTTTATATGGTTTTTCCATGTAAGCCCTTTATTTAGTTTTACTCCTAGATATTTGACTTCATTTTCCCATTTTATCTCTTCTCCATCTATCTGTAGGTTGAAATTAATTTCAAGTCTCCGCTTTTGTAGTAGAATAGCTTGGCTATTTTCGCTATTTATTTGAATTTTTCATTTAATGAACCATTCTTCTAAATCTTCTAGTGCTTCTTGCAGTCTTCTGTGTATGACATCTGGTCGTCGATGTCTGAAGGCTATTCCCGTGTCGTCTGCATAAAGGGCTAGCAGATTCCTTGGGTTCTTAGGAATATCGTAAAAATATATGTTGTAGAGCAGAGTTCCTAGAACTGATCCTTGGGGCACTCCTGTTTCTACTTGTCGGTGGTAGATAATGTGTCGTCTATTTTGACATAAAAATTCCGGTTCCTCAGGTAGTTTCTTATTATCTTGCAGGTTTTGGTGGTGTAGCCTGCCATCATCATCTTGTCCTTCGTGCCAAACTCGGTCGAAGGCTCTCTCGACATCTAATAGCACTAATCCTGTGGCTTGTTTATTCTGAAATCCTTCAGTGACATATTCAGTGATCCTTAACAGTTGAAGTTCCTGTGGTATCAGATTCAGCGCTTCTGTTTCTTCATTGAGTCTTTTTGCAATGACTCTTTCGACAATTTTTCCAAGTGCTGACAGTAGACTTATCGGCCTGTAGTTTTGTGGGAATTTTCTATCTTTTCCTGGCTTGTTGAACACAATTATTTCTGCTGTTTTTCATCTTTCCGGATAGTATTCTGTTCTCATCACTGCGTTTGATATATTGGTTAGCGCTGCTATTCCTTTTATGGGCAATTTCCGTAACATAAAATTTGATACTTCGTCTTTTCCTGGAGCTTTTCTGTTCTTCAATTTCTTGATGATTTCTTTGATTTCCGTTGGTGTTTTTGGGTTTGGGATGGTATCGCCTTCCGGCGGTTCCAACATCAATTCTTCATTTCCTTCGACTTCTTCTTCTAAGTCTTCATTGTCATCGTCTTCTCTGTAGTTGATTCCGGCTTCTCGTTCTATTGCGTCGACCAGTGCTTCGGCTTTTTCGAGCTTTGAGTAGGCATTCCCATTAGCTCCGTGTAGAGGGGGAATTTCGGTTTTCTCGCGTCGTAAGCACTTTTGCATCTTCCATGCTGAGTGGTCTATGGTGTTTAGCTCTCTAACTCTTTGGTTCCATCTGTCTGTTCACAGTTCTCTCAGTGCAATTTTCAGCACTTGACTGTGTTTATTCAGCTCTTTCTTGTCTTTCTTGACAGTTACTGCAGAAACTCAGTGATCTGTCTCGATGAATTATAGCTATGCCGGGTGGATTACCTCAGACAGGGTTCTTCGAGACCCCAGACTAGGGTTTTACTGCTGGTCTAGGCAGAAGTTGTTTATGCGTCCATATGAGGGTTTTCTTCAATTTAGATAAGGGATGTTCCACAGCTCCAGGCGAGGAGCTGTAACTGTTGAAGTCAATTTCAAGTCATAAAGTTCAAACGAGCACCCCTTCGAGCTGCGATATAAATAGACTTCTTACATGAATCAGTTATTACAAAATCTCTGAGAAAACTCAAATGAAGAAAAACAAAAATCATTTCAACAACAACACGTTCTAGCAGAATTATACTTAGAATGTATTGAAACTCATTGTGATATCAAAATCATTTTAAATAAAAATAATGAAACTGCTTCGAAACGTGCGATGCCGAGTTTTCTCAAAAGTGTTTCTCGAGATCCTCCATCAGGTTTGGATTCTTTGCTCGAAGGAGGTCTTCAATTCTGGCAGGTGGGATGAGTTGTTCCATACTCGCGCATAGCAACCCAAAAAAATTGATCGAATCTGGAAGATGCATACGTGCGGATGGATGAATATTCATTATTTGCTCGTGTCATCTGTCACAAGTTTCAGGAGAATACGCGCTGCCTAGAGAATCAAATTAGGACCGGTGAGAGATTCAGGAGGGCAAAACATACTCACCTGCACGTTCTGCTCCGCCGAAGCAGCGCATGAGCGGGTTCTAAATATAACCGGAATGCTGACATCAAAAATTTAAGGGAGGTGGAGGTTCGTACGCTTTGGGTATAGGGTGAATCGAAATTGAAGTCAAAAATTCAACGTCAGAGAACAAGCAGCCATATCGACGATTTTTCCATTATAACCTTTTTGTTGTTGAGGTTTATTGGGGAATCGATTTATTTAGAATTAAATTCGTGATTTCTCCACAGGTTACCTGATATGTGAAGATGAATGTATGATAACATAGAGATAGATTTTGAAGATTATGTAATTTTATTGTTTGTTAAGTTTATGTTGATCAAATTCGAAATGACTCATACAAGAAGATCACGAGAGGTATCTGGCCTATACGAAACCAATATTTGTCTGGAACCTTGAGAAATCCTCAAGGTGTTTCAATATCACTGAATCTTGTAAGAAATCGATCTTAAAAATCTAAACTTGAGTATATCTTTAAGTAGCTAGGATATTCATAGTGTCAGGTTCTCATGCACCATCGACTTTGAAATTCTTTGTCTACAATTCTTCTTTGATCAGAATAACGAGAATTTCTCGTTCATATCATTAGGTTGAGATACTTATTAGGGAATTTGGTCCAACAATTCGCTTTCCACTGGAATCTCTAACAAAGTCTTTGCTGTAAAACCGTCCAGAACAAAATAATGCTATTCAACTAGTGAATTGCTATCATGGCACCCAATCGATTGCTTCTTACCATGAGGTCCTAGCTCCAATAGATGAGTTTTGAAAACTTTGAATTTTTTTGGGAATGGGTTGAAATAAATCATAACACCATAATAGATTAAGATTTTAAAGGGAGGTTTAATTGCACTGCGACCTTGAGGTCTATTGTGCTCCTCATTAGAGCTGTTCTCGCCATTTAGTAGTCTACAGCGAGTGGCTTTATCAGAGTTGGTTTGATTACCTACCTGGGTCTCAGCTATTCTCGTCTTCAATATCTCATACATCATCTTCCCATCGCCAATTGAGTGCCTCTTCGACCGACACAATGGTTGTGCTGTCAGAAGCTCCAGATACCAATGTCTAAAAAGACACCCATTGCTATTTCTTTGCTGTTCAGATTGCTCTGGATGACTTCGGTCGGCTGATAGAGATAGTGCCCTGTAGGCATGCCGACATTTTCAGATTCTTCGTTCTTATGTGGTTCTCCATTCTCCATCATTTTCAGTAAAAACGATGTTAAGCAAATGGATCTGAAAGATCGGGAATCAGTCCCATCTTTTTCCCCTTTTTTTTTGGTATGAAGGTTATTCTAGCCTTTCTTCATATTCTAGATATATGACCCTGTGCTAAACAGCTTCTTGTTATCTTCAGGGGGGAGAATTTCCTCCATTCTTCTCTGCAGGAGTATCGGAAATTTTCAATCTACTCTTGATGATTTATACGATTCGTATATATCTATAACATGATATAGGCAATATGGGAATATTGAACCCTCCTGTGAAATTCGCACCGTTTTTGAATGCGCATGATAGATTTTACATGATCGAAAATGTAAGCTGTGAACATTTTTATGGTTTTTTTCCTCGAACGATTCCAAAGATTCATTATCAATGAAAGGATAAAAGAGAATCGGGAAATACGTACGGTGACTGTGCACCATAAGATATAAAAAGCGTGTTCTAATATATTCGGGTAGGAGAAACAACAATATAGTCGTACATGAGAATTGCATGTTGAGTATTTGTTATTGATGTTATGGGCCAAATTAACATAACCTTCATCACACATCCTCCCCTCATATTCGCGCCGGGAGCGAGGAGGCTATCAAATCATGCGTTCCGACCTAGCCGATCGTTAAAAACCCCAAATGTGCGGGCCATATTCCGACGCCGAGCAGGCTGCTACCGACGCTCCGATGAAGCTATCAATTGTACATGGGTCTAAGTTTGTAGTTTCCAGCCTACCCGTTCATAAAGCCTCGTTTCCATCAAGTGATTTAGTTGTTGGAATTGTTCACTTGTTTCGTTTGGCATATAGTAGATTCTGGGATAGATCTGTTTTGAGGTATCCGGGGGAGTTTGCAAAATCTTCCTCTATCATTAGCATTGTTCGATTCTCACGAGAATTGGCATTTATTCCCTTTATAACGTTTTTCAGCCAGGGATATCGCACTAGCACTGTGCTTGATGAAATTGCGAATGACATAAGCCAAGCACTAGATAATGAAAAGCTCACAATATTATATATTATTTTTGGACTTCAGCGAAGCTGTAGATTAAATTTATTTCGACTTTTGGGCAGGTTGCACTTGTTGACATGTTCTGAATTCTCTTTGGGTTACTTCTTCTCATCAACTAAGGTTACGGTGTTAGGTTTCCGACAGTGCAGACTTTTAGGACCACTTCCTTTTCTCTCAACATCTCTTACAGGTCTCAAACGTCAGAGTTTGACTCACTGATGACGATCCGTCGAAAAATTCTAGTCTGTCCGTTCGGCCGTCCGTATACACGATAACTCTCGAACGGAACGTCCTAAAAACTTGAAATTTTCAGGGTAGATTCGAATTTCAAATGCTGCGGTCGAGTTCATTATTGGGCAAAATTCGACCAGGGGTTACGTAAATATGGTCTTTCAAAATTTTGTTCTCCTGCGTGGCGTCAACTTTGAGGGGGCTGGTCACAAGGCAATTAGGCTCGCGGCTACACTCAGTGAAGATGGGAGTGAGTATATAAGGAAATGGAAAAGGGCGCCAGGTAGAGATATGCCTGCCTATTGAAGAGAAAACAAAGCTGCGTACCCCTCTACCAGAGTAGCAGTAAACAAAATTACTCAAAGGTTTAATTTTAATGGTTTAATAAAAACAAAATGCAGTGGTTGATGAGTACAAGGCGAATAAAAGAAAATAAACAACGCAAATCATCAAATCGGAAGCCAGACGAACTCTCGATCACTACCCTAATACCTAAACTAACTTGCACCTGAATCGGTAATGACAAAACTTTAATCAGCCTAACTTGGCTAAGTTCAACTACAAATTTCTGTTACTATGACAGACCAATAACGGTAGTTCAATAACCGAAAGAATTGGTTAACAACGACTATACTCTAAAAATCCTGAAGGGATACACTGGTATCGTTATGGTACCCAAACGCAATTTGTGAAGTGCACCCCACTTTAACTGCTAACTAGCTTACAATAGGTATAACCAACCAAAAATTATATCACTTAAGTATAAGTTATCAACCAATATGCGGTATGATCTCCAAATCACTGATTACCTCAAGTATACGTTATTGATAGTTACAGTCAATGATCTTAATGCCAGTGCGGAGCACTGGTTACCTTAACCCATAAGCGAGATCCCATGTAGAATTCACAGTGCAGTGCCAGCACCCAAACAATGCTTGTACGAAATAGGCTCGAAATCGAGACGCTTGGATACTTCGAATAGCTGACTCGAAAGGCAGTCTTACACTTGAACAGCTTACACTCGAAATACAGCCTGAATTACCGCCGTATACGTGAATTACAGTCTCCGCCGTATACGTGAATTACAGTTTCCACCGTATACGTGAAAATTCTTGAACTTCCGCCGTATACGTGAACCCTAATAAAGAAATATAAGACATGGTTCTTACTATAAAAATGATTTCATACCTCTAAGTTGTTGCTCGAGGGAATTGAAGCAAGATGTATTCAGTTCTTCGTGGACAGTCCAACAGAAAAATTCTTTCTCAACAACAATTGTCGCAATCGAAACCTAATAAAAGATGTTCAGACAGTGGTTCAAGGAACAAAAGGACATTAATACCTCTTAGATGTCCAAGAGTTGATTCGTAAGAATAGCAGTCCTCGTGGAAAAATATAAAACGTTAATCGCAGAAATATTCCAGTAAACCTCACAGGGAATTCTTCAAATTGAAGTTATAATCGCCTATAACAAGGATGATTGATTCTTCAATTCAAAAATCTTCTCCAAGTTTTTCAATATACTCAACCAATATGACAGTCACACAGAATATCCCATTGACACCTAATTCCCAAAGTTCACACAGTGATACCAACTGTCGAATTTGACAACCAAGAAAAAGAATAAAAAGAAATCGAAAATTATTCGATACTGCTATTCGGCAATTCCCATTGAGATGTTCTACTTGTATATACTAAATAAGGCATTCTGTAAATTGAAATCCATGGTAACGGCTATAAGTCCGGAAATCATACGTAGAGGCCAAAAAGATCTTACCCGGGACATGAGAGCTAACGGAACGCCAATCGACTCCACAGTTAACCTCACAAATTCCAAAACAAAACAAACAGAAGGAACGAATTTTACCCATTCAAGCACGGAGATTCAGGAAATATCACATTACATTAGCGAGATGATAAATATATAACGTACCAAAGAAGAAGGAATTCAAACATTGAAAAACGAAACGATAGCGTTAGGTGAGATTTCGCAATTTTCCATAGTGCATGGTGGAAATAAACAATGATGTGAAATTATAACGTTACACGTTACTTTGAAACTACAGATTGGATTGAGATGGAATTTTGCACTCAGATGGAGAATTACTATTTTAAGATACATGCAATTTTGTCCAGATCGCATGAACAGAATCATAGAAACCATAGAAAATGACAACTTTGTAATGGACAGGCCTAGGGACTTGAAATTTTCAGGATAGGTGTAGATATCAAATGTCGCGGTCACGTTCATAAATGAGCAAAATCAGACTAGGGGTTTCGTAGATATGGTCGTTTGAAATTTATTTTTCTTGATAATTTCGAAACTACGGATATGATCGTGACGAAATTTTGTATTTCAATGGAGAATAATATATTCAAGCTACGTTTTTCCAGATCGCATGACCAGAACCATAAAAACCATAGAAAATTATAACTTTCGAACGGAAAGGCCTGAGGACTTCAAATTTTCAGGATAGGTTCGGATCGCGAATTTCGCGGTCACGTTCATCAATGAGCAAAATTAGACTAGGGGTTCCGTAAATATGACTGTTCAGAATATTTTTTTCCTGATATTTTCGAAACTACCCATTGGTTTGGAATGAAATTTTGCACCTAGATGAAGAATTATGTATTCAAACTACGTGGGAAATATGTCCAGATCGCATTACCAAGATCATAGATACCGTAGAAAATTCTAGCGAATTATCGAAAAAAAATCACCTAAAGCCTGACATAAAATCTGGAGTTTCGCCTCAATTGGAAAATTTTTTTGAAAGCTGTCAAAAATTTTTTGAATTTGTTTCTGAAACTGGAAAATGCGAATCTTCCTGCAAGGTGGATGAAAGAGCGCGCAAAAGCTCCTTACTTCAAGGCAGTGCTTTTCTACATTTCTTTTCTCATCACAAAGAAAATGGATATGAAAATACTTATGCAGAATATAATCAGATTCCCCAATTCTTCTTCCTATTCCCGACGCTCAAAATTCTGATTGGTGAATTGAAAATAAAAATCGTTTCTGAAATATCAAAAATGTCGCATAAAAATCTAAAAAAAAACCGATCATTATAAACTACAATCAAACACGCCGCCTTTCAAAGCAAGCTCGATGAGATGTAGTGTGAAAAACTCGTGAAAGGGCCGAGCAGGGAATCGCATGCCGACATTGCCGACTGTGATATTAAGGATCAAAGTGCGGCACTTTTAAAAATTTTTTTCAATATTAGAAGCATATCACTCTTATTTCTGACCTTATTGCATTCTTATCGCATGTTCCCAAAAATTGAGATCAAATTATCTAGCGTATTTTTGATACTTTTTTTATGTCAATCTCATTTACTCATAATGTAATTCTTCATATTGTCTTATTCCAAAGACGACCAGCGAAAAATCAGGAATAATTATGTCCTAATAGGAAAACTGAGAGGCAACTGCCCTCAATTTTGCTCCCCCATTTGCGCCCTAGGCAATGACTGGTGGTTCCCGAGTTTTCCGGATTCCCAATCCCTGAATTTTTTTATCTAGCCGTTATATAAGATTTCCGAAGAAAATTGCTTCATTCCATATATGAGTAATTCTCTAGACTAGCGAATATTAACTCACACCCTTAGAATCTTAGAATTTCACGATGATCAAAAAGTTTCCAACCCTACATGTTCATAATAACATTTATCATGTTAGAAAACGCCATGATAATTTTTATGTGTATCAGACAAAGTAAAGAAATTCAAATTCACCAATAGACCAACGTCGAATCGAACGCAGACAAACGGAATCCTCCTAAGAGCTTCTGATAAATGTTATTTCTCTGTCATTAGTGGCAACCACATCAAAAGAATGAGTTCAAGTCGATGAAAATTCATTATTATCTGGAAAAATGGATGTAGGTCAACAAATATCATTATTGTCATGAATTATTCACGTTAAAAATGCATTTCCATCACGTTAAACTAACAGAACAACAGTGCAATTACTTTGAATTATTTATATTCGACTTCGTTGGCTCCAAATTCTAATTCGTGAAGGGTTTATCGAGGTTATAATCCGCTTTTATCAACTTTGGATCGAAATGGATTAGCGGTTTTGATATAAGGAACTGTTTACAAGTTGATTCATATTTACACTTGTGAAATTGTGAAGGTCGAAAAAATTCAAAATTCAATGTTTAAGGCTGAATCGCTGAGCAAATTTCGTGGATTTCAGTTCTCGAAACTTCTGACTGAGGTATCCCCAAAAACATACGAATGAAACTAACAGCGGAATTTTCTCTTACAGATGGCACAAATGAAATATCCGAAGCAGATAACTAATTTCCTCAGAATCGATAAAAGAACCGATTGTCTAACAGACTCTCTCGCGTAGAAAAACACAGAGTGATAACATGCGGTTAGGACGAGTTATAGATGGCGACGGCAGGGAAAGAGCCTTCTTCCCAACGATGCCGTACCAATCCCAAGATACCACGTAATGTCCAGGTCGCGAGAGTGCGAAACGTTGTTGTTCCGGAACCGACTCGAATTATAAAAGTGCGTGAGTATGAGTGCGTCCTGTGACGAGATTATGTGTAACTGTGCGTTAATTCGGTCTAGGTGCAGCGCGCGGAAAAATGAGTGAAGATTTAAGACGTGTAGTGGACCATGCTTCGGAAGCCATGGCGCCTGCGATCTCACAAAATAAATACGATAGTAACGACGACTACGTGATAAACGAGTACATGGAACGTCTAGGTACCCGCTTGAACATTCTAGAGACGGAGCTGAAGTACGCGTGGCGCGCTCTTGACCTCCTGTCCCAGGAGTACATTAAAATGTGGGAGAGGCTGGAGAAACTCGAGAGTCTCCTGTACGAGCAACAGAGCGTCATATCCCAACTTCTCGACCACTACACATCCGGTGGCGGTAGTCAAATGGGTCCAATGGCTAGTGGTGCGGTCGCTTTGCTGGAAGGACGTTTGAGCGAATTGGAAGTCATCCGGGAGATCCTCGGCAACGGCGCCGTCGAAGATGGTTTGGAGGAAGGGCTCGACGTCACCGGAGCAACCTCCCACCCACAAACCGCCATTATCCAAGAACTCGATGAATCGGATGTGGATGAGTTCAACGTCCCCGACGAAGCCTTCTACAGAAGCCTCAACCAAGCTTACAGGGAAGATTTAGTTGGATGTGATACGGTACAAAATAGTCAGTTAGGTCTAATATGGGAGGAGAAGGAGGATGTAGATGAGATCGGGGATAAAGACGATTCGACACAGGACCCCAATAGTTGTGAAGAAGTTTACAGTTCCATGGACTATAGGGAATATAAGGGTAACTCGCCCTGCGTTAGCGAACAAGACATAGCTCAACTTACTAGGATAGATTCTTTAGACCACGTTGCTATCGAAAAACTCAACGAACTAGATAGACTGAGTAACAAATTACAACAAGACTCGGCGAATATTAGACATCTACAGAGGAAATTGTTGGAATCACCCTTATCAGTGGCAGGCCTACCGAAAGACATCGCAGACTCCAAGGAAAAGGCGGAACTCTTGGACGATAAGATAAGACAGATGTTCGCTAGCGATAATTGGACTTTCTCGAGCGATGCCAAGAACCACACCGACCTAATCTCAATGGCTAAATGTGAACTAACGAACTCTATTTCCAACGTATCTTACAATACGAGACCAAACTCAAGACCAAGTTCGAGGCTCTCAGTTTCCGACAGTGTCATGAGTAACGATAATGAAGTAGCTGAAGTTTTTTCCAGTAACATCAGAACGCCAACATCTCCAAGAAGGAGAACTATAGAGATCAATACATGTACAACTCCTTTCACCACCGTAACCGGTAGATTGGCCTATAGTAACGCTGTGCAACATGCTGAAAATGCTGAAGCAGCCGCGGCTTTCCACAACTCGAAGAATCCTTTTTACTGTAGCGCTTCTGAGTTGAATTCGATAATGGCTGCAACTTATGAGGCTGTGGCGAATCAATCCCCGTCAGTGTATAACGTCAGATCGGAAAAACCAAACTCGCCTACACTTTCCATATGTAGCATACGAACGAGACAAGATGGTTATATAGGTTCAACATCAGATAAGAAAGATGAATCAACTCGACCTTCTTCAAGAGCAAGTCCATCACCGAATGCTGCCTCAAAGGAAATCAGTTCGTCGTATAGTCCAAAATACGGTAGCAATGAATCGCAATCAGCGTCCAGTCAAGTCTTCCTTGGAACTCATAACATAGTTCAGCCTTTGTCAATTAGTAATAAAGATCGTGGCCACTTAAGTCCTAAAGCTCCAAACTCTCCTAGATCACCGAAAACTTCTCCGAAGAAGCACAAGTCCCACTCCGCAAATATTGTTGCTGCAAAATCTGACTCTGGTCTTTCTTCGATGAGCGGATGGTCGAGTCTAGAAAAATCCCCTGGATCCCCAAAAAATGGTTCCTCGAGGTCCTACATCAATTATGGGGACAGTAGACATTCTAGTTTCGACATGCAGTATAGAAACGTATCACCTGCTCCTTCTATGAGAGGATATATGGAATCTACTACAGACTCTGTGATACCTTCTGATTTATACTCCAATTGTTCTGTTTTACCAGGAGGTCACCATTTATCAGCATTCACCTCTGTGAAATCCCCCTGTAGTCTTGAGACTTCTGAAGGTTATGGAACATTCGTTCCGGCTCCAGCCCCAGCTTCTGATATCAATGTCAGTCCAAGAAAGAAATCGAAACACCAACAAGCGACAAAAGCTAATTCATTTGGAGAATACATGTACAGAAATGATCAACCGGCAATCTATTCGGTAGCTGGTAATCATTCACAAACCTACACATCGGTTTATACGAGCAACAGTGCTGATTACATAAATCAGACCTTGAACTATCCAGATCTGATTGAGCCTTACGAAAACAACGAATACCAGAACGCCCAAAGTTTACAAGTGTATAACTCATTAACGAATGTCCAATACCCTGATTTAAGTGGGGAATACGCCGGAAGTCCAAGGAAGTTAATGAGGGGTCACTCGGAACCTTATGATTCTAAGAGAACCCATAACCATGAGAATTACAAACCGGGTATATACCCCTCTCCGCTGCCATCAAGCGACACAACCTACCACACAACTCCAGTCCGTTATAGCGCAGAACCACACGAAGCCAGAAAAGTCGATTACACTGAGACGACCTGGTCTCATAATCAAGAAAATGTGGAATATCGAGATGGGCAATACCATTATCAAACTCAAAATATGAGAGATTACAATGACAGCCCTTACAAGGACAACCGAAAAGATGGGCGAATTATAGAACAGCCTATATACGAGAATCAATCGCAAATAGATCACTATAATAAACAGTGGAATCAAAGGCAAGAAATTCCGTTCCTGGAGCTGGACTTGAGAAATAGAAACGTTCCTGATTACGTTCAGAACGCACAAGGCTCTGACACAAACAACGTTATTATAACACAGTCTGGTTACATTTCCATATCATCGGGTATGACAGATTCAAAATCTGATAGAAAAAGGGTGAGACGTCATAACACCCTCAAATCAGCAATGAACTCGGTAACTCATTGGTTGCCTGACCTTCATCTTCCCAAACGGAATAGATCGCATTCCTTACCACCTGGGGCCCACCGTCAAGACATGGAGAAAACTCGCCGTACTTTCATGAAGTCCAACGACAGCCCAAGGAAGAAGAAGAAAAATGCAATTGTTTCAACTGTTTCGGGGATTTTCCAGAAAGCCAAAAAGAGGGCTTACAATCAGCATCGGACTCAGTCGTTGTCTGATCCAGAACAAACCGAACACGAATGGATAATGAAAAGAGCGAATTCTTTGATTACAGATGTTGATGGCGATAGAAGTGAGGATAGCAGCAGTGCTTTTTCGGAGAATAACTACGATAGAGAAAGTTTATTTCAGAAAATGTCCACCTGCAGACATAGCACTAGAAGTAGTCCACACGAATTACAACACCAATTTCAGGTTCAAGAGGACAAAAATATTGACGATATATCTGACGAAAAAATTCATTCGGAAGCTCCTTCCGAACAGAAAGAATCATCACCACCATTCAGAACAGAGGAAGATGACACATCAAATGAAAACGAAGATTCCTTATTCGTTAAAATAGGGGATAACAGAAAAAGTTCGACTTCATTAGAGAAGAGCGAAGATCCATCTGCAACTGAAGCAAAAATCAAAATTCCAGTCTGTAATCCCTCAATGGAATTCGCTGTTTCTAGAGCTCTCGGAAAATACAGGCAAAGGCAAACTTCGACAACATCTGACGAGCAATACAGCAACGGTGATGCTTCGTTACCTGAAGAAGATCAAAACATGAACAAACCGAAGAACGTTCAGAAAGACGAAACTTCAAGCAACCACAAGAGTTCGGAAATTCAATCCATCGAACCTACAAAGCCACATGAAATTGAGAATATCACTTCTGAAAGTAGTCCTCCTGCCTCGACGATGAAAGTACAATTCATCAAATTCTTTCCACGACACCAGCAGAGCTTGGAGATACCAGGATATCGCACGAGTCACGAAGAAGATGACAATAGGAGTACTCACTCCTGGAGAAGTACTTCAAGGGTTTCTTCGCGAAGACAGAGTACTGAAGATAGCATAGATAGCGAGGATGAATGGTACTGCTACGAGTTGAAGAAATTGGAGGAAATGGAGAGACAGTCCCAACTAGAAGCTGAAATGGGTCATGCGCTACGAGAAGAACCTGAACTTGAAGATGAATCGGCTGAACCTCTAGAGGATGTTAAAGAAAAGATGTCTTTTGTCTTACGTGAACTTCGTATGAAAGCAAAAGTCGTCGAAGGTGTTCTTGATGAAAAAGAGAATAATTTACATGTTGTTCAGTCGGCTAAGAGACGTGGAAGCTCAAGAATGTCGAAAGAATTCGACTCGTCCGTTTTCGCCAGGGTCAAACCTCAAAGAATTGGTACTCTGGATTACGAATACGAAGAAAACATCGAAGAAACCAAAACAAGAGAGCCAGAGGAAGACGAAGAGCATTCATCTGGGGATACGTCTGGTCCAGACAGTCCACACCACAGCACCGATGAGTTTGAAGAGAATGAGGCAACCTTCAACCAGGCGTTCGCACGTTGCATGAGTATACGAGAGAAGGAACAAGAAGAAGTAGAACAACTGCATGACCTCACACAACCTCAAGCAGATGATTCTACAAGTGTCCCCAAGATAATGGTTGAATCGGTTCAACAGAAGGCGGACGGAAAGGACTCCGGCCCACTTGGTAGCAAATGGAAGCTACTGAAGGCCCTCAAGGAGAAGAAGGCGGAGGAGAAAGAGAAAATTGTCGAGAAACCCACAGAAACCCCAACAGAAAAAGACAAAGTGAGTATGTTGGGGTATATGCAGAAATTCTATGAAATCCATGTCAGAACTTAACTCTTACCGAATTGAAATCTAGGATCAGGTGCAAACCCAAAGATGGCTTCTCGCTATTTTAGATGATAAACACTTCAAGCTAGATTAATGTAATCAGAAAAACCGCTTCTGTATTAGATTTGTGATAGTAAACTATTATGAGAGCCGCAATCGCCTATTGCTATCCAAAACAATAATATTTATAACAATAAAGTAAATTTGTTAGTACATTTTTTATGCTTGAGATATTGGTATACCTACTTCTTAGAGCGAGAACAATTGAATTAATTTATTATGTTTCTCATCGGGAATCACTCAGGAAATCGAAAATGAAAGTTTGGGAGATTTGAATTTATTTTTAGCAATCTGGTTGTATTGTACATGGCATTGAACAATGTATTTTCACAGTGACAGAGCATTTTGAGCAGATTGTTATGTTCGGTGTGAACAAATTCAAATCTTTCTTCAGTGAATTCTGAACGAGGACCCGTGACTCATTTCTGCAAATGTGGAGTAACCCCCAAGATACATTCTCATTTGTTCTTCTTCTCATCATAGGCTTTCTAAGGCGACAATGTCCTGTGAGGAGGCGTAACTTATTCTTACTGAGATCCGAATACTTTTAGAATCTTGCACCTTTAAAATTCCGAAGGAACTTTTAGAGTGATGCATTCCTGGAAGATTCCTTCAGAGTGCTTTTTTTTCAGGCTCTTCCTCCTCCAAAAATTCTTTCTTATAGGTGCATTTGCCTATGCCACAGAAAGGTTCTGAGCCCAAAGGGAGCACAAACGCCTCTTACTGAAGTATCGTTTGTGCTCCCTATCTGGCAAGTGTATTGGCCTCTTCGTTTGTTTTGATTCCTGAGTGACCAGGAACCCAGACTAAAGAGACCTTGTTGTTCTTGCCACATAAGGAAAAAATAATATATGGTCATAGTTCAGCCGAGGCCTTATTGGATTGTGCGTATATTGCTATATCATCAGCAAATTGTGCAGTCTTTGTTTTTTCAACTTTGGGAAACTTGAAGTATAAATGAGATAAGGTAATGGTCCTAAGACAGATCCTTGAGGAATTTCGGTCCGTATCGATCGTTCTCTGGATTCACATCTATTTATTTCAACTTTGAATTTTTTTTCTTTGAGATTAATTCAATGAAAGCCATTGGAATTTCAAGGTCCTTCATGTTTATAAGTATACCCTTGCTTACTTACTTTTGCTATGTCAAGAAAAACCATACCAATCTTCTGGGTCGTCTGTGATTGCTTTTATTATTCCTAGGATTTGTTGAGTTGTTCCATGATATTTCCTAAAACTGAATTGTACGTTTGGTATAATTGGCTTGTCTTCAATAATTTCTATGAGTATTATCAATTATTCTATCTGCAATCTTGCTAATTGAAGATAATGAACTTATTGTTTCGCATTTTTTTTTCAGGTTTTTCAGGTTTTCTTTTATCCTTTTCGCTATCGCTTCTTTGCATCTTTTAGGGTATTCATGTTTATGTTATGTTTTTTTGTGGTATATCCTTGATTATGTGGAATATTATTGATTATGTGGGTTATAAGTCCTAACTGTTTTCTCAGGAAGGTTTTTCATAAGGAGGTTGCTTAGTTTATCTCTCCTGGAGCTTTTTTATTCTTGAAGTTTTTTATTGCTTCACTTACTTCTTCTTGTGTTGCCGGTCGGAGGTTTTTCCTTGCGACTTCACGATTCAATTTCACCCATTTCTTGTCGATAACGTCATAATATTCGAAAGAATTTGGAGAAATTGATCATGTAACATGAAAGAGAATAGTTTTGTTTTCTCTTAATCACTGATGGCTGTATGCTTACTTGCATCGCTCGTTAACCCTTTGAAGCCGACATTATTTTTTTCTTCAAATGCACTTTATTGTTTCAATTTAATTGTTGCTTATGGTATGAAAAACACACAAAAACTGTACAAAAAAATTTTGATTGCTTTGTTTTCGCAAAATTCAACGAAAAACTGTGGTTCCATATAAGGACCACAAGGCAATTGGGCACAAAACTTGAAAAAATCCAATTGAAAAAAAATTGATATTTTCGGTGAAATTTAAGGAAAAAGTTAGACTTTTTGGTCGAACAAAGCCCGACATTAGAAATGGAGTGGTGCCACCTTTTTCGGTGGGGCACCGAACGTGAACTACAATGTGCACATCTGACTTTTGTACCATGAATAGGCATATGTGCACATTTCTCATATTTTGTACCAGGTAGAACCGATCTCTTGTAGTTAGAGGAAGTTTATCTTCGCTATCAAATTAATAATTCATACTATTGCTTGTAGGTTTATTCTCAACAAGTTTCTCTAAGGGGTCAATATTTTCCATAAAATCATTATTGCCTTGTTCCTCCAGATCATCAATATCGAATTCCTCCAGATCATCCACGGATGGATATCTGAAGGAAGTTCGTACAAAAAAATCATAGATCTTTTCTGAAGTAACTTTATTCAGGCTCATATTTGAAACTGAAAAAAATCAATAGGATATATAAATAACGTTTAAATGCCTAGTGGTTCCATTTGGGACCACATAGTTTCCTCAGCTGTATCATACACCCCCTAAATTTTTCATCCAAATGGGACCTTACATTATAATTTATGATACTAAACAAGCATAAAACTCGCCCCAAAATAATTTGCAAATATCACAGGCGGGCAGAATAATGTTGTCAAAGGGTTGGTTTACACAGGTAACGCTTGACCTTGCTACCTATTCAAAACTATGTCACACTTACGGCGCCTCGAACAAACTAAAATTATATTAGCGACAACAGTGGTTTCTAATAACGTATAAACATATGTGGTTCCAACCAGCGCATACTAGGCAAGCAGGAAAAATTCTTAGATTTGTGGTACTCTAACGGGACCACCTGACTTCAAAGGGTTAATGGTGGAATAATCGTTTTCTCCTACTTAAGAGCTCTGACTACCCGCCAAGGGTCTTCAATTTGAATGTTCATATTTTCTAGGTGGCTGTTCCAGGATTCGTTATTTTTTTGAGTTTCTCAATTTCTGAGTCTGTAATCTTTGTTTCCCTTATTGGTTCTTTTATTGTAGAATGTCTTGATTAGTCGATTAGTTGCTTTTCCAGTTTTCCTATGGCTTCTTCTGTCTTTCTGATTGGGGTTGTATGTACTCTGTAGATTTCAGGTGATTTGAGGATCGTATTCACAATTCCTTGAGATCGATTCTTGTTTGGTTTCTTTCTTCGATTGGCATTTATCCAGATCTAATTTTATTATCACTGGTAAATGGTATGATCCTAGATGCTCTCCTACTTCACAGTTTATATGGGTATTGAGTCCTTTGATTAGAGCTCAATCTATGATATGCTTGGATAAAATAATGATACTCATTAACTTTATTCAGGTTACATGTTACGTGGTAACAAAGTAAACAAAAATATTACTCAAATATAATTAAACTCCATCAAGGTGTATGGAAGAAAGCCTGTTTTATACCCTGATGCCAAGATTCTTTCTCTTTGTTATCTGCAGTCTAGTGCCTGTTATGTTCAAATCATTCTTACATTTTGTATTATATGTGTGACAATCTGATCTTTTCACATACTGTCCCACGTTTCCAGCGACATCCATGATAATCCTGATTGTAAATATATAGTTGGCTCGTGGCTTCAACAAATTTATTCCGATTTTTTGAAATAATTCTTATTTTTCACCCTTTTCGTTGGTCTTCCTACTGTTTCATATTGAATTTTTGGCATTAAAGTCTCGTGCTGCAATGAATCTGTTCTGATTTGGGAATAGGTATTTTGTCAAGATTGGTTTCATCAATTATGTTCTTGGGTGGTATACAGGGTGTTTCATAAACATTGGGAACAAATTCAGGATATTGTTCTCTGATTTGTTTGGGGTCGGAAAAATCCTTCAGGCCTTCGACCGGAAATGCTTCGTTTCCGAGATACAGGGCGTTTCATGTTTTCCGAATGAATAGAACATTCCTGTGGAGAAGGCTGGACTCTTGTATTCTAGCTGAAGGCGGCCATTTCCAACAATTCTTTTGAATTGAAAAGCTGTTCGATGTAATAAAATGTATGACTGAAAATTGTTTTTTCGTCCTAAATTGGATAAGAATTGTAGGAATGAATTTTATTTTGGAAATAGTCACTGGCGTACTGTTTTTTCCTTCAAATATATCAAAGTCGATACCAGTATGCACGCCACTGTAGTTGATGAAGACGAGATGTTCAACGTGAAATGATCACATTAATGTGGTGTTCCTTTTAACCAAATCTCGTTCAAATATCTTGAGCCGTTTCGAAAACATCGAGGAATTTGCTATACATTTGGAAAACATGAAACAAAGGACTTTCCGAACCCAAATAACTCAGAGATCAATATCCTGAATTTGTTCGCAATGTTTGTGAAACACTGTATACTGTTCTGTTTGCCCTAGTCGCAATTTCTTCGAGACAACCCCGCAATTTTACCTGTATCAAACTGGCTGAGTTGATGAAAATATATCCATCGCTCTAGCCTCTATGAATAGCTCAAACTAATTTTTTGAGGGCACCTCAGTGACAATCATCGGTCTTTTACAGACAAAACGGTAATGATCTTACCAAAGTGTTATACCAAAAAAAAACAACGTTTCGATATAGAACAAAAACTGCCTAATCTTTATTATACAAAACATGTGCAGGTACCGAAAATGATCGAAATATAACTGGGTATTCTTATTTCGATGTCACTAAGTATCAGCCAGGTAGAATGCTCCATCTTTGGCAGTTCCGCCACTTGTAGTTGTTCTCGGAGAAATTTGATGGTAGATATCTGGTTCCCCACGTGTCAGTCCACTTTTCAGTCGTCTTGCCTCAATGACGATGAACCAAGACAAGGCAACAGTTGTGAAATAATTGGAAGTGGTTCACTGCGAAAAGCAATCGAGTAATTAAATAGTGGGACCAAAGCAATTCAGCAGCTTCTTTCCGAAACTTGAAAAGTGTCCTTTCCATACAGTAGGTGAACAATTCTTGCGAATTGCTCGATATTGCAAAAAAAACTCTCACTTTTTCAATTCTTCTTGAATAAATGTATAGCAAATAAATGGAAACGAATCAGAAAGATAATCGGAGCTCCCATCTTGAAATCATTTCCTGAGTGATTATCGATCATTATATTTAATCTATGGAAGAACCTGAATTCCATTGGATACATTCATATAACATAATCATTCTGATCATCATATCCATATTCATATCACAATTGAGTAGCATTGTTTGAAAGAGCACATAATATTTATAATTTATATTGCTGACATAGAAGTGTCCTATTTCGATGATTGAGTAGAAAAATATGGAAATAGCATTAGGAAAAATCGATAATCGAATACGACCATTTTAAAATTCTCGGAATTCAGTGTCCAACATTTCTACTTTTCTAAAATCAAAAACAGGGTTTTCATGAATTCATAGACATATGGAAATACTTTTTAGTTTAGAATCAGCTGAGAACTTGATGGATATATCTACATAAAGAAATAGCTCTCACGGTTTTATTCTCATTGATTCAAAATATCAATTTCGGCTCGAATTGATGTGCATATTTTCACTTATCAAGTTCTTGGATAAACTGAATTGGACAATATTTCATTCCCATCACGCAAATTCACCTTAATTCTGTGACCTTAATTTTTCGAGTCCTCAGTTTTTTGAAAATACTGAGTTTTTTATTTTATCTATAATGCCGGCAATTTGAATTGAACAATTTTTGGCTATCACTAGATTAGAAGACACACATCATCAAAATAACAAAATTGGGTTTGGTTCTTTGACAAAAATGCATTCTGGAATTATAGCAATAGATTCGAGTAAATGATGAATTAAATAAAAAAAAATTCAAATCATTGAAAAACTAAGCTCCTTTTTCCATTTGATTCAGATAAACGTGTTCAGGAAAATATAACCAACAAATCAAAAATTTTATCCTAAAAAGTAACAATTGGTTCATATTTCAGTTTTATCCAGTTTCAAGTGGATATTTTACTGGATATTCATACAAAATTTGAACTTTTTTTAATGATAAGTAAGTTGGAGGTGAGACTTGGTATCTTCATCGATTTTTTCAACTTAATGCTATTCACATGCTCCATTATAGTTACTAGCGAATATTCCTGAGTATTATCCACAATAAAATTTGTAAGCAGTATTATTTTCTAAGCTTGATGATAATGTCAATTATGTTGAAATCTCTGAAGCACATCAAGCTGTCATAAATGTATTGTGGATATTAGACTACCTTGATTAGCCTGAGGGAGTGCAAATAGTTCGAAACAAAAATCTTCGATTTCGATTATTTTATAATATCCACAACCGTTACCTTCGTTGATGTTGAAAATTCCCATCTGAAATACCAAAAGTGCCCTTTTCATGCAATTTGTATACAACACGAGTCCGCTAATATTTTAATGGCCCCATTCCAACACGCTCATTTTATTATATAATAGCTGGCGAGAACAAAGCCAAATATCATTTGAATCAATGTTTATTCAGCAAAATTAATTCAACTTGGTCATATTCTAGAATTCAGAATATATTTAAGGTCCATTTATCGATTAATATCCATAATTTCGCTTTGGTCAACCGTGATAATTAATGTCCTATTTTATTTTTGGAATTTCGCCCCTCTCAACTAATGATCTAATGAATCATTTAATCTGATGAAATATACTCATTTCTCTTTACATTTATGACAGATTTGTGTGGAACAAACCTAATATTTTTGATAGCATGTTGTTATTCAACCTGTAACTGTGCATAACTGTTGTTGAGAATTTATTGAATAAACCTGTATTTTTGACTCCGTAGGAGGTCACTTTGTTTCCTTTTTTAATGTATTTTTTTTTTTTTAGAATGGACCTGGCGTTGGGGGAGATTCGACAGGAAGGTCCAATGGGTGAGTCTTTAAATTATTTGCTCAACCCTTCAACCCAATTCCTTGTTGCTGGAGATATTGAAAGCGAATATGTCGAATAATCAATCACACTCGAAGAAATTTTCTAGGATATACAGGAATTCGGTTGCTTCTACAGAAAATTCCCCCTATATAAGCGACAGCAGGAATATTTGTTGATTTTACGTGACAATTCTGATCTTTTCATTCCTCTAGAAATAACAAGTTTTACTTCAGTTGATGCAACCAAACTGCAGTTTGTCATTTAAACAGAAAAACTAAAACTGTGACGAAAACCGGAGTATGAGTGACTACTTACAGAAATTTCCAGTTCAATAAACAAACTAAATAGTTGTATTCCAAGCTTCAAACTTCAGTTTCTACACGAAATTCCAGTAATGAACACTAAACTAAAACTGGAAATACTTCACTTATAACGGAACTGTTGTATCGATTTAACAGGATTTCCGTTGAATTAAAAAACTATCGTTCATATATTTTCGTATATTACAGAACTAGTTAGTTGTATTAGAAGGTTATGTATAACCTGAGATTTCACAGTGATTTTCTGTAGTAATACATTCGCTTTGAAGATGAAGGGGGACTTCGCGAATAGATTTCTGGAATGGGGAGAATTTATATTATATTATGTTCATTATAAAGTATCTTCAAGTCATTTTAACGAATTAGAGAGACATTCGTTGAAAACTAGTATGGAGAGACTCCATAATGAATATAAAGAAATTTATTTCCCTGATTCTGAACTCATATTAGCGAATTAGATTACAGAATTACTGTCTCCGAATGCTCACACCTTTTCGGCCGCTTTTCAATCCTTTGGGTAGTATCTTTTGAGTTTTGCCTATTCGTTGGCGCCCTCTATTGAGGGGTACGGTTAATGTTGGGCCGTCGGTGCGGGTCGCTATAGATCTAGTCTCTTTCCTTCCTCTGATCTGATCTAACTCGACTTCAACCTTCCTTTTCCTGTTAAACCCCTATTTCCCTGTTCCTTCCTACGCTATGTTCCTAAATCATATACTTACCCTCTTCTCTTTTTTTTATATTTTGTAGGAAAATTTATTCAAGGATTAGTATCAATTGTTGATCGAAACTATTCAATTCTAGAAAGGAGGCCAGAAAAGGCTAATAATGATCGAATCGGGTTTTCGTCGTATTTGTTCCTTCGTCGGAAACCTATATTTCATTTCAAACAACTTCAACCATATGGTACAACATAGATTGAAATACTGTTAGCTAAACAAGATTTATTCCGGTGGAATGATCTGAATTTTTGTGAGAAATACCAAACGACCCTGTTGAATTAAATGTGTCCATACTGTTAGTCGTACAAATATTGTTGGGTTATACTTACAAAACTATCATATTTTACAAGATATTCCTGTGACAATTACAGAAGAATTCCCTTGCTGTACTTACCGTTCATGGGATTCAAGTCTCTTGAACTTGAATCCGGCATGTTATATTGCATTTACAGATTGTTCTCAGAACGGTCTTTTTTTGTTGTGATAACAATAGTTGCATTCAAAATACCGGAATTCATTCAACCGGAAATTCCCGGAATTCGTTTTTTTTTTAGTGCAGGTATCGGGCGTTGGTGAGGGAGACACCGCTTCAAGTGGTAGAGAAGTCCAGATTAAACCAGAGTATTTTTTGGGCGCTCGTACTACTTATACGAGGGCTGTATTATTTCGTCACGATGTCTGTATTTTTCGAATTTTGAGCCGAAAATGGTCTCAATCGACTATGTTCGACTCACTGATGACGAATCCGTCGGAAAATTCGAGTCTGTCCGTCCGGCCGTCCGTGAGCACGATAACTCTCGAACGGAACAACCTAGATGCTTGAAATTTTCAGTATGGGTTCAGTTCCCGGATGCCTCGGTTGAGTTCGTTAATGGGCCAAATTCCACCAGGGGTTCCGTAAATAGGGCCGTTCAAAGTTTTGTTCCCCTGATTACTCGAAACCTACAGATTTGATTGAGATGAAATTTTGCACTCAAATAGAGAATGAGGTGTTCAAGCTACATGTGGAATTTTGTCCAGATCGCATAACCAGAACCATAGAAACCATAGAAAATGGTAACTTTTGAACGGAAACGCCTAGGGACTTGAAATTTTCAGGATAGGTGTGGATTTCGAATGTCGTGATCACGTTCATCTATGAGCAAAATTATACTAGGGGTTCCGTAAATATGGTCGTTTGAAATTAAGTTTTCTTGATAATTTCAAAACTACAGATTCGATCGTGACGAAATTTTGTATACTAATGGAGAATGATATATTCAAGCTACATTTCTCCAGATCACATGACCAGAACCATAGAAACCATAGAAAATCATAACTTTCGAGCGGAAAGGCCTAGGGACTTGAAATTTTCAGGAAAGGTGTGGATCTGAAATGTCGCGTTCACGTTTATCAATGAGCCCTAGTATACTTCTCAGGAGTATACTAGGGGTTCCGTAAATAGGGTCGTTTGAAATGTTGGTTTCTCGATAATTTCGAAACTACGGATTCGATCGAGATAAAATTTTTTATTTTAATCGAGAATGATATATTAAAACAATAGTTTGTCCAGATCGATGACCAGAACCATAGAAACCATAGAAAATTGTAACTTTTGAACGGAAACGCCTAGGAACTTGAAATTCTCAGAGTGGGTTTGGATCGCGAATATCGCGGTCACGTTCATCAATGAGCAAAATTAAACTTGGGGTTCCGTAAATATGGCCGTTCAAAATATTTTTTTGCTGATAGTTCCGAAAATACTGAGCGGATTGAGATGGAATTTAGCACCTAGCTGAGTAGTAATGTATTCGAACTACGTGCAAAATTTTGTCCAGATCGCACCACCAAGACCATAGATACCGTAGAAAATTCTAGCGAATCATCAACATGTATTGAATTAACAGGTTATCCGGGATGATAAGCTCAATTAATTAATGTCTGAAATTTGTAAAATGGCGAACAAAAACGTCCAAATCGAATAAGAAGGAGAGAAACGCAAGGAACGCCTTCGAGCTTTTATATTTTGATCCAAAGACAGACGCGTCAACCAACCACCAAATCGAGCAAACCAGCAACAGCGCTTGCATGTATTCAGACCTATTATTTATGCCAATACTATCAGTGCTGTCATTGAAATGGTTGGTTTTTGCGCGCTAATTTCTTCAACCAGAGCTTTAACATTTTCATCAATTATCTGTAATTTTCGAACTTTGTGTCGATAATGGTCTTGAGCGATTGAGTATAGATGAAGAAGGGTGAAATTCAATTATGTCCGTCTGTCCGGCCGGCCGGCCGTTAACACGATACCTTTCTGAAAAAGAGGTCTAGGGTTCATTTTTACTTTAGCGCGTTTCACGAATTTTGGAAATATTTCGCATAGTGATTCGTTATGATGTTTTCATGGCACAGTTTTGATTGAAGCATTGACAAATCATATTTCCCGAGATATTCGAAAAAGAATATTGGTTTTTCAAGTAAGTTTTACCTGAAAACTTGCCTGATATTTAACGTTCAATAATCCCGAACTACTATGGGTGTTTTTTTTTGTTGGAGACGTACGATGTTGCCATGCTTTTTAATTTTTCTGATTTCTTGGATTTCAATTGGGATACAATTCAGTGGTTATTCTAGTTTTGATTATTAGATAACTATTAGATAATTAGAAATAATTGCGAGCTTCGTTTCCTTCAACTTTTGGGACTCAATCGATTAGTTCCACTTTATGGAAATGATGGAAATGAGATCCTATGTGGGGACATTACTTATTCCTGAACATTTATAATGGTTTGGGCATTGTTGAAACAATTCTTAAAATTAATTGATATTTAGGTTAGGTGAGGTAAGACAGTGTTGAAACAATTCTGAAAATGAATTAATAATAATAATAATATTTTTGTTTTTTCGCACAAATATATACAGCAGCAGTAAATCGAAGAATGTACAATAAAGACTCGATGAGTGTGAAACACTTGTTTCGAGATTTGGAAAAAAAAATGCATACATAAATTGAACAGGGCAAGCAACAGTCCAAAAAAATTAAACAAAACAATACAAAACAAAACAATGATGAAAACCAAGAGCAATATATGACACCCACCCACCAACAGCAATGTGCAGTCCTCAAAAAAGTAGCATCATCGAAAACAATCGAACATACCGATCTCATAAACGCACACACCAGGTCACACCTCAACTCCGTATTTCAACCAGATCAGCAACATTTAGGTTAAGTTAGGTTAGGTTAAGTAAGGACAGTTTCCTATATACTAGAGCGACTAATTTCCATAGAAAAAAACTCTCCATAGTTGAGGTCGAGGCGACGAAGGCACCGAGTTTTTTTTCACGAAATACGACCGCGTAGCGGTCGCGTTGGCGGGGGAGCAAAGCGCCCCTGTTTTTTTTTGGTCGAAAAGGCTTTTTCGACGGCAAGCGGGGCGTCACCTATTTTCAACCCGAAATGAAAATAACGTTCGTAAAAGTTTTGAAATAGGCGAAAACCCATAAATGTTGTCTGGAAAGAAACGACTTCATTTCAACCCCGAAAAATATGAAAATTTAGTTCGAAAAAGGTTGAACAAAGCGATAAACCATAAATGTTGTTGTTTTCCTTCTTTTAAAGACTTTATTCCGCGTCCTTCCGAGAGTCGCTCATATCTACTTGAACAGGTGGCCGATTTTTGACAACCTTCGACCATATTCATAAAAATTCCGTTTTTGAGCGCTCGTTCTACTTACACAGGGCTATATCATTTCGTCACGATGTCTGTATTTTGAGCCAAAAATGGTCTCAATCGACAAGGTTCGACTCAATGATGACGAATCCGTCGGAAAATTCAAATCTGCCCGTCCGTATGCACGATAGTTCTCGAACTGAACATCCTAGAGATTCGAAATTTACAGTGTGGGTTCAGTTCCCAAATTCCGCGGTTAAGTTCGTTAATGGGCAGAATTAAACCAGGAACTAGGGGTTCCTTAAATATGTCCGTTCGAAATTTGGTTCTCCTGATTACTTCGAAACTACAGATTCGATCGAGATGAAATTTTTCGCTTAAATGAGAATGACGTGTTCAAACTACATGCAAAATTTGGTTCAGTTCGCATGACCAGAATCATAGAAACCATAGAAAATTATAACATTCAAACGGAAAGGCTTAGAGACTTGAAATTTTCTGGATAGGTGTGGATCTCGAATGTCGCGGTCACGTTTATCAATGAGCAAAATTAGACTAGGGGTTCCGTAAATATGGTCCTTTCTTGAAATTTCTTGATAATTCGATCGTGACGAAATTCGGTATTTTAATGGAGAATGATATATTCAAGCTACATTATTCCAGATTGCATGACCGGAACCATAGAAACCATAGAAAATTATAACTTTCGAACGGAATAGCCTAGGGACATGAAATTTCCAGGATAGGTGTGGATTTTTAATTTCGCGGTCAAGTTTATCAATGACCAAAATTAGACTAGGGGTTTCGTAAATATGGACATTCAAATATTTTTTTTCCTGATCATTTCGAAACTACTGACTTGATTAAAATGAAATTTCACACATAGATGAAAAATAATGTATCCAAAGTACTTGCAAATTTTTTTCCAGATCGCATTACCAAGACCATAGATATCGTAGAAAATTCTAGCGAATTATCGAAAAAAAAATTTGTCACCTAAAGCACTGACGGTAGGGTCTGGAGTTCCGCCTTTTTCAATTGTTTTCCAAAACTGGAAAATGCGAATCTACGTACAAGGTGGATGAACGAGCGCTCAAGAGCTCCTGACTTCACTGCAGTGCTTTTCATAAAATTTTTTTCATACATATCATATCCTCTTCCGATGAAAATACTCCAAAATTTTAATCAAATTTGGTCAACGTAGACAAAATTGACGAAAAATGAAGTGAGTCGAGAAATCTTTTCAAAAATCACAAGAACTCAAATAACTCGAAAACTACTGATTTTTGGTTATCAATAAATATGGCTCAACCGACAAAAAATGAGTCATACTAACACGTCCTCCGAGGTTCACGTCGAATTTGGAAACACCGTGTATAACAAGACCAGAAATACCTACTTCCTAAAGGATAAGGGGACCTACTTCCTACCATTTCGTCACCTGATGAAGTCATGATATGGCGAAACACGTTTAGTGGTTTTGTTAAACCCTTAAGTAGTGAAATCGTATATTTCTTAGTGAATACTAAGTTCCTTCAACAAATTCTAAATTATATGGGAATCAAATGGAAAATAAAATAGTCTGAGTCATGCCAATTCAGAACCACCTGACTATGGTGTTAAATGACCAACTGGTTTGACATAGATAACGAATCCCAAAATACTAACTTCTCTTGTGAAATAAATAAATTCGAGATTCTCTTAAATTCACCTCCACATTTTCACTAGATATGATATGTAAGCTCAAAATTAATATCCGGGATCCTCATATTCGATCAACGAACCCTTTAGCGTTTGAAACTATGCCAAGCGGAAAACTTATCCTAATTAAGGCCAAATGCGGAAGCCCGTCCCAGACCTCCGCGAATTAATCCCGGCCTTAATAATTCTTGATTGTGGAAAAGCTATTCGTTAGAGAGGCGCTGAAACTTGACTTTTTTGAGATCTGTTGATACACGATGTCGTTCCCCTCAAATCGTAAGAATTAATGGCGTTGAAAACGGTTCTCTTGGAATTAATAAGAAAATTGAGGAGATATGAGAAATATCGCAGGCAGTCTTTCTTATTATTTCTTACAAATAATGACGTTTTTTAGAACTCGAGTTTCTTACGAGCTTCCATAACGATTCTAACAATCTCTATTCGCGAGATTGAAGAAAATTGGTTTTTCCAGGTTATAGCTCCATAAAGAAGCACTCTGTTTATATCTAGATAATGGACTGTATAATAAGAAGTGCTTGCTAAGCTAATTTCGCCGTTTATTCGCCACTCACATATCGATAACCACAAATGGGCGGTGTACATACGAACTGTAATAAATTGGAAGACTTAATAACATTTCAGTACATGCAGAATTAATTCAAATAGTCGGGAATAGAAATTATTTCTTTTGGCCTAGTAGATACAAGAAAAAATCGAGGTCGTGAGAACGCCTAGAAATGTGAAGAATTGATATATTAAATTAAATGTTGTTAACCCAAACTCAAGAGTTTTAAAGGACCCATAAATATAGTGCCTAACGCGCGTTTTATGATCAAAAAACGAAGCGTTGTGAAATTTATACTTTCCCTTCGTCGATTTCTCGGGTTGAGCACTTAATTAAGTGTTTAGATGGAACATTCCACACCCTACCAACATTCTAGGAAATGTGAGAGGTGATTGGTTTCAGACCAATAATTTCCGATGTTTGGTTCACGAACCACCTTAAA
This sequence comes from Aphidecta obliterata, assembly GCA_963966015.1. NCBI lineage: Eukaryota > Metazoa > Arthropoda > Insecta > Coleoptera > Coccinellidae > Aphidecta > Aphidecta obliterata. Next base: position 18,184,215 of record OZ014435.1, on the reverse strand, counting down.
AAGATAATAGAAGGGGTGATTGGTTTAAAGAAAACGAAAACATCATTTGAAACCACCTAGAATGGTAGGGTTGAACATTTTCTTGAGACGAAATAAAGATCACAGAAAGGCGGTGATTTGGGGAACTCGGTCGAAATAGTTATTAAATCAACTAGTTTATTAATGACAGCGATTAATGGTCGAGCGCGTTAATGTTTGAGACCATTAATCGCTGAATTAATAAACGAGTTGATTACAAGATTTTTCCGTCGACCTCATCAGGAATTGAATATAAATTCTGGATCGAAACCAATTTTTATTTTGCATGATATACAAATTTGACGTAATACAAATTTCTATGTTTATTTCGATATATTTATATTTATGCTTCCTATAGAACAATTCGAAAAATTCGTAGAGGGAATATTGGTCATGTTGTGACATTCTGAATAGTTTACATTTATTTCATTTCCTATAATGTCCGATAAGGAACGTGTGGATGAAGTGGAGGTTGAAGCATTATTTACTTTGGAACTATTATGACATAAAAGAATTTCTGCAGTTTCTATTTTATTCTGAATGGAGTTTTCAATATACCCTTCTGAAACAGAAGTTGATTTCCAACCACCAAGTCTTTCGAAAAATATGCACCACTGCCAGAGAGAATAGACGCAGAAGAACGCCGAAAACAGTGACCTGTATACAAATGTGGTTGCTCTAATTTAAGAAAGTTTGCAATCATTGACGGTAATTTAGAAAATGTATTAATTTCAACTGGTTGTGTTGAGCATTTATAGTTCTTATAAAAAACGAAAAATCTTTCGTGTGGAGTGTGAGCTGGCCTCAAGGATATATATCTCTTTATTATGTTTAAAAGTGTATGCTCATCATTATCCACCACAGTGAATATCCTGTTCGAATGTGTTTTCGATGAATTCACTGTCACCAAAAATTTCGATCCCATATCTTGTACATCCTTTCTCTGCAACCTTAACAATTCATCTGTTCTCAATGCAACCGCTACTCCGAATATCAAAGCGACCTACAAATCAATCTGATAGTTATTTCACCATAACGAGATAATGAGAATAAGTTGGAATAACGATTCAATTGAGTTTTATTTTCACCTTCGACATCTAGAAAACACTATCAGGAGCATTCGCTATGAACTCTCTCACATGTTCTTTTTCGAGAACTTTTGATTTTTTTGGGATATATCCCTCTCTTTTCCGTTTAATAAACATCACCAGTTTGTGGTATCTGCTTATATCAGTATTGTCTTTCACATTTAGTATTGATTTCAGCATCGAATATTTTGGCCATAAACTTGCTAGATGCCCCTTTTCTGCAATACCCGTAAAGTATGCCAACAAAACCGTTTCCTTAAAGTTCCGAACCTTCTTGTCCTTGCACCAAGATCTGAATTCAGCATAAATTTTCTCATATAAATGGCGGCTCTTTTCAGGAAGCAGACTCAAAGTTGCTGCTTCAGCAGTTTTTGTCACATCTGGAGGTGTCAAAGGGATATTTTCTTCGTTATTCATTATGTAGTAGCGTAACGGATAAAATCAGATTCTGATCGAAAGCGAATAAATAAATTTGACAGCTCGATCGTGCTCCGACATAGATGCATCTATGCTCCGACTGAATATTTTATAGTCGGTTGTCATGATAATCATGCATTAATACAAGAAATCATGCGTTAATAGGGGTCATTAATGGATGATTTCGAGTGCGTTGAAATGAGCTTTTATTCTATGGTCAACGGAAAAAGGTTTTTTATGCATGGCATTATTTGAGTTATACTAGTCCAATGCTGAACAAGGTCTACTCACAGGCAATCAAGCCTTAGAAATCAGAATAAAGATATGCAGAAAATGACGAATTGAGATTCCGCGGGAGTGAAACCCCTTATAACACAATCCTTCTTCACTGGAAGCGAACCCACAGTTGATACTGGATAGATCCATGTATTTTCTGAGGCACTTTCAGGTACTGGATGACCATTCAGCACTTGGCAACATAGTATTACTTCCAAAAATAAATGAAAGATGCAATCAGGCAGAAAAGAGTGGAATTGAGATAAACTTCCGTCGAAGTAAACCCACTTTTTATTCGCTCCTAATATAATAGAGAAAACAAACACAGGCTGATGTAACGGATCTTTTTCGTGCTGATCGTGCTGCCACAAAGCTAGCAATCCGGAACACGCCTGAATGAAAAACTCCAGATGAGGCCGCAACCCGCAACCTGTGCTTTTTCGCTACACCCATATTCTGCGAGATCGAAAGGCGGCACTTCTAATCAAGAAAAAGGTGGAATGTAATTATTGAGAAAGGTACGAAACGGAGTGGCGGATCCGCCGTATTGATGAAGTTCTAATTACTGAAAATCTGCCTCGTATTCAGCGTTCAATCGGGTTCTTTTCCTTTTGTCCTGACAAGAGCAGTCTTTCTTGTCAGATCCGTTGACAAAGGACGATATCGAAGCAGTTAATTTCAGATTTCAGTTCATTATTTCTAATACACCAGGCAGTAGAGCAGATGAAGGGTCATTCTGTGACAAAATTCGTAGAAGAAAACCCCGAGTATGGGGGTCCTGATCATTGCGAAACTACTGACTTGATTAAAATAAAATTGCGCACATAGATGAAAAATTAGGTATCCAAACTATGTGCGAAATTTTGTCCAGATCGCATCACCAAGACCATAGATACCGTAGAAAATTCTAGCGAATAATCGAAAAAAAATTGGTCAGCTGAATCACTGACATGAAGTCTGGAGTTTCACCTAAGTTTGAGAATTTTTTTGACAGCTGTCGAAAATTCCTTCAATTGATGACTAATACTGGAAAATGCGAATCTACCTACAAGGTGGATGTACGAACGCTCAAAAGCTCTTGACTTCACGGCAGTGCTTTTCGTAATTTTTTAGTTTTTTGCTTGTAAAATCTGAACCAATGGAGCAATGCTGACACTTTCAACAAAAAAATTGTGGAGAATGAAAGGACGAAGAAAATGAGTGCAACTCAATCGGGTCATTATTACCGAGGAAAAGCCGGAAAAACCGTGAAAATCAGCGTTTTTCGAAAAATTCATAACTCGGCCATTTTCGAACTTGTAGCGCTGGCTTTCCGGGTGAAAGTAGTGGTTGATAGGTACTTCGAGTGTACACAACCAGGAAGCTGTCGGATAAATAGTTTTTGCGAAATTGCGATGTAAATTATTTGTCCGATTTTAATTTAGAAAATTTTGAAAGTGGAAGTACAGTACTACAAAACTTCAATCTTGATTTTCCGTTAGAAAATTGCAAAATAGGTGGAAAATACGTAGAAACCTGACCAAAACCGGCCCAGTGCTCCATCGGGGACGAATAGTAGGGGTAGCCGGCCGACGCGGGAAAATACGTTCTATAATAAAAACGCGCTGCGGCCGGACGCGAATATTTACATTTATACCCCCACTTCTTGACTGCGATCGTGCTGGTTTTGGTCATGTTCCACATTTTTTCACCTATTTTGCAACATTTTAACGAAAAATCAAGATTGACGTTTTGTAAATCAAAATACTTTCAAAATTCGTTTTGTAAATGAAAATCGGACAACTTCCGACGCATCCAGCCCTTCCGGAAAATAGTGCATAAAATAATTACGAAAAAACTATCTATCCGACAACGTCCGGATTGGGCACACATTCGATAATCTTTTCATTGGGAATTTGGAATGCTATTCCACTACGACCTGATGATCTATCGTGCTAGAATTCTTGAGCTGACTGAGAAAATTCGGAAGCTTCAGTTCCAAACTAATTCCCAGAGTTCTGACGAACTTCAGTAACCTAGATGTCTTCGATCTGTATGTGGTATTAGTTTTAGTTTGGTTAGGGGGTTACATTCCACTGAGAGCTCGAGGTCTTTTGTGCCCCATCAGAGCTGTTTTCGCAAATGCGCTACCTACAGCTCCAGAGCTCCTATGAACTTCAGTATTTAAGAGGGATTCAAGGAGGTTAAATCCTTGTTCCTCCTATAATTTTTTTGCCGAAGACATTCTTTGCGCAGGTTTGCAATTGCGAAGAATCTGCATTCGTTTCTGATGAGTCCATTCTCATCATATGCTTCCTAAGGCGACTATGTCCTGTGAGGAAGCGTAACTTATTCTCACTGAGATCCAAATACTTTTTAGATCTTGAACTTTTGAAGTTTCGAATGAAGTTTTTGGAGTGATCCATTCCTGGAAGATTCCTCCAGAGTGCTTTTCTTTCAGTCTCTTCCTTCTCCAAAATTTTTTCCTTTAAGTACATTTGCCTACCCCGCAGAAAAGTTGTGGGCCATTAAGTCCTGAGTTCCTGAGTGACCAGGAATCCATGCTGAAGAGATCTTTTTAAGTTTCCTTCGGCACTCCCATATCAGCTTTTGGTCGATGACACAGAATTTCGGTGCTTCGATAGCCGATAGTTTCTCTACGCATCTTTTGATTGCAAGTGTTTTCGCCTTGAAAACACCCGAGTAGGAGATCAACAATAGCACTCTTAATGTTTCGAAGGAACTTTTTGGAGTGACTTTTTCTTATAGGTGCATTTGCCTTTGCCACAGAAAGGTTCTGGGCCATTAAGTGGCGGTTGTGCTTCCTTTCTGGCAAGTGTAATGGCCCCTTCGTTTCCCTTTATTCCTGAGTGACCAGGAACCCAGACTAAAGAGACCTTATTTTTCTTGCCTACTTCATAAAGTTTCCTCCGGCAATCCCTTATTAGCTTTGAGTCGATGATACAGGAGTTCAGTGCTTTGATACCAGCTTGACTATCAGAATGGATCTCAATGTTACATCCTTGATAGTTTCTCTCCAAGTTTATGTCTATGCATCTTTTGATTGCAAGTATTTCTGCCTGAAAACACTCGAGTAGGAGCCTAACGATAGTGTTCACCTGGTTCTTGCCCCGCATACTTCAGCGCCAGCCCCTATCGTGGTTTTAGAACAACCTGTATATCATTTAATGGTACTCGTCGCTTTACTTGCAGTGATTTTAACATGCTCATTCCACGGAAGCTAACTGTCTTGGATAATTCTTAGATATTTGACTTCAGAATTCAATTCTACGATATCCCCATTTACCGAGATGGATTTCAGAGCTGGAAGGATTCTTTTCCGGGTTAACTTAATTACTGTGGTCTTGGTTGGGTTAATTTTGAGCCCCACTTACAAGCACCACTGCTCAATGATTTTGAGGCCCCTCTGTAACACAGACAAAACCCTGGAATTTATCTCTTACTTTTAGGAGGTTTGTATGTTTCGATTGAAATATATCCAAAATTAAAGTTTTTTTCCGAAGACTCTACTTTCGTCGTTTCATGCTTCTAAGGCGACAGGGCACTATGCGGAAGATTATGGTCAGATGTTGCATGTTTTACCTGAAATCTCGATATGTTTCTGATCTTTCAGTATCAAAGTTTAGCAGCAACTTCTGACAGTGTTTCAACATAGAAAGATTCCGTCAAAGTAATGCTTTTTCATTTTGGTCTCTCTTCCTGAAGCTTTCCTCATATGAATGTGAACCTGACCCTACAAAGGTAGGAAAGCCCCTTTCTGGGGAGCCTATTGACATCTTGGATTTTTCTGGAAAGTATAACTGCCTCTTTTCCACTGTCTCGAGTTTTCTGAAATTCAGATATTCTTGCCCATTTCTTGAATTAACCTAAACATTTTCATACCATCCTCGAACTAATGATATTGGATACACTTCAGTAGCTTGGCTGTCAGAATGGAGAAGAATATCATACAATATTGGTGAAGGATTTTGATTTTAAATGTTCATGGGGTAAAATTCATTGTGTGTGTTGAGAGGAGGAAAATCTTCAAATGACAGCCAGTGAGCCGGGTAGTGTCAAAATTTTTACTGATTATCGGTTATCATCGTCAGCGTGTTATTTTTTATCCATAAACCTCCGTGATGGATAGAGTCGGTTCATTGCGGAGTTCGTTTTACCAACAGCATATTTGATATGGCTTTTTCAAGTGAGGCCTCTATCTAGAATATCACTCAAATATTTGGCATCACTCGGCCTTTCTATCTGATCATGTATTGATATTTTCACTCGTATATTTCTTCAGCTGTTTCTTGTAGTCTCCGTTAAATGACATCTGTGTTTCGATGCCTGGCAGTTTAATTTCTGCACAGTGGGTTAACATCGAGGTTAACATATTTCTTGAATTTTTGAGTATATTATAAATTTCGATGTTATACACTAGAGGGCCTAGAACTGATTCCTGGGGCGCCCCTGTTCCAAGTATCTGATACTGGAGTGATCGTCATCTTTTCTGACGTAAAAGTTTATATATCTTAAATAATTGTTGAAAAATCTTTAAAGCTAATCCTTTGTGTTTATTCTATTGAATGCTCTTCCTACATCTAGAAGAATAAGTTCTGTTACTTGTTTATTTTGAAACTTTTCGGTGATATATACGGTGAGCTTGAGTGATTGAAGTTCAGTTCTCTTCTGAATCCAAATTATTCGGCCGGTATGAGATTCATGAATTCAGTTTCTTCGTTTGATTTCTTTGAATTATTTTTTCCACTCTTCTTCCCAGGGCCTTAAGTAGACATATTGGTCTATAGTTCTGTGTGAACTTTTATCATTCGCAGTTGTATCGAAAACAATTAAAATCAATCTAGTGAAATTCTGAACCTTGCTTGAAATTTTCACAATTAACATTGAAGGTCGTGTGTTTACCCATTAAAGAATAAAATAAATCCATCCGTCTGCCACGCTGTCCCCCGTCCGAGCTTTTACGGAAACTACTGAATGAATGAAATTTGGTACAAAAATCAGTTCCTATGTGATATTTTTACTCGGGGCTCGAGACTCTAATCCATTCATCTCGAATACTGAAAATCGGCGGATTTTTAAATTAACGAAAAAAATACATTCTACATAGAATCGTGAAATCCGAAATGTTCAGTGGTATGATGTAACTCAACTGATAAAACATCACCGCAAAGCTCTACTCGTTTTCGTGGGTTACAGGATTAGAAATATTGGTTCGGGATTAACAACTGAAATAAATGGTGCCTAATTAATCTGCCCGAGTGGCCGAGGGTAGTTCACTGAATTTATCGCATATAACCTGAACGAACTGAGTTCTAGTCCAGTTGAACATTAATCTTTTTCAGACAATAAAAACGAATTTTTTCTAACAAGTGGTTTTCGTGCATCCAGACAGAGTAGATGGAGTGAATAAGAGATAATTAACCTGTGTGTGAAATTAGCAGCGCTTTTGCTCGGAAGTCTGTCCACTGAAAATGAATTCGAGAAGGAAACATTCACCAACTGGTAACATAGTCGATAATCGATTTAATTCACGATATAATTTGAACAGGTAGTAGCAATTATAGAAGAATATTGGAATAAATACGACTAGCAAGATGCCTATATGAAAGACCTAACATAATCTCCGAAGAAGACAGGACAGCAAAAATAGAAAACGCTCAAATTAAATGGTTTTTTTGAAAGGACCCACAAGATGCCTTATGAGGTGATGAATACAACCACATATAACGAGGGTGCCCAAAGGAACAACACAATGTTAATACCCTACAGAAAAGGCCTTCCAGAAGAACTGAGGGGGATTTGCAACGAATATGGAAAGGAAAAGGTTCTTAAATTCTCCAATAATACAAGATCGGTCAAAGAACACAAAAAAATCCCAAATCTAAAGAAAATTCAGGGTAGCTCAATACTGCCAGGATGAACACCAGACAGTTCAATGGTTCATAGGTAATATCCAAGAATGAACAATAGACTAGGAGAAAACTGAGCAAAGCAGCTAAAATCTCTGTAAGAGTTCTCCAAGCTTGGAGATATATACTGGACCTGTGTGCCATTCATTTAGAGATCACACAAAACATTGAAAATTGTAATGAAATAAATCTGGCTAAAACTAGCACTCTCAGGTCTGACTAATCGATCCTTCTTCTGCTTCTTCCTTATGTTTAAGCAAATTGCTTGTTTTTTTTCGTTTCTTTGCCTGTAATTATTCAATATGGAGGTTATCACCCCAACGTTTGCGTGGTCTTCCGATGCTTCTTCGTCCAACCGGAGATCTGTCCCTCGTCATTTTTACCAGCCTGTTCTCGTCCATGCGGTTGATGTGTTCGTTCCATTCTTTCTTCCTCTTCAGCACCCAATCATTGATGTTTTCGACTCCGCGTGTTCTTCTGATGTTCTCGCTTCTGACGCGATCCATTAATGATTTCCCTACTATCTTGCGCAGTACTCGCATTTCAGTTGTTTCCAGTATTTGAGCCGTTCTAGAGGTTTCCGGTCTGGTTTCCGCTGTGTATGTAAGAATGGGTCTAATTGTCAATTTGTATATCCTAGATTTTTCTCGTGGCTTGTCCTCTTACCTCTGCTTCGACATCCTCATACCCAGATATCTCTACGGCGAGATATCTAAACTTTATCTCTTGCTGTATTATATGACCGTCAATTTCCAGCTTTCATCTGAGTGGTGTTTTTGATGTTGTCATGCATTATGTCTTGGATGTTGATATAACCATCTTGAATTTCTTCGCTGTTAGGTCAAACTGATGTAATAGTCTCTGAAGATCATCTTCGCATTCCGCAAACTACATCATAGGCGAAGCACAGTATTCGAATTTCTCTACTTCCAAATTTATACCCCTTCAGTTCAACCACCTGTTTAATCAGCTAGTCCAATAACAAGGGGCTCAGGGAGTCACCTTGTCGAATGCCGCTGTTAACATCTATTTCCTCGGTTAGTTCGCCATTTATCTCAGCTTGGATCTTGTTGGCTTCGTAAATATTTTCAATCGTTTTAACAATGTTGTCAGGTATCTGCTTATCGTGGAGTAGATGTATCACGTCTTCTATCTGTACGCAATCGAATGCCTTTTGAAAATGAAGCACATGGAAGCTGGTCGATTATATTCTAAGGATTTTTCGGTTACTTGTCTTATGACAAATACGGCATCTGTGCAAGATTCTCCTGATCGAAACCCCTGTTGTTCGTCCTTCAAGGAGATGTGTTCATTGATTTTGTTTGCTAGAATTCTTGTGGTCAGTTTGAGCGAGGTCGAAAGAATATCGATTCCTCTATAGTTGTCTGGCATTTTTTTGTCGTCTTTTTTGAATAGAAGTAGTGTCTTGCAGTGTAGAATCTTATTGATTAGGATCGTCAGTTGTTCTGTGATGCCTTCACCCCCGTATTTGAGCATTTTATTGGTGAGTCCGTCAATTCCAGGACTTTTTCTATTCTTTAGCTTCCTTAGGGCTAGTTCCACATCGTCCTTTTCAATAACTATATTATTGTCTGTTATGATTTGGGGAGTATTGGTATCCCTTTGGGTTTGCTCTTTCTTATATATATCCTTCAAGTAATTCACCCAAGTTTCCTTGGATATGGGGTTGCTACTAATCAAATCATGAGTTTCCTGTCTCTGGTTTCTTATTAGTCTCCATATCTGTTTTTGAAGCCCATAAAAGTCGTTTTACATCTTTTTTGAAAAAGTATCTGTTCTTTATTTGTCTGTCTAAGTTGTTGGTATCATTTCTAAATCTTTTGTACTCCTGATAGTCTTCCATGGCTTGGGTCGTCCTGTATTTCAAATAGGCTTTCTTTTTTCTCTCGCATTGTTGCTTTACTTCCCCGCAGAACCATGGCGTTTTATTGATCACTTTGTTCCTCCGTTTTTCCTTTCTTGTTCCGAGGGCTTCAGTGGCTGCTTCGATAATGTTTTGCTTCAGTTTATCCCAGCTGATGTTAATTTCCTCATTGTCATTCAAGGGGTTCTCAATTTTCTGTTTCAATCGCCTCTGGTAGAAGTCCCTTATAGTTTCATCCCATAACGATTCTACATTTATTCTTTCCTTTGATTCAACAGGTGCCTTGGTTCTATTTGGTCTTAATTTCAGCCTGATTTTACGTAGCTTATGGTCGCTACCAATATTCGCTGATTACAGAGAATGTTCTATTTTAGTGAACTTAGCACTCAAAATAAAGCATCGTCCCTATGGACTTTCTACTCCATGCTAAGAAGCACAATCAACATTAATAATTGTTGTTATGGGTAACTATTAAGAATTGTAAATAAAGTTCTTTCTTTATACTTTCATCTTAGTATTTATTGTTATAGTCGTAGATAAAGTAAAGTATTCAACTTGCGGTAATGGTCATAACTCACTCAATGAATTACTAACTTCATCTGCGTGAGTTATGACCTACATAACCGCTCGTTGAATAATATACTATTATCTAGATGAAGTCTGTTGATAGCGAGTTTTATACGAAATAGTGAAAAGCTCCAGTACCTTGAATAATTATGAATTGCGTATGTTTACGTGTCAAACCTAGGTTTCTCCAAATAAAACATCGCCGGAATCGCTCATTAGCATCTTATTTCAACGCCGAAACTTCCACATCCGCTATTCGGCACTTGAAGGGGTCACCTGTTAATGCGTTCGCTGAAATCACGACCAAACGACACGCGATGCGATAAATCCTTCGCGAGTTTCAAGTTTGAGCTTTTCATTTCCATTGTAGGTCCCGCGTACCCTTCTCGCGCGTGCTAAATCTCAATGTTTAATAATCGGCAGAGAAGGACGCTGATTTTATCGGCGCTAGGTCGCGCTGTAGTTGGCATGTGCCACGAAAATGCTTATATTGCGTAAAATGCTATAAAATTTCTCATGGCGGCTCACGGTCTAATAACAACAAAACCCTTTCTTTGTGTGCGGTCTAGCTGTCAGTCGTCCGAGTGAAAAATGCAATCATCAATTACATTGAACTCTTTTACGATTTATTCGAGATCCATTCGAATAGAAAATTTGTTGGTGCTTAAATTCAAGGATAGAAAACAAAGTGAAGAAATTTTTATTTGAAAATGCAATTAATTAAAAACAACAAAAAGAGTTAAATCAAGAAACAGCAGGTTTCTGTTATCCACGAAATACATTTCTTCGCATGCATATATTTTTTGATATGAAAACGATTGCAGAGCACTGACGCGAAGTTGGGAGCAATATTGGATCAATTTGGCCGATACTTGATGAAAATTTATATCAACTTAGTATTCACTAATCAACTTAGGCTACGATTTTCGATAATGGAGAGTTTTACAAAACCACAACAAGTGTTCCTCCATACCATGGCTTCATCAGGTGACAAACTAAACTCACTGTTGCAATAAATATACACTTCCTAAAGGGGAAGGGGAATTGATAAGGGTTGTTATCTACATCCCTGTTTACTGTTGGTACTGTCGGTTGAACAAATTCATCAAAGGAGAATTATTTAACTCTATCTGGTCACTAAACAAATTAGGTGATTGTTTATTGATTTTCATGCTTTGCAACGAATCAAGTTTTGAGCCCACTTTCAATATGCAGGATTTCGTACTCATATGTAAAACAATGTTTTTCAGTCAATAAGTGTTCTGCGTTTGTTTTTCCTTTAACGAAAGAACTTCTTTGTTCCTTAATTCTTTTCTCAAAGGTTACGCTCATCAAAAAATGTCGGTTCAAGCTTGATGATTTCTATAGTAGATTGTAAATATGTAACTCGCAATAAAAAGGAAATAGGCCCACCCCGTCTTTGTGGACGCGGGGGGACTGCCGCATCGCACTTGCGGAACATATGATAAGAAATTGTAGAAGAATCGAAAACTTGCCATTATAGAGTTGTCGTCAGTCGTGTTTCGGTATTCCTAAATATTATTATTGAAAATTTTTAGTATAAGGAAAGTTTTTGACAGCTGACAAGGGAATTGTCAAAAATCGTTACAAGGATTCTTCTGCGAAGTTCTCTTTTTATCAGAATTTCAAAATCTTGACTCTGAAGAATGCTTCCTAACAAATTGAGTTTTAAGCCTTTACTTTCAATATGCAGAATTTCGTAGTCATGTGTGAAGCAATGCTTTTCCGTCAATTGCTTTACACATGACTATGAAATTCTGCACATTGAAAGTAAAGGCTCAAAACTTAATTTGTTAGAAAGCATGGAAATAAACGAACAGAAATGGTCAAGTAATTTGCTTAACGACCAGGTAGAGTAAAATAATTCTCCTTTGTTGAATTTGTTCAACGGTAACGACCATTTAACAAGAACCTAATGATGCAGAGAACAGGTATTTAGATAACAACCCTTATATTTACTCCTTATCTATTCCCACCACCCTTTAGGAAGTAGGTATTTAATCCGACGAAGGCAACAATCAATGATCTTAGTTTATTTCGTCACCTGATGAAGCCATGGTATGGCGAAACACATGTGGTGGTTTTGTTAAACTCTTAAGTAGTGAAAATCGTAGACTAAGTTGATTAGTGAATACTTAGTTTGAGATTTTTGAGCGCTCGTACTACTTACACAAGGGCTATATCATTTCGTCACGATGTCTGTATTTTTCGTATTTTGAGCCGAAAATGGTCTCAATCGACTATGTTCGACTCACTGATGACGAATCCGTCAAAAAATTCGAGTCTGTCCGGCCGGCCGTCCGGCCGTCAGCACGATAACTCTCGAACGGATCAACCTAGAGACTTGAAATTTTCAGTGTAGGTTCAGATCCCAAATGTCGCGGTCAAGTTCGTTAATGGGCAGAATTCCACCAGGGGTTCCGTAAATATGGCCGTTCAAAATTTTGTTTTCCTGATTACTTCCAAACTACAGATTCGATCGAGATGAAACTTTGCACTCAGATGGAGAATGAGGTGTTTGAGCTACATGTGAAATTTTGTCCAGATCGCATGACCAGAACCATAGAAACCATAGAAAATTGTAACTTTTGAACGGAACCCCCTAGGGACTTGAAATTTTCAGGATAGGTGTGGATCTGGAATGTCGTGATTACGTTCATCTATGAGCAAAACTATACAAGGTGTTCCGTAAATATGGTAGTTTGAAATTTAGTTTGCTTGATAATTTCAAAACTACAGATTCGATCGTGACGAAATTTTGTATACTTATGGAGAATGATATATTCAAGTTACATTTCTCCAGATTACATGACTCGAACCATAGAAAATCATAACTTTCGAACGGAAAGGCCTAGGGACTTGAAATTTCCAGGATAGGTGTGGATCTCGATTGTCGTGATCACTTTCATCTATGAGCAAAATTATACTAGGGGTTCCGTAAATACGGTCGTTTGAAATGTTGGTTTCTCGATAATTTCGAAACTACGGATTGGATCGAAATGAAATTTTGTATTTTAATCGAGAATGATATATTAAAACAATATTTTGTCCAGATCTCATGACCAGAACCATAGAAACCATAGAAAATTGTAACTTTCGAACGGAAAGGCCTAGGAACTTGAAATTCTCAGGGTGGGTTTGGATCGCGAATATCGCGGTCATGTTCATCAATGACCAAAATTAGACTAGGGGTTCAGTATATGGCCGTTCAAAATATTTTTTTGCTGATAGTTCCGAGAATACTGAGCGGATTGGGATAAAATTCTGCACCTTGCTGAGTAATAATGTATTCAAACTACGTGCAAAATTTTGTCCAGATCGCACCACCAAGACCATAGATACCGTAGAAAATTCTAGCGAATTATCGAAAAAAAATTGATCAGCTGAAGCACTGACATGAATTCTGGAGTTTCGCCCAAGTTTCAGAATTTTTTTGACAGCTGTCGAAAATTCCTTCAATTGATTTCTGAAACTGGAAAATGCGAATCTACCTACAAGGTGCATGTACGAGCGCTCAAAAGCTGCTGCCTTCACGGCAGTGCTTTTCGTAATTTTTTTTTACAGTTTTCAAAAACTTCTTCAATTGGTTTCTAGAACTGCAAAATGGGAGTGTACCAACAAGGTGCATGAACTAGCGCTCAAAAGCTCCTGACTTCACGGCAGTGCTTTTTATAATTGTTCAGCTTTGAAATGAATTTTCTTGCGATCTGGCATGTCTCAAGAGCGTTTGAATTCTCATGCCGTTTCATGCAAAAAAACAGATTGTGAAGTAGTAATGCAAAAGTTTGCAGAAAAAAACAAGAAAAAAATCGTTGATATATAGATATGATAGAGAAAAGATTGTTTCATTTCCACGATAGTTAATTGTCTTAATCAATCCTCCTGCGAAAATCACTTGATTAAAATAATCGGCTTTTTTTTTTTCAATTAGCTCGACTCAGAGGGGCGGCAAATTGTTATTGGCCTAGAGAGGAAATACGGTTCTACCAGATTGGCCGATATACGAACTTCAGCATATCAGTTTATAATAGTCTTCTTTTAAAAGGGCCAAACTTCAGTGGGAGATCAAACATGAGATTTGCACCAAAAATTGTCATATAATATGGTCGAAATGTTTACAGTTATTCTTCAATTTGACATTTCTTGAATTCAAGGAATATTTCAAGTTTTTCCATGAAATCAATTATACTTCAGTTATCCTTGTAACCTCATCAAATTGGACCACATATCTGGAATCAGCAATAAATTTGATACATGATAAGAATTTCAGTGTGCCAAAAAACTTTTTATTGCAGGCGTGGTAAGGAGATGAATATCACGATTCTGAAGTGAACAAACCCAGTCATATTTTTCCAATGGCTTTATCGGTGGAAAATCATTAATTATGGACATATTTTCTTTTAGCGAAAAATACCCCATTTAGTGTGCTTTCAAATGACATATTAAATTTTGTGCTTGCTGCGCGTCTTCTGTCCTAATATCTTGGCTAACAAGGAAACAGTCGAAAGTCGAAATATTCCAAAACTAAATTTGCTCTATTTTAAAACTCTTCATAATTGAATACTGAAGTAATTCTCATGGAAATCATGAATTCATCTGTCGATTCAAAATAATTTGGAGGAATAAACTTAGTTTCAATAATACAGATTCTATGAAAGCATGTGAAGAAAACAGACTACACCTTAAAAAAAAAGTATATAAAATTCGCGTTCAGACTCGAGAGGATCTGATCGAAAGGATAAATTTGTTTTGTTCAGAAATGCGTCAGAATTTTTGTGAACTTCGCAGGGTTGTGAATTTAGTGCGAAAAGGATGTGTAAAATGTATTAAATAAGGCAGTGAACATTTCGATCAATTTTTGTAAGTAGTAGTAGATATTATTGAAATTGGGTTTATTTCTTCAAATACGTTCGGATCGACAAATAAATTCATGATTTCCATGAGAATTACTTCAATATTCAATCATGGAGAGCTCCAAAATAGAGCAAATTTAGATTTGAAATATTCCAACTGTAAAGCCTAAAGAGCCTGTATATTCCATTTCCTGTTTTAAATGAGTTCAATGTATTGTTTGCATCATTCAAGCTATTGTTCAATAATATGACAAGCTTGCGCTTTATTAATGTGGAACACTAATTCTCATCGAGTATAAGTTCGATAGAATGTGAAGCAATCCAATTAGAAATATTCAAGTGAACTAGTAGTTTCTATCCACCACCCAACTTTTTTTTGTCATCTTGTTAGCCATGATATTAGGGCAGAAGACAAGCAGCAAGCATAAAAGTTGATATGTCATTCCAAAGCCAACTAAATGGGGTCCATAATTAATGATTTTTCGTTGATAAAACCATTGGAAAAATATGAATGGTTTTGTTCAATTCAGAATTGCGATGTTCATCCCCTTACCACGCCCGCAATAAGGTTTTTTTGGCCACACTGAACATCTTATCTTGTAGTAAATATAATGCTGTTTCCAGATATGTAGTCAACTTCGATGAGGCTACAAGGATAACTGAAGTATAATTGATTTTATGGAAAAACATGAAATATTCCGCGAAATCAAGAAATGTCAAATTGAAGAATAACCGTCAACTATGTGTTATATGACATTTTTTGTTGCAAATCTCATGTATGATATCCCTCCTCATGTATGATATCTCCCTTCTAAAAGTAGACTGGTTGATCCGTTTTATCTTTATTATTTTTAATGGATTTACCTAAGCTTTTATCACTTCCATAAGCTATATTGATTTCTTTTCGTATTGAAAACAATGAGGTTTTCTGTGAGACTTTTCCGGAATGTGTAATTATTTTGAAATAATAATGGAACAAATGTCAATAATCGGACCGTATAATTCTACTTCACAAATTTTCGTTTCGGAACAGCACTGTTGCTTTGAAAGTCCAAAAATACAAAGATGGTCCAACACTTGAACAAATCGAAACAAAATCTTTAAAATCATACCTTTCGAAATGATCGATTACGGATATAATTAAAGATTGAGTAATGAACCATTTTGGAAACTAGAGCACACATGTCATAAGCAACCAGAAAACAATTAATCAACCACCATCAAACAATAACGCTTCGGTCATTAACAAACATCAAATTCGAGTCTGTCTGTCCATATACACGATAACTCTCGAATGGAACGACCTGGAAACTTGAAATTTTCAGGGTAGGTTCGAATCTCGAATGCCGCGGTTATGTTCGTTATTGGGCGAAATTCGACCAGGGGTTCCGTAAATGTGATCTTTTGAAATTTAGTTTTCTCGATAATGTCAAAACTGAGGATTCGATCTTGACGAAATTTTGTATTTAAATGGAGAATGATATATTCAAGCTAAATTTTTTCAGATCGCATAACCCGAACCATTTCAAATTCCAACGAATTAATGAATAAAAAATAAAACTGGAAAATGCGAATCTACCTACAAGGTGCGTGAACAAGAGCTCAAACGCTCTCGAATTCACGGCAGTGCTTTTCAATTTTTCTCTTATACCTACATCTCATCGCTGAGTTTCACAACCATACTAGACCAGGCAATAGAGCAGAAAAAGGGTCATTCTGTGACAAAAATCGTAGAAGAAAACCGCGAGTGGGGAGTTACGTGGGGTGGTCCGTGGATGTTCAGTGATATGTTTTCGACTCGCAAATATCATTACTTTTCTTGTAATTGCGAAGAAACACAAAAAAAAACTGTATTTTTTTAGTTTTTTGCTTGTAAAATCTGAACCAATGGAGCAGTGCTAATACTTTCAACAGACGAATTGTAGAGAATGAAAAGATAAAAAAAAATGAGTGCTAGTGCAACTCAATCGGGTCATCATTACCGGAAAAACCGTGAAAATCAGCTTTTTTTTCAAATCTTCATTACTCGGCCAATTTCGAAGTTGTAGCGCTGGCCTTCCAAATGAAAGTAGTGGTTAATAGATACTTTGAGTGTGCATAACCCAGACGTTGTCCGATAAATAGTTTTTGCGTAATTGCGATTTGAATTATTCAAGGCACTATTTTCCGGAAGAGCTGGATGCGTCGGAAGTAGTCCGATTTCAATTTACAAAACGGATTTTGAAAGAAGAAGTATAGTACTACAAAACAGCAAACTTGATTTTTCGTTAAAATGTTGCAAAATAGGTGAAAAATACGTGGAAACATGACCAAAACCGGCTCAGTGCCCCATCTGGGTCGGAAAGTGGGGGTAGCCGGCAGACGCGGGGAACCAAAATCGCGCTGAGGCCTGGCGCGAATATTTACGTATATACCCCCACTACTTGACTGCAATCGAGCATTCGGCTGATTTTGGTAATTTTTGCATGCTTTTTGAGCGCTCGTACTACTTACACGAGGGCTATATCATTTCGTCACGATGTCTGTATTTTTCGAATTTTGAGCCGAAAATGGTCTAAATCAACTATGTTCGACTCACTGATAACGAATCCGTCGGAAAATTCGAGTCTGTCCGTCCGTCCGGCCGTCCGTCCGTAAGCACGATGACTCTCGAACGGATCAACCTAGAGACTTGAAATTTTCAGTGTAGGTTCAGATCCCGAATGCCTCGGTTAAGTTCGTTAATGGGCCAAATTCCACCAGGGGTTTCGTAAATATGGCCGTTCAAAGTTTTGTTTCCCTGATTACTTGAAAACTACAGATTCGATCGAGATGAAATTTTGCACTCAGATGGAAAATGAGGTGATTTGGCAACATGCGAAATTTTGTCCAGATCGCATGACCAGAACCATAGAAACCATAGAAAATTGTAACTTTTGAACGGAAATGCCTAGGGACTTGAAATTTCCAGGATAGGTGTGGGTCTCGAATGTCGTGATCACGTTCATCTATGAGCAACATTATACAAGGGGTTCCGTAAATACGGTCGTTTGAAATTTTGTTTTCTCGATAAATTCGAAACTTCGGATTCGATCGAGATGAAATTTTGTATTTTAATCGAGAATGATATATTGAAGCAATATTTTGTCCAGATCGCATGACCAGAACCATAGAAACCATAGAAAATTGTAACTTTCGAACAAAAAGGCCTAGGAACTTGAAATTTTCAGGGTGGGTTTGGATCGCGAATATCGCGGTCACGTTCATCAATAAGCAAAATGAGACTAGGGGTTCCGTAAATATGGCCGTTCAAAATATTTTTTTCCAGATAGTTTCGGAACTACTGATCGGATTGGAATGAAATTATGCATCTAGCTGAGGAATAATGTATTCAAAGTACGTGCAAAATTTTGTCCAGACCGCATCACCAAGACCATAGATACCGTAGAAAATTCTAGCGAATTATCGAAACAAAATTGATCAGCTGAAGCAGCGACTTGAAGTCTGGAGTTTCGCCTAAGTTTCAGAATTTTTTTGACAGCTGTCAAAAATTCCTTCAATTGGTTTCTAAAACTGGAAAATGCGAATCTACCTACAAGGTGCATGTACGAGCGCTCAAAAGCTCCTGCCTTCACGGCAGTGCTTTTCTAAATTTTTTCACCTATTTTGAAGCATTTCAACGAAAAATCAAGATTGCCTTTTTGTAGTACTATACTTCTTCTTTCAAAATCCGTTTTGCAAATTGAAATCGGACTACTTCCGACGCATCCAGCTCTTCCGGAAAATAGTGCATTAAATAATTCAAATCGCAATTACGCAAAAACTAGTTATCGGACAACGTCCGGATTATGCGTACTCAAAGTATCGATTGACCACTACTTTCATTTGGAAAGCCAGCGCTACAACTTCGAAATTGGCCGAGTTATGAGGATTTGAAAAAACGCTGATTTTCACGGTTTTTCCGGCTTTCCTCCGGTAATGATGAACCGATTGAGTTGCACTAGCACTCATTTTTTTCATCTTCTCATTCTCTACAATTCGTCTGTTGAAAGTATTAGCTACCGCTCTATTGGTTCAGATTTTACAAGCAAAAAACTAAAAAAACACCGTTTTTTTTTGTGTTTCTTCGCAATAACAAGAAAAGTAATGATTTTTGCGAGTCGAAAACATATCACTGAACATCCACGGACCACCCCACGTAACTCCCCACTCGCGGTTTTCTTCTACGATTTTTGTCACGAAAAAATCTCTATTGCCTGGTCTATACTGACAAGATATCTGACTAGATTAATCTTTTGTTGGATGCTATGGTTACTGTAGTAATTGATCACTCAGTTTGAACTAATACTTGTGATAATCTGTCTTGAGTCTGTGACCATCCCTTATAATTAACAAATCTAAAAAGGCTAACTTATTGTCAACTTCAAATTCCATTGTGAACTGCAAACTCTGATAATAAGAATTGAACAAATTCAAAATGTAATCAGCTTTCTCTTCCGGAATCAATAGGACAGTATCATCTACATAAAATTTCATCACTGGTATGTCAAAATCAACATTACTATGTACGTACTTAAACAAGTCATTCATCAGCAAGGAAGCAAAACTAGGACTCGTGGGGGCTTCCAGGGATTATTTTGTAATTTTATTTAAAAATGTTCAATTTTGTTTTAATTGAGTTGGAACAGGATATCATAACACAAATTATGGTTGATAATAAACGTTTTACTTCGAATAATTTTTGATAATTTACATCATCATTTAAGTCTGCAGAATGTTCGTACAAAAACGACTCTCAACTATTTCTATCAAACTATCGGATTACAAGAACGACAGATATAAGGAAAAATATCCAACTTTATTTCGGTTGAAAATCAGCAATATCTTCTGCAACACACGAATAACCACATTCATTAACTTACGACGAAATATGTCACCATTTCACCTCCAACCCTTTTCACCTATTCGGCAAATAATAATTCATCATGTCAAGCATCGCAGGTTATTAATGGTGTTTTCCTTTCCGTTTTTCCAGGCATCCAGGGGACAATCCGTTCTACAGCAATATCGACAGTATGCCGGATATCAGGCCCAGGAGGAAGTCTATACCACTCGTATCGGACTTGGTAGGTAGCATTATTTATCGTTGTAAGGGTTTCTTCGGTGTCATCGATATAAAACCCATTAGTATAGGGATGATATTTTGTGTGTAAGGAGAGATCGTAAGATGTGTTATGGAGGGTTAGGTTGTTGGAGGAACAATATATTTCCACAGCGGTCGCTGGATACACCGCGAGCTTTGGTGATTAGTTCCTGGTTTAAGGGTTCGATTTTGCGGTTTGACGGGTGTTCCATCAAATATTTCCGGATGTAGTTTTTCGAAAGGGCTGAAACTGAATAAGAAGTTGCAGGATGCTCTTTTGCAATGAAAAATATGATTGATCACATTTATAAGTGAACCAAACTAGCCGCCGCGATTTCTCTAGCACGACACAGTGTGTTGGCTTTATTGCTTGGAGACAGGCAGTCGGATATTTCGAAGGTAATAATATATCGGCTGAAGAGTTCCCGGTCTGACCCGCAGGTAGTGCCATACATACTAATGATTCTTAAGAAAGTACCAACCTTCAAATGATACCCGTCAAAATTTTATATCATCTCAATCATTTTTTCAGAAGTTACAGCTCTTGAAGTAACGCTACTTTTGAGATTTCCAAAACAAAGAAAAATAATTGATTAAACATTGCTTTGTGATGGGGCAAATACCGTCGATGCGAAAGCATGGCTCGATAAGCATTATTCGGAAAATCAACCATCATCGACTGAAATGCAGAGTTTGAATGTGGTCGTACAACCACCGAAGATGTCCCACGCTCTAGAAGGCCAAAAGAGGTGGTTACACCGGAAAACATCGAAAAAGTTCACAAAATCGTATTGGCAAATCATTAAGTGAAATTGCGGGAAGAAGCTGCCCTTCTGAAGATATCAAAGGAACGTGTGGGATTTATTTTGCATGAACATTTGTCCGTGAGAAAGCTGTTTTCAAAGTGGGTGCTGCGTTTGCTTATAGTGGACAAAAATAACAACGTGACGATGATTCCGAGTGCAGCTGATTCGACGGAATGAAAACGTCGACATGTTAAAACGGATGAACCGCTACACCCCAGAGTCAAATCGGCATTCAGCTGAGTGAACTGCAGCCGACGAACCATGTCCAAAGCGGCCAAAAGCGCAACAGTCGGCTGGCAAGGTTATGGCGTCCCGTATTTGCACGAACTATTGTTCATCGACTTCCTCGAAAAAGGCAAGACCATCAATAGCGACATTATACAGGGTGTTCGTTGAAGACATGCCAATATTTAAGGGGGTTAATTTTAAGAAAAAAACTTCCCATGAACGTAGGTCATAAAAGTCTTAAATTTTGAGATGAAAGGTGATAAAGCTATTGAAGCTATTTTAATTCAATTTTTTTCATCGAGAACAGAATATGTGACAAGAAGAACATATTTTTTGAATGCTCATTCATTTTGAAACAAAACAGGAGAAATCAAATTTGCTCGAAAATGAAAGAAGACCTAGAAAAAAATTTTGTTCTGAAAGAAAGCAGTGGCTCGAGTATTTTTTTCTTCAGAAATATTCAATGCCACACACGTACGGACGCCACTGGTGGATCAAATGAATGTACATCCCAAAATGCACCTTGATGCATAGAAGACATATATATAAAATTTTATGAAGTTGTCCACAATATTATCTGAGCTATTATTGAAAAAAAGATTTTTTTTCCAAATTTCATCACCTGTATCTCAAAAGTTAAGACACACTTTCATAGGAATTTTTTCTGTTGAATCACGTCGAAAAATTACCCCCATTAAATGTTGGCATGTCTTTGAGGAACACGCTGTATATCGTCATTGGTGTAAGAGGTGAATTTGAGGGTTCCCTCTGTGATTTGTTACAGAGGGGCCTCAAAATGATCGTGCAGTGGTGCTTGTCGGTGAGGCTCAACATCAACCCAGCCAAGACCACAGTAGTTCCCTTGACTTGGAAAAGAAACCTTCCAGCTATGAAATCCATCTAGGTGAATGGAGATAACGTAGAATGGAATTCTGAAGTCAAATATCTGGGAATTATCCTAGACAGTAAGCTTCTATGGAGTAAGCATGTTAAAAACACTTCTAGTAAAGCGACAAGGGCTTTAATGGCGTGCAGAAGCCTATCTAGTAGAACTTGACGTTTTAACCCTAAAATACTGCGATGGATGTACCTCATGATTGTTAGGTAAATAATTACTTATGTGCAGTAGTCTGGTCTGCTAAGGCAGGGCAGACAAGAACGAGGAAAATACTCGACAAGGTACACAGGCTTGCCTGTGTTTGCATCACTGAAGCTATGAGAACGTTTCCGACGAGAGCACTTGAGGTCACCATAGATCTCACTCCTCTAGGGAAGGTACAGGAAATGAGAGAATTAAAATTTGGCGAGCGAACCTGCCTAGTGATGTTATGATTAAAAGAGTAAGCATTGAGGAAAACTTCAACACTATGCTATGTGAAAAGGAAGAATGAGAAAAGAAATACACTTTCCAAAACTCCAAAGTGAATACCATTAAATAGTATACAGATGGTTCTAGAACAGCTGAAGTAAACGGGGCAAGAACCAAGTGTACACTATCGTTAGGCTCCTACTCGAGTGCTTTTCAGGCATACATACTTGCAATCGAAAGATCCATAGATATAATCCTGGAAAGAAACTATCAAGAGTGTGACATTATGAACCATTCTGATAGTCAAGCTGCTATCAAAGCACTGAACTACTATATCATCGACTCAAGACTGATATGGGAGTGCCAGGGGAAACTTGATGAAGTAGGCAAGAACAATAAGGTCTCTTTAGTCTGGTTTCCTGGTAACTCAGGAATCAGAGGAAACGATGAGGCCAATACACTTGCCAGAAAGGGAGCACAAACGCCACTTACTGGCCCAGAACCTTTCTGTGGCATAGGTAAATGCACCTATAAGAAAGAGTTTCTGGAGAAGGAAGAGACTGAAAGAGAAGCACTCTGGAGGTACCTTCCAGGAATGGATCACTCCAAAAAGTTCATTTGGAACTTTGAAAGTTCAAGATCCAAAAAGTATTTGGATCTCAGTAAGAACAAGTTACGCCTACTTACTGGCTTCCTCACAGAACATTGTCGCCTTAGGAAGCATATGATGAGAACGGGCTTAAAAGAAACTGACGAGTGTAGATTCTGCGGTGAAGAAGAGGAAACTCCTGTTCACCTTGTTACAGAATGCCTCGCCATTGCAAACCAGCGCAAAGAATGTCTTGAGAATGAGAACTTCCTTGAAGCCCTCTCAGATACTGGAGTTCATTGGAGCTCTGGAGCTCGAGGGCGAGCTGTAGGTAGCGCTTTGCGAATACGACTCTGATGAGGGCACGATAGACCTTGAGGTGGCAGTGAAATGTAACCCCCTTCCTAACTATCAACTATCATCATTGATGCGTTTCAAGGAAGAAATCTCTAAAAAACTGGGCCAAATGAAGAAGGAGAAAGTATTCTTTCACGAAGACAATGCACTGTGACACAAATCGTTTGCCAAATTGCACGAAATATGCTTTGATTGCTTCTGCATCCACCCTATTCTCCAGATTTAGCTCCCAGCGACTACTCTTCTTCGCAGTCCTGAAAAAATGCTCGCCGGAAAAAGATTTGGCTGGAATGAAGAGGTCGTGGTCGAAACAGACGTCTATTTCGAGGTAAAAAATAAATCGTCCCACAAAAGAGGTATCGAAATGTTGGACTGATTTCATCATTCTAGAAGAAAACTGGATGAATACAATGATTTTTACGCAAAAAAGTTGTGGTTTCTTTGCTAGACCAGTAACTTTTCAGCCGATGTGCTGATATGCACCAATACCGCACGTACGATAGCCCATTATTTTATTCAGTTGTGTGCGGAATTCTATATCAACGTTCCTTCAAAATGGTCGGTCACCGACAGTCTATTGTCTCGACGGCCCTTAACCGCCTCTGAATTTCAAACAGGTTTGGTCCGAACTCGGCCCAAAACCGCACCAAGCAGTGACACGTTGGTATTTGTAGTCTTCGTGTATTTTCACTTGATGCTCGTCGCTAAGATGCTTTTTTGCGAGAATCATTATTGACTGCCGTCTTTTCAAGTATCCAATCAACAAACTGGCGAAATTAAACTTTTAGTCGGAGGAAGAATCTGTTTTCCGGTATTTCGATTCCGCCACTTCATTCCCAAGCGAGGGTAAGAAGCACCCAAAAAATACTTCAATGACCTTGAGTTGGCTAAATTAAAATTTTTTGTGAATCCCTTTCAATTTTTTTTACAATAATCTTTGAATTTTCAAATCAAATGATCTTGAAGAATCTAGAATGAAATCTAACTCGACCTTTACAAAATTTCGGGGTGTTTCTCACCTCCTCTCAGTGGTTGAGGTAGCTGAGTTGATATCGGAAAGAAGTGTACAGCTTTAATCGGAAAACTATTAGAAAAATTCAGATATCAGAAAAATAAAGAAAAAATACCAAAAAGAAAAGAACAGTAAACACCCGAAAATATTCGATGGAAGACCCTTTCTATTTCATGCGAAAACTAGGTTATATAGTTTAGAACTTATGGAATTTAAACTTAATCTTCATTTTTCCGAATAAACTTTTGACTTCTGCTATTTTGTTTTCAATGTTTTTATCCCAACTCTTCTAGGTATTATACTCAGAGTTCTATACCGAGGCTCAAGTTATGCCTATTCGCAGGCTATATCAAAGTTTTTCAAAAAATTCTCTAAAGCGATCACATGAGGAAATATATTGTTCTTTTTCCTGCAAACTGTAAAGATAAACTATTGTAGTGAATTGATGGAAATAATTATGATCGTTGAATCATAAGAATATTATACCTGATGTTATTTGTGGGACTATCGTTTCTTCGCGGCGAAACAAGCTGATAAGACATCCTATCTCCTGTCATACTTTTCTTTTTCTTTATTCAACATATAAAAAGAAGTTCGAGGAAGATAATTCCTCCTTCCTAATTAATTTCGAAACCTCCTGATGATCCCAGAACTTATTAAATCAAACTAAGTGTACTGTGAATTCTACGTGATTATTTGGTTGTTGAATAAATACATTTTGTGGTCCATCTATTGGTTTTTTCTCGATACAAATTAATGGCTACCACGGCTAGCTTGGCCATTGTCAGAGTTAAAAAAAAACCATCAAAAGGTACACAGATGATTCTAAAACCAACACTGGGACTGGCGCTGGAGTATTCGGGGCTGGCACCGAATGCTCAGTATCGCTAGGCCGCTGTCCAAGCGTCTTTCAGGCAGAAATAATTGCAATAGAAAGACGTGTGGTAATGAACCTTAAGAAACTATCAGAAATGTGACATAGCGAAACAGTCTGACAGTCAGGCTGCCATTGAAGCACTGGGCTCTCATACCATCGATTCCAAGATGGTATTGGAGTGCCGAAGAAAACTCAACGAAATAGGCAAGAAAAATAAGGCATGGGAAATGCAAGGAAACGAAGGGGCTAACACGCTTGCCAGAAAAGGATCACAAACTCCTTTCATTGGCCCAAAACCTTTCTGTGGTATAGGTAAATGTACCTACAAGAAAGAATTTCAGGACCATTCCAAAAAGTTTCTCCGAAACTTTGATACTGCGAGATCTAAGAAGTATCTGAACCTTAGCAAGAATATGCTACACCTCCTCAGTGGATTCCTTATCTGCACTGCCGCCTCAGGAAGCATCTCATAGGTCTTGAAGCAAATGAAGAGTGTGGATTCTGTGGGGAGGAGGAAACTCCGGATCATCTGGTGAAGGAATGCCTCGCCATCGCTAGCCAACGCAAAAAATGCTTTGGGCAAGAAATCTGTAGAAATAAAGAAGTAACCGCTTTGAAGCCATACCAGATATTGTAGTTCATTAGAACTATGGAATTGGGCACAATAGAGATTTTTTTGTACCTTCAGAATAAAGTCCCCCTAAAACCTAGTTTAATGGGCTATGAATTTAGTGCACATCAAATCGATTGTTTAATTGTCTATGTGGCATGTTGCTCTGCCCTGTTGCAAATAAAGGTGGTCCAGGCCCAGCATAGCAATATGTGAAGCCGCGCAGTGTTGACAATATCATAATAACACTTGGGACCCTACTCAAAAAAACCAACAGATGACCCATGAAACGACTATTCTTAGCATGCCGAACAACTGGTTAGCGCCTACTGATGTAATCCAAACAACAAGGCAGGAATGGAAATTATGTGAAAATTCTGTACATCTTACAACCAGGTTTTGACGCTTGTAGCAACACCACCAAACAAAAATCAAATGAAAATCACGTAAGGTACACTTTACTTCGATTTACCAAGTTGAACAGGAACAATTCATTTAGCCATAGCCTGACTCCTATGAAGTAGGCGCTGGCTTTCTATGAAAATTCTCTTTTTTAGTTTTGGGTAGATTCAATATAGTTCTGGATTTCCTGATAAAAATTTTCGATAGCCAATCGTGGATTCCATACAAATAACTTTACTCGTCGCCATATTTTCCCCTGATGGAATTTATGAGTAGGACCCTGCGAATTCTATGGTAAATGTTGTCACGTCTCACCGAAAACCCAAAAATTTTTTCTTTATCAGGTTTATTTTTCTCGACCACAACATTTCGAATGAAAAAACCCAGTTTTAGAACAGTTCTGATGAATGTTCTCAGTAGCGACTAGACAGTTTTTCCACTTATTAGCTATTTTAATGTTTCAATTCCGAAAAACCTTTCGAATTGAAAAATTTCGATCTGAGAACAGTTTTGAGTTCTGAGTAGCGCGTGGAAAGTTCCAAAAAATTAACAACAAGTTGATGAGAACAAAATTGATCTCGTAATAGTTCTGATTGACGTTTCCATTTATCAGCAATTCCAAATTCAAACTTCGAAAAACATTTCGGATGAAAAACAAAAATTACGAAAAGCACTGCCGTGAAGGCAGGAGCTTTTGAGCGCTCATACATGCACCTAGTATGTAGATTCGCATTTTCCAGTTTTAGAAATCAATTGAAGGAATTTTCGACAGCTGTCAAAAAAATTCTGAAACTTAGGCGAAACTCCAGACTTCATGTCAGTGCTTCAGTTGATCAATTTTGTTTCGATAATTCGCTAGAATTTTCTACGGTATCTATGGTCTTGGTGATGCGATCTGGACAAAACTTCGCACGTAGTTTGAATATCTACATTATTCTTCAGCTAGGTGTAAAATTTCATTCCAATCAAATCGGTAGTTTCGAAATTATCAGGAACAGTATATTTTGAACGGCCATATTCACGGAACCCCTAGTCTAATTTTGCTCATTGATTAACGTGACCGTGAAATTCGCGATCCAAACCCACACTGAAAATTTCGAGTTCCTAGGCCTTTTCGTTCGAAAGTTACAATTTTCTATGGTTTCTATGGTTCTGGTCATGCGATCTGGGCAAAAAATTGCTTTAATATATCCATTCTCGATTAAAATATGAAATTTTATCTCGATCGAATCCGTTGTTTCGAAATTATCGAGAAACCAAAATTTCAAACGACCGTATTTACGGAACCCCTAGTATAATTCTGCTCATTGATGAACGTGAACGCAACATTTCAGATCCACACCTATCCTGAAAATTTCAAGTCCCTAGGCCTTTCCGTTCGAAAGTTATGATTTTCTATGGTTTTTTTGGTTCTGGTCATGTGATCTGGAGAAGTGAAGCTTGAATATATCATTCTTCATTAGTAAACAAAATTTCGTCACGATCGAATCTGTAGTTTTGAAATTATCAAGAAAACCAAATTTCAAACGACCATATTAACGGAACCCCTAGTATAATTTTGCTCATAGATGAAAGTGATCACGACAATCAAGATGCACACCTATCCTGCAAATTTCAAGTCCCTAGGCGTTTCCGTTCAAAAGTTACAATTTTCTATGATTTCTATGGTTCTGGTCATGCGATCTAGACAAAATTTCACATGTAGCTTGAACACCTCATTCTCCATTTGAGTGCAAAGTTTCATCTTGATCGAATATGTAGTTTCAAAGTATTCAGGAGAACAAAATTCTGAACGGCTATATTTACGGAACCCCTGGTAGAATTCTGCCCATTAACGAACTTAACCGAGGCATTTGGGATCTGAACCTACACTGAAAATCAAGTCTTTAGGTTGATCCGTTCGAAAGTTATCGTGCTTACGGCCGGACGGTCGGACAGACTCAAATTTTCCGACGGATTCGTCATCAGTGAGTTGAACTCTATCGTTTGAGACCATTTTCGGCTCAAAATTCGAAAAATACAGACATCGTGACGAAACGATATAGCCCTCGTGTTAGTTGTACGAGCGCTCAACAATCCCCGAACAGTTCATATGAAAGTTGTGAGCAGCGCCTCGATAGTTCTACAAAATATTCCAAACCAGTTTGATTTCCAAAAACCAAAACTTCTTTATCGAATAGCTATTATAAGTTTCGAACATGGAATCAAAATAGCTAGTAAATGGAAACGTTGTCGTTTCAAGAATATTGATTGTAGACATGTTTCGTAGAACTCTCCAGGCGACTCCCATCTGTACTATTCTGAAATAAAAAAACTTCTGAACCTATTGATTTTTTTTTATTTTTGAGTGTTAGGGTCGGTTAGGGTCGAACATTGAATAAGCTGATAAATTTCATAGGATTAATAAGATGCTACTCAGAACTGGAATATTTTTCATATTTCAGTCTAAAATGATGGTTTTCAAAAGTCAAAGTGTAATTTTTTTTTAATAATTTCTTATTTCGACAAAAATATTTTAAGAAATTAACAAAAACTCCAGAACTATCTATATTCATCGAAAAATATCATTAGAACTCATTTTGTGAAAAAGACGGCGCCGCGTGATGTTAGCGCCACTAATTTAGTTTTTGTATGGTATCTAAGATTCGCTGGTACTATTCATAATTAATTATATTAATTTATATATCAAATGTACCCTGAACACACAAAAAAGTTTTTGAAAAAGTGCCTACTTCACAGGAATCATAAACTGGCTCAAATCTAATCAATATATATTATCGGCGTCCCAACTCTTGTGACCCCAAGTCGGTCTTGGACCTGCAGAGAAGTGGACTGAAGTTTCTGTTAAATGAAACAGGAGACGTCAGTGAAGAGTGTTACTCTGATCTGTGCATCTGTTTTTTTTTTTTAATAAGAGACGACTTCCGCATTGCGATCATCATAGCAGTACTGAGCATTGGCAATAAGCCAGAAAATATAGTCTGCAGTTACGATGGATGATTTTGATGTACTCTGGAGTCAATTTGATTGACTTTTTGACTAAAGGAACCTGAATTCATTCAACAATCAACAGGAATTCGGTATTTTCGCTTCGAAATAAAGAAAAATCGATACTATCCTTGAATCCTCTCACAAATTCTGCCAGTCATTCACTTCTCCATCCTCCGAATCTCATTTGCAAGAGTAAATTTTGCCATTGTATGAAGTTTCAGAAGTTCTCTGAGTAATTGTGGGATGAAAAATACCTATCATTGTGAAAGTTAATCTGAATGATCTATCTGGAGTTGGATTTCAAAAGTTGATTAACATGCCATTTCCTGTCGTACTCATATAAATTGGAAAATAGGCAGAAACGAAAGTTAACTTTCTGTCGAGGCCAACTGATCTCGACACAACAATTTATAGAGAAAGGCTAACAATGACCATTCCAGATTTATCAAAGAATGTATTCACTAATGAATAGATCAGTTGGCCTTTGATTCGAATGTTCTTTATTTTCACGACCATTGTCTTATGCCATTTGTTAAATGTTTCCTTTATTTCCAAACCCAACTTCCTTTCTGTAACTATTCGAACATCTAAGCGTGTTATTGTTAACTCAGGACCGGTTTAAATATGAAAGATTATTTTTATCCATTCAAGAATGGAAGAATAGGATTTTGTTAAATTTCTGATAATGCTCGAATACCAAGCCTGTCCTGAGTCGAGAGTATATACCTACCCTTTTTCACATTGATCCCAACCTGATGTCATTGTTCTGTTTGTGTTGAATGTATTCCTCCACTTCCACTGAATCATTTACTAATGTGTATGGTCGTTTGTTCTCTGTTTGATGGTTTGCCCTGCGCCGCTTCTACAGGTGCTCAAGGTATTTGGTCTTAACTTCCTACTATTTATTCTTTTTCTATCGAGAATATGATCATTACTTTCTTGGGGTGCTCAGAGCATGAATCAAATGGAAATTGTTTAGACAGCTACCTTAATTTTATCTCCTGAAGTTTTACATTTGGTGGATTAGAAAACCGGAGGAAGGAGGTTATAACCATTCAACCAAGTTGGATGCCAGTTATGATATTAATCAGTACAAAACTCCCCCTTTCGAAGAATTGAGTGAAAAAAACCTGGAACAATGGAACATCTGAAGATATTGTAATTTCAGAAGCTTTTGTTATCCGAATTAATTGAAGAATTATCTGAAATACATTGTGGCTAGTCAAATTATCAGTGAACCTTTTAATCAAACGTTATGAGCTACAAGATTTCGAAGACATTGCAACTTCACTTTTGGCTATTGCACCAACTGCTCAAGTCGAAAACATAATATTATATTCTCTCTCTATCTGGCATTCTCATCCGTTCAAACGCCCCTTAGTCTTTGAATTTTTTTTCATATTAACCTCATTCTATATCAGATCGGTCTGTATTCAATGATCCTTTGACTGGAATCAATTCAATATACGTCTTGCCCACAATGGACATTATCCAAAATCGGATAATTTTCAAAATATGTAAAAAATACCTTTTCAGTGTTTCAGAGATTTCACCATGATATACAATTTCATAATATGTTACCATCACATGAACAATTTCCATTTGGTATCGAAAATAGAATTGGATATTCGGATTTATCGAAATTTTGATCATCGTTTAAAACATTATGGATATCCAATTCTGTATACTCGCTTCTTTTGCAATGATTCGCTTTAGTAGGAAAATTTGTCTTTTAACAAATCCACCACGTACCACATGTTTATTTTGAGAGCGTTTGTTCATATGTTTAATGAATTAACACATTGCTATGTGTTCATGTAATACACACCCTCCTGAAAGATAAGAGGAGAAATAATGAGCTATTTTAGGTAGAGGATTGTCACTCTTTTCATGACGAGGAACTTAAAATAACATGGCTGGAATTGGAAATTATAAATTGCATGACATGTTGTTTCAAACCAACTTGACCAGGACACTTTATGATTTCTATAATTGGAAATCTGTAGTATGGAATCAATAATATTTTTCCGAATTTCACATTCTATTCCGGCTAACTTTATGCAAAATTGATCCCAACAATTGTCGATTATTTTGATCGAAATGAAATTCTATTGGATATTGCTGCAGATATGACGAACAATTCATTAGACTTCTCCTCTATCTACATCTTATTTTTTGGATGTAATCTTCATGTTCCTGAATTTGGCGATAATATCCAAATGTGTGAACTATCTCAACAACCACTCTTCGCGAATCAAGTATTGTCTATGAATTTCCAGACCCTCATAACCACTTCTGAGAGAAGCTGTCAGTTTGCATTCAAGGCATATTGAAAAGGAAAAAAATTGCACCTTCAGGAGAGCTTACACCTGATCTTATACCTCTGAATTTCCAGCAACGGCTGGAAAGCACTCTCATATCCTCGATTCTAAGACAAGGTCTGTTTAGTCAGGGTTCCTGGTTACTCAGAACTTTCTGTGGTGTAGGTAAAGGTTCCTACAAGAAAGAGTTTCAGGGGTTGTAAAAAACCGAAACAGAAACACTCTGGCGGAATCTTCCTGGTTTGGATCATCTCGAAAAGTTTCTTCGGAACTTTAATACTGCGATATCTGGGAAATATCTGGATTTCAGTAAGAATATGCAACACCTTCTCACTGAATTCCTTACAGGACATTGCCGCCTCAGGAAGCACCAATGGGTGCAGATTCTGTGGGGGGGGACGAAGAAAATCCGGATCACCTGGTAACTGAATGCCACACCATCGCTAGCCAAGGCCAAACATGCTTTGGGCAAGATACTTGTAGAAGTGAGGAAGTAACCTCCTTGAGGCCATTTCACATACTGGCGTTCCTAAGAACTCTGGAACTGGAGGGCGAGCTGCATAATAGACCTAGAGGGTCGCAGTGCAATAAAACACCTTTTGAAATCTATAATCCACAATCTACAACTCAATTGTTGGAGAGGTACCAACAAACTCTGGTCTGACATTAGTTTTCTCCTGAGTACAATATTATAAGTCAGGTTATTGAGTTATTTACTTAGCATCATTTGGATAAGGACTTGACATCTACATTATATTCAGTAAAGGGTTACACCCAGAAGGAACAATTTCTTCAACTGAAAGTTTGGCAACATAATAACTATATTTGAAGCATGATATGGTAAAAATGTCAAAGTTTGCTAGTCTGAGCTCAACAAAGTGCCACGAGTTCGAAGATGTCAAAATGGTCAGTATGTAATCAACTTATACAAAGGTATAGTTGTTAACTATTGAGGCCAGGCAAATAACTACGAACTACGAAAAGTGGTCCCAGACGGAACCACACCAACAACTACACGCATCTTTCTATTGGGATTAGGGGATATGAAACCCAAATCTCTTCAGCAATGCCTACATAAACAACCGCCCTGAGTACTGGTCAGACGAAGGTTACATAAAGGCCATCCAGCTGCAATACAACACACTACTTACAGCTTTATTACCTTACCACCACGAACAAGAAGCTATGGGCAGAGCAGAGTGCCAGAGGAGGGAATCACTTTGACACTTCTTCCAAAAGTGCCCACGCGTATTTTGGAGCGAATCAAATGGTACGGTAATATCGCCAAGCTTTCAAGAAGGAACACAACTAAAGCCCGGCCTAGAGGCCATCTAGTTCCTCGATTCGGATGTGGTGGTGTCCTGGGAGAAACCAGAACCACTGGGAAAGGCATTCAGGCTGAAAAACTCATGTTCAGCGCACCAAACTCCCTAGAAAAACTTAATGAACTTCACGAATTCTACGTATTCCCTCTTATACTTGGTTCTAGGGGATGCCAGAGAATATCGTATTCAGAGACTAATGTGTAGGTACGATGGCTGTAAAAAGGTACCACACCTCCATAGAAAGCGACATGGATTCACGTTAATTGTTAAGGGGCAGGTAGAGAGAATGGTTGGAATAATAATTTGGGGGCCTATGGTAGCCGATCACTAATCCTCTTTAGTGTAAGTGCGAGAAATGCGTGTTATGTTGATGATGTCCTATATCTGCCACTTTACTGCCTTCTTCAGATGGTAGATCACCCGTCCTCTTTCAGCATGACAGCACACGTCCCCATATTGCTCGTTGAAATATGGACATTCTCTGTTAATGATTTGCCTTGGCCACCTCGTTTGCCGGATTCAAATCCTTTGGAACATCAGTGAGGAATTTAATGAGTGGGAGATTGGGAGACTCCTCACTCCGCGCCATCTTCCACTGTTTATTCACGAAGTCCAAAACACTTCGAACGAGGCGCAACCATTTCATTTTGTCGATGCCTGGACATGTACAGGAGTGTTATTAGCTACGAGGTCATCAAACACATCATAACTGAATCCAGTTTTGAATAAGGATCAGTTAGGAGTAGGGTATCAATGATAGTGAAACCTCGATCTTATTCGATTCTTCATTATATATGTGAACAACTGCTCAAACCAAAAAAATGTTGATTCCCCAAACATGTGGAATGTGAAGAACTGAGAAATTTTGCTTCATAAATTCAAATTCACTTTCCCACACCTTTATCCGTAGAGCATTTCCATAAAATTTGGCATGATTTCTTTTAGCTGTTTCAACTCTCACCACAACACCTTATAGATATACCCATCGCAAAAGCA
Source organism: Aphidecta obliterata (assembly GCA_963966015.1). NCBI lineage: Eukaryota > Metazoa > Arthropoda > Insecta > Coleoptera > Coccinellidae > Aphidecta > Aphidecta obliterata. The sequence goes on along the minus strand of OZ014435.1, from coordinate 18,150,236 downwards.
ACAGGTAAGGCTTGCTGGTTTCGGAATGATAGCTTCAGCTGAAATACACTCATTTGACATAATGGAAGGTTACAGGAAAACTATCCTTAGAATAGTGCATCACTAGAATTATTGAAGACTTAAATACAGAGTTCGTCCAAGATTGTTGGTTGTTCACACAATTATAGCTTCCTTGGAAATTGTGGATTACGATTCGATCTTTGCGGATTGATTCCTAAGGAATACTTATGAAATACTTATTCTTCAAATCAGTCAGTGAAAATTACGAGTTGATGAAAAGATTTGTAGATTAGAAATATATTGTAGTAACAACCACAGGAACCACAATTCAAGAAACACTGAGATTTTGTAGATAATATAGGTTTTTTTCGCTTTGAATTCGCATAGAACTAGAAGTAGATCTTGCAACCTTTCATAGATAATTCCTCGAAATTCTGATTTAGACGAATATTGATAATATTTTATTGTACAGACCATGGCAGCCACCAAGAGAAATGCCGGATTGACATCAGCAGTTCCTAGAGCCACACTGAACGATGAAGAATTGGTAAGTTTGAAAGTTGATAAGAATATTTTACTGATGATATTTACTCCTCGAATGAAGATATTAATAATTTGCCTAAACTTAGAGAAATAGAATAATTCTCTCTATTGATTGTTGGAAGCGAAGCTTCATCTTAGGTTCATAATATCCCAATATTTCGAGATGTGAACATGAACATTCGAAAAATCTTTGTTGACCTCTCCACGGCAATTCACTCAATTCATATAATTCGAGCTCCTGTTAAGATTGAACGAATTATTTTTCACATACAAAACGGGAATACCTACTGTGTTATGTGACATTATTCTCAATTGAAAGAAACAACTTTTTCTCTTATATTCATGAATGAGTTTAATATCATTCAACTATATTTGATACTTTTTCTCAAAAATTTCTTCGTTACACTAATAATCAACTGTGATTGTAGACTTTGATTATCCGCTAATCTGAGAGTACAATTTGATAAACTTGCTTTGTCGCCTTTAATAGCACTCGATAATGAGGAAAATAACAACAGCAAATCCAGGATTTTGTACATGAGAACATATTTTTTAATAGGCTCCAATATGGAAAACTCAATGAAATAGGCAACAATAACAAGGAATCAAAGGAAATAAAGAGGCCAATACACTTGCCAGAAAAGTAGCAGAAACCACTTCTATTGACCCAGAACATTTCTGTGGTATAGGTAAATGAACCTACAAAAAAAAATTCGGGAATAAGAAGAAACCGAAAGAATCTTCCTGGAACAGTTCATTCAAAAATTGCTTCAGAAACTTTTATACTGCGAGGTCTAAGAAGTATCTGGAGCCAGCAAGAATATGCTGCCGATTTTTTTTATTTTGTTCCAAGAATTCTACAAAAACCGCTTCCCCACCTCTATACGAAACTAAAAACCGTAAAACGGACAACTCATATCGATACCTTCACATTGTTTTATGCATGATATAACAATACAGGTATGCTACTAACTTTTCTTATTTTGATCATCTGCGCGCATGACGTCACTCTCGAGCCAAAACACCAATCAGAAGTGCTGTTAGTTCGTTGAACGCATGATATTCCTCATTTTGATCGGCCGCGAGCATGATGTCACTCTCGAGCCATCTCCGTATCTCTTCCGGATGCGCAATAGCATACCATGTTTTTTATATCATGTTTTTATGCAGTAATCAAGAGAAAAAATTACGAAAAGCACTGCCGTGAAGGCAAGAGCTTTTGAGCGCTCGTACATGCACCTTGTAGGTAGATTCGCATTGTCCAGTTTTAGAAATCAATTGAAGGAATTTTTGACAGCTGCCGAAAAAATTCTGAAACATAGGCGAAACTCCAGACTTCATGTCAGTGCTTCAGCTGATCAATTTTTTTCCCATAATTCGCTAGAAGTTTCTACGGTATCTATGGTCTTGGTGATGCGATCTGGACAAAATTTTGCACGTAGTTGGAATACATTATTCCTCAGCTAGGTACATCATTTCATTTCAATCCGATCAGTTGTTTCGAAGCTATAAGGAGAAAAATATTTTGAACGGCCATATTTACGGAACCCCTAGTCTTATTTTGCTCAATGATGAACGTGACCGCGATATTAGCGATCCAAACCCACCCTGAAAATATCAAGTTCCTAGGCCTTTCCGTTCAAAAGTTACAATTTTCTATGGTTTCTATGGTTCTGGTCATGCGATCTGGACAAAATATTGCTTCAATATATCATTCTCGATTAAAATACAAAATTTCATCTCGATCGAATCCGTAGTTTCGAATTCATCGAGAAAACAAAATTTCAAACGACCTTATTCACGGAACCCCTTGTATAATGTTGCTCATAGATGAACGTGATCACGACATTTCAAGTCCCTAGGCGTTTCCGTTCAAAAGTTACAATTTTCTATGTTTTCTATGGTTCTGGTCATGCGATCGGGACAAAATCTCACATGTAGCCTGAGCAACTCATTTTCCTTTTGAGTGCAAAATTTCATCTCGATCAAATCTGTAGTTTTCAAGTAATCAGGGAAACAAAACTTTGAACAGCCATATTTACGGAACCCCTGGTGGAATTTGGCCCATTAACGAACTCAACCGAGGCATTCGGGAACTGAACCCACACTAAACATTTCAAGTCTCTAGGTTGTTCCGTTCGAGAGTTATCGTGCTTACGGCCGGCCGGACGGACAGACTCGAATTTTCCGACGGATTCGTCATCAGTGAGTCGAACATAGTCGATTGAGACCATTTTCGGCTTAAAATTCGAAAAATACAGACATCGTGTCGAAATGATATAGCCCTCGTGTAAGTAGTACGAGCGCTCAAAAAAAGGGAAAAGTTGGAAATTGAAACGTTATTGAAATTGTAAGAACACTAATTTGATTGAAGATTCTAATGAGATAATGAAAGACAGTTTCCCAAATTTTGGTTTTTGTCTACTTACCGATATGCATTGCCTCTTGTACGGATAAACAATAATATGTACGGTAATTTATTTGTATTCAAATGAATTCTTTATTCATTCTTACGAAAATGATTATGATTCATACTTCAAGGAATTGTTTCCAGATGATGCGACGTACTATTGCAATATTTGGGATTCACTTATCGAAACAGGCAAGATATGTGGATACATTTTTGCCAACTTACGCTTACGATAATTTGGCAAAAATGTATCGATGGTACGATTTTACGATATATTATTTGAGCAAATGAAGAGGTACGCCGGCAAAATAAATGATTGAGAATTAAGGGCAACTGCGAGAGAGTTTGCACGTGTGGTCTTTTCTTCCGAGAGACACATAAACAACAAAAAATGAAGATTTTTTTCTGTTTAGTCAGGGGGAATCCTCATGGACGGACTTTCTCCGATAGATAGAACAGTGTGAGACTTCGTGTGGAGCACGACCTGCTCGAACTGAACCTAACCTGCTGTTTCAGATTTCAGGGCATTTATTGCCTATTAACCGTTTGACTCTTATGTACGTATCTGTTTCACGATCTTTGTCGTGTGATTATAATGTCCTAAGATAGTCCCTTCTTCTTCAAGTTCTATTCCTACGTAGTTGATCTCTGGGTCTTTTGTGATAGGTGGGTATCCTAATCACATTTGCTGCATGGTTGTAGTCATCCAGTCTTTTGAGCTCATCATAAGGATGTTGACTTGCTTCCTCAAATATCTGCGACAGTTTTCCATTCTAAGTCTCTGTGGATTCAATGATTCCTCACGAACCGCATATTCGTTGCTGCCTTTAGCAGTTTATTTTCTGTTGCTCGAATCTTTTTTATATGACTATGGACTACATGGCCCCATGCCACCGAACAATATGTTAGTTGAGGTCTTGCAATTGAATTGATCCTTCATAGTTTCGTGCTTTGTTTTATTTGGCTCTTTCCTTCTAGCAGTAGGTAGCAGTCTAATCATTGATGAGTTTGTTTTATTCACTGCATATTTTATAATATGGTTTTACCGTATCCCTTCATCTAGTTTTACTTCATTTTCCTATTTCATCTATGGTTAGGTTGGAATTCATTCCAAGTTTTCTAATTTTCCATTTAATGAACCAATCTAATGCTTCTTGCAATCTTCTTTATATGACGTCCGGTCCTCGATGTCTGTCGGTTATTTCCGTTTCGTCTGCATATAGGACTAGCAGATTTTTTGGGGTTCCAGGAATATCGTAGATATGGATGTTGTAGAGGAGAGGTCCTAGAACTGAGCCTTGGAATACTCCTGCTCATACATGTATGGTGTAAGATAATATGTCATTTATTTTGATATAAAAAGTCCGGTTCCTCTGATGGTTTGTTATTACCTTGCAGGTTTTGGTATTGTAGCCTGCCATCATCATCTTGTAGGAAAATCGTTCGTGCCAAACTCGGTTGAAGGCACTTTCGACATCTAATAGCACTAATCCTGTGGCTTGTTTATTCTGAAATCCTTCAGTGTCATATTCATTGATCCTTAACAGTTCAAGTTCTGTGGAATGATGTCTTCTGAATCCAAATTGGTATGGTATCAGGTTCAGTGCATCTGTTCCTTTATTGAGTCTTTTCTCGATGATTCTCTTAACTATTTTTCTAGTGCTGACAGTAGAGTTATCGGCTTGTAGTTTTATGGATATTTTCTTTTCCTGGCTTATGGAAGACAATTACGAATGAGGATGAAAAATTGAAGAGATCTATGAATTATGTATGACATCCAGTTGAAGACTGGGACGGGGTCTTATTTGCATATGGCACATCTGCCACCCTAAATCGCATAAATGCGTTCGACTAAATTGAAACTTCAATATATTCTACCACTTTAACCATCATCATATGAACACGTTTAGATACACATAAATCATTTCAGTTCAGTATTGGTTATTGATCTTCATCAAATTAAACGTTTAACGTCCAAGAAAACTAATCTCTCGTCCAGACTTAAGTTTAAAATGAAAAGGCCTCAAAAGATTACCTCTTCTTTATCACCAACTGAATAACCGTTTACTCAACCCTTACTGACCTTACTCTCTGAAGACACACTCTCCACTGGTCTATAATGAGGAGCAACTCATTTAATCCGATAGAACGAGGAAAAACTTTCCCTTCTTTAATCCTACCGAACGGAGATAGGGCTGTATTTCTATCCTAAAAGATTCATCACCTCGATGAATGAGATTTTGAAACCCTTGACTTTCTCGATAAACAGATAAACTAGATAATTGTCGGTTCTTCTAGAGTGGGTACATATACTGCATCACAAAAATTAAGGAATTTCGGAAATTTTGAGACTGTTTCAAAAGTTTCCTTTTCATGTCACTCATCGAACTCATTCATTTGCCCAGTTTCACAGTTGCGTGTGGAGATTTATTTTCAGTATTTGTAGTAGGAAATATTTCACTAAAAAAATTGAAAAATAAATTTCTCTCCCTCCAGAGTTACAGTAAAAGCCTTCTGAGATATTGTAGTGTATCTGAAGGTGGTTGATGAGAATCCAAAGCTCTTTGTAGCTGATCCCAAGCGTGTTCAATGGGATTGAGGTCTGGCGAACGAGGGAACAGGGCCAAATGCGGAATACCTTGGATTTTCAGAGCTTCATCGACAATTCTCCTACGATGGGGTGGCGCAAAAACACTAGTAGCATGAAACAAAGGAATAATATTGTCAATGTCTTGCTCTATGTAAATCTGCGTATGGTAGCATCAAGCACCAACAATTCTGTACTTCTATTGAAACAAATTTCTCCCCAAACAGTTACTGTACCACCTGAACGGATGAACTTCCTGAACCGATCTGCGATTTCGGGGCACCAAAGAGAGTTAACATTTGATTCCTCATAAATGAACATTTGTTGGACAAGAATCGGCAACTCTTGAAACGGTCATAAAATCCGTGAAATTCCTCAACTTTTGTGAAGCGGTATATTTACTGAACAGTCATTCAGAGAAAAGGTATTCTCCCTTTTCGGCCAGTATGATACCACATATTATTATAATGCCATAAATATAAGAGTGGTCTACGTGTTATACCATGAATTTAAAATCTAAAGGCCCACGTCCCGAATTATAATTTACTCCAGAAAAGGGATATCATCCACGACTATATTTTATTCAAACAATCAGATACCGAATTAGGAAATCCCAAATGGGTTTGAGAGATTTATTAAACATTCTACAGAATCTATCGCTTAGAACAGGCCAAGAAACTCTGGAACATGCCTTGACCATTTCACAAGGAATGAATCAAACTTGGGGGTCACAGGGTACATTTAGGATTGATAAATTCAGAAATTTCCTTCGGACCGAAATCTACAGGTAAAACATTCTGTGACGTTAACTTTGAGGGAGCTGGTCCAAATAAAATTAGGCTCGCGGCTACACTCAGGGAAGATGGGAGTGAGTAGATAAGGAAATGGAAAAGGGCGCCAGGTAGAGATTTGCCTGCCTATTGAAGAGAAAACAAAGCTGCTTACCTCTCTACCAGAGTAGCAGTAAACAAAATTACTCAAAGGTTTAATTTTAATGGTTCAATGAAGATAAAATGCAGTGGTTGATGGGTACAAGGCGCAGAAAAGAAAATAAACAATGCAAATCATCAAATCGGGAGCCAGACGGACTCTCTTTAATACCTACACTAACTTGCACCTAAATCGGTACTGACAAAACTTTAATCAGCCTAACTTGGCTAAGTTCAACTATAATTCTCTGTTACTATGACAGATCAATAACGGTATTTCAATAACACAATAAAACCAAAAGAATTGGTTAACAAAAAATCCTGAAGGGATACACTGGTAACGTTGCTGGTACCCAAATGCAATTTGTGAAGTGCACCCCACTATAACTGCTAACAAGCTTACAATAGCTATAACCAACCAAAAATTATATTACTTAAGTGTGAGTTATCGACCGATATGCGGTATGATCTTCAAATCACTGATTCCTTAAGTATAAGTTATTGATAGTTACAGACAATGATCCTAATGCCAGTGCGAAGCACTGGTTACCTTAACCCATAAGCGAGATCCCGTGTAGAAGTCACAGAGCAGTGCCAGCACCCAAACAATACTTGTACGAAAATGGGCTCGAAATGGAGACGCTTGGATACTTCGAATAGCTGACTCGAAAGGCAGTCGTATACTTGAACAGCTCACACTTGAAATACAGCCTGAAATACAGCCTGAATTACAGCCTCCGCCGTATACGTGAATCTCCGCCGTACACGTGAATTTCTGCCGTACACGTGAATGCCGTATGCTTGAATTTCTGCCGTACACGTGAACCCTAATAAAGAAATATAAGACATGGTTCTTACTATAAAAATGATCTCATACCTCTAATTTGTTGTTTGAGGGAATTGAAGCAAGATGTATTCAGTTCTTCGTGAAAAGTCCAACAAAAAATGCTTTCTCAACACAATTGTCGCAATCGAAACCTAATAAAAGATGTTCAGACAGTGGTTCAAGGAACAAAAAGACATTCATACCTCTTTGATTTCCAAGAGTTGATTTGTAAGAACAGCGGTCCTCGTGGAAAAATATCAAACGTTAATCCCAGAAATATTCCAGAAAACCTCACAGGGAATTCTTCAAATTGAAGTTATAATCGCCTATAACAAGGATGATCCAAGATCACAATTTCTTCAATTCGGAAGTCTCCTCCACGTTCTCAAGATACTTAACCAAATCACCGTCACACATCACATTGACACCTCATTCCCTAAGTTCACACAGAGATACCAACTGTCGAATTTGACAACCAAGAAAAAGAATAAAAAGAAATCGAAAGTTATTTGATAATGCTATTCGGTAATTTCCATTGAGATGTTCTACTTGTATATACTAAATAAGGCATTCTGTAAATTCAAATCCATGGTAACGACTATAAGTCCGGAAATCACACGCAGAGGCCAAAAAATCTTACCCGTGACATAAAACCTCACAAATTCCAAAACAAAACAAACAGAAGGAACGAATTTCGCCAATTCAAGCACGGAGATTCAGGAAATATCAATTACATTAGCGAGATGATAAATATATAACGTACCAAGAGGAATGAATTCAAACATTGAAAATAGAAATGATAGCGTTAGGTGAAATTTCGCAATTTTCCATAGTGCGTGGTGGAAATAAACAATGATGTGAAATTATAACGTTACAATTCTTTCAAGTGTAGACATAAACTGTTTAATTCGGAAAGATCTCTGGGTGCTCTGCTCAGTGTACTTTTGAAATTCAAATATTTTTCCCCTATCCTCTCGTAAGCCTACTCGCTTCCTAGCCAGATACAGAAGAGCACCAGCTTTCGGATATGTCGATGTTTATTCAGCTTTATCAACAACCGAAATATTTTTCGACGTCAGTTTTACGGGTCAACTCCAATATTTGCCGTCGACCGATGGAGCGAGCTGGAAATCGAAGTCAACATGGAAATAAGTGACCCAACGACCGGTTTATCGATCCGCAAAATGCTGTGTAATTACGCCAGGCAGGCCACAATGACACTTATTTCATTGAGCGTGCATTTTCCTAATTGTGTTTGTATGGAAGATGGAAAATAAAATACGGAACTCTGTCATTATTCCTTCAAAATATTTCCGTGTTTATTTCCCATTGATTGATGTATTGGGGAACTAGACTAATTTAATTCGCTGAGGAAAAAAGTGGACAATAATATTTCGAATATAATTCCAATTTATCTTCTCGGTTGTGGGAATCGTGAATTTGACGATGCATGAAACCTTCGACAGATATCTGTGATATCATCGCCATATTTTCCTGGAGGAAAATTCCTATACATTGATATGGTTGTGAATGTTTGAATGTGGCGTGGCAAGGCTCATTCATAGTGGACAAGATTGGTTCTTAGTAAAAACTGCGTGGAAATTAAACAAGCGTTTATCGATTCTAAGATGATAGGGATGTTCGGTGTTCAAAACAAGTAATTCTAGATAAACTAATAGGCAAGCCAACAAATCAATCCTAGCGGCCTAAAGAAAAACACTGCATGCAACTACCGCAAACATTGCAGTATAATTGTGAAAGTAATAGGTTCAAGTTCGAGCTATAACTTTATTATTCCGAGTAATTGACAAGACATCCAGTTTTTTTGTTCGGGGAGCTAGGAAGTCGGTTCATGTACCTGCAGAAATTGGAAGACGGTTGCTTTTGGAGCAGACAGTGGCGTGAGTGAAGAAATTTTCTCCGATCGCCGCTGCATTTCGTTTTAAAGCATTCTGTTTCTTACATCAAATTTATCTTTGCTGAGCTGTACTGATGAGACTTGAATAGTAGAAACCGGTGTTTTATTGCGAATGATGGATTTGGTGTTCTCTGGGGTTACATGGATTGATTTGTTGGCTCGCTTATCAGTTTATTTAGAACAATTATTCTTCGCAAAAATTGTTAGATTACATATTTTGAATCTTAAGGTAAACAGCCAGTATATTATTCATGTTCGGTGTTGTTGTGAATTGACTTGCGAAAAAAATACCATTATTCATAATACATTTGTCAGGTCGATGTACATTTTAGAGAAGTCAAATTGTTTTGAATTCTATTTCCTGTTTATATTCAATTTTTTTTCGGTCCGGCGTCGACTTGTTCCATTACTCATCAGAGAATATACTCGTTATTATCTTGTAGTAGATGTTTGAGGTGACCTGTAGTCAATAACACATGTTAAGAGAAAAAATACCATAAGAAAACATCATATTTTTGCATTTGAAAATTGGATAATATGACATCCGACTCGACGAGACTTGGATATTACCGTTCATATACGTCATCCAGATCATAAATTACGATTTTCATTGACAGACCTGTCATGATAACTATAGATTTTCTGTCGTTGGAGGAATAGGGAGGGAGATTCAAATCAGCATTCCTATAATGGAAATCAGATTATATGTGGGGAGATGACTCATTAGATCAGGATAGGTTAAGTTAAGTTTGAGGACCGTTTTGAAACAATTCTTAAAATTAATTGATATTTAGGTAAGGTGAGGTAAGACTAAGCTGAACAAAGTGCCAACCTTTCGTCCGTACATTCGAACTTCTTTTAGGCGTATACAAGGAAATACAGAAAAATTAATCGGTGTAACACAACACAAACGAATAGAATGACAACTAACAACAATGATAAATGGTATAAATAAATATGATGTCATAAAATACTACACAGATAAAAATAACTTGATGAAAAGAAAGAAGCGCACTGCTCATAAAAAAAAACAAATGAATAAATAAATAAGATTGGCTGAACTGTGTTACAATAACTCACCAAGTAAACTCAGTTCGATAGAATAGATGTTATTTTTACTAACATCCGGAAATAACGCAACCAAGTGAGGACTTTGTCGATTTTCGATTCCAAATTTGTAATAGGAACCACCATTGAGACCTATTTTATTATTAATCGAAAAGAGCAGATATCATTACATCGAAAATCGACAAAGTATTCACTTGGTTGCGTTATTTTATCGGACACTAGTGAAAATCCACACAAAAAATAAAATTACAATAGTAGATCAGGTTTGAAATAATTCATCAAGAAATTGAAGAACCAATATTACTTCGTCGAAGTAGATTTAAATTAAAACTAATATAAACTCAATGAAATTATATCAATCAAACAACAATAAAACCCATAGAAAATTTAATTATTGGTCACATTATACCACAAATGGAACTAAGAAACGTTTGACTGCAAACAGGGACTCATTTAACAGTTCTTTATCAGAACGATTCGGTGCTCTCATCGCTCTATCTACCGGGTGATTATAAGAAAAATTGCTGGCATAGAAACCTGAGCAAAGAGATCTCTGAAATGCAAATTGGCCTACTGTGTTCAAACAAAACGAACAAACCATAAAATTTGCTCATTTGCCATTCCAATCGAAGCGCGTATGATTTTGAGCTAGTGGAATTCTTCTCAAATGTCTCGAAGTCTTCAACAAACTGTTTTCAACGAAACTAAAACACCAGAAGCGTTCAAAAACCGCTGTTGCATGATTCGACTAGTACTCAAAGGCTCTCTACGGGTAGACACAGTCAGAAACAGATGTTGTGCAGGAGTGGTAGATCTTGGACTTCCACTTAGGTCTTTCGCTCACGATTCCAGTTTTTCGACCTCGATGGACAAGCCGGGAAACTACGCTTTTACTAACTTGGAAGAAATTCGCAACTTCTCCCTGATTAAGTCCTAGCCCTATTGGTTTCGTCCACACTGAAGTCTAGGCATTATTGCAAAATAATTTTTTTGATTTTGGATCGAAGTTGATTGTAAGAACGTACAGTAATAACTGATCCTTGATTTTACGAAACGCAAACATTTCTGCAATTCCTTTACATTTGTGGAGCAGTATATTTCAAATAAACAGGATATGCCATTCTTGAAATAATATTTTTGAGCGCTCGTACTACTTACACGAGGGCTATATCATTTCGTCACGATGTCTGTATTTTTCGAATTTTGAGCCGAAAATGGTCTCAATCGACTACGTTCGACTCACTGATGACGAATCCGTTGGAAAATTCGAGTCTGTCCGTCCGGCCGTCCGTCCGTCCGTCCGGCCGTATACACGATAACTCTCGAACGGAATGTCCTAGAAATTTGAAATTTTCAGGGTAGGTTCGAATCTCGAATGCCGCGGTTAAGTTCGTTATTGGGCAAAATTCGCCGAGGGGGTTCCGTAAATATGGCCGCGAGAAATTTTGTTTTCCTGATTACTTCGAAATATACAGATTCGATCGAAATGAAATTTTGCACTGAAATGGAGAATGAGGTGTTCAAGCTACATGTGAAATTTTGTCCAGATCGCATGACCAGAACCATAGAAACCATACAAAAATGTAACTTTTGAACGGAAACGCCTAGGGGCTTGAAATTTTCAGGATAGGTGTGGATCACGAATGTCGTGATCACGTTCATCTATGAGCAGAATTATACTAGGGGTTCCGTAAATATGGTTGTTTGAAATTTAGTTTTCTTGATAATTTCCAAACTACAGATTCGATCGTGACGAAATTTTGTATACTTATGGAGAATGATATATTCAAGCTACATTTCTCTAGATCGCATGACCAGAACCATGGAAACCATAGAAAATCATAACTTTCGAACGGAAAGGCCTAGGGACTTGAAATTTTCAGGATAGGTGTAGATCTGAAATGTGGCGTTCACCTTCATCAATGAGCAGAAATATACTAGGGGTTCCGTAAATACGGTCGTTTGAAATTTTGTTTTCTCGATCATTTCGAAACTACGGATTCGATAGAAATAAAATTCTGTATTTTAAACGAGAATGACATATTGAAGCAACATTTTGTCCTGATCGCATGACCAGAACCATAGAAACCATAGAAAATTATAACTTCCGAAAGAAAAGGCCTAGGAATTTGAAATTTTCAGGGTGGGTTAAGATCGCGAATTTCACGGTCAAGTTCATCAATGAGCAAAATTAGACTAGGGGTTCCGTAAATTTGGCCGTTCAAAATATTCCGTTCCTGATAATTCCGAAACTACCGATTTGATTGGAATGAAATTTTGCACCTAGTTGAGAAATAGTGTATTCAAATCACGTGCGAAATTTTGTCCAGATCGCATCACCAAGATCATAGATACCGTAGAAAATTTTTGCGAATTATCGAAAAAAAAATTGGTCACCTAAAGCACTGACTTGAAGTCTGGATTATCGCCTTAGTTTGAAAATTTGTTTGACAGCTGTCAAAAATTTCCTCAATTGATTTCTAAAACTTTCTAAAACATGTACCTACAAGGTGCATGTACGAGCGCTCAAAAGCTCCTGCCTTCACGGCAGTGCTTTTCGTAATTTTTTTTTTAGTTCACCTTGAAATCAGCACGCTACTTTTCTTCTGATGGCATTTCAACAAAAGTCAGTCAAAACCACATATTTATTCAAACCCCTTCTTTTCTGAGCATTATTAACGATGATGAGCGTGGGTCATTTATATCACTAATGAATAACTCTGGAGCTTGTCATGTTCTCTTGGACCACATTAATGATCCATGAATAATGATGGGTTCCATTGCAGTATTTTTGGAACCCCAAACACGACCTGCAAGATTACTGCACACCATCTTCATTTTTATTGGTCTGGGAGCAGTTGCCTATTCTAGAGGAGTCGAATATCTCGATTAATCTAGAATTCCCATAATATATTCAACTTCCAACTTCAGCTCTATATTATTCGAGTAGACGCATTTCATCAAGTGTATGGCAATATTGTGGTTTTTGTGGAACTTTTACTCAACCCAACCCAACTGATGTACACCACTGCTGAATAATTTGGGGATCACAAAATAGGATTTAAAATTTGCCCCCGGCTATTATAACAAAATGAAAGCACTTCCTAGATGGAGATCTGAAACACAAAACTTCTGTTACATCCTACAACAATCTTGAAAAATCGTGGAAACCCTCTTGAACCACAAAACCTCAACTACCTACCTATCGAAGCATACTCTTTTCGACTTCAATTCATCTGAATTGATATGAATAAAACAGCATCGATATTAAATTCCAAAGATGAGTTATGCTCTAACCTTTTCAATTGAATTTCCATTCGCGAACTTTTCGGAAGTAGCTTCGTAGACACGAGTACGATTTATTATTCCAATTATGTGAGTTCTCACGAAATTCTCAATACTCGGCCACGAAATAAATTCTGGATAGAAACCTCGAGCCGATCTTGCAGAATGCCTCTCCATTCAATCAAGGCCAGTGGTTTTTCGATACTCTGAAAAATTCATGGTGAGTTCGACCCCATTTCCGAATCAGAGAACGTATAGACGTTTTGTGACGGAAGTGACCCATAAATATGTCAACGCTGTCGAAGAAACGGATTTCGAAGTGTTTTGATGGCCCGTACAAGAAATGAGGCGCCGCCTAGAATGGATTGACCCTGTTTTTAGAAGTTTTCGGAGATCTGAGAACCTATGAACTCCACCCGATTCGTGTCTTCTTGGAAATTCGAAGGCGGTGCTTGAGCGATGACATGTTTCTGCTGAAAGAGGCGATTGCTATTATCTTTGTGTTCCAAATTAAGCGTGTAGTGAAATCAGAGCAGATAACACTTAAGGTATAATTCTCTCTCATCTCTGTCAAAACCACTATCGGAACACCTCTAGGAGGAGTTATATCTCCCCTCCTTTGGAGTCTGGTAGTGAAAGAGATACTGCACAAGCTAACGGGCTATGCCGATGACATAGTCCTAAAAGTAAGAGGTAGATTTGAGGGTTTCCTCTGTAATTTTTCACAGAGGGGCCTCGAAATTATTAAGCAGTGGTGTTTGTCAGTGAGGCTCAATATCATCTCTGCCAAAACCACAGTAATTCCCTTTACTCGGAAAATAAACTTTCCAGCTATGAAATCCATCTCAGTGAATGGAGATAACGTAAAATGGAATTCTGAAGTCAAATATCTGGAATTAATCCTAAGCAGTAAGCTTCTATTAAAAACACTGATAGTAAAGTGACAAGGGCTTTAATGGCGTGCAGAAGCCTGTTCGGTAAAACTTGGGGTTGTAACCCTAAAATACTGCGATGGAAGTACGTCATGATTGTGAGGCCAATAATTGGGGCAGTAGTCTGGTCTGTTAAGGCAGGGCAGTCAAGAACGAGGAAAAAACTCCAAGAAGAACAAAGGCTTGCCTTTGTTTGCATCACTGGAGCTATGAGAACGTGTCCGATCAGAGCACACATACATCTAGTGATCAATAGGGTGGCCCATGTGGCTATCCTTAGAATATCTAGGGAAGAAACAAGGAATGAGAGAATTAAAAGTCAGGGAGCCTGGTCCTCTCTGAACAAGTACATCTCATCAGCAAATCTGCCTAGTAATGTTACGATTAGAAAATTGAGCATTGAGAAGAACTTCAACACTATGCTATGTAACAAGGAAGAATGGGAAAAGGAATACACTACCCAAACTTTCAGAGTGAATACCATTAACCTTGACATTCCGCAGTCCTACATGTTGTAAGTTTATGAAGGGGGTGTACATCGCCCCCTTTATCACTTTCGTGTAGCCTTGTCTGGATACTCCCCATCATACAGAACAACTTTTGGGGTGCAATGAAATATTGTATTTTTCAAGATTTTTTGTTTTGTTATAATATCTTCAGCTGAAAATCAAATTTGAAAATAAACGACTATTTTTTTCTAAACATTGGAAATATATCGGTTCACGAAATAAACAGCATGAAGTCAATGAAAACAAACAACAAAACAAAAGTCGACGCGTGTCCCTGATGGTTGAATTTTCTAAAATCACTATAAAACCTGAAAAGAAACTATCAAGGGTGTGACATTGTGATCCAAGCTGCTATCAAAGCATTGAATTCCTGTATCATCAACTCAAAGCTGATATGGGAGTGCAAGAGGAAACCTAATGAAGTAGGCAAGAACAACAAGGTCTCTTTAGTCTGGGTTCCTGGTCACTCAGGAATCAAGGAAAACGGAGAGGCCAATACACTTGCAAGAAAGGGAGCACAAACGCCACTTACTTGCCCAAAAACCTTTCTGTGGCTTAGGCAAATGCAAATAAGAAAGAGTTTTTGAAGAAGAAATAGACTGAAAAGGAAGCACTCTGGAGGAATCTTCCATAAATGGATCACTCCAAGAATTTCCTTCGGAACTTTTAAAGTGCAAGATCCAAAAAGTATTTGGATCTCAGTAAAAATGAGTAGCGCCTCCTCACTGGCTTCCTCACAGGACATTGTCGCCTTAGAAAGCATATGATGAGAATGGACTTAACAGAAACTTACCTACAGTTACCTTCATTAAACCCCAGAATCCTAGAAAAACCGAAAGGAAAATTAGAAAAGCCACGAGGAAAATACCTAAAGTACCAACACATATTATGGATTAAGTTCTTTACACATAAATTGGCAGCTGCTTCTGGAAACATCAGCAGAGCGGACACATCTTTCAATCTGGGAAATATGTGATGCGAAGTTTCATCACGTGGTTGAGTCCATTTTGAAATCCCTTTGAAGAAGACATAATCTTCGGAATGAGAAATAAAAAAACACTCGTGTAGGTTGAACAACGAAATTGGAATTCCTGGATATTACTCAGTAACCCTTTTTTTCCCTATTATTATAGGGCCTGATTCAGCTTCCATAATTTGATTTTCGGTATTATTTCTGATACAGCTATGCTGGGAGTAATTGGCCTTCAACTATGTGAGTTGAATAGAAGACATAGATATCGAGTTAAATGCTACAACCACTTTCTCCACCCTTCCTTTCCATTATGCCCTATTTCAGATAAATGTTTTTATGTACCATTTGAAGTAGCCCTTCTCAGTTCAATTTGATGCAAGTTTCCGATACCTTTAGTTAGCCGGAATACTCCCCAGTTGGGTCTAAAAAGTCCCGAATCGCACCTTATCTCGATACATTAACCATATTGAGATCGGCTACGTGACAAGACTAGGTCATTCGTTATTCCAGTCGAAGGGATACGGTTCCTCAAGGCCACTGATACAATTAAGGTAGAATCAGACTCGGATTTGAATATAAATTGGGATGTCAATTCTCCTTATCCTATTCGCTAATTACTTAACATCCCGTGAGACAACGAGGTTTATTTTATGAGCATATTAGTTGGTGCCAATCATGTTTTCTTGAGTGGATAAAATTAAGTGGTGATACGTTGAACCCTATTGCTTGATGGTAAAACTGGAGAGATGAGAACTCTTTTAGCCGAAACACTGGAAGAGTATTTCCGGAAAAATTAAAAAAACTGCAATGGTTTAGGGTCAAGTTCAATCTAGCAACTTCGTTCTTTGAAGACATAGTTTCATAAAGAATACATAATTTATAACCGCCCAGATGGATCTGTTGATGAAGGTATTGCACAGGCTTTCGTTGATCATAAATATGCTACCTGTTTATTTTAGTGAGGCATGTGGAGGGTTGTTTCCTTGAGGCTGTTCGGGTCCTTCCTAACTGACAAGATTTAGGTGGAAGCGGATCATGTTACTCAGGGTTCTATTCTGAATTCTCTCTTATTTTTGATATATATCAATGACTTACCAGACAGCTTCCCTAGTACAGGAAAAATTCTTTACGCTGTTGATGCCTGTTGTTAGCACGGGTTCCTCAGAAGCAGACTAGGGAGTCCAAAAACTGACTAAACCGAGAAAGGCAAATTTTAATGGTCTGGAATTAAATTCTCATAAAACACAGAGAATTAATTCGAGAACATACCACTCGAGTAAAAACACCTTCCGTCTTCATGCCATCTTTCAGGCTGAATGTTGAACTGGAATGTTCATATTGAAATTGAATGCTCGAAGAAAAAATTATCGATTGCCTTCTTTATAATAAGCTGGAAGAAAGAGGTCACTGCCTGAAATATACTGCTCCACAAGAGTTAGGGATATCGTATTCAATTGTTTTTAAAAGTATGTTTTCTTCGAAAAAATCGCTGTAAAATCATTTGAAACTCAATAACAACTTGAATCGATCCAATAAAATCAGTATGAGACATTTCGTCAATCTGGTCGCCTTTTTTCTGAAGTTTGGTTCTTTGAGGATGCTTCATGAATGTTCTTATTTTGAAATGAAGTCAGTTTATCAACGGCTTCGATTTGAAACGAGTTTTCTGAAAATGCCAAGACGTAAATTAACAAACGCTGAGGCTAATAGGGCTATCGGAATGCTACAGGGTGGCCTAACTCAGGTTGTGTTAGCGGAAAGGCTCCAAGTCAGCCAAAGTGTGATATCGAAACCATCAGACGACGTTTGAGAGAGGTGAATCTAGGTTCTAGACGTCCATTAAGAGGAGTTCCATTAACACGTGACCATAAGCGTCAAAGACTGGAATGGGCAAGGCAACATATAAATTGGAACGATCAATGGCGTAGTGTCCTTTTCACTGATGAATCCAGATATGGACGATTTTCAGATTCTCGAAGAATAAGGATTTGGACAATCCCACGCATACCCCGTAATCGTCGCTATGTCCAAGAAGTCCATCCATTCCGAGAGGGTAGTGTTATGGTATGGGCCGGGATATGTTTCAACATGCGCACAGATCCACACAGTTGAGAATGCGCGCGAGGAGCTTGGTATTCCACATTTACCAATACCTCCGCACTCACCAGATTTGAATTGCATAGAACATGCATGGGATATGCTCCAAAGAACCTACCCACAATCCTTAAATGATCTGAGAGAGCTTCTGCCCCTTTTATGGAACCAAATTCTTCAAGAAATGTTCAACAACCTCGTGTGTAGTACGCAAAGAAGATGTCAAGCTGTTATTGATGCCCGTGGAGGCCATTGTATTATAGTCTTAAAATGCTCGAATTCTCTGGGAATGAAATTTCGTTATTTTACTCGATTTTACTCAACCACCCTGTATACGCTGCAGACCTACAGGCTAAAATTAATTTGCAACTTGAAATCATATTAATAAGAATTTTCATCACAAAAATCTTATTTTAACCATATTTTTTTGCACTTTAAGTCAATATCCCTAACTCATGTGGAGCAGTTTATCTAATATATAAAATTCTCGTGTCCACAGTGTTCGTTGCCATACTCCTCCGAAACGGCTTAACCGATTTTGATGAAATTTTTTGTGCTTATCCGGTATCTATCAGAATCGGCCAACATCTATTTTTCATCCCCCTAAATGTTAGGGGTAGTCCACCCCTAAATTTTTTTTTTTTATTTTTTAGACAAAATTTCTAATTTCTATTTTTTTATGATACAACATACAAAAATACATACAATCCCCAATTTTCACCCTTCTACGATCAACCCTTATTTTTTAAAAGCCAGAACAACGAGAGGCCGAAGGCCTCGAGCAATTTTGAAATTGCGAAAAAAGGGAGAGACTGGCGGCGCGAAGCGCCCCCCGCGTTTTCGAGAGGGAGAAACGGGCTTTCCTAAGGTAAGAGAGGCCGAAGGCCTCGAGCAGTTTTGAAATTGCGAAAAAAGGGAGAGACCGGGGGCGCGAAGCGCCCCTCGCGTTTTCGAGAGGGAGAAACGGGCTTTCCTAAGGTAAGAGAGGCCGAAGGCCTCGAGCAATTTTGAAATTGCGAAAAAAGGGAGAGATATGGCAAAACAACGTTCGCCGGGTCAGCTAGGTTAGGTTAGGTTAGGTTTAGGTTAGGTTATTTTGAGAAGAGAGGCCGAAGGCCTCGAGCAATTTTGAAATTGCGAAAAAAGGGAGAGATATGGCAAAACAACGTTTGCCGGGTCATCTAGTATTTATATAATACTAACAAACTGCGTTTCCAAACCAATGTTGACTAACACTCTGAGAATATCTAGGGAAGGTACAGAGAATGAGAAAATTAAAAGTCAGGGAGCCTGGTCCTCTCTGAACGAAAACATCTTATCAGCGAGCCTGCCTAGTGATGTTATGATTGAAAAAGTAAGCATTGAGAAGAACTTCAGTACTATGCTATGTAAAAAGGAAGAACGGGAAAAGGGATACATTACCCAAATTTTCAAAATGAATACCACTGTATACAGATGGTTCTAAAACCACGATAGGGGCCGGCGGGGCAAGAACCAAGTGTACACTATCGTTAGGCTCCTACTCGAGTGTTTTTCAGGCAGAAATACTTGCAATCAAAAGATGCATAGATGAAAACCTGGAAAGAAACTATCGAGGGTGTGAAATTGTGATCCATTCTGATAGTCAAGCTGCTATCAAAGCACTGAACTCCTGTATCATCGACTCAAGCTGATATTGGTGTGCTGGAGAAAACTTAATGAAGTAGGCATGAACAACAAGGTGTCTTTAGTCTGGTTTCCTTGCAAACCAGCGCAAAGAATGTCTTGGACAAAAGAATTGAAGGAGGAACGAGGATAGAACCTCCTTAAAGCACTCTCAGATACTGGCATTCATTGGAACTCTAGAGCAGGTAGCGCTTTGCGAAAACAGCTCTGACGGGGGGTACAATAGACCTTGCGGTCGCAGTGAAATGTAACCCCCTCACCCAACTATCACTCTGGAAAGACTAAATCGAGAGAACACAATCCAATGGAAAAAGAAAACCACCAAATAAAACTGGCCCAAATGTGCATCAAGGTGTACAAGAAACCCCCCCAGCAACACTATGAAATGAACTGCAGAAAACGTATTTCTGCGGAAAATGAAGATAATAATTCTTAATCAGACCTTTATACCGTGTAGGAATTCTTGAATACTTATTATAAGCTATAATACGTAATATGAGGGGATGTATTAAGTTTTTATTCCTTATGGAAGTGTCATGTAATGTAATTCTTCTGATGGTCAAATATATATTCATTTATCACTATGATCATGACCGTCCAACGGCCGTCCGTAAACACGAAGACTTTTGATATTTTCTGGGTACATTCGGGGTCCGGATGCGCCGGTTTATCGGCAAAATCTGCCGAAGGATTCCGTAGATTGTTTTCCTCCATAATTTGAAAACTACCGATCTGATCTTTGTAGATAGATAGATTATAAGGTTAACGAAGAAAGATTTTTTCAAATTTTATCCTAAAACTTTGGTGTCCCAGAAATCTTTCGCCATATCCTGCCCATAGATTTGAAGCTATTTCTTAGGAAAATGAAACTCAATTTTTTTCAGAAAAAATCAATATAATTCGATAATTTCTTGAAGTTCACAAAAACAACATGACAGTATTTTTCATATTGAAAATGAACACTGAAAGCTCGAATTTTTGCATAGAAAATATCTCCGACTGTGGAATATGTTCAGTGAAATGATAACATGCAGGGAAAGGCAGTAAATATCATGTTCTGCAAAATCCCCGATGGCCATAACTTTCCAACAAAATTCACAGGAATCTTGAACATCCGTTTACATCTCGAAATGTTCTTCAGTCGAGATTAAACCAGCCTTTTTATCCACACTTCAGTATACAACTCATCTCACATAAAAATAAAATCGTATTTGCTTTAGAATAACTTTGGGAACGAAATGCGGTTCGGAAGGCCATATTTAAAGATACTTCAGATTCATATAAAATAACTGAAAAGCCAAATTTTTTTAGGCGTTTTTCATTTCTCGAGTATCGCACTGAGACTCAAAATGACTACTCGCGAGATGAAGGAAAATAGAAAGTAGAAATCCATATTTTTGAAGGATCTGGTGGAAAGAATTGTAGACATTTCCCCGTCAGATGTCGCGGCTCTTCACATTGTATCGGTGCGCGTCTCCTCGCTGGTAATACAGGGTGTTTCATTGGTAAACGGAAAAACATGAACAGTGAATAGAGGACACCGAGATGGTTCTAAATATACCCCATTTATTGGGTCTGACTGTCTTGGTTACCGAGATACAGGGTGATTCATGAATTTTGCTAATTTCTTTCCGAGGTCATAACAAGCGAACCACCCAGTAGATTTTCTTTATATTCGGCACACATCTCTCTTATTCGAAGCCCAAATGAATCACACAATGATCACAAGAAAAATCCAGGTCCGGATTAACAAAAAATTATGAAACGATTGTATCTTTGAACCCTGTATATCGATGATGACACGTTCCATTCAGTTCAATTCTTCATTTAGGTTTCCATCAGGCCATTCATTGATTAACAATAAAGTTCATTCTCAAAAAAAAATTAAAAAATTTGAATGTTTTAAAGTAGGTCATGAAACAATACAAAAACTATAAAATGATTTATTGAATTCATACTTGATAGGTACTCCAAATGTCAAATATGTTTTCAGAAATTTCTGGACCAATATTTTGGCGGCACATTGTTATTGCTGCTTGCAGCTCTTCAAGATCATCATAGTTCCTCTTGAAAACCTCATCTTTTAGGTATGCAAAGATGGAAAAACCTAAGGGAGTCAACTCTGGAGATCGTGTTGGAACAGAAGGCTGGAGTCCTCGACTTAAAACACGGTGGTCGTGAAATTCATACAAATAGCTTCGATTTGCACGGGTAGGGTGGGCCGTTGCCCCATTTTGTTGGAATTACCCCAACTTATTTCTTTATCATCTACTTGATTCATAAATGGCTCAAGCATTATTCTTCTATACCTTTCAACTTTGATAGTATCTCGAAAGAAAACTGGCCCATATATTGGATGACGAGAAACTGCTAACCACAAACCACTTTTTTGTGAATGTAGTGGAGTATCAATAAAATTGTGGGGATTTTCAGATTTCTAAAATCTGTAGTTTCGAGAATTCACATACCTACCCTGACAAATGAAACTACGCCTAATCACTGAAAAATTACGAAAAGCACTGCCGTGAAGGCAGGAGCTTTTGAGCGCTCGTACATGCACCTTGTAGGTAGATTCGCATTCTCCAGTTTTAGAAACCAATTGAAAAGATTTTGACAGTTGTCAAAGAAAATTTCAAACCAACGCGAAAATCCAGACTTAATGTCAGTGCTTCAGCTGACCAATTTTTTTTCGATAATTCGCTAGAATTTTCTACGGTATCTATGGTCTTGGTGATGCGATCTGGACACGCAGTTTGAATATTCCTAGCTAGGTGCAAAATTTCATTCCAATCCAATCAGTAGTTTCGAAACTATCAGGAAAAGAATATTTTGGAGAGCCATATTTAAGGAACCCCTATTCTAATTTTGCCTATTGATTAACGTGACCGCAACATTCGCGATCCAAACCCACCCTGAAAATTTCAAGTTTCTAGGCCTTCCCCTTCGGAAGTTATCATTTTCTACGGTTTCTATGGTTCTGGTCGTGAGATCTGGACAAAATGTTGCTTCAATATATCATTCTCGATTGAAATACACAGTTTTATCTCGATCAAATCCGTAGTTTCGAAATCATCGAGAAAACAAAATTTCAAACGACCGTATTTACGGAACCCCTTGTATAATTCTGCTCATTGATAAACGTGAACGCGAACATTCAGATCCACACCTATCCTGAAAATTTCAAGTCCCTAGGCCTTTCTGTTGGGAAGTTATGATTTTCTATGTTTTCTATGGTTGTGGTCATGTTATTTGGAGAAATGTAGCTTGAATATATCATTCTCCATTAGTATACAAAATTTCGTCACGATCGAATCTGTAGTTTTGAAATTATGAAGAAAACTAAATTTCAAACGACCATATTTACGGAACCCCTAGTATAATTTGCTCATAGATAAAGGTGATCACGACATTCGAGATCCACACCTATCCTGAAAATTTCAAGACCCTAGGCGTTTCCATTCGAAAATTACAATTTTCTATGGTTTCTATGGTTCTGGTCATGTGATCTGGACAAAAGCTCACATGTAGCTTGAGCACCTCATTCTCCATTCAAGTGCAGAATTTCATCTCGATCAAATCTGTAGTTTTCAAGTAATCAGGGGAACAAAACTTTGAACGGCCATATTTACGGAACCCCTGGTGGAATTTGGCCCATTAACGAACTCAACCGAGGCATTCGGGAACTGAACCCACACTGAAAATTTCGAGTGTCTAGGTTGTTCCGTTCGAGAGTTATCGTGCTTTCAGAAGGACGGACGAACGGACAGACTCGAATTTTCCGACGGATTCGTCATCAGTGAGTCGAACGTAGTCGATTGAGACCATTTTCGACTCAAAATTCGAAAAATACAGACATCGTGACGAAATGATATAGCCCTCGTGTAAGTAGTACGAGCGCTCAAAAACATTGTGGCATCTTTGAAACCAAGCAACAACAACAACAAAATTCAACAACCACGATTAATTGAAGATTGAGGAAAACGTCACGTAATATATTTGATCAAAGGTTGCCAAAAATCTGCCACTTTTGAAGTAGGTAGATATCGGCGGAAGGACGCGGAAAAATGCCTTTAAGAAAGGAAAACAACAAATTTATTATAGCCGTAGTCGACTTTTTTCGGCCTCTTCCAAACAATATTTTCATATATTTCGGGGTCAAAATGAACTCGTTTCTCCCCAGTCCGACATTTATGGGTTTTCGCCTATTTCGAAACTTTTCCGAACTTTATTTTCATATATTTCGGGGTCCAAAGGCCCGTTTCGTCCCAAAAAAAAAGCGGGAGCACTTTGTGCCCCCGGCGTTGCCTACCGCTACGCGGTCTTATTTTCTTAAAACGGTTCGGTGCCTCAGGCACCTCGATCTCAAATTTTGAATTTTTTCAACTAAGGACATTAGTCGCTTTAGTATATGAGACCTAACTCAACTTGACCTAACCTTACCTGTATATTAATTTATGTCAATAATTGTTTCTTCATTGTCCTAACTTAACTTAACCTAACCCAGCGTTTGCGCGCTTTTTCAAATTCATCGCCAGAGCGGTCATCTATTCGGGTACGGATTCCGCACAAAGCTTCTTGGCTTCAATCTCATCAAACTCAGTGTGACAAATAATGTCATTCTATAAAATTGAGATGGAATCACAGAATTAGGTATATGAAATATATCAAACTTCTCAACAAAATAGAATTGCTTGTTGCAGCTCGTATACTTACCGACTATCATCGGCTCAAAATTCCAAAATTACAAACATTGATGCAGAATAAAACGCTTTTGTCCATATAAACAAACTAGCAGAAAGGAAAGCTATCATGATACGATGTGAATTCGAGCGAAGGAGAAGTCAACATTTGATGTTTGAGAATGTTTTTGTCATAAAAATCGTTAGCTCTTCGCGAAAATTCGATCATCTCTCAATTCTTAATTGTAGCATACTAACCGTATTGATCCCACAGAAAATGCATGTGTACAAGAAGACGCTCCAAGCCCTTATCTACCCGATCAGCAGCACAACACCGCACAATTTCGTTCCTTGGACGGCCACCTCGCCCACCTACTGTTACGAGTGCGAGGGGTTGCTCTGGGGCATAGCCAGACAGGGAGTGAGGTGTACCGAGTGCGGCGTCAAGTGCCACGAGAAGTGCAAGGATCTGCTCAACGCCGATTGTCTGCAAAGTAAGTCGCTCTTGCTTTGAGCTATTGTTCTTATTCGTTGATCTCCGGTTTCGTTGTGGAAATTGTTCTTGACGTGTTGATCTAGGTTAAATGGATGGTAGTGCTGAAGACGTTCGTTTTCCCAGAGCATGATTTTTTCGTAAAATTCTACTGTTGAAACGAAATGCAGAAAATGTTCGATTTATCTTGTAGGGATGTACAATAGTATCATAGTAACTGTGAATTGGAAATTTTTCGAACCCATTATTATACCGAACCACAAGAAATGAAAGAAGCTATTCTGTCGAATTGCTGATGAGCAGGCTTGGCAAGTATGAATATAGGTAATTAGCATCAAAATTCTCCATTTGGAAGACCGTCCAGATCCGAATCGAACTTTTATTTTCGTAAGGTTTCGTATGTCTATCTCCAGAAAATGAAGAGATAGAGCATTTTAAATTCATTTATCTACTCCTATTGAATTATATATTCATTATTCAACTAATTTTGAGCAATAAATAGTATCTGTAAACAATCAACGTGAGTTATAATAACTCACTACTATAATTACCTGGCTCTGTGCTTCTGAACAAGCCGATTGGTCGAAAGGGAACAGTCCATTATTGGTATTGAGGGGTGTAATGTCACTTGAATAATTTCGACGTTTTCTCAATTTTCTCAAAGTTGATACCTAATTATTATAATGAATGTTTTGCTGAAAAAGATGAATTCAGATAGTGAAGATGAATTATTATGTACACCTTCAGAAATAAGCTATCAGCCAATGTTACCATACAGAATTAATTAACCAAAAAATATCAAAACAAGTAATATTGAGGTGTATACAACAATTTTCAAGATTGGTGTAGCAGCAAGAATATTAGGTCATCGTTTACAGAGAATGTTCTTTTGTCATTTTTTAGTGAACTTAGCACCAAATATAAAGCAATGCCCCTATGGACTTCCTACTCCATGCTAAGAAGCACAATCAACATAAATAATGCACTGTTATAGGTAACTATTTAGATTTGTAAATGAAGTTCTTTGTCTGTACTTGTATCTTAGTATTTATTGTTATAGTCGTAGATAAAGTATAGTGTTCAACTTGCGGTTGTAATAAGACGACTTGTACCCTCATCAATAGTAAAAGTTATTAAGATGGAATTTTCGTATTCTATAATTTCCCGCTTGTCACCATGTATAATCTATTGTCCGAAGAGAATTGAGTTCGTGCTCCTTGCACGAAGAGGAAGTCTTATGTTTTATATTTTCTGAGGAACAGGTATTCGGGAAAGAAAACCCAGAAATTTTAAAAGAACATATTATATTTACGAGGAATGATGGTAAAATGCGTACATAAAATCGAAATTTTCACAGACACCAAAATGAACATCAGAATAAAACATCTATCATCCACCTAGTTACGCATGTTCATAATTAAATCAGAGAATTGAACTGCTATTTCCTATAAACATACTAATCCAAATGTACGAGGGGTCAATTAATCAACGCTACCAAACACCAAATAAATGCAACTAGTATGCAACTTCCTTACATCGGAAATACATCAAATCAACTTCGGGTCGAGATATCAATAATATTGGGGAATACAATAAACCACCTTATACCTTTTTGTACCTACTTGGAAACAAATTCACCCACTCCGATTGTGACTTTATTCTTTTTATTCGCACTCCCGTAACGACTTTTAACTTTACTCAAAATGAAACTTCTTCTACACTTATTTCCACGATCTAACACATATTATTATTTCCTTACCGAACTCTAATAAAATCCTCGCCTGAAAAATACTAGAGCTATTTTCCTACACCGGCCTTCAACCGAAAACTGACCCCGTACAATTAACTCTTCGTGAGTTCTCTTCCCGCGAGCAACTACTTCTAAATCGAAAAGTGAACCTTAATTCTGTACCTATCGTGGCACCTTTCCCGAATTTCGTTCTCTACCGGCGAGCAACTCCTTCTTAATCGAAAAGTGAACCTAAAATTCTGTACCTATCGTGGCACCTTCCCGAATTTCAACTTCCCCTAATGCGAGTCCCCGACTCAAAACAATTAACTCTCCCGAGTTCTCTACTTCCGGAAAACTTACTCTCTCAAATTATCCACTTCCGCACCACTCACTCCAGGTCCCAGACCGGGCTCTTCCCGAGTTTTTTCACTTCCGAACAACGGACTTAACCCAAGTCCCCGACTGACTTCCGAGTTCCTGACCTGGCGGGCAACTGCCCGCGTTCCCCGACAGGTCACAACTGTCCCTCACACTTTCAAAGTCCCTCAAAGGTAAACTTTTTCCCACTTCCAAAAACACAATTCCTGAGTGGACATCGAGACGCCCATACTGTAACATTCATTCTCCGAAAATTTAGTCACAAATCGATCGCAGTTGCACATTTTTTCAGTAGTCATAACAATCCCATCGACTACAATGTTGTTAATGAATGGAGTTTGCAGGTATTCCGATAGTCATTCAGCCCAATTTTATACGACGTCCGTTCTTTATACAAAGTAACACAATGTATGTACGAATAGCCAAACTCTCCTCCGAGATGTGTAACCGAATTTGAAATTAAACATTTATATTACCAAATATTACACGGTAATGGTCATAACTCACTTGATGAATTACAGCACTCGCCTTCGACTCGCGCTGCAAACTACATCTGCGTGCGTTACTTTCTACAATTATTGGTGTTGTTCATGTATACTGCAATTTCCTCTGACTATTCATGACAAGGAGCGAATTATGTTACTCGACATTTGTCGTCACTTCGCATATTCAGTATTCTAATAATTCTCAAAATGACCGTTAACTGAGCCATAACGATAGTGTTAACGTGTTAAACTTGCGGTAGTAACACATTAAAGAAAATCGGTAACTACGAAATGACAGTTATCAAACATCACACGGAAACCCAAAGTGTATCCGGACCGAACCATAATGGTTCGGAGCCCATTTGCATCATGCATAACCTTCCAAGTCGAGCAGTTCGTATTGCCCATTCATTCCTAATTGAACTTGATGGAAATTCGTGCCATTGTTACGGAACAATTGTTTATTTTTATGATCGGCAATTCAACTCGGTTCGGCCTTAAGTATTCGAGTTCAAAGAGCACATAAAATTGGGGATCAGGAATGGATATTTCATTCTGACCAGAATTCCCACTGAATTCTGGATCGTACTGATGCGTCACAAATTAAATAAAAATTGTCATAGGTATAAACATAATCTGCAGGGTGATTTTAAAGGTGAGGCTTTTTTGAGCGCTCGTACTACACGAGGGCTAAATCATTTCGTCACGATGTCTGTATTTTTCGAATTTTGAGCCGAAAATGGTCTCAAACGTCAAATGTTCGACTCACTGATGACGAATCCGTCGAAAAATTCGAGTCTGTGCGTCCGGCCGACCGGTCGTCCATCCGTCCGTATACACGATAACTCTCGAACGGAATGTTCTAGAAACTTGAAATTTTCAGGGTAGGTTTGAATCTCGAATGTTTGCGGTTGAGTTCGTTATTGGGCAAAATTCGCCGAGGGGTTCTGCAAATATGGCCGCTCGAAATTTTGTTTTCCTGATTACTTAGAAACTACAGATTCGATCGGATGGAGAATTACGTGTTCAAGCGACATACGAAATTTGGTTCAGCTAGCATGACCAGAAACAAAGAAACCATAGAAAATTATAACTTTGTAATGGAAAGGCCCAGGGACTTGAAAATTTCAGGATAGGTTTGGATCTTTAATGTTGCGGTCACTTTCATCAATGAGCAGAATTAGACTAGGGGTTCCGTGAATATGGCCGTTTCAAATTCAGTTTTCTTGATAATTTCAAAACTTTGGATTTGATCGTGACGAAATTCTGTATTTGAATTGAGAATGATATATTGGAGCTGAATTTTTTCAGATCGCATGATCAGAACCATATAAAATCATAACTTTCGAACGGAAAGGCCTAGGGACTTGAAATTTTCAGGATAGGTTTGGATCGCGAATTTCGCGGTCACCTTCATCAATGAGCAAAATTTGACTAGGGGTTCCGTAAGTATAGCCGTTCAAACAATTTTTTTCCTGATAATTTCGAAACAACTAAGTGGATTGGAAATTCCACACATAGATGAAGAATAATGTATTCAAACTACGTGGGAAATTTTGTCCAGATCGCATTACCAAGACCATAGATACCGTAGAAAATTCTAGCGAATCATCGAAGAAAAATTGGTCACCTAGAGCACCGACGTGAAGTCTTGATTTTCGTCTCTGTGTGAAATTTACTTTGACAGCTGTCAAAATCTTCCCAATTGTTTTCTAAAACTGGAGAATGCGAATCTACCTACAAGGTGGATGAACGAGCGCTCAAAAGCTCCTGACTTCACGGCAGTGCTTTTCGTCATTTTTTGACTCATCGAAAGAGATTATTTCGCCGGAAGTTGGTCATTCAAAATATTCAATTTGAAAAAGTGCAACAGAATTTTGGCCATCAACATCCGAATACGACTCTGGATCGTGTTATCTCTCTGTTAGGAGCCATATACTTGCGATCGCAAATTCGTATTCTCTCTCAACTTCAACAAAATTAGGGTGTTCACAAACTCACAAACAAAATAAAATTGATTCCATTTGTTTACATAAATTGTTCGAAATGGTCAAATTTCCACCACATCAGTTTGCTTACGGAATAATGCCACAAGCCTTTTCAATGCGTTGTTTTAGTTCTTTGCATTCTCCTCACCGTCACATATACACTAAAGTTTTCAAATGACTCCAAAGGAAGAAATCACAGGGGTCGCGATCGGAAAACTTAGGCATGATACGCATCGAAGATGATTTCTCGTACACTGACCTCAGAGAGCTGGTAATATCTGCACATTCAGATATCAATAGGAATCCACATCCGGGATGGGAATTTCTCATATCCGCGGGTAACTATCATAATATTCGGCCCTTGTGAATATTTTATATAAACGATTTTTGGTATATCGTCCTATTTTGATGAGTTCTATTGCTGGTCGAAAAAAAGCCTCGCCTTTGAAAACACCTTGTATATATTTATACTCGCTTCAGGAGTTTTTGACATCGAAGCAGGCCTTGAAAGTCCATTCGAAGCTTTATTTCAAATTTTCATTTATCGACAAATTATCGAATTCACGATCAATTGTAGACAGACATATAGCCGGAATATTCAAGTGCAGTTAAAACATGGAAATTGAAGTTTGAAAACGCAAAATCATCGCAGAATGCTTTCACTTTCACTTTCCAGGGTGTTTTTTGAGGCGAGGCTTCTTTTGACAGGTGCTAGAACTCTTCAAAAGAAATCATTTAGCCGGAAGTTGGTTATATAAAATATTAAATCTGAAAAAAATACAACAAATCGTGGGCGTCAAGATCTTAAGACGACTCTGGAAGGTGTTATCTCTCTGTCATGAGATCTGCCATGAATCACGTTGCTACAATAATTTCAGCAAGTGGATAAAATGCTGGATTTGATCGCAAAGTTGTATATTCTCTTTCAACTTTTATGAGGAGATTTTGCCATAACGATATATCATTAACGATATATCATTAAGTTCAAACAGAGGAGAGAAAAAACTACTGATTGAAAAGGTCCTCTAAAAAAATTAGGAAGGTTACAAACTCTCCCATAAAATTGTTCGAAATGGTCACCATTTGTTTGATTTGCCCGGAATTATTACATGCAGCAACTATCAGATCAGTTTGCTCACAGATAATGTCACAAGCATTTTCAACGCATTGTTTCAGTTCTTTTACACTGTTTACCTCACCGTCACTGTACACTGATGTTTTCAAATGACCCCAAAAAAAGAAATCACAGGAGTTGAGATACGGAAAACGATCATTCCAAGAAATCGACCCACCACGTCCTATACACCTGTTTGGAAACACATTATGAAATTCGGAAAAGTCACAAAAACCATACGCTCTGTCAGATGATTTATCGTAAACTGATTAGATCTCAATACGTACCGTCAGATCCGGACTGTTTTCTACTCAGATTCGTGGGTAACCTTGATTTAGAAAACTCGGCCTTGGTGAAAATTTTATATAAAGGATTTTTGGAATTTCGACCTATTTTAATGAGTTCTAGCACCTGTCAAAATAAAGCCTCAACTTTGAAAACACCCTGTCTACAAATTCACTGAAAAAAAAAGCATTCATTGTTCTGTGAGTACCAAAGTCAAAAGCTTGCCGGGGATACAAAATAGGTAGCCAGCTTCCATTCAGTATTAACTGCTCGAATTTCAAGAAGTATAACCTAGTTCTTGGTCTGGCTCCATTTATTCTCAACGGGCTATCAATCATTCTGATAGCTCAATCAGGGTTTTTACCCAACTTTTGCATAATAATTTCTCTTGCCAACTTACCAATCTACACTGGACCGCATAATTAACCGGGCGGAAATAAAAATGCCTGAATTCAATCTTGAATAACTTTTGAGACGTTAGACCAATTTCAATGATTTCTTGACGATTTGCTGATGCTTCCATCTTCATAATCTCCTGATATCGATTACAATAACATGATGAATGAGTTCTTTGATATACATGATAAAATTTCATTTTACGCTTAACTTCTGAACATGCTGTAAAAAAATTTAGAGGGTGAATGATATTTCTGAGTACGATCTAAGTCCCATCTTTTCTGAACAATTCTTTATTTGTTTTCTTATCGATATCTCTATTCAAACACAGGCACGAGCAAATTCGAGGCGCCGTCTTCGATAGCCTGCATCCATTAGAGGACCTGTAGCAGGTACACAAAACGTTGAATTCTCTTCTCCCAGCCTTCTGCGTACCGTATTTTAATTTAATCATTGTTGTATTCAGAAATTATCGAACTCACGATCAATTGTAGAGAGCCATTCAGCCGGAATATTCAAGTGCATAGGAATTCTGGTATGAAAACGCAAAAACATCGTAGAATGCTTTCACATTAAATTATCTATACTTTCAAGTATGTCCAATGTTGATAAATCATCAATATACAAGTCAGCAATGGGAAATTGAGGATCATTAAAACACAGATTTTTTTTTCACCGAAGGCGATTCAATAACTATTGTATTCTTTATGGGTATTGGAAATTCCGCGAAATTCTAACCATATAACTCTAACCATTTCATGATATAATTATATAATTCATCAAAAGAAATCATTTCGCCGGAAGTGGATCATTTGAAATATTCAATTCGAAAAAAGTGCGAAAAATCTTGGGTATCAAGATCTTAAGACTCTGGATTGTGTTATATTTCTGTTGGGAGATCTGCCATGAATCACGGTGCCATATGCATTTCAGCAAGTAGATAAAGTGCCGGATTTTATCGCGAATTGGTATATTCTCTTTCAACTTTCATTAGGAGATTTTTCCTGAACGGTATTATACTTGAAGTTCAAACTGAGGAGAGAAAAGTTACTGATTGAGAAAGTCCTATAAAAAAGGAAAGTTCCGAACTCATCGATAATTGATCGTAATCGTTACAGAAATTGTCCCCATTCGTTTGATGTGCACAAGGTCTTGCCCGGCGTAATAACGAATGGTTACAAGCAGCAACTATCACATCAGTTTGCTCACGGAATAATGTCACGAGCTTTTTCAATGGGTTGTCCTAGTACTTCTGCACTCTGCACCTCACCGTCACTTATACTCTATTGTTTCAAATGACCCCTAAGGAAGAAATCTCAGGGGTTGAGATCAGAAAACTTACAAAAATCATACGCATCATAGAAGGTTCCTCGTGTTCTATTGCAGTAAAAAAAAGCCTCAGGTTCGAAAACGCTCTGTATAACAATACAGAAATAAAAATTGAAGTATTCATCTAGTATGTGAAGAATTTAGACAAGCCAGGGGGAAATTTTTTTTTGTGTCATTCAGTATTGAAAATAAAATCCTCAGATGCAAATTAAATTCGGAATGTCGTATCGTATGTAATTTTATTTTCAACCGTATCATAACGCGTCTGATGTGCAACTGAACGTAGTTTGTCTATTTCTAATATAAGTCTAAGTATTCACCACCGCTGATGATATGTGTGAGAGCATTCTGTTCTGAATCAATACTGGTTTATTCATTATCATAACGCGAATTTATTTCCACTTCTGCACTGTTCGACTGGATGGTCAGGTTTCTTTTTCGTATGCATTGGATATCCTATACGTCCAATGTAATTTTCCAGACCGGTATATACAAATGCACTAAGAGACAAAAAAGATTGTATTCATTGTTCTGTGAGTAAAAAATTCAAAAGCTTGCTGGGGATACAAAATCAGTCAGCTTCTGTTCAATATAATATTAACTGCTCGAACTTCAAGAAGTATAACCTAGTTCTTGGTCTGGCTCCATTTATTCTCAATGGGCTATCAATCATCCTGATAGCTCAATCAGGGTTTTTACCCAATTTTTGAACGCAGCATAATTTCTCTTGTCAAGTAACCAATCTATTGTGTCGGAAACTTCGGAACAGCTTTTCCTGGATTATACAGGGTGTATATGAATATTTGCGAAACACTTAATGGGGTGATTCCTTGTCATCAAATAATGGCGGTCTTTTATATGAACTTTTTTTTTATGAGCCCCCCTTGCTTAGTTACAGCGCCCGATTTTTTTCTTGAAAACCAAAGGATTGACAAGAATAAATCTGAGCAGACATTTTATGCGAGCGAGAAGGCACTCCAAAAAATTTTTGGCGGTGTTCCTCTATGATTGAAAGGGGTAAAATAAGCCACCCTTCAGCCTTTTTTCTCATTTCAATTTAACATTTCTTGATTTCACGAAATATTTCAAGTTTTTCCATCAAATCAATTATACTTCATTTATCCTTAGAGCCTTTTTAGACTTGACCACATATTTGAAAGCAGAATTAAATAACGTATAACACATGGCCGAAATGTTGACGGTTTTTGTTGCATTTCACATTTCTTGATTTCACGAAATATTTCGAGTTTTTTCATAAAATCAATTATACTTCAGTTATCCTCAGAGCCTCATCAGATTTGACTACATATTTGGAAACCGCATTGAATTTTCTACAAGATAAGAATTTCTGTCTGCCAAAAAAATTCTTATTGCGGGCGTAGTAAGGAGATGAATGTCACGATTCTGAAGTGAACAAAACCAGTCATATTTTTCCAATGGTTTTATCGATAAGAAATCAATAATTCTGGACATGTTTTCTTTTCAACAAATACTACCCCATTTAGTGCGCTTCCGAATGACATATCAACTTTTGTGCTTGCTGCTCGTCTTCTGCCCTAATACTAGGCTAACAAGATAACAACGAATAAGTCGAAATATTCCAAACCTAAATTTGCTCCATTTTGAAAGTCTTTATGATTGAATATTGAAGTTATTTTCATAGAAATCATGAATTCATCTGTTGAATCAAAATAATTCGAAGGAATAAACTAAATTTTAATAATACAGATTCTGTGAAGATATGTGAAGAAGGCAGACTAATACTACGTTCAACAATAGTTCGAAATGTCCACTGCCTTATTCAAAACATTTCACGCATCGTTTTCGCACTGAGTCTACAAACCTGCGAAGTTCACAACGTTTCTGACGCATTTCTGAGCAACTTAAATTTATTGAACGCGAATTTGATATACCTACTTTTTCTTTCAAGGTGTTCCAGACATATAAATCCAAAGGCCTATGGTCGAGGCACCTTGGTGGCAATCTTACCGGGCCGTACCTTACAATCCATTGCACTCCAAAATATTGATTCATTAAGTCCCGTACCAGGGGGATTTCATCCAATATGTCCGTTAAGCTGCTTTGGATTGATGTAATGAAGTCTTCAGCGTTGAGCCGATCGGGAAATATTACTGGTCAGAAAAATTCACCTCTCATAACTTCCAAAGCCAGAATTTGCGGGACTTAATGAATGAATATTTAGGGGTGCAATGGATTGGGAGAAATGCATCAGAAACGTTGTGAACTTCCCAGGTTTGTAGACTCAGTGCAAAAACGATGTGTAAAATGTATTGAATAAGGCAGTGGACATTTCGAACGATTGTATGAGAGTTATGGGCGTATTAGCCCACCTTCTTTATATATTTTCATAGAACCTGTATTATCAAAATTAAGTGTATTCCTTCAAACTATTTTGATTCGACAGATAAATTCATGATTTCCATGAAAATAACTTCAATATTCAATTATACAGAGCTTCACAATAGACCAAATTTAGGTTTGGAATATTTCGACTTATTCGTTGTTATCTTGTTAGCCTAGTATTAGGGCAGAAGACGAGCAGCAAGCACAAAAGTTGATAAGTCATTCGAAATCACACTAAATGGGGTATTTTTGATGAAACCATCGGAAAAATATGACTGGTTTTGTTCACTTCAGAATAGTGACATTCATCTCCTTACCACGCACGCAATAAGAATTTTTTTGGCAGACAGAAATTCAATGCGGTTTCCAAATATGTAGTCAAATCTGATGAGGCTCTGAGGATAACTGAAGTATAATTGATTTTATGAAAAAACTCGAAATATTTCGTGAAATCAAGAAATGTAAAATGCAACAAAAACCGTCAACATTTCGGCCATGTGTTATACGTTATTTTTTGTTACAAATCTTATGTATGATCTTCCCTTGAAGTTTGAAATAATAGAATTATTTTCGACCTTGAATTTATCCATTAGGCGGATGTCATGTTGACATTTTTATTGAGAACTGGTACCTTCTACTTATTTAGTATGATATTTGATTTGTGAATGGTTTAAACTTGTTTTGTTAAATTAATTCAATACTTGTACCAGTTCTCAATGAAAATGTCAACATGACATCCGTCTAATGAGGAAATTTGAGGTGGAAAATAGTTCCAGCCTCTACGACTCAGGCGTATAATCTGTTGATAAATTATTTCTTTCCTGAAAAACCTTGTTTTATCGTTAAAAAAACAAGGTTTAGGGGGTGACTTTTTTCGCCCCTTTCAATCATAGAGCTCCACCAAAATTTTTTTGGAGTGCCTTCTAGCTCGTATAGTATGTCTGCTTGATTCTATTCTTGCCAATTCTTTGGTTTTTAAGGAAGGAATTAAAATCTGCTTTCCGAGCGCCTATTTCGGGGAGCTGTTACTGAACGGGGGGGGGCTCAAGAAACAAAAGTTTATATCAAAGACCCACCCTATATTCTGACAATGAATCACCCACCAAATTTTTTCGCAACTATTCATATGCAACCTGAGACCCTGTATATCCGATTATGAATTATTTAATTCACCTTATTGGAAGGTTGATAACGATCAACTAGAACTGGTGAAGAAGATTGAGGAAATTTTTTAAAATGCGGAAAATATATAAAGAGCTTCCAACATATGTTTTATTTAAATTCTGCATACTTTTGAATTACCTACTTTCTCAAAAAAAAAAGTATTCTTCAATCGCGGTTAGACCAGATTTTCTATTATAAAAGGCACTGCCGTGAAGTCAGGAGCTTTTGAGCGCGTGTTCATCCACCTAGGTATATTCGCATTTTACAGTTTTAGAAACCAATTGAAAAATTTTTCGACAACTGTCAAAAAAAATTTCAAATTAAGGCAAAACTCTAGACTTCACGTCAGTGCTTCGGGTGACCAATTTTTCTTTCTATAACTCACTAGAATTTTCTATGGTATATATGGTTTTGGTGATGCGATCTTGACAAAGGACGTAGTTTTAATTCATTATTCTTCATCTATGTGCATAATTTTAATTCAATCCAATTAGTAGTTTCGGAATTATCAGTGAAAAAATTACGAAAAGCACTGCCGTGAAGTCAGGAGCTTTTGAGCGCTCGTACATCCACCTCATAGGTAGATTCGCATTTTCCAGTTTCAGAAATCAATAGAAGGAATTTTCGACAGCTGTCAAAAAAATTCTCAAACTTAGGCGAAACTCCAGACTTCATGTCAGTGCTTCAGCTGACCAATTTTTTTTCGATAATTCGCTAGAATTTTCTACGGTATCTATGGTCTTGGTGATGCGATCTGAACGGAATTTTCCACGTAGTTTGTATAAATTATTCTCCATCTATTTGCAAAATTTCATTCCAATCTAATTGGTAGTTTCGAAATTATCAGGAAGAAAATATTTTGAACGGCCATATTTACGGAACGCCTAGTCTAATTTTTCTCATTGATGAACGTGACCGCGACATTCGCGATCCAAACCTACCATGAAAAATTCAAGTTCCTAGGCCTATCCCTTCGGAAGTTATAATTTTCTATGGTTTCTATGTTTCTGGTCATGCGATCTGGACAAAATGTTGCTTTAATATATCATTCTCCATTAGTATAAAAAATTTCGTCACGATCGACCTGTAGTTTTGAAATTATCAAGAAAACTAAATTTCAAACGACCATATTCACATCACCACATTCAAGATCCACACCTATCCTGGAAATTTCCTAGGCATTTCCGTTCGAAAGTTACAATTTTCTATGATTTCTATCATGGTCATGCGATCTAGACAAAATTTAACATGTAGCTTGAACACCTCATTCTCCATTTGAGTTCAAAATTTCATCTAGATCAAATATGTAGGTTCCAAGTAATCAGGAGAACAAAACTTTGAACGGCCATATTTACGGAACCCCTGGTGGAATTCTGTCGATTAACGAACTCAACCGAGGCATTTGGGATCTGAACCTACACTGAAAATTTCAACTTCCTAGGTCGTTCCGTTCGAGAGTTATCGTGCATACGGGCGGACGGACATCTGTGAGTCGAACCTTGTCGATTGAGACCATTATCAGGTCAAAATTCGAAAAGTACAGAAAGTAGAACGAGCGTTCAAAAATTAAACAGAAGACGCAACTCACTTCAAATGTCAACGTCCTTCATAATTAATGAGTGTTATTCGTAGTAGGCACCTCCACTACTACGGTTCATTTAACCAAGCAACAAATTACCAGGAAATGTGTTGCTCAATATGAACCCATTCATTTAATCCTGGCACGACTCCAACCTTGCTGTACACTTGTTGATAGCCGCAAAACGAAACGGCGAATGCAGCCAAAACTCATCCGGTAAAATATAACGTATGAGTTCATTCCATCCAGCCAACCCCCAACCAATCGATAATCCGAAATACCCCCGATCTGTCCCAAATACGGACGTCGAGATGCTGCATTTTGCCCCTCCTTGATAAATCACTCCAGCCGTCTAATCGAAAACGATTAATTGAATTATAACCGATTTGAATTGTTGGAAGTTGAGCCCAAGTTCGTAGACCGCCT
Source organism: Aphidecta obliterata (assembly GCA_963966015.1). Classification (NCBI taxonomy): domain Eukaryota; kingdom Metazoa; phylum Arthropoda; class Insecta; order Coleoptera; family Coccinellidae; genus Aphidecta; species Aphidecta obliterata. The sequence goes on along the minus strand of OZ014435.1, from coordinate 18,112,085 downwards.
AGGGGTAGATTGATCGTTTTGGGGAAGAGGTTCCTGGGGGCCGTCGGGCATGAAAACGATACGAATGGTAATTCGCGCGACGTTATTCACTCCATGGAGCGTCTATCGTCTTCACTGCTCAGTGGCCTTTGGACCGAGAGTTGTTTGGATATTGGTGAATGCGGTTTGTCGAAGTCGATGCGCGGTTCGTATAACGGCGGATTTAAGGATACGCTGTGGGGGGTTTATTATTCTCTCTATAATGGAGCTTTGGAATCTAGTAGGGAGAATTTTCGGGACTCGCCCCCCTATTTAGTTTCATTCCAATCAATGCTCCAGATTGATGAGGGAAGTGGTGGAATCTAGCAAATTATTTTTCAGCTTTTGGTACATTAGCCACGACATTATTAGGTTCCTTTTCCATAGAACCTTTAAATAAAAAAATTCCCACTTATTTTCTGATGTAGCTATGGCAAAAATATTTTCCGTCGACCATAGAATAAAAGCTCATTTTAACGCACTCGAAATCATCCATTAATGCCCCCTATTAATGCATGATTATCATGGCAACCGATTATAAAATATTCAGTCGGAGCATAGATGCATCTATAGTCCATTTAAGAATTATTGACATCGAAGCAGGCTATGAACGTCCAGTCGAGGCTTTATTTCTAGTTACAAAAAAGTTACTGTTTTAATCATAGAAATAAAACATAAATATAACCTAGAAAAGTGTTCAGTATACGAATTATCGAATAATTATTAATTAAGCTTGAATATTTCGACTGCAGTTGAAAAATGGGAATTCAGGTTCAACGTTGTATATATTAAGAAATGGAACCCCCAAATGGAAAACTTGAACAGGAAACTTACCACCATAATCTACACCCTCAATAGTATGAAATACCATATCCAACAAGATACATTGAAGCTCCTATACACAGCCAATTTTCAGTCAACCCTTTCATATGGCATTGTTTACTGGGGAAACAGTACATCGGAAAAAAATATTTAAAACACAAAAGCAAGCAATCCGAGCTATGTATAGAATGAAATATAGAGAGACTTGTAGAAGTGTTTTCAAAAGGAATAAAATCCTGACGTTAACAGCAATATATGTGCTGAAGTATGTTATCTTCCTACAAAGCCACAGTGAACTATTTGAACCGTTTCTAAACAACAACCCAACTTGGAAAATTGATCCTTATATATACCCGAGGCAACAATTGACACTAGCACAGAATAATGTGAAATACATGTGCATGAAGATCTACGATGCGTTACCCAAACAGTTTAATGAATAATAATGGCTGTTTATCTGAATTGAACGAATTCAAAAATGAAAATTGAAAAATTTTTCACGAGACAAACTAATAAGCCAGCTAACAAGACAATTCATGTATCCCAGATACCAACGAAATTTATCACTTGCAATCGTAGACCGGTTTAGATCCATTTCAGTTCTCATCAGTACGACTATGCAACGTGATAAACTCGATGAATAAAACAAAAGATCCTAAAACATAAGGTAACGTGGCACTGAGAAAAATTTCCCGAACCACGCCACCTGTCCGTTCCAAAGTCAACTGTCTCAACAATCTGTAGATCAAAAACTGTCTTATCGGCTCTCCTGATACGAAATACACATGTATGACAACGCCGTAAACATTACGAGCGTAAATAGTCACGCATGGAATTCAACGGATTCAAGCTGAAGCCTTATTCGTCTGAATAATTGACTAATGAATAATAATGGCTGTTTATCTGAATTGAACGAATTCAAAAATGAAAATTGAAAAATTTCACGAGACAAACTGATAAGCAAGCTAACAAGACAATTCATGTATCCCAGATACCAACGAAATTTATCACTTGCAATCGTAGACCGGTTTCGATCCATTTCAGTTCTCATCAGTACGACTATGCAACGTGATAAACTCGATGAATGAAACAAAATATCCTAAAACATAAGGTAACGTGGCACTGAGAAAAATTTTCCGAACCACGCCACCTGTCCGTTCCAAAGTCAACTGTCTCAAATATCTGTAGATCAAAAACTGTCTTATCGGCTCTCCTGATACGAAATACACATGTATGACAACGCCATACGTATCTGGGTATCTGGGATACATGAATTGTCTTGTTAGCTTGCTTATTAGTTTGTCTCGTGAAATTTTTCAATTTTCATTTTTGAATTCGTCCAAACAGTTTCATTCGATATAATATCGCAACCGTTGTAGAATAAGGAGACAACTCAAAAATTGATTTTGTTGGGAAATCGTATTTGAAGTTTTGGTTTACCGAAGTTTTCGTTCTATACTTTTGTGTACTTACTCAATTTAACACGCTGAACATTCGTAGTAACTGCAGCAATCCATCTGAACATTATAACTCTAGCACCCAATATTCAATTAATGCAATTTTTCCCATCGTGGTGGAATGTTTCACTATTTTTCCAAAAAATTTGAAATGTTACCTTTTTTCACGAACAGTCTCTTATGTGGCGGAGAGGCTAACTAGAGTTATTCTGATATTGCACGTAAGAAGAGGGTTACTTCCTGAGTTCAATACCGTCACTAACACAAAATGGACCTTTTTTGAGTTGTCTCCTTAGTCTACGACGGGTGCGATATATATTATTATTAAAATAAGAGAGAAACAAAAATTAAGAATCTATGTAGTACATGAAGAATTTTGACATGAAATTTTACAATTATTCAGTATACTTTTGAATTGGGAACAATATAGCATGTGTTTTAGCAGAGGGAATATGGACAGGGTACTATACAGTATAAGTATAATAAATAAACTTGAAATATCTATGAATGATACAATGGCGAAGATAAAAATATTGAAAACTTTGTTTCCACATAGAGTAGTGATTTGGATGTGTTTATTGAATAAGCTGACATAATCCTATTGATGGGCATCCTTTTACAGGGAAGGTTTCAATATTTATATAACCCATTTATGAAATAATTCACCATTCATAGTAATCCTTATCATTAATACTACTGTCAAGAATCGGATCACATCCAGGTAAAAATCCATCAATTGTTCCAGCATTCAAAACAGTGCACCTTCTGCCTTTACCCTTGAATATACTCGGCATACCTATTGGATTATTTTCTAGTATCCACTGACAAATTTGAATACCGTTTTTGAATATCCAAATTTCATCTAGATAAATGAATTTTACGTTTTGTTCCATGTATTCTCGGTATTTATAACAATATTGTACTATTTTTATTATATTTTTCTGTTTATCAGTAAGAATTTTCCTTCGATCAACTTTTTTGTATTTGTATCCAATTTTTTTTATGATATAATATAATGTTGACTTCGATCAATTGAAATCTAGGTGCTCTTTGGCTAGTTCGAAAAGGATATCTAAACTGATATATTCATTGTTTTTAATTCTAGCAAAAACAAAGTCATTCAATGTCTCTTTGAAGAAATAATCATATCGCACAGGTTTTCTTCCACTGCTAATTCCAGGCTATAATAACATCCTAATATTCTACGGACAGGGCTTGGTGAATTCTGAAAATTTAAGAGACATTGATCAATCAGAATACACTTTGAGTCGGTGAGTTTTCCTGAAACACTAGCGGAAATATATGCCAAATCTTTGAAAAACTCGAAGTAACAACGACAAACTGCCTGGCGTTCTCTTGTTAGGCGCGATATATCCTGGTCAATTTCAGCCATTTTGATAACATAAGACAAAAAATACCCAAATTCAAAGCAAATTTTTATAATTACATATTCACCAATATCTTCGATAAAATCATCAAAGCAAGATTTCTATGGGTAATGTTATTCCTATACCAACCTGAATTAAGCAACCCAAAATATTACTGAATAGTCTATTACCAACTTAAATTCGATTTTTCACAGCCAACCGAGATGTCAATAATTCTTAAACGGAGTATATGTCGGAGCACGATCGAGCTGTCAAATTTGTTTATTCGCTTTCGATCAGAATCTGATTTTATCCGTTACGCTACTACATAATGAATAACGAAGAAAATATCCCTTTGACACCGCCAGATGTGACGAAAACTGCTGAAGCAGATCTTTGAGTCTGCTTCCTGAAAAGAGCCGCCATTCATATGAGAAAACCTATGCTGAATTCAGATCTTGGTGCAAGGACAAGAAGGTTCGGAACTTTACGGAAACGGTTTTGTTGGCATACTTTACGGTATTGCAGAAAGGGGGCATCTAGCAAGTTTATGGCCAAAATATTCGATGCTGAAATCAACAATAAATGTGAAAGACAATACTGATATAAGCAGATACCACAAACTGGCGATGTTTATTAAACGGAAAAAAGGGGGATATATCCCAAAAAAATCGAAAGTTCTCGAAAATGAACATGTGAGAGAGTTCATAGCGAATGCTCCTGATAGTGTTTTCTTGATGTCGAAGGTAAAAATAAAACTCAATTGAATCGTTATTCCAACTTATTCTCATTATCTCGTTATAATGAAATAACTATCATTGTTTGATTTGTAGGTCGCTTTGATATTCGGAGTAGCGGGTGCATTGAGAAAAGATGAATTGTTAAGGTTGCAGAGAAAGGATGTACAAGATATGGGATCGAAATTTTTGTGACAGTGAATTCATCGAAAACACATTCGAACAGGATATTCACTGTGGTGGATAATGATGAGCATACACTTTTAAACATAATAAAGAGATATATATCCTAGAGGTCAGCTCACACTCCACACGAAAGATTTTTCGTTTTTTATAAGAACTATAAATGCTCAACACAACCAGTTGGGATTAATACATTTTCTAAATTACCGTCAATGATTGCAAACTTTCTTAAATTAGAGCAATCACATTTGTATACAGGTCACTGTTTTCGGCGTTCTTCTGCGTCTATTCTTTCTGACAGTGGTGCAGATTTTTCAGCCATCAAGAGACTTGGTGGTTGGAAATCAACTTCTGTTGCAGAAGGGTATATTGAAAACTCCATTCATAATAAAATAGAAACTGCAGAAAAAATTTTATGTCATAATAGTTTCAAAGTAAATAATGCTTCAACCTCCACTTCTTCCACACAATCCTTATCGGACATTATAGGAAATGAAATGAATGTGAACTATTCAGAATGTCACAACATGTCCAATATTCCCTCTTTGAATTTTTCGAATTGTTCTATAGGAAGCATAAATATTAATATATCGAAATGAACATAGAAATTTATATTACGTCAAATTTGTATATCATGCAAAATAAAAATTGGTTTCGGTCTCAAACATTAACGCGCTCGCTCCGCTCACGCGTTGAAATATTTCGAGCATTAATCGCTGTCATTAATAAACTAGTTGATTAAATAACTATATCACCATCTCTTCCGTTCATAATTCTCGGCAGATATCCATCGGAAAATCCTGAAAATTCGACTGCATAACTTATCAGCGCGTAGGAGTCGAACCTCTCGCTCCCACACCTCCTAATTTGAATAAGAACTTCAGCCAGAACTTTCGAAAAATCCGTGAGATTCTACATGCTAAAAAAGGCACTGAGCCGTTTTCCGACGATCGAAACTTCCTTACTTTTGCCGTAAATATTTATGGCGTGAAAAACTGCATCGAAGGTGTGGCGATTTCCTTGTTGCGATAATCAGTTTCGTTCCGCGTCTAGATCACGTGACGCCGTATCATCCGGAATGTGGATTATTCCGGAAAGGTACCGTACGAAGAACAATGCTAATTGGATTAATTACTGGGCTGCTAAGCCCGTGAAAGACGGCTATGGTGAATTAACATTCGATTTTCCGAAGGAAGGGACAGAGGGATTACGTGCTCCTTGCTGCTCGGGAAAATAATTCCTACTCTCAGAATGTAATGTAATGTAATTTCTTCAGCTTGATTATTTCAATGATGAAGTCTGGGACAATGTTGGAGAACCATGAGGAAAACCTCAGTAATTGATCTGGTCGTTATAAGATGAAGTCATATTTTGAAGTCATATCGTTTCATTTAATTATGAGATATCCTTTATGTAATTAGATATTTCTCCTAAAAATCTGACTTAATGCCATGGTTGTCTCAATATCAGTAAAATGGCCGTCCGAAACTTCAGGAATACAAAGGTTCGCCTATGTGTGTTTCACTGGAGCTATGTGAACGTGCCCAAGTAAGGCATTGGAGATCACTACAGATCTCATACTTCTCCATCTTGTGATAGATAGATTAACCAATGAGGTCATCCTAAGAAGGTACCGACACTGGGGGAATTATGAATCAGAGAGCTTGGTCCTCTCTCATCAGCGGACCTGCCCAGTGTCGAGATGATAAAGAAAACTAGCATAGACAAAAACTTCAACTACGATGCTAAGTAGAAAAGAATATTGGGAAAAGGAGCCCACAATTCTCAAAAATATTACCGTCAAATGGTAAACGTAGTAGTTGAATGACACACTATTCCAGATACAAATACTCAAGTCATTTTAATTAACACTCAACATGTTTCGAGCTAATACAGCTCATCCTCGAAAGAAAATCACACAAGTGAAGCTGAAAAAACGAGAAAACTATGGAAAAAACGTTAAGATACTCAACGACAAAAAAACAAAGAATAAGATCGCGCGAAATAATGTACAAAACAAAAGACATTAATCTATAACACTTAAGAAAGGGTTTGAAATGTAGAAAAATAAAAGAGTCAAAAGGTCATCAGTATAAAAAGTTGAAAAAATCTAAAAGTTTCCAAACAAAGTGATGAAAATTAAAAGAAATGAAAAATAAATAATAAATAAACAATTGGAAAGGTAAAATGTCATGAGGAAACAATTCACGGAGAATTGCTCGTAGTCACGTAAATGATCCAAAAATGGTTCTATCTGAAACTATTATTTGAAGAAAAGAACCTCTGAGCACAAATCAACGTAGGTATCACAAAATTGTGCCAGGGTATACAACGAATGTAGAATCCGAACAAAACATAATAAACTGAAACAAAAAAGCCAGTCATGCGATCTAGTTGAAAGAACACAAACGAGAGCAATACGAAACAAAGGAAACTACAATTGAAAAAAAATACGAAAAGCACTGCCGTGAAGACAGGAACTTTTGAGCACTCGTACATCCAGCTTGTAGGTAGATTCGCATTTTACAGTTTTAGAAATCGATAGAAGGAATTTTCGACTGCTGTAAAAAAAATTCTGAAACTTAGGCGAAACTCCAGACTTCGTGTCAGTGCTTCAGCTGATCAATTTTTTTTCGATAATTCGCTAGAATTTTTTACGGTATCTATGGTCTTGGTGATGCGACCTGGCGAAATTGCACGTAGTTTGAATACATTATTCTTCAGCTAGGTGTAAAATTTCATTCCAATCCGATCAGTAGTTTCGAAACTATCAGGGAAAAAATATTTTGAACGGCCATATTTACGGAACCCCTAGTCTAATTTTGCTCATTGATGAACGTGACCGCGATATTCGCGATCCAAACCTACCCTGAAAATTTCAAGTTCCTATGCCTTTCCGTTCAAAAGTTACAATTTTCTATGGTTTCAATGGTTCTGGTCATGCGATCTGGACAAAATATTGCTTCAATATATCATTCTCGATTGAAATACAGAATTTCATCTCGATCGAATCCGTAGTTTCGAAAGTATCGAGAAAACAAAATTTCAAACGACCGTATTCACGGAACCCCTAGTATAATTCTGCTCATTGATAAACGTGAACCCCTACATTTCAGATCCACACCTATCCTGAAAGCTATCCTAGGAATTTCCGTTCGAAAGTTATGATTTTCTATGGTTTATATGGTTCTGGTCATGTGATCTGGAGGAATGTAGCTTGAATATAAATTTCTCCATTAGTATACAAAATTCCGTCACGATCGAAACTGTAGTTTTGAAATTATCAAGAAAACTAAATCACGACATTCGTGATCCACACCTATCCTGCAAATTTCAAGTCCCTAGGCGTTTCCGTTCAAAAATTACAATTTTCTATGGTTTCTATGGTTCTGGTCATGCAATCTGGACGAAATTTCACATGTAGCTTGAACACCTCCTTTTCCATTTGCGTGCACAATTTCATCTCGATCAAATCTGTAGTTTTCAAGTAATAAGGGAAAGAAAACTCTGAACGGCAATATTTACGGAACCTCTGGTGGAATTAGGCCCATTAACGAACTCAATCGAGGCATTCGGGAACTGAACCCACACTGAAAATTTCAAGTCTCTAGGTTGTTCCGTTCGAGAGTTATCGTGCTTACGGACGGACGGACGGACAGACTCGAATTTTCCGACGGATTCGTCATCAGTGAGTCGAACATAGTCGATTGAGGCCATTTTCGGCTCAAAATTCTAAAAATACAGAAATCGTGACGAAATGATATAGCCCTCGTGTGAGTAGTATGAGCGCTCAGAAACAAATCAACGAAAAACTCAAATGAGATCGAACAAGATGGAATCAACAGTCTGTTCCTTACCAGCGCGGTTCAACAAGTCAACATCGGAATCCCTTGAACCCTTACTGATGTATGACACCAAAATTACAACGATGTAAGATCTTTGTATTAATGAATCTCTCAAAGGGGTGTCCGGTATCCCTCAGGTGTACTCCAAACGACGAGCTATCACTTGAAGAATTAGTTCTGTTCCGTAAATGTTCAGTATTTCTCGTGGATAGAGCTCTACCCGTTCTTCCCACATATATAGACTTTTAATCGCTCGACCCGCACTCCAACATATAAACTACAGAACAATCGAGCGAATTAAGGTTATCCTTATTTTTTACTAAATGTGATTGTAAAGTGTTGACATTTCTAAAAGAAGAAATTATATTTTCTCTCCTCAATATATTTATAACAGAGTGGAGTAATATTGTCACAGTATATGATTGGAATGGAAAGTGTGATATCTGTCTGGCCAGGTGTGTTATGACTATTAGGAGAATAAGGCAAAGCGTCATCTCGGATGCTGGAAGCATCAGGAACCAAGGTATCGACTCTCAGCTGCTCAGCCAACCACCTCTTAGATAACTTATTGAAGAATCTGTCTACAAAACCAACAGTACAGCTATTGTTCACTGCTATCTGCTTAATATTGAGCAACTCTAAAGCAGAATTAAGTGGCGATAAGGGCAAGCTGAATAACCGGCGGAAGAGGAAATCAAAAGACGCCAATGTATGTGAGTAATGATGAAAAGAATCATTAGGAATCAAATGATCGGTCTGAGTAGGCTTCCTGAAAATATCGAACACAACCCTGTCATCCTATCTGATCAACTTCAAATCGAGAATGTTCAATACAGAATCCCTTTCAACATCAATAGTGAACTCAATGTTGCCATGCAGACCATTAAGCCGAGTCAAAAAAGAATCTTACTAAACATCATCACCCATCCACAGCACCATGATATCATCAACATATCTCGCGTAAAACTTTATTCTACTCAAGTATAGACTATTCGATCCATATAACAAAGTTGACTCGAAAAACTTAATGAAAATTTCGAACAGAAGGGCTGACAGTGGGGTTTCCCAGTGGAAGGCCTTCCTTCTGACCAGACAATTAAAATTCTACTTTCCCTACTTCATACAAACATACTAACGTAAGTGTACGAGGGGGTCAATTAACTCGATACCAGATAAATACAACTATTATTCACATTCCTTAAAGTGAAACACACTCGACACAGGTCGAGTTAACAGTAATATTGAGGATTACAATCACACCATTTACATGAATAGTTGAACTGAACTTCCCTACCTTGATCTGCAAGCTACCTAATCCCTTTTTGTACCTACTTGAAACCACATTTACTCACTCCAAAAGTGACCTTGACCTTTTTGTTTGCACTCCCGTAACGAATACGACTTCTAACTTTACTCAAAACGCAACTCCCAGGAGCTATCATTTTTCCCTTGTCCGGACGCTAAAAATTCTCGACTGAAAAATACTTAAGCTATTTTCCTACAACGGACTACTAATTTAGTCCCTACACTGGCTTCAGACTAGAACTTACAATTCTGTACCTATCGTGGTACCTTCCCGACTTTTACCCTCACCGGCCTCTAACCGGAAACCGACTCCTGTACAACTAACTCTCAACGAGTTCTCTATTTACGAGCGAGCAACTGACTTCACTCTTCCAGAGTCCCCCGAAGGTAAACTTTTTTCCCCCTTCAAAAACCACTTGGCTTGGTGAATCCCACGCTCTCAAATTCTTCCTCCGAAATCTTCCCATGGTCAACCGACTTATTCTTCCTCTTTGGCCAATGTTGCAAAATCGCCCTATCTTGTAGCCACAACTTCCGTTCTACAATGTAGTCGATGAATGCCTCGCCTCTAAGTTGCAGGTGTCCCATCCATCACCTGGTTCCAAATTAACGACATCCGTTGATTACACAAAGTAATACAATGTAGACCCGAATATGCAGACCCTTGATATGTAACCGGGTTTTAGATTAATTATTCATATTCCCAAATATTACACCGGGCATTTATTGCCTATCAATCTTTCTACACTTTTTATCTGTATCTCTTTCACGAACTTTGTCGTGCGGTTATTGTGTTACCTATGACTATGACGAAGTCTCTTCTTTTCACTAGGGATGAAAACGGCCAATATCAATATAAATACATATTGGTCCAAGTCACCTCAAATTAGTCAACCACAACCCATCAATCCTGCTCCCAATATGCACTTGTCTACATCAATTACTCTGTAGATCACCGAAAAAGATCAGCCTTTTATGAATGTATTTGTATAAATCTAGGCGCAGTCGGGAGATTTTTTTTCCCATCGGGTAGGAAATAAATTTTCCTCGCATGGCATATTCCATTACGAATAAATTCGTGCTTTCCCGGGAAAACAATGCAAATCCTTGACGGAGTTGGGAAACGGATTATTTTCTTCAAGATTCAACGGGTTCCAGAAAAATAGCGACGAGAAAACGTATTATATAGGGAGTGGTTCGAAGGGAGGAATGGCTTGGAAGAGAGTGTAATGTTTCAATATGATTGGTTGGATCGAAACTTCGACGAATGTGTAGTTTGAGGCCCGTTACAACACACTCGGCGGATTTTTCCTGACGAAGATGTTTTTTGGGCGGAAAAATGCTGTGAGTAAATGTGGGTTTGGTCTCGTTGGCCTTCGGTATATGTCGTTAAACTTCAGACGACGCCAGTGACACGCGACGTCTACACGTCTACAGCTAACGGCTAGCCGACCAACTATTCGTGGACGGAATAACAATATCTCCTAGAGATGCTCTCTGTTCATCTTAAATTCACAAGCAATCAATAATTAGAGCAACAGATTAATTGAGAAGGTTCCAAAAGCAATAAAGAATCTGCGCCAAAAATAATCCGTTGTAAAAATCCACCGGTCGCATAATTCCAGATGTTATTTCAGTTCTCATTCATCACTTCACATATTTTTTTTTTTAATTTTATATAATCAATGAACATCCGAATTTTTCACTTCGGGTGGAATCACTCGCATTAAAACGACCCCTCTTCAATTCAGGTTATTGTACGCTATTGCAAAACCAGAAGTCCGAAACAGTGCTGTATGAGTTAAATTACCAATTCTGTCAACGTTTCAGACCATCCCTCGAATGCGCCGAACCGAAAAAGACAAAAACCGAATTATTCTCTCCATGTTTCATCTGGTTCTAGAAGAATGCAAGATGCAAATGGTTTCGTTTAGGTCTTTTATTTTGAGACGAGCTCGTTACAAGTTCCGACCCAAGTAATGCGAAGTAATCTTGTTTGGATGAAGAACACTGCCTCTAGAATTCGTATAATTTGACGGTTTCTATAATTAGATGTCGATGAAACCGCAGCTGTGTCCAACAGTGACCCTGCTACGTATTTCTGAGACAGTTTGAACTCAAATAATGAATACCACAGTAGTGACTGATTTGATATGAATATCAATAATTCACTTCGAATGATACAAATTTTGAGCGCTCGTACTACTTACACGAGGGCTTTATCATTTAGTCACGATGTCTGTACTTTTCGAAATTTGTGCAGAAAATGGCCTCAATCAACAAGTGTACTGAAGCTGGGGTTTCTACCCTTATTAATCGTATTCCGCTGTCACCAATTTACATCTATTTTCCGAAAAGGTCTAGGTTCGTGCTCTCTACACGAAGAGAGAGTCTTTTGTCTTTATTTTCTGAGGAACAGGTATTCAGGAAAGAAAACCTCGAAACTTTAAAAGAACATATTATATTTACGAAAAATTATGGTTAAATGCGTACATAAAATCGTAATTTTCACAGACATCAAAAAGAACATCAAATAAAGCATCTATCGTTCACCTAATTTTTCATAATCGTTATTAAATCAAACAATCCAACTGTTACTTCTTATCAACATACTAATCGAAATGTACGAGGGGTCAGATAATCAACTACAACTAATATTCAAATTTCATACGTAAAATCGAACATACATCAAATGAACTTCGGATCGAGATATCAATAATATTGGGGATTACAATAACACCATTCACATTCATAGGGGTTAAAGCTTTGAACTGAATTTTCCTACCTTGGTCTGCAAACCACCTAATTTCACTTTTGTACCTGATTGGAAACTAAACCACCCACACACGATATTGGCCTTTATTTTTATTCGCACTCGAAACACAAAATACGGCTTTTAACTCAACTCAAAATAAACTTCTCAAACACTTATTTTCACGATCTAACACAATTACTACCTTAATCCGAAATCTAACAGAAATCCTCTACTGAAAAAAATACAACACTATTTTTTCCCTAACCGCCCTCCGACCAAAACCGTCGTCCGGATTTTCCCCTTAGAGGTGAGCTCTCCTTTCGCCGAGTTACTGACTCTAACTTTTCCTTGATCTCCAAAAGTAAACTCTACCCCCCTTTTCAAAAAGAATCCACAGCTCTAGAGTGGGCGTCCAGACGCTTACTTAGCAAAAATGCCTGCTTCAAAATTTCCCGTGAGACCGATATTCGTAATCTACGGTAGACATAAACAATTTCAGCCACTACTATGTTGCAAATGGACAACTTCGCCTTTTAGACGTTAATTATCAGACCATGGGTGGTCTTTTCGTCGAACTCATCATGACGATTAAAACTAACGACATCCGTCTTGATACCTTCAGATTAATACAATGTATGTACGGGGCTCTGAAGTATTTTTTTTCCACTCAGGCAATGCATTCGAATTTAAATAATTCATGTAATTTTGAATAAGTATCTCCTAATTATTACACAAGGTTCGACTCACAGATGACGAATCCGTCGAAAAATAAATATGGCCGTTCGAAATTTCGTTCTCCTGATTACTTCGAAACTGCTAATTCGATCGAAATGAAATTCTGCATTCAGGTGGAGAATGCCGTGTTCAAGCTAAACGCGAAATTTTGTTCAGATCGCTTGACCAGAACCATAGAAACCATAGAAAATTATAACTTTCGAACGGAATGGCTTAGGGACTTGAACTTTTCAGGAATGGTGTTGATCTCGAATGTCGCAGTCATGTTCATCAATGAGCAAAATTAAACTAGGGTTTCCGTGAATATGGACGTTCAAAATCTTTTTCCTGATTATTTCGAATATTGATTGGATTGGAATGACATTCCGCACATAGATGAAGAATAATGTATTCAAACTACGTGCGAAATTTTGTCCAGATCGCATTACCAAGGCCGTTGATACCGTAGACAACTCTAGCGAATTATCGAAAAAAGAATTGGTCACCCAAAGCACTGAGGTGAAGTTTGCAGTTTCGCCTTAGTTTGAAATTTTTTTTGACTGATGTAAAAATTTCTACAATTGGTTTCTAAAACTAGAAAATGCGAATCTACCTGAAAGGTGGATGAACCAACGCTCGCAAGCTCCTGACTTCACGGCTGTGCTTTTTATATTTTCCTTTATATTCAAATCTTCGATATCCACCCTTTATAATTTCTTGGATCCTTTCATCTATCTACCAGGATAAATTCTTGATCGCAAAGGATTTTGTACTGAATTTCATGCTTTAAGCTTATGTACTTTACTCTCTGGGCAAAGTTCTGGGTGGGGACGAACAAGAATTTCAGGAAGTTAACATTTTTTACCTTGGTGGATTCCAAAGGTTCATCAACAGACATAATCAACAAAAAATAATGTTTGTGTGATGGCCACAGTATGCCAATGCATAAAATGCAAAAGGAAAGAGATAATATCCTCAAGGCAGTGAAATTATCAAAACTGCTCAATGTGCCCTCCCTCTAGGTTGAGCAATGTATAACTCAATCCTCTATCGGAACTCTCCTTTCCATTATTTTTTCTCCATTTTATATTTTAAATTTGAATTTTAAAGGAATTTCGAAGAACAAAATGATTTGGTTTCGAGGGGATACTCCCATACCGCAACCGCAAAGTCTTCGTGGAAGAGGTCTATGTTCTCTCTGATTCATTTTTGGCATGGGTTAAAATCGATTCAACATATCATAAATAATCTATGTATCCTCAGGAACGAACTACCTCCGATAGACAGAAAAGTGTAAGATTTCGTGTGAAGCACGACCTACTCTAAATAAACCTAACCTGCTGTTTTAGATTCCGGGCATTTATTACCTATTAACCTTTTGACTCTTCTTGTTCGTATCTCTTTCACGATCTTTGACGTATGATAATTGTGTTACCTATGAATTTGAATTCATAGGCGTCATTTCTTCTGGATATTTGGGAATGAGTTTCAATTTCTGTTTCTACGTAGTTGATCTCTGGGCCTTTTGTGATAGGTGGGTATCCTAACCACATCTTCTGCAGGGTTGTAGTCAACTAGACTTTTTAGCTCATCATTTGGGTGTGGACTTGCTTCTTCAAATATCTTCTCGGCCTTCTTTTTTGAAATCTGTGACAGTTTCCTATTTTAAGTCCTGGTGGATTTGTTGGTTTCTAACGACCACAGCATATTAATTGCTGCTCTCAGCAGTTTCTGTTGTTTTCTGTTGCTTCGATCTTCCTCATATGGCTATTGGCTGCGGTCCCATGCCGCCGAACCATATTTTAGTCAAGGTCTCGTAATTGACTTGATCATTCGAAGTTTTGTGATTTGGTTCATGTGGCTCTTTCTTTCTAGCAGTGGGTAAAGTCTACTCATTGCTGAGTTTGTTTTACACTGCATATTTTATATGGTTTCTCCATGTGAGCCCTCCATCTAGTTCCACTCCTAGATATTTGACTTCATTTTACCATTTTATCTCTTCTCCATCTTAATTTTAAATTAATTCTCCGCTTCTGTAGTGGAGAAGCTCTGGATCTTTCTGCTATTCATTTAAATTTTCCATTAAATGGACCATTCCTCTAAATCTTCTAGTGTTTCTTGCAATCTTCTGTATGTGACGTCTGGTCTTCGATGTCTGACGGCTATTTCCGTGTCATCTGCATATATGGCTAGTAGATTCCTTAGGTTTTTAGGAATATCGTGAATGTTTTCAAGTTGAGGTCCTTGAACTGATCCTCGGGGCACTCCTGCTTCTACTTGTCTGGTGGTTTATAATGTGTCATCTATTTTGATATAAAAATTCCTGTTCCTCAGGTAATTCCTTATTATCTTGCATGTTTTGGTAGTGTAGCCTGCCATCATCATCTTGTAGGCAATTCCTTCGTGCCAAACTCGTTCGATATCTAATAGTACTAATACTGTGACTCGCTGGAATCCTTCAGTGACATATTCGTTCTTCGTTCTTCCAACCTAAGATTACACTTAGCTGAGGTTGACCACTTCAGAGGTTTAGCTATGATTGGTCAACAGCGTTTGTGACTTGTCGCACTCTGCTCGCAAGAAGTGCAGCTACAGAAATAATTTTATGGATTACACTTGGGTGCAATGAAATCGGCCCACCTGAAATTCGACACAATTTCAAATAAGTATATCTTGGAATCCGCTAGTCGGATTTCGATAATTTTTTTTTTAAATTGTAGGTCAACAGTCGGTGATGATGTTGTGTTGAGATACTTCTGTTTGCAATTGAATTTCAGCATATTCGGGGTGCAAGATTGAAAATAAGATTTATTCCTCAACTTTGACATACCCTGTGGATAAAAGGAACAGCAGCAACGAATGCCAAATGGAATAGGACTGTACCAAAACCATCTCTTCTGGTCGTTTTTTGAGCGCTCGTACAACTTACACGAGGCTATATCATTTCGTCACGATGTCTGTATTTTGAGCCGAAAATGGTCTCAAACGACTATGTTCGACTCACTGATGACGAATCCGTCGAAAAATTCGAGTCTGTCCGTCCGTCCGTATACACGATAACTCTCGAACGGAATTTCCTAGAAACTTGAAACTTTCAGGGTAGGTTCGAATCTCGAATGCCGCGGTTAAGTTCGTTTTTGGGCGAAATTCGCCGGGGGGTTCCGTAAATATGGCCGCTCGAAATTTTATTTTCCTGATTACTTTGAAACTACAGATTCGATCGAGATGAAATTTTGCACTCTAATGGAAAATGAAGTGTTCAAGCTACAAGCAAAATTTTGTTCAGCTCGCATCACCAGAACCATAGAAACAATAGAAAATTGTAACTTTTGAACGGAAACGCCTCGATTGTTGGATCTCGATTGTCGTGATCACTTTCATCTATGAGCAAAATTATACTAGGGGTTCCATAAATATGGTCGTTTGAAATTTAGTTTTCTTGATCATTTCCAAACTACAGATTCGATCGTGACGAAATTCTGTATACTAATGGAGAATCATATATTCAAGCTACATTTCTGTAGATCGCATGACCAGAACCATAGAAACCATAGAAAATCATAACTTTCGAGAGGAAAGGCCTAGGGACTTGAAATTTTCAGGATAGGTGTAGATCTGAAATGTGGCGTTCACGTTTATCAATGAGCAGAATTATACTAGGGGTTCCGTAAATACGGTCGTTTGAAATTTTGTTTTGTCGATGATTTCGAAACTACGGATTCGATCGAGATAAAATTTTGTATTTTAAACGAGAATGATATATTAAAGCAACATTTTGTCCAGATCGCTTGACCAGAACCATAGAAACCATAGAAAATTATAACTTCCGAAGGGAAAGGCCTAGGAACTTGAAATTTTCAGGGTGGGTTTGGATCGCGAATTTCACGGTCACGTTCATCAATGAGCAAAATTAGACTAGGGGTTCCGTTAATATGGCCGCTCAAAATATTCTGTTCCTGATAATTTCGAAACTACCGATTTGATTGAAATGGAAAATTTTGCACCTAGCTGAGGAATAATGTATTCAAACTACGTGCGGAATTTTGTCCAGATCGCACCACCAAGACCATAGATACCGTAGAAAATTCTAGCGAATTATCAAAAAAAATATTGGTCAGCTGAAGCACTGACATGAAGTCTGGAGTTTCGCCTAAGTTTCAGAATTTTTTTGACAGCTGTCGAAAATTCCTTCAAGTGATTCATAAAACTGGAAAATGCGAATCTACCTACAAGGTGCATGTACGAGCGCTCAAAAGCTCCTGCCTTCACGGCAGTGCTTTTCGCAATTTTTTTCTTTCAATCTTGTATTTATCTCTATTTAACGGAAATCACAGTGTTTCGAAACTGAGCTTATACCTTGGAAGCCCAGTGGAAAAACATTGAAAACAACAGGTTTTTCCTAAAACTAAATTATTTTAATAGCGGGTATGACCCCCCTCGCCCTAATAACAACCCGCATACGATTAGGCATACTTCTAATTAAATTCACTATTGTTTCTTGTGGAATGTTTCGCCACTCTTCCTCTACTGCAACACAAAGCTCCAGGATCGACGTTGGAAAGACTCGTAGTACTCTTCGTTTTAGTTCATTCCACAAATTCTCAATGGGGTTTAGGTCAGGACTGCACGGTGGTCACACCATAACTCGAAAATCGACGACTGCAATGTAGTCTCTGACAATTCTCGAAGAATCTGTACTTTTTGTGAGTTTCTTCGAAATAATAGACATAATAGAGATAAACACATGATTAAAAAAACAAAATAACCAGAAAAGATGGGACTTCAGTTCGACTCCTTTTGCCATTCGTTGCTGCGGCCACTGTTTCCACAGGGTGTGTCAAAGTTGGAGGAAAAATCTTCTTATCAATCTTGCACCTCGTATATACTGAAATTAAAATGAAGACAAAAATATCTTAGAACAACATTATTATCGAAGGTTTAACCTAACAATTTAAAAAAAAGGACATCAATATCCGAGTAGCGGCTCGCGAGATATCCATGTTTGAAATTGGGTCAAATTTAAGGTGGCCCGATTTCATTGCTCCCAAGTGTATATAGAATTGCGAAATAAACCGGGTTGTGCCAGATTCTTCGGCCAAAAACAGGCGGCCTATCATGGTAGTTGGTGGTAGAGTTTGGGCCGTGACGACAAGAGACAGAGTGGAATAAGATCACCAAATTATCTCGCTCACTAGACTGTATTGATTATTTTTTCAATTATTATTATTGTCAACTTATTCACTATCGCAGCTTTTGACTGCGTGAAATTTACTTTCCCATACTCAAGAATCGAAGCATATCTTCTCGATTACAATAAATTCGACATAAACTTCCTAACAATTCTACATGTATTAAGAATCACAGCTTAATGGTTTTGTATACAGTATACAGGGTGATTCACGAAGACTGTTGGTTGAAATATTTCAAAGGAAGACTCGAGATGAACACTTGAAATTTTATAGTTGAGCTTTGTTTGGAAAGACCAATTCTTCGAAAAAATGTCAGATTCATTTGACTTCTGGTTTCACCGGATGATACGAACTCTCGTTTTTAGCGCTCGTACTACTTACACGAGGCCTATATCATTTCGTCACGATGTCTGTATTTTTCGAATTTTGAGCCGAAAATGGTCTCAAACGACTATGTTCGACTCACTGATGACGAATCCGTCGGAAAATTCGAGTCTGTCCGTCCGTCTGGCCCTCCGTATACACGATAACTCTCGAACAGAATGTCCCAGAAACTTGAAATTTTCAGGGTAGGTTCAAATCTCGAATGCCGCGGTTAAATTCGTAATCGGGCAGGGGTTCCGTGAATATGGCCGCTCGAATTTTTGTTTTCCTGATTATTTCGAAACTACAGATTCGATCGAGGTGAAATTTTGTACTCAGATGGAGAATAACGTATTCAAGCTACATGCAAAATTTTGTCAAGCTCGCATAACCAGAACCATAGAAACCATAGAAAATTATAATTTTTGAACGGAAAGGCCTAGAGACTTGAAATTTTCAGGATAGCTGTAGATCTCGAATGTTGAGGTCACGTTCATCAATGAGCGAAATTATACTATGGGTTCCGTAAATATGGTCGTTTTAAATTCCGTTTTCTTGATAATTTCAAAACTATGTATTTGATCGTGACGAAAATTTGTATTTGAATTGAGAATGATATATTCGAGCTACATTTTGCTCAGATCGCATGATCAGAACCATAGAAACCCTAGAAAATCATGACTTCCGAACGGAAAGGCCTAGGGACTTGAAATTTTCAGGATAGGTTTGGATCGCGAATTGTTCGGTCACGTTCATCAATGAGCAAAATTAGATTTGGGGTTCCGTAAATATAGCCGTTCGAACTATGATTTTCCAGATAATTTCGAAACTACTTATTGGATTGGAATGAAATTTCGCACATAGATGAAGAATAATGTTTTCAAACTACGTGAGAAATTTTGTCCAGATCGCATTACCAAGACAATAGATAACGTAGAAAATTCTAGCGAATTTTTGGAAAAAAAAATTGTTCACCTAAAGCACTGACATGAATTCTGGATTTTCGCCTCAGTTTGAATTTTTTTGACAGCTGTCAAAATCTTTCCAATTGGTTTCTAAAACTGAATAATGCGAATCTACCTACAAGGTGCATGTACGAGCGCTCAAAAGCTCCTGCCTTCACGGCAGTGCTTTTCGTAATTTTTAAATGTAACACTTGATTTTTTTCATTTATAATCAGATTAATCAATGAATCCCACATTGTTTTGATGAATCATTGCATATTTTCCACAGAAAATTTGTCTGAAATCTGAAAAAATTTTTTTCCAAATGGGGCTTCATTTCAGTGTAAATAACTTGAGATTTTTGCTTGCAAATTTCCAATTTTCCAGGTTCTATCAGATGACATGACAATGCTTCTCCTCCGTTAATTAGAGGTTCAATTGAGTATGAAGGGTGTTTTTATTTCAATGTCAAAGACAGTCATTACAAAAACCTCAAAACTATTTTTTCAAATGAGGACCCATTTTTTTGATTGATTAGGTGGAATTCACGTCAAAAAATAGTTTATTATTGTAATACATACTACTGCTCTGAAATAAGATCAAGGACTATATCTCGGGAAATAAGCATTTTAGAGCGGTAGTATGTATTATAATAATACACAATTTTTTGACATAGATTCCACCTGACAAATGGAAAAAGGGTTCTCATTTGGAAAAATTGAAAAGCACTGCCGTGAGCGCTTGTTCATCCACCTTGTAGGTAGATTCGCATTCTCCAGTTTTAGAAACCCATTCAAGAAATTTTTGACAGCTGTCAAAACAATGACAGCAGCTCTTTGTCAATTATGCCGAATCAGCTGTTACAGAAATAAAAGGATTTTTCATTCAATAATTCGTTGGAATTTTGAATGGTTCTGATTATGCGATCTGGAAATAATTTAGCTTGAATATATCATTCAATTTCGTCACGATCGAATTCGAAGTTTTGAAATCATAGAGAAAACTTAATTTCAAAAGACCATATTTACGAAACCTCTGGTCGAATTTGCCCAATAAAGAACTCAACCGCGACATTCGAGATTCGAACCTACCCTGAAAAGTTCGGGTTTCTAGGACGTTCCGGTCGAGAGTTATTGTGTATATGGACAGACTCAAATTTTTCGACGGATTCGTCATCAGTGAGTCGAACCTTGTCGATTGAGACCATTTTCGGCTCAAAATTCGAAAAATACAGACATCATGACGAAGTGATATAGCCCTCGTGTAAGTAGTACGAGCGCTCAAAAATGAAGTAGGTAGTCACAGTGGTTTGGAAAATACATTCGAGAAGGTACAATCGATTCAGTAAGGTATATCGTTATAGTTACATTTATTTTCATCTCATTCAATTCTTTTCAATCTTGCGCCATCCATGTAGTCATATGAAACTTCCAGTTTTGATGAATACCTATATTCCATACAACTTCACTGGATTCACGGTGTAGTAAAAACAATTCTGTATTCACTTCTGAAGGTACTCAGTCATAACGTCGAATTCCACGATAAAATATCTCATTTATTTCGCCAGCAATTACATGAGATTCCGCGCGTGGTTTTTAATTGAACCTTGCATAATTTGATGCTTGAAATTAGCAATCAAATGGGCAGACGATGCCGTTTCCGCGTCAGATCCATTTACAGACATATTAAATGAGGTGAGTTATAAATGTCCCACCCAGTTGGAGATGAAGCGATCTTTCAGAATAAGCGATGCATTTATGGGGTTCTATGGGCGATAGAACGGCTTTAATTATTCGTGGTATCAAATGATGTAGTTTCCATTCGAGTCCTGTGAAATTATCATAAAGGTGATCTGAATTTCATTACAGAACCGAAAGGTGCTCTGCAGGTTGTTGGTGTGTCTACTTTTATTATGTTCTTTCACTCATAATAATACCCTTTATTTCAAAATCATGGAATTTTACGAAGTGAAACATCAATGGAACGAAATATTGTCAAAAATATATTAAAATCAAATAACTGTTCCTGAATTCATCAACTGAATATGGTTCCAATTCTACTAGAATTGAAAATAAATTATTTTTGAATCTGCTGAAATTCAGTTCTATCCTGAGTGTTGAAATATTTCCTAGGAACTTTAAAATTTTCAGGGTAGGTATGGATCTCGAATCTCGTGGTGATGTTCATCTATGAGCAAAATAAGACTAGGGGTTCTGTAAATATGATCGTTTGAAATTTAGTTTCCTTGTTGATTTCAAAACTACGGATTCGATCGTGACGAAATGTTGTAAAATAATGGAGAATAATATAATCAAGCTACAATTTTTTCCAGATCGCATGACCAGAACCATAGAATTCATAGAAAATTATAACTTTCGAACGGAAAGGCCTAGAGTCTTGAAATTTTCAGGGTAGGTTTTGTTCGCGAATGTCGCGGCCACGTTCATCAATGAGCGAAATGATAGAGAAGTTCCGTAAATATATTCATCCTGATAATTTCGGAACTTCTGATTGTATTTTAATGAAATTTTGTACCTAGATGAAGAATAATGTCTACAAATCACGTGCGAAATTTTGTCCAGAACGCATCACCAAGACCATAGATAGGTAACTAAAAAATTCTAGCGAATAATCGAAAAAAAAATTCACCTAAAACACTGACGTGAAATCTGGAGTCTCGCCTTAGTTTCAAAATTTTTTGCAGCTGTCAAAAATTTTCTGAATTTGTTTCTGAAACTGTTAAATGCGAATCTACTCAGAAGGTGGATTAACGAGCGCTCAAAAGCTCCTGACTTCACGGCAGTGCTTTCTTTAATTTATTTTTCTGTAAGAGCTAGATGGCTTTAGTTAAAATATCTCCAATGCTCGAGTATGACAATCTTGAATATGAATGGCTAGTACTGTTGAAATTCTTGCCTCTACATGATTTAGTGGTCTTTATCTTGAGCATGAGCCTTAATACTTGCTTCTGCAGTATCACGATGTCTCTGAGGCTCCTCGCTCGAAGAGTATTGGTCCCAATATGCTACCTTGTGGTATTCCAAGTATTACATTTATTATTTTAGACATTCCAGTGTCACCATCTCTTGTTAGTGTGGTCATTTGTCTCCTCTTCTCCAAGTAAGATTAGAACCAGTTCAATCCTGGTCACCTTATTCCATGAACCTCTAGCTTGCTTAGGATGTATTCATGAATATTCATGAAAGTGAGTCGAAGGCTTTAGAATAATATGGATCCAGGAATAGACCAATAAAAATATTGCCATTCTCTAGGGCTTGGTATATATTGTGAAGAAAACTGTCTTTGCTTTGTTGATTTACTCCTCATGTAACCATGTTTAAAATTGGTCATTATCTCCTTCAGGAAGATAGTCTTCTGGCAATCATCTTAACCACCAAAACTTTAGGAAGACTTGGCAGCTATGAGATCAGACTCTAGTTCTCAACTCCAGCTCTGTCTCCTTTCTTGAATATGGGCTTTACCAACGCCAGCTTCAGACCATCTGGGAAAAAAACGGATTTTAATGAATTATTGACAATGAAAGTCAGTGGTGTGATAATCTCTTCGACTGTGGATTTAATAACAGTTATAGGAATGCCATCGATTCCAGAACTGAATTTATTCTTGAATGGTTTTATTGTTTCAGTTAATTCTACTTCATTGGCATAGCCAAAGAGTACTGATCTGTCCTCGAACTTTGTATTGTGCTCAAGACTTTGAGTGGCTGACTTATTGTCTTCGAGTTAGCACACTTTTGTCGTGCATGTCTCAACTGTCTCCCTTTACCAAAGTTTCCTTCCATAACTGCAAAACGATGAAGAATTCAATCTTCAGTATAATGACATTTTTAAAGCAAACACCCCTCCAATCTGTATTAAAATTGTATTCGTCCAATTGTGTATGAAGAATATGAATTATCCTTTTAGAATTCATCTTTCGATCCGCCACATAAGGCTTCTCTTCTGTGCCTTGTTCTGTAACAACTTCAGAAGGTAAACCATACCTTAAAACAAAGTTTTGAATAAAAGATTTCGAAACTGGTTCTGCCTCTTTGTTTGGTAGTGGGTAACACTCTACGAATTTGGTCAAGTCGCATTGAATAGTGAGAATATACTTATTATTTCCGATATCTGTAGGTAATGGACCTACGAGATCTAAAAAAACTTTCTGAAAAGCAGACGAAGCTGTGGTGGTGATTGCCAAAGGTTCCTTCCTAGGTAAGGAGTGTTTATGACGTTGACAATCGTCACACTTCTTTACAAATTTTTCAACGTCAGATCTTAAACCATTCCAGAAATACTCTCTTTTGATATTGTTGAACATGCGTTCGATACCTGCATGTCCACCGGTTGGAAGCATATGAAAATCGTTCAGAATAATTTGCCTTAATTCTGTGTTCTCTATTCGCGTTACATCTCTTATCATGTTAATCTTTAAGGATGCTCCTTGAATTTAATTTTTACAATTTGTCAACATATTCAAAAATTTTATATTGCTAGCTAGCTTTATGAGGAACAATTCTTATATATTATTTTCTGCGCATATTTTCTCCAGTATCCTAAACGATGTACCTAAGTCGTACGCTGATCGGATGTTCTGGTTAGTGAAAATAATTTGTGAATCTACATTATATATTAAATTCTCATTGTAATCCTCTGAATGTTGCTTTTTCAAATTGAGAAATTCTTTTTCTGAAAGCGGTCTTAACTCAAAAATTTCTGCTGGACGTTTTAACACTTCGATAACAACAGGTGATCAATCCTTTTGCCATCAGAGGTATTCGCGATAAGGCATCTGATTCTTCTAAAATAAAACGGAATTTGGTTAATCCACTAGAGGGATTAGTCAGCTAATTCAGTGGCCGATGATCGACTACGATTTCAAATTTCCGTCTATATAAACATAAGTTATTGTTTACCGAATGATTCGCGAACTGGGGACCCCGACCTTGCTCGTAATTCTTTTCCGCTGAATTGAAGTTCTGTGTATTGTGCTCAAGACTTTGAGTGGCTGACTTATTGTCTTCGAGTTAGCACACTTTTGTTGTGCATGTCTCAACTGTCTCCCTTTACCAAAATTTCCTTCCATAACTGCAAAACGATGAAGAATTCAATCTTCAGTATAATGACATTTTTAAAGCAAACACCCCTCCAATCTGTATTTAAAGTGTATTCGTCCAATTGTGTATGAGGAATATGAATTATCCTTTTAGAATTCATCTTTCGATCCGCCACAGAAGGCTTCGGAGCCTCGGCGAGAAAAAAAATTCAAACGGAAGGATGATTATACGAATGATTGAAATTCGTGGCATGGCCCCTCCAAACACTCATTTTTCGAGACCACATTGAGAGTTTCGCCACTCGACGCGAAATTTAATGAAACGCCGTTTCATCATTTTCATTTTCTCATCTTCATAGCTCCCCGATATTTTCGGATTCATTCATTTCGTCGGCTCAGTGTTTGTTGTTCCGTCGGGGCCAATTCATACCGACCAAACTTTGGGCATTAATTATTTCTGGAACAATGTCCGCAATCAAGCAATCTGCGAATTTTCGGGACAACTTTAATGTGAGGGTCTAAGCTCTCACGTTCGGTTTGGGGGTTGTTGGAGACCGTGGTTCACTCGGTTGAAGTATGAAAAAGTCTTAGAATAATCAGTTAGATGTAGTGCGCGGTAGTTGTAGCAGTAATTGGTATCTAGTATGTTTTGCCACTGTAATTCGAGAATTTTTGCGTTTTTGTGAATATTATGTCCTGGTATGGGAAATTTGAATAGTTATTAAAGCACCAAGCGTGTTGTATAGATGCTAACGCCCGAAGGATAACATTCAGCCATAAAGCTCGCTCATCGTTCGAGGAGTATATAGTTGTAATTAGGTGAGGGGGTTACATTTCAATGCGACCTCAAGGTCTATTGTGCCATCAGAGCTGTTTTCGCAAAGCCCTACCTACAGCTCGCCCTCCAGCTGCAGAGCTCCAGTGAACTCCAGTATCTGAGAGGGCTTCAAGGAGGTTAAATCCTTTTTGCTCCTGTAATTCTCTTGTCAAATACATTCTTTGCGCTAGTTTGCAATGGCGAGGCATTCTGCAACCTGGTGAACAGGAGTTTCCTCCTCTTCCCCACAGAATCTACAGTTGTCAGTTTCTGTTAAGCCCATTCCCATCATATGCTTCCTAAGGCGACAATGTCCTGTGATGAAGCCAGTGTGGAGGCGTCACTTATTTTTACTGAGATCCAAATACATTTTGGATCTTGTACTTTTGAAGTTCCAAAGGAACTTTTTGGAAGATTCCTCCAGAGTGCTTCTCTTTCAGTCTCTCCAAAAAATCTTTCTTAAAGGTGCATTTGCCTATCTCACAAAAAGTGAGTGGCGTTTGTGCTCCCTTGTGTATTAGCCTCTTCGTTTCCTTTAATACCTGAATGACCAGGAACCCTCCTGAGTGACCAGCAGTATAATGCGGGGGCGTTATGGCCATAACGCCTGCTCATAACTCCCTAGGGCGTTATGAGTGAAAACTGGTAATATTTTCCATTGGCCTGGAGCCTTTATGAAAATAAAAGAGAACTCATGTCCAAATAACCTGGAGCTCCAGTTTATTCTTCTTTATTCGTTATTTTATATTTTTATTTTTTCTATGTTTTTGTCCTATTTCATATTCATAGGTTCTGGAGAACAAGACCTTTTGATAATCTTGTGAGTCCTTACAAATTTTTTTCAACGTCAGATCTTAAACCATTCCAGAAATACTCTCTTTTGATATTGTTGAACATGCGTTCGATACCTGCATGTCCACCGGTTGGAAGCATATGAAAGTCGTTCAGAATAATTTGCCTTAATTCTGTGTCTTCTATTCGCGTTACATCTCTTATTATGTTAATCTTTAAGGATGTTCCAAGAATTTCATTTTTACAATTTGTCAACATATTCAAAAATTTCATGTTGCTAGCTAGCTTTATGAGGAACAATTCTAATATATTATTTGCTGCGCATAATTTTTTCCAGTATCCTCAACGATGTACCTAAGTCGTACGCTGATCGGATGTTCTGGTTAATGAAAATAATTTGTGAATTTACATTTTATATCAAATTCTCATTGTAATCCTCTGAATGTTGATTTTTCAAATTGAGAAATTCTTTTTCTGAAAGCGGTCTTAACTCAACACTTTCTGCTGGACGTTTTAACACTTCGATAACAACAGGTGATCAATCCTTTTGCCATTGGAGGAATTCGCGATGAGGCATCTGATTCTTCTAAAATAAAACGTAATTTGGTTAATCCACTAGAAGGATTAGTCAGCTAATTCAGTGGACGATGATCGACTACGATTTCAAATTTCCGTCTATATAAACATAAAATAAAATAAGTTATTGTTTACCGAATGATTCGCGAACTGGCGACCCCGACCTTGCTCGTAATTCTTTTTCGCTGAATTGAAGTTCTAATTTCTGCGGTCACGACCTCGATATGAATGTTTAAACTTTACGATTTCAATTGTTAAAATTTCACTCAGATCTTTCTTGAAGCGATTTCCTCGATTCTAGAAGTGAATCTTCTATGATTCTTCGGTGAGGACTTAATGCTTTGAGAAAATTTGGTTCTGACTTGACAATTTTATTCAATGTGTTGAATTCAAATTCTAACTTGAGTGATTCGTTCAGAGATTTGCTGACTTTATCAGCCCGTTTCCTACGTTCCCGTGACTCCTTCTTGATGTTATCAAGGAATTGTTGGGACACATCACTCAATTTGGTAAATAGTTCATTATATACCATAGATAATCAGATATAACCAAAGAGAAAAATTTCTTACGGTTTGTTTTACACTAAATCGTGGTGGCTTCTTCTGATTTCCAGCTGCTCCTTCTCTTGGGGTGCGTTGGGCTTCTTGTTGACTGTCTTCTTGGGATGCCTTGGGTAGGGCGTTGGGTTTCTTGTTGCCTATATTCTTATTTTAGTTTTTTTTCTCCATTTTTCCGGCGATAAATAATGGGCAGAAGCTGTGTCTTTCGTTTCTTCAGATCATCCTGTATACCAACGGTTGTAGAAAAACTTTCTTATATCAAACCTTCGATAAGATCCCAGCATCGATATCTAACGTGAATGGCTCGCTGTGCCCGTCAGTGACCTGTGTTTGTTTAAACAGGCAGGCTGTCGGCTCGAGGATCATCAATTTTTGCTGAATGGCCCTCTTGAACGTTCGCGAACACATGCTACAGGACGATTATCCCCTCGCTTTCATTCCTGGAGTGGAGTGAGATGTTGAAATATGGTCTGCTTACGGACGTAACCTTCCTGTTTTCTGGGTCAGGAATTGTGTCGCTCAAACTCTTGCTGAAATATTGGAAATGTGACATGGTACTGTCTTCAATGGGGTTGGCCATTGAGGCACGAATTTCGTTCATTCATATTCAGGTTCGAATATATTGTATCCAGAATTCAATTTCGAAGTTTTTTCTCTGTTATCGTGCTGAAATAACATAATTTAGGCAGAATGTTGATCAAGCGTTTCTCCGTGATATCATAAAGAAAGTTATATTTGTTGCTATATGACGAAATGTTATAACTGCCTTTCAGATTGAATGAATTTCATTCGGGATGCAAAAGAATTCCGCAATCGATTATCAAACAATTTTTTCCCGAAAAGTATCTGGGTTAGATGACAAAAGTGTATTTTTCAATTATTGGAGTTCTTTCATGAATTATTTGGTTACCTTACCCTTCTGACAGTAAACGGTCCACTACCCTTCCTACCTCAGTCCACTCTGTGGTCAGACAAAAAATTATAGAATCCGATCCGATGGGGCAATTTTTCTTCTTCTCTTTGGACTTGACATTCGAAAGCATCAATCAATGCGAAATTTGTCATGCACATTATCGACAATGAGGCTTGAACAAAACTCGATTGCGGAATTCTTTTACATTATCGTATGTAAGAAAAAGAATTTCGAAATCTAGCATCTTAAATGGATATTTTGCAATCTTCATACGAAGTGCTCCCTGTTGTCTAGATTTTGTGTTTGATTATTTCGTTAATTGAAATTCTTTTTGTTTATTTTTCAAGGAAAAGTGGCAGGAACAGTTGTGGTGTTCCTAAATATGTTTTATCAGACATACACATTTTCAATATTTCCTGAACATTTTATCGATTGTAAAGTAGTTATTCACACACCAACGAACGGCAGCATGCCCCTGGCCAGAGGAAGTACTGTTGACCGATGGGCGTTATTAGGATCTTGTATCGCTCGTGGTGCATGCAAATTTTACTTTTCACGTGAAAATTTATTTAATTTGATTCTATAGCGTGGTATTCATTACATAAAAAAAAATGTTGAACCGAGTTTTATTACTGCAATCAAACTGCTCCGAATAAGTTCAATTTTTGTCATTCACTCGAGTTAAAAACACCGCTATTGTTGATGTGGAAGGTATGCAAATGCTATTGAAATATTTATGTAAATGATAAAATACTGAAAGTTTTAGTGGAATGAAAGCCACATTAAATCAAATACTTCTCTAATAATAGGTGCTTTCCATCCGAAGTCATTAGAACCTGTCAACCAACTCGCGGTACAAACGTGCCAGTTTCATTGTGGATCACGAAAAGGGTTTTACTGAACTGTGTTTTCTTTGGAATGAATGGATAATGAGCAATACTTTTATATACAGTTTGTCTCCACGAAGAAGTTACAGAGCATTATACCATGAAACTAAAACAATTAAAACAATCCTAAAACACACCTCAATCTGAAGGAAATTCCGTCTAAATTGTGGCACAAATACTAAACACTTTATGTCAATATGA
Organism: Aphidecta obliterata; assembly: GCA_963966015.1. NCBI lineage: Eukaryota > Metazoa > Arthropoda > Insecta > Coleoptera > Coccinellidae > Aphidecta > Aphidecta obliterata. The sequence continues at coordinate 18,082,582 of OZ014435.1, read as the reverse complement.
ATGATTATTAAATAGTGAGGGCAACTGGGTTTTAGAAGAACAATCAACTCACACACAGTTTGACTTGGAACTACAAACCATCAGCCTCGTCAATAACTCGCCATCCTGCGTTCATCTTTAGTACCTCTATTGGCGCTACCCCACTATGCCCCGGTATCCCACAATACCACATATATGAGCGCAACTCTTCGATTGATTCTTCGAAGTTCGGTGATCCAAATTTGAAGAATTCTGTAGTTTTAGACATAATTAGCATAGGTAGCCAAAATATAGTACACAAATTATGGGTTTGATTTTTAAAAGAAGACGAAAAGCGAAAACCACAAGTTGATATTTGAAACCCTTTCTAAGCTTCGGGGCGAATATGGTAATTATATATTTTTCGATACCCTCCATATCTTTATTGTTCGTGATGGTAATTAGTATAAATTGCTAATCTTCTGAACTCGTGAAAAGCCTCTCCCTTCTCTGAAATCTCGAGCTTTCACAGCTCGAAATAATCAATTTCAACGAGAATTAGTTTGAATAAGTTGAAATATGCGATATTTTTAGATTTGGACTTTAAGGGTAGTTTCATTGCACCGCGACCTTCAAGTCTATTGTGCCCCCATCAGAACTGTTTTCGCCATTACGTAGTCTACAGCTCGCCCTCCAGTTCCTCAGTTCTGATGAATACCAGTTTCTGGTATGGCTTCAAGGAGGTCACGTCCTCACTTCCACAAGTCTGCGTTAGCTAGCGATGACGACCATTCCCTCGCCAGTTGATCTGAAGATTTTTTCTCCTCCCACTGAGTCTGCACTTGTCGTTTTCTGCTGGACCCATTCTCATGAGGTGATTCCTGAGGCGGCAATTCCCTGTGGGGAATCCAGTGAGGAGCTGTAGCAAATTTTCGCTAAGATCCAGATACTTCTTAGATCTCGCAATATCAAATTTTCGAAGAAACTTCTTGGAATTACCCAACCCAGGATTCAGCCAGAGTATTTCTCTTTCGGTTCTCTTCTTCTCCAGAAAGGTTTTGGGCCAGGAGTTTGTGATCCTTTCATGGCAAGTGTGTTGGCCTCTTCATTTCGTTCGATTCCCGAGTGACCAGGAACCGAGACGAAACAGACCTTGTTATTCTTGCCTGTTTAGTTGAGTTTTCTTCGGTACTTCGATGCCATTTCAAAATGAAAGATATGAGAGCTCAGTGCCTCAATTGCAGCCTGATGTGAGAATATATTTCTGATAGTTTTTCACTAGGGTGATTTCCACAAATTCTTCCATTGCAAGTATTTCTGCCTGAAAGTCGCTTAGACAGCGGCCTAACTATAGGGGGCATTTGGTGCCAGCCCCCAATACTTCAGCGCCAGTCCCCGTCATGGTTTTAGAACCATCTGTGTACCATTTGACGGTATCCTTTTTGACAGCTAGAATTATGGACTCCCTTTTCCAATCTTCTTCTCCACTCAGCATCGTAGTGAAGGTTTTCTCGATGCTGGTTCTCTTCATCATATCGTCACAAGGCAGGTCCTCTGTTGAGATGCATTTGATCAGAGAGGAACAGGCTCTCTGATTTCTATATATCTCACTGTCGATACCTTCCCTGGGTATTCTTAGAATGGTCTCATGGGCTAATCTATCTATCAAAAGATGAAGAGGTGTGAAATCTGTTATGATCTCCAATGCCCTAGTTTAGCACGTTCCCATAGCTCCAGTGATATAAACACAGACTTACCTCTATATTCTATATACTTGCCTTGGCATGCCAGAATATTGCCCAATAAGTTGTTATCATGACGTACATCCATCGCAGTATTTTTGTGTTACATCCCCAGGTCTTACCAGCCACGCCATCAAGGCCTTTGTTGCTTTGCAAACAGTAACCTGAATATGCTTGTTCCACACAAGCTTGGTATCTAGGGTTATTCCCAGATATTTATTTTCAGACTTCCACTCTATGATGTCTCAATTCCGAGAGAGGGATCTTAAGGCTGGAAGTTTCTTTTTGAGAAAATGGGATAACTGTGGTCTTGTTTAGGTTGATGTTTAGCCCTACTGACAAGCGGTTACACGTTATCACTACAGAACCTTGCGCTGTACGTGGTCTGATGCGTGCTAGGCCACTTTTTGTGTTCCGAGCAAATCACCACATTTCGACGTTCATTACCATTCCACAGATTGTTCAAATTTCATGCCTATTGAAATGAGAAATAAAGCAAGTTTTATGATTTTCACAAACTGTAAATAACAAGTTATTGCAAAAAATCATCTAGAAAAAGTATCAATTCATCAAATTCTACATAATCCAGTCAAATTCAGTCTTGATACGATATGAGGTGAGGTGGGGTCGTCGCATTCGTCAAGACCATTGACGACCTCCTTGGGTTTGTCTGAGTTGGGTAGAGAACAAAAGATCAATGTCATTGTGGTCGTAGTTCCCGGAAGGCTTACCGAGCCATAACGATCCCAGTTCAAATTATAATAATAAAGCGGTTCAAGTACGATGTCGGAAAAATATAAATATATTCCATTTTTCATTAACTCACATTTTCCTTGGGTTGATTACTCACGATAAATCGAAGCCTCTTTATCTTTGGTGAATAGATCTAAAAATATGTACATGATAATGAATACTGAAGAAAATCACTCAGGAAGCAGTGCATTTTGATTATTATATCGCACAGATCCAGTTGAAACTGTGAAACTAAATATAGTTGACTTTTATGGCCAACATAGTTGCGAGCGCATGTAATGAGAAGGTTGACGAATCCATTTTCAGCATTTCGCCTTCGCCTGCAGTAGAATGTGCAAACGTGGGAAAGGGTTCTGGAATCCGAGAAGGATATGAGTGTACCGATTCACATTCTGTTCATGATGGAAGAACAAACTGCTCCCTGATTACATTAGTAACGCTCCTGTTCTCCGTTCATTGCAGAGAATGATGATGAACTGAAACATATTATAGTTGAACAGTCAGATGTTACACAGCTTAGATAGAAGGCTGTTTATAATTCAGGACTCCTCCTTTTCAAGTTAGCTTTGGGAATTTTCCCACGAACGTCAGAAGACGTATGATGTCTTCGAAAGGTAATATTCACGCCGGGTCCTGATCCTTGCCTCTCTGCAGCCCCAGAGATATCGGCAATATTAGGTTTTTGAACTGAACAACGCTGTTGGTTAATTATTCACAATAATGGTCCATAAATAACCCCCCTCAACATTTTACGTTATGGGCAGTGAAGTATCTGAAAATCGACTCTGGACGTATAAAGATATTTGATGCATTAGAAAGAGAAACCTGACCTTCCAGACGAACAGTGGAAGAATGGAAATATATGCGGGTTATGATAATGAATAATCCAGTAGTGAACTAGAACAGAATACCCTTTCTCTCTCATATACAGGGTGTTTCATGAGTGGTTGGCTATAGCCTAGTGGTAAATGCAGGTCATCCAGGCCTTTTAGAAAAGTTGCTTGTTTTGTATCCTAAGGCTGTTAGTTCAGGATTCTCAGGGCAGTACTCAGAATATCGTGGTTTATCTTTCAAGCCTCACAATTTTTAATTTTTACATCACTTCGAGAAATGCCGTTTTTGCCATAAAAAATATATAATTCAATCAAAAGAATTCAATTTTCTTTTTGAATGGCACACTTGTTGAAAGCGAGTAGCGATCGAACGGATTCATATTTTATGTATTTTTCCTGAAATGCCGTCCTGATTTTAGTCCTTTCCTGATAATATTTCTTGTCTTTGCTGAATTTTTGAACTTCAAAGCTCAAAAGCGTTATAACTTATAAAGTAAACCATTTTGGAAAATATAATCCGAAAGTGTATTCGTTCCACAACATAAATAACTAGATATTGATATTCTTAATTTTTTCATAAAACTTGAAAACTTATTATTTTATTTCACAATAGAAATTTAGAAGGGTAGTATCATAAGAGATGTTCGAAATGGAGTTCTTCCATATCGACACATTTCCTAGCTCTCAAAATGAGATAATTGATTGCCCTTCTCATCATATCAGGGTTTCGTTTTGATTATGTACTAACTTCTTCTATCCTCTGCCTCAAATGATCTCGTGGAGTTATTTCAACGGCATATACATTCTCTTTCAGATAACCACACAGAAAATAATCCATAAGAGATGGATCTGGGGACCTTTGGGGTCACAGGGCCACCATTCCCTATACATCTATTAGGATAGTTGTCATTCAGATGTGTAAAGGAAGCGATATCTGGCGAATTTTCTGAGGAATACAAGTCAATTTTTTCTTTAAGCAAATGCACTCATTGATTGAATGTTTCAAGAGGGTTTACGCCATTTGTCCCTCAATTAAATAGGTGGTTTCAAAAGAATTCAAAGCTCCATTGGGCATACTTTTAATTACTTCTTTACGCAGCGTTCTACAACACTCCGTGGGTGCTGAGGGTAGGGTCTAGAATACAAAGGAGTTGAACAGAAAGTTATAAAATTCAAAATTTCAGCGAAAGACAAGAAATATTATTACAAAAATTTAGAAAAGCACTGCCGTGAAGGCAGGAGCTTTTGAGCGCTCGTACATGCACCTTGTAGGTAGATTCGCATTTTCCAGTTTTAGAAACCAATTGAAGGAATTTTTGACAGCTGTCAAAAAAATTCTGAAACTTAGGCGAAACTCCAGACTTCATGTCGCTGCTTCAGCTGATCAATTTTGTTTCGATAATTCGCTAGAATTTTCTACGGTATCTATGGTCTTGGTGATGCGGTCTGGACAACATTTTGCACGTACTTTGAATACATTATTCCTCAGCTAGATGCATAATTTCATTCCAATCCGATCAGTAGTTCCGAAACTATGTGGAAAAAAATATTTTGAACGGCCATATTTACGGAACCCCTAGTCTCATTTTGCTTATTGATGAACGTGACCGCGAAATTCGCGATCCAAACCCACCCTGAAAATTTCAAGTTCCTAGTCCTTTCCGTTCAAAAGTTACAATTTTCTATGGTTTCTATGGTTCTGGTCATGCGATCTGGACAATATATTGCTTCAATATATCATTCTCGATTAAAATACAAAATTTCATCTCGATCGAATCCGAAGTTTCGAATTTATCGAGAAAACAAAATTTCAAACGACCGTATTTACGGAACCCCTTGTATAATGTTGCTCATAGATGAACGTGATCACGACATTCGAGATCCACACCTATCCTGAAAATTTCAAGTCCCTAGGCATTTCCGTTCAAAAGTTACAATTTTCTATGGTTTCTATGGTTCTGGTCATGCGATCTGGACATAATTTCGCATGTAGCTAAAACACCTCATTTTCCATCTGAGTGCAAAATTTCATCTCGATCGAATCTGTAGTTTTCAAGTTATCAGGGAAACAAAACTTTGAACGGCCATATTTACGGAACCCCTGGTGGAATTTGGCCCATTAACGAACTTAACCGAGGCATTCGGGATCTGAACCTACACTGAAAATTTCAAGTCTCTAGGTTGATCCGTTCGAGAGTTATCGTGCTTACGGCCGGACGGACGGCCGGACGGACGGACGGCCGGACGGACGGACAGACTCGAATTTTCCGACAGATTCGTCATCAGTGAGTCGAACATAGTCGATTGAGACCATTTTCGGCTCAAAATTCGAAAAATACAGACATCGTGACGAAATGATATAGCCCTCGTGTAAGTAGTACGAGCGCTCAAAAAGACTAAAATCAGGACAGGATTTCAAAAAAATTACATAAAATATTAATTCGTTCGATCGCTACTCGCTTATAATAAGTGTGCCATTCAAAGTGGAAATTGAATTCTTCAGATGGAAAAATGAATTTATTCATGGCAATAACGACATTTCTCTAAGTGATGCAAAAAATATGGATTTTGCGGGTTGAAAGATAAACCACGATATTCTGAAAACTGCCCTGAAAATATTGATATTTCGTGCGCCATTCGAAAGGACTTTTTTAAGTGAACAAACCTATGCAATTTGATCAAATCGGACCACAAATTCCAAAGTTATGGCTATCGTAATTTCAGGCCGAAATCCATAAATCACCCTGTATCTCCCAAACTAATAGCCTTAGGATAAAAAACAAGCAACATTTCTGAAAGGCCTGGATGACCTGCATTCATCACTAGACTCTGGCCAACCACTCATGAAACATTCTGTAGATCGACGGTGGTGGTGGGACTAGACTTGTTGGTAATGAATCGCCTGATATATTGAAAACTGGCAACGCCGATCCTCAAGGGCCTCAAGTGTCGCGGCTTAGACCGTGAAAAATATATTCATTCTCGCCAAGTAAGCCGAGACGTTAAGTTAACACACCTATTTACATATTTTATCAACGATTGTGAGAAGTTTTTGTTCAATTGTTTGTACTTGTCCATTTACAAGCTAGGTGTGTTTCATAACGATACAGCCCACTGAGTAGCCGAAGGCACGAGTTTTGCGGAGAAATTAATCGGGAATTTCCTGAGTCAGAACATGGTCCTTCGAGCCGGATCACTTTTTTTCGTAGTCTCTAGAGTAGAGCACTCCGCGACATTGCGTATCGATACCATGTTCACTTCACTTTTTTTTATACAATCATACGCTATCAACGCTTCACCTTGGAAAGGTCAACCACCACCAATGGAGAAGTGACCGACCCTAGCTGGTGGGATATCCTTTCCATTGATAATAACGAGTGTTGAAGCGTTGATAGCGTATGATTGTATAAACAAAAAAGTGAAATGAAAATGGTATCGATACGCGATGTCGCGGAGTGCTCTACTCTAGAGACTACGAAAAAAGTGATCCGGCTCGAATTATCATGTTCTGACTCGGGAAATTGGCGATTAAGGGCTTCCGCACACTGGCAACTTTTTAGTTGCGGTGATTGAAAAATCTACTCGCTTAAAAGTTGCCCGTTACTGTTTCAAGCGCACACTGGCAACTGAATAAATGCTTAACATCAGTTTCAAAATGGATTTCGTCGAAACTGCATGCGTTTGTGCTCTTCTTCTGAAAAGGAAGAGGAAAATGGGCAGAAAATTTTGGGTTCATCCATTGATCAGCACAGGCTTATAGGTGGAGAATTACATAAACAGTTTGAAAATCTGAAAAAATATCACTCCACAATTTTTTTTAGGATTTTTATCTGCATATTCTTTCACCCTTTTGTCCTACAATGCTGACCGTGATTTAATAGCTTCTATGAATCATTCAATGTTCATCGACATGTTCATTCGAAGCCGCCGAGATTGCAACTGAGAAATCGAGAGCAATTTTAAATCGCCAGTGTGCGGGGACGGGAATGAACTCGTATGTTCTATTCTGCCGGCAACTATTGAGTTGCCTGAAAAATAGAACATGTTGGAATTTTTTATAATGAATAAAGTTGCCAGTGTGCGGGGGCTCTAATTTCTTCGCTAAACTCCTGCCTTCGGCTACTCAGTGGACTGTATCGTAATGAAACACACCAAGCTTGTATATGGACTAACGTTGAAGCGTTGATAGCGTATAATTGTATGGAGAAAAAGTGAAATGAACACGGTATCGATACGCGATGTCGCGGAGTGCTCTACTCTAGAGACTACGAACAAAAGTGATCCGGCTCGAAGGACCATGTTTAGACTCAGGAAAGACGGCACAGTTGCAGAAAGGGCAGTCAGAAATATGTGTCTGCTCCCTATAAATTATGCCTTAAAGGCTCAACTGTATGTTGTATAATTTTGTAGCATTTGTAATATGTTTCGATTTTTTTTGGTTTTATTTTGATTTTATTTATTCTTTGTTGTTTTTTGATTAGTTTGATTGAAATATTATTTCAAGGCCGGCGGTTTGTTGCGTATCGCGCAATTAATCGCCTGGTATATTGATAACTGGCAACGCCGCCCCTCAAGGGCCTCAAGTGTCGCGACCGTAAAAAATATACCTATTTATTATATCAACGATTGGGAGAAGTTTTTGTATAATTGTTTGTACTTGGAATATAGTCCATTTGCAAGCTACGTGTGTTTCATTACGATACAGTCCACTAAGAAGCCGAAGGCAGGAGTTTTGCGAGGAAACTAATCGCGAATTTCCTGAGTCAAAATAAGACTCAAGACTTAGACAAACTATGTTCAGTTCAGAGAGAACTTCAGTTGCACTCCAGTGGTGTGATGAAGTTAACCCTGTTGACTTAACGTAGTTTGCCTAGTGTATATTCCCACCACTGCCGACGATCTGTGTGAGAGAGAAAAAGCATTTTGTTTTAGTTCAATACTGGATTATTCATTATCATAACGCGCATTTCTTTCTATTCTTGCACTGTTCGACTGGACGGTCAGGTTCCTCCTTCTTATACATTGAATATCCTTTGCGTTCAGGAAGGTATTCAAACGAAATAATTACATTGAGGAAATGAGATTCATATCACTTCCAGATCATAAAGGGAGAAAACATCGTTGAAGAAGACAATGGCCGAATCCGTCCAACATATGGTATGTTGATAAAAAGATAAGAAAGAAGAAATTACAGCCACTCAAATGAACTTCGAAGAATTCAACGAAAAGATGAGCTTTTCCGAAAATCGAGTTGAGCACTCTTGTCACAAATATATAACCATAAACTCGGCTGCAACATACTACAGCCGTGAGCTTCTGAATATAGTAAAAATTACCCCATACTCCCTATTGAGATTTTCAAACAGGCAACCACCCCTTCTACAAGAATGATTATAAGGTGGAACACCCTTGACCTAATTGCGTCCTCCCTCGAACGGAACGTGAGTTTACGAGTCTTAGTTTTTTTTGTCAGATGCTGTTAGTTTCATTGTAATTTACTACGTATCTGATTTGTTGAGAAACACTTCATATGAAAGTTTTGCCCATGCTCCATTCATTCCAAAAGAAACACAGTTCTATCAAACCCTTTCTGTAATCCACAATACAACTGGCACGTCTGTATCGCGAGTTGGTTGACAGGTTCTAATGACTTCGGATGGAAAGCACTTAATATTAGAGAAGTATTTAATTTGCTGCGGCTTTCATTCCACCAGAACTTTCGGATTATTATCATTTACATATTTCAATAGCATTTGCATACCTCCCACATCAACAACAGCGGTGTTTTAACTCGAGTGAATGACATAAATTGAACTTCGAAGTAGCTCTATGGCAGTAATAGAACTCTGTGCAATTCGGATTTATTTTTGAGCGCTCGTACTACTTACACGAGGGCTATATCATTTCGTCACGATGTCTGTATTTTTCGAATTTTGAGCCGAAAATGCTCTCACTCTACTATGTTCGACACACTGATGACGAATCTGTCGAAAAATTCGAGTCTGTCCGTATAACTCTCGAACGGAATGTTCTAGAAACTTGAAATTTTCAGGGTAGGTTCGAATCTCGAATGCCGCAGTTAACTTCGTTATTGGGCAAAATTCACCGGGGATTTCCGTAAATATGGCCGCTCGAAATGTTGTTTTCTTGATTACTTTGAAACTAACGATTCGATCGAGGTGAAATTTTGCACTCAGATGGAGAATTACGTGTTAAACCTACATGTAAAATGGTCCAGCTCGCATGACCAGAACCATAGAAACCATAGAAAATTATAACTTTGTAATGGAAAGGCCTAAGGACTTGAAATTTTCAGGATAGGTTTGGATCTTTAATGTTGCGGTCACTTCCATCAATGAGCAGAATTAGACTAGGGGTTCCGTACATATGGCCGTTTGGAATTCAGTTTTCTTGATAATTTCAAAACTATGGATTTGATCGTGACGAAATTCTGTATTTATATTGGAGCTGAATTTTTTCAGATCGCATGATCAGAACCATAGAAACCATTGAAAATCATAACTTTCGAACGGAAAGGCCTAGGGACTTGAAATTTTCAGGATAGGTTCGGATCGCGAATTTCGGGGTCACGTTCATTAAAATTAGACTAGAGGTTCCGTAAATATAGCCTTTTCAACAATTTTCTTCCTGGTAATTTCGAAACAACTTATTGGATTGCAATGAAGTTTCGCACATAGATGAAGAATAATGTATTCAAACTACGTGGGAAATTTTGTCCAGACCGCATTACCGAGACCATAGATACCGTAAAAATTTTTAGCGAATTATCGAAAAAAAATTGGTCACCTAAAGCACTGCTGTCAGAATCTTTTCAATTGTTTTCTAAAAACAAGCTGAAGACATGAAGTCTGGAGGTTCGCCTAAGTTTCAGATTTTTTTTGACAGCTGTCAAAAATTCCTTCAATTGATTTCTAAAACTGGAAAATGCGAATCTACCTAAAAGGTGGATTTACGAGCGCTCAACAGCTCCTGACTTCACGGCAGTGCTTTTCGTGTTTTTTTGATGGATATATTATTCTGTTTCATCAGGGAGAACAAAGTTTCGGAAATCAATTAATATAGCATGTTTGAAAAAAGCTCTGTATTGGCAGAGGAATGTTAACAGTGCACCAAACATTTCTTTGTATGATACAAAAGCACAGATAAAAACATCAGCAAAAAAATTGGTTTTTGATTTGTTCACAGAATAAGCTTCTTTTTTCATCGAAAACGAAAATTCATCTTACCCTTCATTTTCACTGGCGAGAATCTCCTCCAAGGTAACCGAAAAAGAAAATCTGAAAACAAAAAAAAAAGAGCGGCACAAGAAAAAATTAACGAAAACAAAGGTTGACCCACCATTCCGAGAATGAAACAGAAACTGCATGTTTAGCCTCAGAAATCATTCAGGAATTTATACATTTATTAGATTGAGATCATTCCGCCGGAAGTTTGAAAAAATTGATAATTATCTACGCGACAACGCAGGTCTCAAATCGATGGCAGGTCGTCGCGTCCCCACTACATCCGATCGCTCGAAAGAGCGAGGAGTGATGACAAATTTCTGGGTCTGAAACAGAATGAAATTTGGAACTGTTTGAGAACTGGGTTATAACTTTCAAAAAATCAAGGATAGGTTTATAGACCAGGCAATAGAGATTTTTTCGTGACAAAAATCGTAGAAGAAAACCGCGAGTGGGGAGTTACGTGGGGTGGTCCGTGGATGATCAGTGATATGTTTTCGACTCGCAAATATCATTTCTTTTCTTGTAATTGCGAAGAAACACCAAAAAAAAAACGGTTTTTTTTAGGTTTTTGCTTGTAAAATCTGAACCAATGGAGAGGTGCTAATACTTTCAACAGGAGAATTGTAGAGAATGAAAAGATGAATAAAATGAGTGCTAGTGCAACTCAATCAGGTCATCATTACCGGAGGAAAGGCGGAAAAACCGTGAAAATCAGCGTTTTTTCAAATCCTCATAACTCGGCCATTTTCGAAGTTGTAGCGCTGGCTTTCCAAATGAAAGTAGTGGTCAATAGATACTTTGAGTGTGCATAACCCGGACGTTGTCCGATAAACAGTTTTTGCGTAATTGCGATTTGAAATATTTAAGGCACTATTTTCCGAAAGAGCTGGATGCGTCGGAAGTAGTCCGATTTCAATTTGCAAAACGGATTTGAAAGAAGAAGTATAGTACTACAAAAAGGCAATCTTGATTTTACGTTAAAATGCTTCAAAATAGGTGTAGAAAGCATGCAAACATGACCAAAATCAGCCGAATGCTCGATTGCAGTCAAGTAGTGTGGGTAAATACGTGAATATTCGCGCCCGGCCTCAGCGCGATTTTGGTTCCCCGCGTCTGCCGGCTACCCCGACTATCCGTCCCAGATGGGGCACTGAGCCGGTTTTGGTCATGTTACCACGTATTTTTCACCTATTTTGCAACAATTTAACGAAAAATAAAGTTTGCCGTTTTGTAGTACTATACTTCTTCCTTCAAAATCCGTTTTGTAAATCGAAATCGGAATACTTCCGACGCATCCAGCTCTTCCGGAAAATAGTGCCTTAAATAATTCAAATCGCAATTACGCAAAAACTATTCAACGGACAACGTCTGCGTTATGCACACTTGAAGTATCTATTAACCACTACTTCCATTTGGAAAGCCAGCGCTACAACTTCGAAATTGGCCGAATTATGAGGATTTGAAAAAACGCTGATTTTCTCGGTTTTTCCGGCTTTCCTCCGGTAATGATGATCCGATTGAGATTTACTAGCACTCATTTTTTTCATCTTTTCATTCTCTACAATTCGTCTGTTGAAAGTATTAGGAACGCTCCATTGGTTCAGATTTTACAACCAAAAAACTAAAAAAACACCGTTTTTTTTGTGTTTCTTCGCAACTACAAGAAAAGTAATGATATTTGCGAGTCGAAAACATATCACTGAGCATCCACGGACCACCCCACGTAACTCCCCACTCTACTATTCTTGTCACAGAATGAACTTTTTTCTGCTCTATTGCCTGGCCTATTAGGGTTAGGGTAAGAGTAAAGTTAGGTAAGGTTAGGGTTAATAATAATAATATCTCCACTGGTTTGAATTATTTTCAACAATATAATCAGACATATACCTTAGCCACAGCAACGCGTGGCCGAGTCTGCTAGTTTTTAGGAGGATCTTCATAATAAATTGTTCGATATATCAACTCCCCGACCCTTGAGCCACCCGCTGGCGACGCTCCTGAAAAGAAGTTAATTTCTTGAAATGAACAGAACGGCGATTGTCATGCGTAAGGACCGATTGTTTATCCCGTTTCCCCTGATTTGGGTCAAGGGTGAATGTGGACGATGTGTCTTGCCGCCTCCATTTCATTCTCCCAATATATTCCGTGTTCGTTATACCATGAAAACGAACTGTTATAAAGCAGCCCCATTTCCATTCTCATTCAACGAATGGCTGGGGTGTTATATCGCCCATTGTAACTTTCAAGTTCATTGAGACAAAGGAACTTTACAGTCCTTTTCTTTTGCTTTCCTCTTCTGTCAATTGCATTTTCCTCTTTTGAAATTGTTTTCCGATTTGTACCAGCCATATTCTTGGTTATGACATAAGTTCCTGTTATGCAACTTAATTTTGAAATATGGAGGAAAGGTGAGGTTTGTTGCATGAATTGGCGGCAATGATGGAATCCTCCTCAAAAGTCGTCGAGAATGTAGATACGTCTTGAAGTCTTCGACGAACTGTTTTAATCGAAATTCAAACACCAGAATAGTTCAAAAGCCCCTGTTGCATGGTTTCACAAGTACTCAAAGGCTCTCTACGGGTAGACACAGTCAGTAACCGGTCTTGTGCAGGAGTTATAGATTTTGGGCGTCCACTTCTCGGTCTTTCGGTCACGTTTCCAGTTTCTCGATATCAATGGACGAGCCGAAAAACTACGCTTTCGCTAACTCGAAAGAAATTTGGAACATAACTCAGATAAAGTCCCGCCTCGATCATACCAATCCCTATTGGAATCATCCGCACTAAGTTCAGGTCTAGGCATTATTGCAAAACAAATTTTTAGATTTTGTATCGAAGTTGATTGTAAAGAACGTAAAACAATAACTGATCCAAAATTATCAGAAACGCAAAGGACCAGAACTTGCCTGAAACTGAAATAGCAAAAAAAAACTTTCAGATATAACAGAGAAAACATTTGATTTTCTCGAAAATGAACCTTCGGTGGAATTGGTAACTTTTGAAAAGGTCACAAAATTTCTGAATTTGCCTTGACTTTTGTGAAGCAGTTTATTACATACATAGTTAATAGTTAATAGTTAGGAAGGGGGTTACGTTCCACTGCGACCTCAAGGTCTATTGTGCCCCCATCAGAGCCGTATTCGCAACTGCGCTACCTACAGCTCGCCTTCCAGCTCCAGAGCTTAAATGAACTCCAGTATCTGAGAGGGCTTCAAGGAGGTAAGATCCTCATTCCTCCTGTAATTCTCTTGTCCAAGAAATTCTTTGCGCTGGTTTGCAATGGCGAGGCATTCTGTAACCAGGTGAACAGGAGTCTCCTCCTCTTCACCACAGAATCAACACTCGTCTGTTTCTGTTAAGCTCATTCTCATCATATGCTTCCTAAGGCGACAATGTCCTGTGAGGAAGCCAGTGAGTAGGCGTAACTTGTTCTTACTGAGATCCAAATACTTTTTGGATCTTGAACTTTCAAAGTTCCGAATGAACCTTTTAGAGTGGTCCATTCCTGGAAGGTTCCTCCAGAGTGCTTCTCTTTCGGTCTCTTCCTTCTCCAGAAACTCTTTCTTATAGGTGCGTTTACCTATGCCACAGAAGGGTTCTGGGCCAGTGAGTGGCGTTTGTGCTCCCTTTCTGGCAAGTGTATTGGCCTCTTCGTTTCGTTCGATTCCTGAGTGACTAGGGACCCAGACTAAAGAGACCTTATTTTTCTTGCCTACTACATTAAGTTTCCTCCGGCACTCCCATATCAGCTTCGAGTCGATGATATAGGAGTTCAGTGCTTTGATAGCAGCTTGACTATCCAAGTGGATCACAATGTCACACCCTTGATAGTTTCTTTCCAGGTTTATATCTATGCATCTTTCGATTGCAAGTATTTCTGCCTGAAACGCACTCGAGTAGGAGCCTAACGTTAGTGTACACTTGGTTCTTGCCCCGTATACTCCAGCGCCGGCCCCCATCATGGTTTTAGAACCATCTGTATACCATTTAATGGTATTCACTTTGAAGTTTTGGGTAGTGTATTCCTTTTCCCATTCTTCCTTTTCACATAACATAGTATTGAAGTTCTTCTCAATGCTTACTTTTTAATCATAACATCACTAGGCAGGTTCGCTGATGAGATGTACTTGTTCAGAGAGGACCAGGCTCCTTGACTTTTAATTCTCTCATTCCCTGTACCTTCCCTAGATATTCTAAGGATAGCCTCATGGGCTACCCTATTGATCACTAGATGTAATGGAGTGAGATCTGTGATGACCTCAAGTGCTCTTGTCGGGCACGTTCTCATAGCTCCAGTGATGCAAACGCAGGCAAGCCTTTGTATCTTGTCGGGTATTTTCCTCGTGCTTGTCTGCCCTGTCTTAGCAGACCAGACTACTGCCCCATAAGTTATTATTGGTCTCACAATCATGACATACATCCATCGCAGTATTTTAGGGTTACAGCCCCAGGTTTTACCGGATAGGCTTCTGCACGCCATTAGAGCTCTTGTCGCTTTACTAGCAGTGTTTTTAACATGCTTATTCCATAGAAGCTTATTGTCTAGGTTAATTCCCAGATATTTAACTTCACAATTCCATTCTACGTTATCTCCATATTACATACATACAAATTAGGCTAAGTAGCCTGAGGCTTCTAAGCAACATCAGAAACTTCTTCTCGGATCATGTTTTTTTTTTTTTCATATTTCTCGACGAACGGTCTCGAATGGTTTGCGATCAACCTACTGTGAAATTGAACAGCAGAGTTCCGGGGTTGTCACCTAGTTTTGAAGAAGCTTAAAGGCACTTAACTCAAAGTTGATCAATATCACTTTCAGAAGATGCAATGCTGCGATAAAAACGCGACGGTACAAGGATCAGATAACTCGGTTTTGCACGAATATGCGACGATATTTCATAGAAGAAAATTAACTCGGTGTTAATTCAGTCACTGTCGCGTATTCTGCTCGCAAGGTGTCACCAGTGGACAGAACTAACCACAGCCACACGACCTAGTGTCAGCAACCCAACATGCTTCACGATATGACATTCGAAGACATCGCATACGTTGTAGTTGAATGTGAGATAACGACACGAACATTCATGTCAAATTTCGTAAGGAACTAGAACCTAGAAAATTTAGGAAATTTTTTTTCACAATCTTCGTTATCTCAGAAACTTTCCGCCATATACGGCTGGAATTTTGTGTCTATACAGGGTGCTTTCAGAGGTGAGGCTTTTTCTTCGACAGTTGCTAGAACTCATCAAATTAGTCAAAATCCCAAAAAATCCATTCTATAAAATATTCACGAGTATTTCGTAATCAAAGTTACCCGACAGAGCGTATGATTTTTGTGACTTTTCCGAATTTCATAATGCTTTTGGAAATAGGACGTGTTGGGTCGATTTTTTGGCCTCCACGATCTCAATCCCTGTGATTTATTCTTATGGAGTCATTTGTAAACATTTCGTACAGTAACGTTGAGGTGAATAATGTTGAAGCACTAAAACAATTCAATGAAAATCCTTGTGAGATTATTCGTCAGCAAACTGATATCATAGTTGCTGCATGTAATAATTCGTTATAACGCCGGGCAAGACTCTGTGCACATCAAACGAATGGTGACCATTTCGAACAATTTCTGTGAACAATTTGGATCAATTTTATCGGTGAGTTTTCGAACTTCCTTATTTTTTTTATAGAACCTTTTCAATTAGTAATTTGTCCTCTCCCTAGTTTTAACTTCAAGAGTTATACCGTTCAGGAAAAACCTCCTAATGAAAGTTGAAAGAGAATATACCTACAAATTTGCGATTAATAACAGCACCTTATTTACTTGCTGGCATATGGCACCGTGATTCATGGCAGATCTCCTAACAGAGAGATAATACGATCCAGTCATCCGGCGAAATTATCTCATTTGATGAGGTCTAGCACCTTTCAAAAAAAAAGCCTCACCTTGAAAAACACCCTGAATATGAGGGATCCATTAAATGAAATATGTGGTGAATATGTGTTCCATATGTTGAAGGAAATTGCATGAGTTACCCTTATATATTCAAGATAATATGGTAATTCCATCTCTTGAAGTTTATAAAAACAAAATAATTCCGATTAATCATGCAGTGAACGTCCTGGTCGAGCCAATGAGTAAATGGAAATCTCATTTTGTACTTGATACAATTTGTTCCTGTATAAATGAACAATACCATTTCCCAAACTCAATTACCAGCATCGTTCTTGCAGGTGCATCAAGAGATATGTTTTCTAGAAATATAACCGTGGACAAAACTATCTCGGATATTCCCATCCCAGCAACCGCTTTCTCAAAGTTTATTCTTCCGCAGCTATAAATGTTGTCATAATTTAATTATTCAGCATTAGTGCGGCACGAAATACGATTCGAGCAACTGGAAACAGATGGAGGTAATCTAAAGTTAATTAATTAATTATTCATGCGAAATGTTGAAATGGGAGCTTCCTGAAAGCATTGCACTCGGTATGAGCTACCATCGAAGGATGAATGGTGCCATTTCTTAATGGAACAATTGGTAGTTGAATCTGAAAAGAAACCTAAATAATAGAATTGCTTGATGAACTAGTGGATCGTTGGGAGTTGTATAATTATATCACTGAGGGGGGTTTCAGTTTATTTCTCCTCGAGGAGCTCATCTCGTAGTGCCTTCCTGATGGTTCATTCACTGAATGAAATCAATTTTTGCAATACAAGACGCATAATTGGTTAATCTCGAATCGCTTGTGGCTTCTGATAATTGAACTTTTGATTGATACACATGTTGCAAGATGCGTTCTTGTATGAATATTCCTTCTCTGTTTGTTATTATGTTTCCTTGTTTGTTGTTCCTTACTTTGGTTATTTCTTTTCTGCAGTTCTCCAAACTTCGCATGACTTTTGCCCAATAGTTTGTTTGATTTTTTTTTGTTATATGTTCTGATATCTCTTCTTATGGTTTTAGACACTCGCAAGTTGATCTCTTTCATTTCTGACGCAGTGTTCGATTCCTTGCTTCTCTTTTTCCGTCTTTTTCGAATGAGCTGCTTGGTAGCTTGACTTATTTTTTCGTCTCTCTCAGTCTTTGAACAGCAACTGTTTTGAGTGAAAGAATGTGTTTCATTTATCGATGATGAAGAATTTTTTTCTTTCGGTGATTTCAACTCGTAATGTGCGGCCTTATGCTTAAGCCTCCACTGCATCGCTTCAAAATCCAATAATTCCCTCCGAAAAAAGTTTCATGAAGTATAAAATTTCCACTGTATGTAAATGAGTTGGGTCGCAAACATTCCTGGAATCCTTCCTTCCATGCAGGCGAGACTTACATCTAATTCCTGGAGGAATTTCGGAATTGGTTCACTACGAAGAAAACCACCAATTTGCATAACACGGCCGTTGAACGAGCTACCTACTCGAAACTCGATAAATAGTTCACCAACAACTCGTATGGATTGGTTGTCCGATTGTTTACGAGATGAAAATTGAAGCGTAAGTTCAGGGAGATCGATATGGACGTGTCTACCTATTTGCACGTACCGAATAAAACCATTTTTATAGCCTCAAATTAATTGAAAATGGGGTGAGAGCGGTGGCTTTTTGAAGCGGTCATTCGTCAGCTTTGTTTATTCGGTTCATTTCAATCGATATCCCTATTTTATTCGATAAAAGGTTGAAGGTAGGATTCATTTTGTGGTTATGTAATCTCATTTGATGATTGGTAGTGAACAGAGTCGCTTTAGTTGGCAGTTAGTGTGACCATTCGTGGATTTAATGGATACACAATTATTTATTAAAACTTCGATGGAATTGGAGGCCATAAGCTCTTCTATGAGGCCTTTTTTCTTCATTTTATGATGAAATAGAAGAAACAAGCCCGGAATCTGTAATAATGAACAACACTTAATAAGAATAATGTCAATTCATTGATTGAATCAAACATACCGTTTCGAAAGGGTTAATTGTTGCCTCATTCTCAAGACAGAAAATCAAAAATTTTCAAAGCGATAAATAGAGATGGAGGGAGGCATCGTTTGGCAAAATGGCCGCAATTCGACCTAAAATGATAACTTATTGTTCGAAGATTTGCAGAATTGATTCGTTCAACAATTCCCAATTAACTGACTTCTTTTTAATTCAGTCATCCCGCAAAACCGCCTTATGCCTGTCACACTAAAGCTTTCTGAGCTTTCTCGTTTGCCAGAACCTTGACTAAGGATTTCGAATTCAGAGTAACACACTTAAGTCATCACGAAGAGAAGACGCGATACGCAGAATTTTTCAACTGAAGTAGAAAAAATTGTTTAGTGTAGGATTTCTTCATCAAACTTTCAACGCACTCTTGAGCCAACTTGCTTCTCGTCAATGTAACGTTAACAGGTCGATAAATGCCTCGGCAAACCGAATTAGACAAAGAAAAACAGAAGCTCCATGGTCCTTAACATTCGAAATAGGCAAGAATAACAAGGTCTGTTCAGTCTGTCTGGGTTCCTGGTCACTCGGGGATCAAAGGAAATGAAGAGGCCAACAGCCAACATACTTGCCGAAAAATTGCACGAACTCCTTCGTAGGGCCAAAACCTTTCTGTGGTATTGGTAAATGTACCCACAAGAAAAAGTTTCAGCAGAAGGAAAAAACCGAAAGAGAAATACATTGGCGGAATCCTACTGGGTTTCATTCCAGAAAGTTTCTTCGAAATTTCGATACTACGAGATCTGCAAAGTATCTGGATCTCAGCAAGAATATGCTACGCCTCCTTACTGGATTCCTTACAGGGCATTGCCCAGGAAGCATCTCATGAGGATGGCTTCAATAAAAAACGACGAGTGCAGATTCTGTGAGGGAATGCCTCGCCATCCTTAGCCAACGCAAAAATGCTTTGGACAAGAGACTTGTCGTAGTGAAGAAATAACCACCTTGAAGCTATCCCAGATATTGGAGTTCATTAGAACTTTGGAACTGGAGGACGAGCTGTAGACTACGTAATGGCGAGAACTGCTTTGATGGGGGGCGCAATAGACCTTAAGGCCGGGGTGCAATGAAACTCCCTTAGAATCCACATCTACAACCTTCGGGAATCAGATACAAGTGAAAGTCAGTAAAGGGAACCTGATTCCCTATTCAGGGCCAGACCATTTTGTGGTTTAGAGAAAAACAAACATTCAGAAAAATTATGGAGAGAAGAGGAAACTGACAAAGGAGTACTATGGAATAATATCTCAGTTAGAAGCATTCAATAACAATTTTGCACTGATAATTCAATACTCTATCTCGGTCCCAGTAAGTGTATGCTTCATACATTTTCCCAGGTCTCCTTAGGAAGTTACTTGGGGCCAGTGTTGCCAAGTTGGAAATGTGGAAAGCGGTATACATGACCAAAAAAACGGTAGATTTCGAAATAAAGCGATAAAATGCCCCTACTCTATTTGGGCCAAAAATACGCTAAGAATGTGAATTGTTTTTAAATTTCACACACGATTACGATGGTATGAACCTGTATACCAACAGTATTTCAATCAATTCATTGTTGTATGAGTGCAGTGCATAAATGGGAATTCAGGTTTGATGACGCAAAAACATCGTGGAATGCTTCCACATTGAATTATCCAAACTTCCAAGGAAGTCCAATGTTGCGATATTATTCATAAACAAGTCAGCCATCGAAGATTGAAGAACATTAAAATACATAATTCCTTTTCACCGAAGGCGATTCTTTGCATTTTTTATGGGAAGTGGAAAGTTTGCAAATTCTAACCATTTTACTGTACTACTTTTTGTTAGGATCCAAGAAGGATAGTTGAATGAATTCAACATGAATTCAAGCTGTGATAGCAAAACTGTTTAGGCGAACAAAAAAAACATTATTGAGGATCAAAATTTCCAGAATAATAGTATTCTGCTCGCTCTTCGATCTGGAGGGTCATTTACCCTAGTCCAACAAGCGATGATACTTCGAAACCTGAAGTGTTCGAGAACGCTACATGGTCCTCGTGTTGGGGGATCATGTCTCATAGATTCAATTTAATCTTTATATATAAAAATTACGTGTCACGTTGTTTGTCCGGAATAGTCTCCTAAAATACTGAACCGATTTCAATCAAATTTTTGCACAGTGTGTGCAGTTTGATCCAACTCACAAGATAGGATAGTTAATATCTCAATTCATAGTTGCAATATTTTCTTATTGCAAATTATTTGTTTATTATTCATGACAAAGACTGATAGTTATCCACGCGGCAACATGGGGCTCAAATCGACGACAGGAGATCGCGTCCCCACTACACCCATCTTTTTACCATAGTGATATCGTGCGAGGAGTAATGCTAAGTTTCTGGGTTTCCTAAAACTGAAGAAGTTTAGAACTGTTTGAGAACTGGGGTATAATACAGAATGTTCATAGAACATAGAATTCGTAAGTGTCAAGAATGTAGAATAATGTCAGTGATAAAAAATGATTGGCGTATATATTGGTTGTCAAATATTTATGCGATGGATTTTATTTTGCGAACTGTGTGCAGTTTGATCCAACTTGAGAGATAAGGGTAGCTTCGGCATACAGAACTGTGTCGGCGGAGGCTGTCCAAGTGATTGCTGGCTTCCCACCAGTTGACCTAATGGTGGCGGAAAGATGCTTCCTTCATACCACTACCACCATACCACTATACCACTATACCACCATACCACTACCAGGCAATAAACACAGAGGAAATGGCAGGAGAGATGAGATGGTGGAGGGCAAAATGCCGCTTGGACTGGCTGATCAGGCATTCGAATCAGTGGATCCAATGTGAGAATAAAACGTCCGGGTACCATTTTACTCAATTTTTGACAGGGCATGGATCTCATGGTACCTTTACTAAGAGAATAGGACAGACACGGGATGATCTGTAACATGCATGCCACGTTGTGGATGACCCGAAGCACATGTTTTGTGACTGCTTCAGATGGGAGGAAAGGAACGCACTGGTTGGAAAGATAGGCCGCTTTCCACCAGTTGAGTATATAATAGAGAAAATGATACAGCATGAAGGATACTGGAAGGCGTGTACGGCTTTGTGACCGGAGACATGAGGAGAAAAGAGACAGGACCGCTATTCATCGGGTATCATCGAAGTACGGGAAGTTGTGTTTTTGCTTAGTAGGCTGGCAACAACATCAAGCCAAACCGACATATCCCACGGCATGGGTTAGGATAGGGTTAGGTTAGGCTCAAGTTAGGAGAAGGTTAGGGTTAATTATAATAATAATTCCACCTTATTGAATATTTCACTAAAATCAATTCAACGTGAACTTCAGCCACAGCAAGGCGTGGCCGGGTCTGCTAGTATTGATACGGAATAAATGAAAATGGAGAACAAATTGACAACTTCTTGACAGAACAAAACAATTATCAATCATTCAGAATCAACTTTTTGAGCGCTCGATGTCTGTATTTTTCGAATTTTGAGCTGAAAATGGTCTCAACCGACTAGGTTCGATTCACTGATGACGAATCCGTCGGAAAATTCGAGTTTGTCCGTCCGGCCGTAAGCACGATAACTCTCGAACGGAACAACCAAGAGACTTGAAATTCTCAGTGTATGTTCAGATCCCAAATGCCTCGGTTGAGTTCGATAATGGGCAGAATTCCACCAGGGGTTCCGTAAATATGGCCGTTCAAAGTTTTGTTCTCCTGATTCCTTGAAAACTACAAATTTGATCAACATGAGAGAATGAGGTGTTCAAGCTACATGTGAAATTTTGTCCAGATCGCATGACCAGAACCATAGGAACCATAGGAAATTGTAACTTTTGAACGGAAACGCCTAGGACCTTGAAATTTCCAGGATAGGTGTGGATCTCGAATGTCGTGATGACGTTTATTTATGAGCAAAATTATACTAGGGGTTCCGTAAATATGGTCGTTTGAAATTTAGTTCTCTTGATCATTTCATAACTACAGCCCCGATCTTGACGAAATTCGGCATTTCAATGGAGAATGATATATTCAAGCTACATTTTGTTCAGATCGCATGACCAGAATCATAAAAACCATTGAGAATCATAACTTTCGAACGGAAAGGCCTAGGGACTTGAAATTTTCAGGGTAGATTTGGATCGCGAATGTCGTGGTCACGTTCATCAATGAGCAAAATAAGACTAGGCGTTCCGTAAATATGGCCGTTCAAAATATTTTTTGCCTGATCATTTCGAAACTGCCGATTGGATTCGAATGAAATTTTGCACATAGCTGAAGAACAATGTATTCAAACTAAGTGCCGAATTTTGTCCAGATCGCATTACCAAGACCATAAATACCATAGAGACTTCTAGCAAATTATCGAAAAAAAAATTGGTCAGCTAAAGAACTGACGTGAAGTCTGGAGTTTCGCCTTAGTTTGAGAATTTTTTTTGACAGCTGTCAACAAAATTTCATTCTGTTTCTGAAACTGGAAAAAGCGAATCTACCTACAAGGTGGATGAACGAGCGCTCAAAAGCTCCTGACTTCACGGCAGTGCTTCTCGTAATTTTTTGTACTTGTAATCAATTTTTTTTTCAAGATATTACATAATGTTGACTCTGATTGATTGAAATTCAGGTGCTTTTCGGCCAATTCAAAAAGGAAATCCAAACTGAAATATTCATTGTTCTTAATGTCACCAAAGATAAACTCATTCGATGTCTCTTCGAAGGAATAATCGTTTTACACAGGTTTTCTTCCAACCTTAAATCCAGGCTGTAATGACTTGCCTTCTTTTTTCAGCAAAATTCTTCGAATAGTGCTGGGGGAATTCTGAAATGTATCACATCTATCAATCAGAATACACTTTGAGTAGGTAATTAATTAATAATTTACTTAAACCAATAGCTGAAATATCTGCTGAATCTATTGAAACCCAGCCTCACGTCCCCTTGTTGTTAGGCGCGAGATATCCTGATCAATACCAGCCCTTTTAATAGCACAAGACTGAAGAAATACCCACAATTCCGAACTAATCGATAAGCATTTATACTTAATTTATGAATACATCAAACCAAGTTCTCTATGGGTTAGTGTTATATTCCCAATACCAACCTGAAACTCAAAATCTTACTGAATAGTCTATCACCAACTTAATTTCGATTTTTTACAGCATACCGAGACGTCAATAATTATTGAAGCTATTTCACCAATTTGCTATAGAGATGATCGAAAAAGGAATGAAAATGTTTTTGCCCTGTATAAATCTCTCACAGTCCGTAGAAATGAAATATCTCCTTTAGATATCGGAAATCTTCAATATTCATGAGATTTTTATGGGAAACATGGAACGAACGAACAGGCATAAATTCCCAGATATTGGCATTTTCAGCGGCATGTCGATGATTCGGAAAAAAATGGACCTAGTACGATAAAAGAATGAATTGAAATTCTGAGAATTCGCAGTTCTTGCAACAACTGCGAATTGCTTCTATTCGCGATATTAGAAATCGACTAGTTCTGTTTTTGAGCGCTCGTACTACTTACACGAGGGCCATATCATTTCGTCACGATGTCTGTATTTTTCGAATTTTGAGCCGAAAATGGTCTCAATCGACTATGTTCGACTCACTGATGACGAATCCGTCGAAAAATTCGAGTCTGTCCGTCCGGCCCTCCGTCCGTATACACGATAACTCTCGAACGGAATATCCTAGAAACTTGAAATTTTCATGGCAGGTTTGAATCTCGAATGCCGCGGTTGAGTTCGTTATTGGGCAAAATTCGCCGAGGGGTTCCGTAAATATGGCCGCTCAAAATTTTGTTTTTCTGATCACTTCGAAACTACAGATTCGATCGAGATAAAATTTTGCACTCAGATGGAGAATTACATGTCCAGCTCCCATGTACAGAACCATAGAAAATTGTAACTTTGTAATGGAAAGGTCTAGGGACTTGAAATTTTTAGGATAAGTGTGGATCTCGAATGTCGTGATCACGTTCATCAACGGATTCGTTCGAGACAAAATTTTGTATTTAAATTAGGAATGATATATTCGAGCTGGATTTTTTCAGATCGCATGATCGAAACCATAGAAAATCATAACTTCCGCACAGAAAGGCTTAGGGACTTGAAATTTTCAGGATAGGTTCGGATCGCGAATTGTGCGCTCTCGTTCATCAATGAGCAAAATTAGACAAGGGGTTCCGTAAATATAGCCGTTCAAACTATTTTTTTCCTGATAATTTCGAAACTACTTATTGGATTGGAATGAAATTTCGCACAAGAATAATGTATTCAAACGTGGGAAATATTGTCCAGATCGCATTACCAAGACCATAGATACCCTAAAAAATTCTAGCGAATTATCGAAAAAAAAATTGGTCACCTAAAGCACTAACGTGAAGTTTCGATTTTCGCCTTTGTTTGAAATTTGTTCAATTGGTTTCCAAAACTGGAGAATGCGAATCTACCTACAAGGTGTATGTACGAGCGCTCAAAAGCTCCTGACTTCACGGCAGTGCTTTTCGTAATTTTTTACTATGTATTGACAATTTCTGCTTGGTTGATTTGTCGAATTTCAGCTTTTTGTTTAGAGTTACGCCTAGATATTTTGCTTCATTTTTCCGGTCTTCGTTCTGGTTTTCTATCATGACTTTTTCTTCTATCATATTTGTGCCACAGAAATAAACGAAAGCTGTTTTCTTCGTAATTATCTTCATAAAGTAACTCATTAATCGGTCTACGTCTATCTGAAGTTTATTCGTTGTGGATTTTCTAAGTCTGAATATGTTGATAACAACAGTCCTAGGAAGGATCCTTGCGGGAAGCCGGCAACAATTTTTCTGGTTCTATGTTGGTTGGGTGGTTTATGTACTTGTTCTACTGGTTCTGGACTCCGGGAGCTTTTGTGTTGTTGAGTTTTCCGATTATTCATCTTAATTAATCTCTGTTGAGTTCATTCATGCTTCCACTGACTTGTTGAACTATCGTCGTTAATCTTCAGATTTGGCTTGAAATGTTGTTCTAATGAATTTTTCTGCGTTTTCTTCATCTCCATGGGTTATCGATGTATTGTTTTATTTTCTTCAGTCTTAGAATCTAAGTTTTCGTTGTCTCCGTAGTTAATCCTGACGCCATTGCTATAATATTTGTATTCTGTATAATTCTATCTCATTCGTCGGTAAATAATTCTTGGACCCTGGATTCCACTCCGTTGGTTAGTTCATTCAGTAAAATTTTGTCATTTGGGTAGAGTGTCCGTCTATAGTGTTCCTTGGCTTTCCTTTTTTCCAAGTTAAAATCGCACTTCCACAGATAGAGGACTCTTCTCAGGTATTTGTTTCACTTTACTTCACTGTTCTTGGGCTTCGATAATTCTCATCTTTGTTTCCTTTTTTTCCGTTGTTTTCTATCTTCGCTCTTCTGCTTTTGAAGAGTTCTTTGAATTTTTTCAGTTTATTGGTTTTCTGTTGGTTTATGATCTGTCTGTCTCAATTTGCAAAGTCAGGATCAGGTTATTTGTTCAATTTTAGTTGTCTATCCACAAAACACTTACATCTTATTTTTGGGTATGAAGCATAACTGTATTTCAACAAAACCAATGTCAAAATGAAAATGAGTGATAATACTCATTGAATATGCTCTTCTGAATTGAATAGTCGAAAGAATCGTACTTTTTATTCAGTGGTCAGGAATCACGTTAGCTAAGATCACGAAAAAACGATACCGTCCACACCGAATCTCAAAGCTTCCGTGGGATTCGGAAACGGAATTCTACTCTCCGCTCACCGAATCAACACAAACAGGAGAACTCCTGGTAGAGATGAG
Organism: Aphidecta obliterata; assembly: GCA_963966015.1. Taxonomy (NCBI): domain Eukaryota; kingdom Metazoa; phylum Arthropoda; class Insecta; order Coleoptera; family Coccinellidae; genus Aphidecta; species Aphidecta obliterata. The sequence goes on along the minus strand of OZ014435.1, from coordinate 18,056,287 downwards.
TAGAATCTATTCATTCTCCTACCTAGTTGTCCCGTGACCTCTCCATTTTGACTTGTTCAGTCAATGGCGTCAGTGGAGTAATGAGGGAGTGATTCGGGGAATGAGTCATTGCTCACCACTTCTCAAAAAAAATGATTCTGTCCATCACTAGTAGCGAGAATATAGAATCAAAGATTCCCTTAATTTGGGAAGGTTATTCCCCTTGTCCAGGGATACGGATGAAGACCACAACGGCGGTGAAGGCGGAGAAGAAGTTCTTCGGTACGGTGGATTCGGCGGAAGTGGCAACCCCGGTTTCTAGGGTTAGTATAGAACCAAGAGGGGAGGATTAGTCTCCATAGCCGTGCAAGGCAACTAATCTAGAGGAAAAAACCTCGAACAAACATTCTGGTCCTCCAGGTTGGGGGTTGAGACGTCAGGCTAGTTCCCTGTCACTTGTAAAACCCTAACTTACTAAAAAGCCTAACAATTGCCTCGGAAAGGATGGATTACATGGTCAACGATAAAAGCTACGAAAAAGGATTTGGAATATTGGTACTTGGAACGTCCAAGGAATTAAAGGAAAAATGGAAGAAATAACACAAGAGCTCCTCCGCTTAGGTATGGAAGTGGTGGCATTAACGGAAACGAAGAAGAAGGGTACTGGCACAGAAATCTTTAACAACTATGTTCATATATTTACTGGAGTTCCTAAACATGAAAGAGCAAAAAGAGGTGTCTCCATCATGATACACAAAAAACATAAGAATAAAATAACGGATTTCGAGACAGTCAACGAGAATATTATCAAGGTCAACATGACCATGAATCAAAATCCCATCACGATAATTGGACTATACGCAGTATCAGATGATGAACCACAAACAAAAAAAGATGAGTTTTTTGAACAGGTCAACGATGAGATCATGAAAATAGGACAAACAAGAGAGATACTCATACTTGGTGATCTAAATAGTAGAATAGGACGAAGAATTAATGATGCCATAGTAGGTCCTTTCGGAGAATTGACTACAAACGACAATGGTGAGAGACTGATCGAGTTATGTCAACAGCATGAATTAAGAATAACAAACGGCTATTTCAAACATAAAGATATCCATACATACACATGGCAGCAACATACACGAAATCTGAGATCGGTAATCGATTATGTGATAACAAAACAAAATACGGTGTTCAGAATAAATGACGTGAGAGCATATCGAGGAATAACGTGCGGTTCAGACCATTACCTCGTTCGAGCGAAGCTGTCATTGCCATTCAGGTCCCAAAAATTCTCAGATAACAGTAAGGAGGAAAACATACAAACATGTGAACAATATAATGTCAACAGTTTGATCAATGAAAGTACTAGAATATTATACCAGAATAGATTGAATGATAAACTTTTTCAAACAGTACACCAACAACCGGTAGAAGAGGTTTATAGAAACATAGTACATAGTATAAAAAATGCTGCCAAGGAGGCAGTTGGGATCAAAACGAAACAAGTGAGTAAGAACTTATGGTGGAACGAGGAAATCGAAGAACTAGTGTGTCAGAAGAAGAAATTATATCAAAGATGGTTAAACACTCAAAACCAAGAAGACAGGGATCAGTATCTGGAGATAAAGAGAACAACAAGGAGAATGAGAAATACAGCAGAGCGAGAGATGTGGGACCAGAAATGTAGAGAAGTTGAAACATATTTGGGTGGCCAAAAATCATCAGAATCGTGGAAATTCATAAAAAGCTTAAGATCAGACGCAAAAAATAAGGCAAATATCCAAATTGTACCAACTGAAAAATGGATGGACTACTATAAAGGGTTGCTTACTGAAGATAGAGAACAATATTTGTTGAATTCTCCAATAGATGTCCAGGTGGAGGGTGACGAGATAACAGTCACCGTTGATCAAGTGAAGAATGCTGTCCAAAAACTGAAAAATGGTCGCGCTGCAGGTCCGGAAGGAATTCCGGCGGAATTAATCAAATGTGGATCAGAACACCTATTTGAACTGCTTACATGGTGTATCAACCAATACCTTGGTGGAGAGCCAGTCCCTGAAGAATGGAAGGAAGCCTATATCTCGTCAATCCATAAGAAGGGAAACAAACTTGACTGTTCAAACTATAGGGGAATATCTGTAACCAGTACTCTGAGCCGTTTGTATGGAAGACTTGTCCGAGACATGATAGAACAGGAATATAGGAGTAACGAAGAAGAAGAACAGTCGGGTTTCCGAGCTGGAAGGACATGTACTGATAACATATTCTGTCTAAAACAAATCATAGAGAAACGAACAGCAGTTAATCAAGAAACTCACCTAATGTTCATAGACCTCAAGAAAGCCTACGATACTATCCCAGTGAAAAAATTGTGGAGTGTTCTACAGCAGACAAATATTAGCCATACCCTCATTAGAGCTCTCAAAAACCTATATGAGGGAACCACATCAAGAATAAAGGTCGGTAGCAAATTATCAGAGAAGTTCTTGGTAGATAAGGGTTTACGCCAAGGATGCTGTATATCGCCCACATTGTTTAAGATCTATGTAGCGCGAGCTTTATTCCAATGGAAGAGGAAATGCAGCAGAATGGGCATCGATATCGGAGAAACCTACTTGTACACCCTACAATTTGCTGATGACCAAGTTGTCATAGCCAACGATAAAGACGACTTACAATATATGGCGAGAAAACTGCAAGAAGAATATAAGAACTGGGGATTGGAACTAAACACACAGAAAACGAAATATCTTCCTATAGGAGCAGAGCAATCTAACATCCAATTAGACGGACAATAAGTTACATGTTGCAACGTATACACCTATCTCGGAGTGGAATTCGACACGTCTGGGAAAGATGATAAAGAAATACAAAAGAGGATAACACAGGCCAGAAGAACTATTGGATGTCTGAATGGCATACTCTGGAGTAGCGATATCGGAAAAAAACGAAAACATAATATTTACGAAGCATTCATTAAAAGTAGCTTGACTTACGGAGCTGAAACGTGGAGAATTACCCAACACAACCGAAGAAAACTCGAGGCCACAGAGATGGATGTATTTCGAAGATCACTGGGTATATCAAGAAGGGATAGAATAAGAAACGAAGAGGTGAGACAACGAATGGGAATAGATGGCTCGATAATGACCGATATAGAGCGAAAACAGTTAATGTGGTACGGACATGTTCAGAGGATGGAAGAAACACGACTGCCCAAAATGGCTATGAAGTGGATATCAACAAATCGCAGAAAGAGGGGGAGACCGAAGAAAACTTGGAAGGAGGAAGTAACGAAAGCCATGAATGCCAGAGATTTGAGGGAAGATCAATGGAAAAACCGGAAAGAATGGAAGTTAGGCATCGGACAACGAAGAAAAACGTTCTAAAACCGATATATATATATATATATATATTCAATGAAGTTGAAGAATAACTGATCTTTCACAAAGACTCTATATTACTGATTTGAATCATAACACAGCCTGTTGGTAATATGATGCAGAGTATTATATCTAATATTTCGACAAAAGAGAAGTCACTCTGAATTTCCTCGTAGCAATATTAGCTATATCTAGAACTAGTTCATAAAACTTGAGCTTCTTACAAAATGAAAAATATTTTTATGCATTGAATTTAGAACATTTCAAATTCCACCGTCACATACGAAACTCACAAAATTGAAATCTCAAATCGATACTTCCACAAACGAACCCCATCAATTTATCCTTTCAATCCATTTTTCGATTTGGACAGCCACAAGCAAATGGCGTATAAATACGGCAGACACTGCAGAGGTCGAAAGCAACACAGAAAGCTGCTGTTAATTGCAAGTCGAGTTATTTATAACTTCCCTTTCAGGTTCCATCGACAAAGTTTGGCGTTTTTCTGATTGATTCATCGTGAGTCATTTTTCAGATAGATTTATTTGACTAAAAATTGCATGAAGTCGATTAGAGTAGTCTATTTCAGATTTCTGATTCTATTAGGGTTGTGTTCTCCTATCTTCAATAAATTAACTCAAATCTGCGTTCAGTTATATTCCGCAGAAAAGATCCTCTCAACTGTCGAGAAATGGAAGCATAATCTCTGAAAGTTAGCAAATGTAGACTATATAAAAAATAATATGCAACTTGAGGATTATTATTTACCCTCGACAGAATAAGGTCGGTCCAGAGAAAAAGATCCAAAAACGGTGCGAGAACTACGTGTTAGAGCTAAATGAGGTTTCAATCGACCCAATCACATCCCCATTGAGGCCTGATCTTTCCTTTTCATACCTTCCTTTCTGTCGCCTTGTTCGATTTCGATACATTCATTGCAGAAGAATATAGGTCGATTCTAGCCATTCCGCTCGTTATTTATAACGGACGTTTCATGTCCCCAAAATAAAACCTTCGTTATTTCCTGCAACTGATTCCGATTGATTTATCGCAAGGTATTCGACGGAAATGGTTCCCGAAACCCGTTCGGTAGTTTCATTCTCAATTTTCGAATCGAAAGAACAATCGTCTGTGAATTATCCCGAAACCTTGACGAGCCCGCTAGGATGTGCATGGTGGAGAGATGCTTCAAAAAGCTCATGATAAAAATGACAGATTCGAGAAGATAATAATTCAGAATTTTCCACTAGGGATTGAATGGAGCAAGCGCACTTGGTAAAAAGCGGAAACAAAGAGCGGCTCTGTTTGCTTCATTTTCATTTTACAAAAAAAACTCAGAAATCAACGTCAAAGTACTGGCTTGAACGGAATTGAAGAAATGTAACAACAATTCTCGGTTTATAAATACAGGAATAAACAAATCCCAGAAATCAAATTGGAAATTTCATTCAACCTGCCACTGACCCTCTTCAGGTAATATGCATTTTCCCGCTTCTTTCTATAAAAGAGCTGTTCCACGTGAAAGTAAACTTTTTGAGCGCTCGTACTACTTACACGAGGGCTATATCATTTCACCACGATGTCTGTATTTTTCGAATTTTGAGCCGAAAATTGTCTCAATCGACTATGTTCGACTCACTGATGATGAATCCGTCGGAAAATTCGAGTCTGTTCGTCCGTCTGTCCGTCCGTAAGCACGATAACTCTCGAACGGAACAACCTAGAGACTTGAAATTTTCAGTGCGGGTTCAGTTCCCGAATGCCTCGGTTAAGTTCGTCAATGAGCCAAATTCCACCAGGGGTTCCGTAAATATGGTCGTTCAAAGTTTTGTTCCCCTGATTACTTGAGAACTACAGATTTGATCGGGATGAAATTTTGCACTCAAATGGAAAATGAGGTGTTTAAGCTACATGTGGAATTTTGTCCAGATAGCATGACCAGAACCATAGAAACCATAGAAAATTGTAACTTTCGAACGGAACCGCCTAGGGACTTGAAATTTTCAGGATAGGTGTGGATCTCGAATGTTGTGATCACGTTCATCTATGAGCAACATAATCTTAGGGGTTCCGTGAATATGGTCGTTTGAAATTTTGTTTTCTCGATAATTTCGAAACTATGGATTCGATAGAGATGAAATTTTTTATTTCAATCGAGAATGATATATTTAAGCAATATTTTGTCCAGATCGCATGACCAGAACCATAGAAACCATAGAAAATCGTTACTTTTGGACGGAGAGGCCTAGGAACTTGAAATTTTCAGGGTGGGTTTGGATCGCGAATATCACGGTCACGTTCATCAATGAGCAAAATTAGACTAGGGGTTCCGTAAATATGGCCGTTCAAAATATTATTTTCCTGATAGTTTCGAAACTACTGATCAGATTGGTATGAAATTATGTACCTAGCTGAGGAACAATGTATTCAAACTATTCAAACGAAATATCGTGGACTCCTTTTTGCCGGAAAAATCACGGAGTGTATATGGAATAACGTTTAATCGGTACGAAGAATGCTGTTCTACTAAGAAAACCAAGAATATCACTCATGAAAAAGTATTGTTGGCTTGCTTTGAATGCTTATCTAAGGAAAGAAAACCATCTTTTCTCTGGTCGTATTATTCGATGATAAGAAGTATTTCATCAACAAGAAAAAACGTCGATATTAGCAAGTACCTACAGCTAGTTGCAGTACTAAAACGTAAATCAGAAGGTTACAGAGCTAAAAAATCCAAAATTTTTGAGTTTTTAACGGAAGCATAAGATGATACATATTTATTTCAAAAAGTTGCTATGATAATTGGACTAAGTGGAGCATGCAGAAGAGAATAATTGACAAATATGCTAGTTGAAAATATGACAGATGAAGGATACGTTTTTAGAATAATTTCACTGAATACAAAAACAAAGGTAATGCGAGAATTTTTTGTAACATCGAGAAATATCCCAGGATTGAATAAGGTACAACTTGTCAGACAATATGTGAAAATACGACCTTGCAACACAAATCATCGACTTTTTTTGTCCCTTATAAAAATAAGAAATGCACGAAACAACCCGTTGGAATTCACATCTCTGGTGAAATGCCAAAAGTTATTGCCACTTTTTTTAATTTACCTCACCCTGAAGCATATACCGGACATTATTTTCGGTGATCGTCTGCTTCATTTTTGGCCGACTCTGGAGCTGATCTTGTGAAACGCCATAGCAGATAGAAAAGCAAAACTGTTGCTGAAGGTTACATCGAAAATTCGAAAGAGCAAAAGAAAAAAATATCAGAAGCCATTTTTAATGCCAACAAACAACAGAATTACAAATTCACCAAAAACCATCAACTACTGATGTAAAAACTTTAAAATCCATTGGAATTAATATTGAAAATTGTAGTAATTGCTCTTTTACCATTTACAATAAATAGTTTTGGACATAGTTATGCATTTTGAATAAACTTTTTTGATTACTCCATCGCATGTTTTTTATACACTTATAATTTCATTATGGCACTCAGTACCATAATGAGCTTCCTAATGTCAACAAAATTAAGTGACATAACGTGTGACATGCCATCAGATAAACAAAATTAACTTGTATCTGGAGATTATTTCATTTTGTAGTTATATGTTCATTTGAATAAACTTCGGTTATATGAATTTACGATTCTGTGGTGCGTGTGCAATATAAACACAAATAGCTAACATCTCTCGGCATAACTAATTCTATTTCTCTTCAATTTGCAGGGGCCGCTGAGAAGAGCACCAAACATGGCGCCGAAGATAAGGCGAACAGCATCATTACAGCAATGAAGGACAGGATGAAACAGCGGGAACGCGACAAACCGGAGATATTCGAACTTATCAGGTAACCTCATGTCCATTACCGTCCTCTCTCGAGTGTATTGCGTATGAATACAAACAACATATTCCATTTTGAGATTGTACAGGTTGCTACGATTGTATATTAGAAGGAAAAAAGCCGAGATATCGCCTTATTGTTATTTTATCTCCAGACGGACTTGTGATTGATTTACCATTCGAGCATTTGTGATTATTCCTTCGAATTTTCTATCTTTACCGTATTCGAGAGTTAGAGAAAAATTTATTGGATTCTGAATATACCGCTCCACGAAGGTTAAGGAAATTTTGAGAATGTTTCAAAAGTTTCAATTTTTTTTCCACCAATTTTTTGAATATGAGAAATCTGAATTTTCACCAACTTATCGAACAGCAAGAACATGACGGAAACTGAGAAAGTTATCAAACAAGGACCAAAAAAACCATTCGGAGAGTATATTCATAAATGAACATTTGGCGGACAAGAAATGGTCACAGAATTTCTGAACGTCCTCAACTTTTGTGGAGCAGTATATTCACAACTAAGTATTGCGGTAAGGCTTCACATTGAAATATGCTAACAGTCCCTTGAAACAAAATATTATCCCATTTCCATTTTTATCGATTGTTCATGTTCTGAGCTGAATCTAAACAACTTCGATACTGAGAAGCCGCTTTCTTTCACCCAAGAAAATACGTATATTGAAACCGTGTCTGAACTGATCGATCCGGAAACTTGGGGGGTGTTTGTTGATGACGAAAATGGAAGTTGGTTTATGGGCTCACTTCCGAATTCCATCAATTTTTTAGTGAACATCACGGTGCTTGGTGAAATTATGAGTTTTTCTATTGGAAACCTTATAACCAAGCTACTTACAATCATGAATTTATTGGAAGGAAGCTTTTTTCGAAGGAATTTGTCGGTGAAATGGGAGCGGGAGAGTCAGATTTCGGATTCGCTGACCTAGTTCATGGTTCTTCTATGAAAATTCCACGAATAACGAAATACTTCATGGGGAGAGCATCAACAGAACCTGTTATGTTTACTATTCAAGATTTCAGGCCCTTGCAGTTGTATCGCATCATATTTGGATGCAACACTGTGGATACTCTTATGTATGTCGATTTTTGGCTCATGTTGTTTTGCAGTTGAATGCTGGGATAATCGGTTATGATGGTAAGTGGAGACGTGAGTAAAAACTCAAAGTTTCTGGAACGTCGTCGATCAATGTCGATCAAAAATAGAGACTGTCGCTTCAGGAAACAGCTAGTGGGAGAAGGTCTGACGGAAAGGAATATAAATCAAAAGGATAGAGACATATCCTACTTGTGGACATCTCTACTACAAGAGTCCAATAAAACTCTAACAATGGATGAGAAGATGTATCTTGGGATTATCTAGTAGGTGTGAGAAAGAGGGGCACAATTAATCTTTAGGTCGTAGGTCGAGTTTATTTTAGGGGATGGTTCCAATGTACGCGAGAGGTAAGGGGCACTTTTTGTGGTTGGTTTTAGGACACTCCTATTGCTAAAATGACTCCTATTGAGAATACTGTATGTGCTTAATTTGATTCAGAAGAACTTCGGTGGTAAACATGGATCAAGTTAAGGGGTGCAGATTGTTAATTCTTCATGAACGACTTCAATTCATATAAATCAGTACAAATTGCCAAAGAATAAGACCAGAGCAAGTTGGTGCAATTTTACACCTGAATAGGTTCTGGATATTTTCAAAACTTAACAGTTTGAAACAATGAGGAGCAATATCCTAGTTCGATTTCATCCAGAGAAGTTGCCACATGATTTTATGGGTCTAGGAAAAGACTTCCAACGAAAGAGGACAGTTCAAATCCCATTTCGATGGAAACTCAAGTGAATACAGATCACCAGAAACCGCCAAATTTTTAAGAGAAAAGTTCCAAAAGTTTCGGAAATATACGAAGCCGTTTGTGAAGCGCTCCCCCATTCTTATATTTTATTGAAAATTACAAGGAGAGAGCAGAAAACTCGTACATACCAACTTCTCCGTTGTGGATGCTGCGAACCAACTGAGGAAAGTCGGTCATGGAAACGAATAGGTTGAGGAGGATTTTGCATGACTGGTTTCATTCATTTCGTCAGTATTCGAAATGAATTAACAACAAGTGAGTTAGCAACAGAAAAAATATATCCCCTGCATTCTGTTCGGTCTGACGAAAGGGTATTGCATTCCTGTATCCGTATAGAGAATAAAAGTGTCAACTCTACTGGAGAACGTATCATAGACACTGCAGATGAACTAAAGACAAATGTCGACAGTTTACATATTGATGTTTTCGTTTTCCATCTGGGACTTTGCATGTACACTATTCTTATTTCATCTCGTGAACTGTTTGGAAGGTTTTGGGGACTGAAATCAAGTGTGATTCCCTGAAAATTTTCCAAGAATTTGCATTGCCACATATAGACAGTGATCCCTGAGACATTCAAAGGTGCACGACTGTAAGTCAGAAACCATCTAAAACTATGAAAAATCAGTTTCAGAGATCGCCAAAGATCGAAACTTGCTCTCGCAGTGAAAAACGTCAAATAAAATATATCGGACTGGAACCCTCGTTGGGGACGACGCCGTCCCAAATGAGGACAGAAGTCGATTAATGTCTACCGGTGTTATATCCCAGGACAAATGAGGAGCGGATTGTGTTTTCGAATGACAAAATGCAATGTATTGAATCGCTAGTACTTTCTAGTCTCCTAGAAGTCAGTCAGGGAGCGTGGTCCTCTCCGAACAAGTACATCCCATCAACGAACCTACCTAGTGATGATATAATTGAAAAAGGAAGCTTTGAGAAGAACTTCAACACTATGCTTTGTGAAAAGGAATAATAGAAAAAGGAATACACTACCCAAAATTTCAAGGTGAATACCATTGAATGGTATACAGATGATTCTTAACCACGAGGGTCCGGAGCTGTAGTATACGGGGCAAGAACCAAGTGTACACTATCGTAAGGCATCCAGAAGACGCTGAACAACAAAGAAATCGCACTGTGCGCTTTCCTAGACATATCTGGGGCCTTTGACAACACGACACACGTGTCTGTCAAAGAGGCAGCGAGGAGTGAACTGTACCATCATGTATGAGGTGTTGACGACGAGGACAGCTGAGACATTGGCGGTCGATCAGACCATCTCTGTCAAAACCACTCGCGGAACACCTCAAGGAGGAGTAATATCTCCCCTCCTTTGGAGTCTGGTAGTGGATGAACTACTGCACAGGCTAACGGAGCTTGGCTTCGAATGTATAGGCTATGCCGATGACTATTAATAAGAGGTAAATTTGAGGGTTCCCTCTGTGATCTGTTGCAGAGGAGCCTCAAAATTATCGAGCAGTGATGCTTGTCAGTGGGGCTCAACATCAACCCAGCCAAGACCACAGTGGTTCCCTTTACCCGGAAAATACACCTTTCAGCCATGAAGCCAATCTCGGTGAATGGAGATAACGTAGAATGAAACTATGAAGTCAAATATCTGGGAATTACCCTAGACATTCAGCTTCTATGGAACAAGCATGTTTAAAATACTGCTAGTAAAGCGACAAGAGCTCTAATGGCGTGCAGAAACCTATCCGGTAAAACCTGGGGCTGTAACCCTAAAATACTGCGATGGATGTATGTCATGATTGTGAGACCAATAATAACTTATGGGGCAGTAGTCTGGTCTGCTAAGACAGGGCAAACAAGCACGAGGAAAATACTCGACAAGATACAAAGGCTTGCCTGCGTTTGCATCACTGGAGCTATGAGAACGTGCCCGACAAGAGCACTTGAGGTCATCACAGATCTCACTCCATTACATCTAGTGATCAACAGGGTAGCCCATGAGGCTATCCTTAGAATATCTAGGGAAGGTACAGGAAATGAAAGAATTAAAAGTCAAGGAGCATGGTCCTCTCTGAACAAGTACATCTCATCAGCGAACCTGCCTAGTGATGTTATAATTAAAAAAAGTAAGCATTGAGAAGAACTTCAACACTATGCTATGTAAAGAGGAAGAATGGGAATAGGAATACACTACCCAAAACTTCAAAGTGAATACCATTAAATGGTATACAGATTGTTCTAAAACCTCGATGAGGGCCGACGCTGGAGTATACGGGGCAAGAACCAAGTGTACACTATACTCGAGTGCCTTTCAGGCAGAAATACTTGCAATCAAAAGATGCATAGATATAAACCTGGAAAGAAACTATCAAGGGTGCGGCATTGTGATCTACTCGGATAGTCAAGCTGCTGTCAAAGCACTGAACTCCTACATCATTGACTCAAAGCTGATATGGGAGTTCCGGAGGAAACTTAATGAAGTAGGCAAGAAAAATAAGGTCTCTTTAGTCTGGGTTCCTGGTCACTCAGGAATCAAAGGAAACGAAGAGGCCAATACACTTGCCAGAAAGGGAGCACAAACGCCACTTACTAGCCCAGAACCTTTCTGTGGCATAGGTTAACGCACCTATAAGAAAGAGTTTCTGGATAGGGAAGAGACTGAAAGAGAAGCGCTCTGGAGGAACCTTCCGGGAATGGATCACTCTAAAAGGTTCATTCGGAACTTCGAAAGTTCAAGATCCAAAAAGTATTTGGATCTCAGTAAGAACAAGTTACGCCTACTCACTGGCTTCCTCACAGGACACTGTCGCCTAAGGAAGCATATGATGAGAATGAGCTTAACAGAAACAGACGAGTGTAGATTCTGTGGTGAAGAGGAGGAGACTTCTGTTCACCTGGTTACAGAATGCCTCGGCATTGCAAACCAGCGCAAAGGATGTCTTGGACAAGAGAATTACAAGAGGAATGAGGATCTAACCTCCTTGAAGCCCTCTCAGATACTGAAGTTCATTGGAGCTCTGGAGCTAGAGGGCGAGCTGTAGGTAGCGCATTTCCGAATACGGCTCTGATGGGGGGCACAATAGACCTTGAGGTCGCAGTGGAACGTAACCCACTTCCTAACCATAAACTATAAACTATCGTAAGCCTTCTACTCGAGTGTTTTTCAGGAAATACTTGCAATCAAAAGATGCATAGATATAAACCCTGGAAGTACTTATCAAGGGTGTGACATTGTGATCCATTTTGATAGTCAAGTTACTATCAAAGCAGTGAACACCTGTATCTGTTGAGGGATTGCCGGAGGAAACTTAATGGAGTATGCAAGAACAACAAGGTCTCTCTAGTCTGGGTTCCTGGTTACTCAGGAATCAAAGGAAACGAGGAGGCCAATATACTTGCCAGAAAGTTAGCACAAACGCCACTTACTGACCCAGAATCTTTCTGTGCTATAGGTAAATGCACCTATGAAAAAGAGTAATTGGAGAAGAAGGAGACTGAAAGAGAAGCTCTTTAGAGGAATCTTCCAGGAATTCCAGAATTCCTTCGGAACTCTTGAAGTTGAAGATCCAAGAATTATTCGCTTCCTCATTGGATTCCTTACAGGACATTGTCGCCTCAAAGCATATGATGAGGATAGGGCTTAACCGAAACAGACAAGTGTAGATTCTGTGGGAAAGAGGCGGAAACTCCTGTTCACCTGGTTACAGAATCCATTTCAAGCCAGCGCAAAGAATGTCTTGTTCAAGAGAATTACAGGAGGAACGAGGATTCAACCTCCTCGAAGCTCTCTCAGATACTTGAGTTCATTGAAGCTCTGGACCTGTAGGTAGCGCATTTGCTAAAACAGCTCTAATGGGCACAATAGACGTTGAGGTTGCAGTGAAATGTAACCCCCTTACCTAACTTTAACTATAACTAGTCTCCTCACCAGCTATTTCGAAGTACCACCTACAGAACACAGCCAAAGAGAGCTCAATTCTTTGTAGGTTATGTAAATGCGAAACATTGACACAGAAAAGACTTGCGCGGTTGAAAGACTAGGAGCTTTTACCCGCAAAAATCAGATGCGAGTATCCTAGGGAAATCATCGTCTTCGATAAAGAAGTAGATTCCCTGACTCGGTGAAGAAAGGCTCCTTGGAGGCGAAACGTCGTAGACCTCTAATCTTAATCTAATCCTTATGGTTCATAACAACGGAACAGCCAATTCGCATACCTACATAACTACGGACAGCTAGGCCACGCTTTAAGTCCCTGGAATCACACAGTGAGGTATCTCTGCTGACATTGGAATACCGTTATACCATAAAGGTACTAATACTACTTTGGGTACCGGGGCATTGGGGTATTGAAGGAAATTCGGGGTATTGAAGGAAATTGGAGGTATTTAAGGAAATGAAAGATCCGATTAACTTTCGAGAAGAGCATCAAGGTTAACACCTGAGTCTTTCCGTGTTCTGGGTATATATCAATATTAGGCAGCGGTCCAACAATAGGAGTTGGATAACAGAATAACACACTGGAGGAACACTCCTGGATTTGCTCAGGCGAGCAAATTGATGTTTCTTTCACCGACCTATACCAAAAAGCTCCTGAAGCATCCACGAGCTGGGCTTCGGGCAATGGTGGGACTACTGTCGGGTCACTGTCGGTAGAAATACCTTTTGGACCACATGAGAAAATCGGTAGATAAAGATAAAGATTATACACTTTGAAGTAATTGAATTGCTTCATTTCCCACATCCTAGTAATATCAACGTAATTCCAACAAATTTCCCCCTTTTCCTTCCATTAATTCAATTCAAACATGTTAGCATCATTCACAGTGAAGCAATCAAGTTAATCCACAGACGGAATAATTAAATATGAAGGAAATATTATATCATCAACCTCATAAAGTGGAATGTTTCTGACATAAAACGGTGATACTAAAGTGGTATTTGGAATAAGCACCTCAATTTGAATGTTCTTAATTAACTCTGATGCAGCCAGATATATTTACTCTGGGAACAAACAAAAGGCTCCATAGCTTACACGAACCTGAAAGTGGTTTGGTGATTTTACTTGTATTGTGATACAAGTTAGTTTATGGAATAAATTCCATCTTGAACTCATACCATTGACCCAACCCTCAAGAGAAAAGGTGATCACAAGGCTCGAGTAGTAATCAGTTCAAATTAGTATTCAAATAATTTCGTTTGTGGATTTTTGAAAACATTTTTTATTTTCATAGTATAACCTAGTATTTGTTTTCCATTTCAACATATTTATTTATATGACTGTATTTTATTTCACTGTTTTTCGATGGTTAACCACAAATTATATATCTTGAATTGATGTGGCTGAAACGTGATGTAAATCCATAACCTGCTAACAATTTACTTATTCTTTAGGTAACGATTTTCTGAATGACATTTTTTCCGCTGAATATCTCACCTTGTATTATCGTATCATGATCAGTAGGGCACCAACTGTTGCCTTAGGCACTTTTACAAAAAGTGTGGTACTTACCGCACGTCGGTTTAAGAGGAGGACCGCACGACACAACGCGGTGTGGCGTAACCAACAACGCCATCTTCTGGACGTGCGGAGAGCCGCCACAAAACCATTCGAAATCGAATTTCACAGAATGATGATAAGCAGTGAATACTAATACGAGGGTTGCCTTTTATATTTCGGGAATGGAGAACCCTTGTGTTGCAATCTGGAAACTGACCACTCTATCGTAAAGTTAGACTTTTTTTGAGCGCTCGTACTACTTACACGAGTGCTATATCATTTCGTCAGGATGTATGTTTTTTTCGAATTTTGAGCCGAAAATGGTCTCAATCGACTATGTTCGACTCACTGATGACGAATCCGTCGGAAAATTCGAGTCTGTCTGTCCGGCCGTCCGGCCGTAAGCACGATTACTCTCGAACGGAACAACCTAGAGACTTGAAATTCTCAGTGTGGGTTCAGTTCCCAAATGCCTCGGTTGAGTTCGTTAATGGGTCACATTCTATCAGGGGTTCCGTGAATATGGCCGTTCAAAGTTTTGTTCCCCTCATTACTTGAAAACTACAGATTTCATCCAGATGAAATTTTGCACTTGAATGGAAAATGAGGTGCTCAAGCTACATGTGGAATTTTGATCAGATCGCATGACCAGAACCACAGAAATCATAGAAAATTGTAACTTTTGAACGGAAACGCCTAGGGACTCGAAATTTTCATGATAGGTGTGGATCTCGAATGTCGTGATCACGTTTATCTATGGGAAAAATTAAACTAGGAGTTCCGTAAATATAGTCGTTTGAAATTTAGTTTTCTTGATAATTTCAAAACCACAGATTCGATCGTGACGAAATTTTGTATATTGATGGAGAATAATATATTCAAGCTACATTTCTCCAGATCGCATTACCAGAACTATAGAAACCATAAAAAACCATAACTTTCGAACGGAAAGGCCTAGGGACTCGAAATTTTCAGGATAGGTGTGGATCTGAAATGTCGCGTTCAAGTTTATCAATGAGCAGAATTGTATCATTCTGCTCACCCCTAGTATTAGGGGTTCCGTAAATACGGTCGTTTACATTTTGTTTTCTCGATAATTTTGGAACTACGGATTCGATCGAGATAAAATTTTGTAACTTAATCGAGAATGATATATTAAAGCTTCATTTTGTCCAGATCGCATGAACCATAGAAACCATTGAAAATTATAACTTCCGAAGGAAAAGTCCTAGGAACTAGGAAATTTTTAGGGTAGGTTAGGATCGCGAATGTTTCAGTCACGTTGATCAATGAGCAAAATTAGACTCGGGGTTCCGTAAATATGGCCGCTCAAAATATTTTTTTCCTGATAACTTCGAAACTACTGATTGGATTGGAATGAAATTCTGCACCCAGCTGAAAAATAATGTATTCAAACTACGTGCGAAATTTTGTCCAGATCGCATCACCAATACCATAGATACAGTAGAAAATTCTAGCGAATTATCGAAAAAAAATTGATCCGCTGAAGCACTGACATGAAGTCTGGAGTTTCGCCTAAGTTTGAGAATTTTTTTGACAGCTGTCGAAAATTCCTTCAATTGATTTCTAAAACTGAAAAATGCGAATCTACCTACAAGGTGGATGTACGAGCGCTCAAAAGCTCCTGACTTCACGGCAGTGCTTTTATAATTTTTACTTTTATTCTTGAGCTATGTGAATGTATACTAGGTAACAACTTTTTGGCCGCTTGTTTCAATGAACAAGACCGTTATAATTATGTTCAAATGTCTGTAATTTGCGAATTTTCAACCGCGAATGGTCTCAGATAGTTACGTTGAAGAATTCGTGGTCCAACTCAATTCTGTCCGACCGTCCGTTAACACGATAACTTTCGAAATAAGAGGCCTATAGTTGAAATTTTCAGGGTTGGTTCGAGGCCTGAGTACGCCGGCCGGTATACGTGAACACTATGACTATCGAAAGAAGATACCGAATTGGAAATTTGTAGTTGTGAGATAATGTGAAATTTTGTAACGATCGCATCCCTGAAAGATTTTTTCTTAGTTATTTTTTGAAACCTCGGTTTCTCAGAAACTATTCGCCGTGTCTTGCTAACATTTCGCACATACAAACTGCGGACTCTTTTAATACGATTTTCGATTACATAATACACCTAAAGTAAACTTTGAGATTCGCAGAGGCTGTAGGAAATAAATTCACTCGGACGATTCCTGAGGTTCCTTACCGAAAATAATGAAACAAAAAATTACGAAAAGCACTGCCGTGAAGGCAGGAGCTTTTGAGCGCTCGTACATGCACCTTGTAGGTAGATTCGCATTTTCCAGTTTTAGAAATCAATTGAAGGAATTTTTGACTGCTGTCAAAAAAATTCTGAAACTTAGGCGAAACTCCAGATTTCATGTCGGTGCTTCAGCTGATCAATTTTTTTCCGATAATTCGCTAGAATTTTCCACGGTATCTATGGTCTTGGTGATGCGATCTGGACAAAATTTTGCACGTAGTTTGAATACATTATTCCTGAGCTAGGTGCATAATTTCATTCCAATCCGATTGGTAGTTTCGAAACTATCAGGAAAAAAATATTTTGAACGGCCATAATTACGGAAACCCTAGTCTAATTTTGCTCATTGATGAACGTGACCGTGAAATTTGCGATCCAAACCCACCCAGAAAATTTCAAGTTCCTAGGCCTTTCCGTTCAAAAGTTAGAATTTTCTATGGTTTCTATGGTTCTGGTCATGCGATCTGGACAAAATATTGCTTCAATATATCATTCTCGATTGAAATACAAAATTTCATCTCGATCGAATCCGCAGTTTCGAATTGATCGAGAAAATAAAATTTCAAACGGCCGTATTTACGGAACCCCTTGTATAATGTTGCTCATAGATGAACGTGATCACGACATTCGAGATCCACACCTATCCTGAAAATTTCAAGTCCCTAGGCGTGTCCGTTCAAAAGTTACAATTTTCTATGGTTTCTATGGTTCTGGTCATGCGATCTGGACAAAATTTCACATGTAGCTTGAACACCTCATTTTCCATTTGAGTGCAAAATTTCATCTCGATCAAATCTGTAGTTTTCAAGTAATCAGGGCATATTTACGGAACCCCTGGTGGAATTTGGCCCATTAATGAACTTAACCGAGGCATTCGGGAACTGAACTCACACTCAAAATTTCAAGTCTCTAGGTTGATCCGTTCGAGAGTTATCGTGCTGACGGCCGGACGGACGGACGGACGGACGGACGGACGGCCGGACGGACAGACTCGAATTTTCCTACGGATTCGTCATCAGTGAGTCGAACATAGTCGATTGAGACCATTTTCGGCTCAAAATTCGAAAAATACAGACATCGTGACGAAATGATATAGCCCTCGTGTAAGTAGTACGAGCGCTCAAAAACTAGAAATTCTAGTTCAGAAGTTTTGGTAAAGAATGTTCACCTTCTTCAAATCGTTTCTTTTATAATAAAAACAATTGGTTAATAATTTTGTTTCGTTTTCAACCGTTTTTCAACCCCTTAGAAAATTCCTTCAGACTTTTTCATACTCAATGAAAACAATGAGGAATATGGAAATGAATGCAACGAACATGATTGATCTCCTTTCAACCGAAAATGAAAGAGATAACACATCGGCTCAAAAGTTTCCGGTCTACCAAAGAAAACACAATTTTTTGGGCCAAAAATCATTTCATTCATCATCATAGTTTCCTCCTAGAGTGACCTAGAGCGCTACAATCAGTCCAACGTCGCTTTAACATTTCGATACATTTTTGAGCGCTCGTACTACTTACACGAGGGCTATATAATTTCGTCACGATGTCTGTATTTTTCGAATTTTGAGCCGAAAATGGTCTCAATCGACTATGTTCGACTCACTGATGACGAATCCGTCGGAAAATTCGAGTCTGTCCGTCCGGCCGTCCGTAAGCACGATAACTCTCGAACGGAACAACCTAGAGACTTGAAATTTTTAGTGTGGGTTCAGTTCCCGAATGCCTCGGTTGAGTTCGTTAATGGGCCAAAATCCACCAGGGGTTCCGTAAATATGGCCGTTCAAGGTTTTGTTCTACTGATTACTTGAAAACTACAGATCGAGATGAAATTTTGCACTCAAATGAAGAATGAGGTGTTCAAGCTACATGTGAAATTTTGTCCAGATCACATAACCAGAACCATAGAAACCATAGAAAATTGTAACATTTGAACGGAAATGCCTAGGGACTTGAAATTTTCAAGATAGGTGTGGATCTCGAATGTCGTGATCACGTTCATCTATGAGCAAAATTATACTAGGGGTTCCGTATATATGGTCATTTGAAATTTAGTTTTCTTGATAATTTCGAAACTACGGATTCGATCGAGATGAAATTCTGTATTTTAATCGAGAATGATATATTAAAACAATATTTTGTCCAGATCGCATGACCAGAACCATAAAAACCATAGAAAATTGTAACTTTTGAACGGAAAGGCCTAAGAACTTCAGGATATGTTTGGATCGCGAATATCGCGGCCACGTTCATCAATGAGCAAAATTAGACTAGGGGTTCCGTAAATATGGCTGTTCAAAATATTTCTTTCCTGATAATTTCGAAACTACTGATTGGATTGGAATGAAATTTCGCACCTAGCTTAGGAATAATGTATTCAAACTACGTGCCAAATTTTGTCCAGATCGCACCACCAAGACCATAGATACCGTAGAAAATTCTAGCGAATTATCGAAAACAAAATTGGTCACCTAAAGCACTGACATGATACCTGGAGTTTCGCCTAAGTTTCAGAATTTTTTTGACAGCTGTCGAATATTCCTTCAATTGATTTCTAAAACTGGAAAATGCGAATCGACCTACAAGGTGCATGTACGAGCGCTCAAAAGCTCCTGCCTTGACGGCAGTGCTTTTTATAATTTTTTTTGAAGAAAGATTTATATTTTGCATCGAAATAGGCTTCAGTTTCGGCTATAACCTCTTCATTCAATCCAAATCTTTGTACGGCGACCATTTTTTTCAGGTCTGCGTACAGTTAGTAATCGCAGGGGCTGAATCTGGAGAATGGGGTGGACGCGAAAGCAGCTCAAAGCCAATTTCGTGCAATTTGGCCATGGTAGCCAACGATTTGTTACACTGTGCATTTTCATCGTGAAAGAGCACTTTTTGAGCGCTCGTACAACTTACACGAGGGCTATATCATTTCGTCACGATGTCTGTATTTTTCGAATTTTGAGCCGAAAATGGTCTCAATCGACTCACTGATGACGAATCCGTCGAAAAATTCGAGTCTGTCCGTCCGTCCGTCCGGCCGTCCGGCCGTCCGTCCGGCCGTATACACGATAACTCTCGAACGGAATGTCCTAGAAACTTGAAATTTTCAGGGTAGGTTCAGTTCCCGAATGGCTCGGTTAAGTTCGTTAATGGGCCAAATTCCACCAGGGGTTCCGTAAATATGGCCGTTCAAAGTTTTGTTTCCCTGATTACTTGAAAACTACAGATTTGATCGAGATGAAATTTTGCACTCAAATGAAAAATGAGGTGTTCAAGCTACATGTGAAATTTTGTCCAGATCGCATGACCAGAACCATAGAAACCATAGAAAATTGTAACTTTTGAACGGAAAGGCCTAGGGACTTGAAATTTTCAGGGTGGGTTTGGATCGCAAATTTCACGGTCATGTTCATCAATGAGCAAAATTGGACTAGGGGTTCCGTAAATATGGCCGTTCAAAATATTTTTTTCGTGATAGTTTCGAAACTACCGATCGGATTGGAATGAAATTATGCACCTAGCTCAGGAAAATGTGAATCTACCTACAAGGTGCATGTACGAGCGCTCAAAAGCTCCTGCCTTCACGGCAGTGCTTTTCGTAATTTTTTTTCTTCTTCATTTGTTGCCGTTTTTGGTTCATTTTCCTCCGAACGCACCAATAACGATATATAATATTCGCTATTGATTGCCACCTTCATGGTGGTCGATGACACGAACTTTTCCAGCCGACTGTTGAGCTTCTGGCAGTTTTGGACGTGGTTCGCCGGCTGCAGTCCACTCAGCTGTCTGACGATTTGACTCTGATGTGTAATGGTGGATCCATGTTTCATCCATAGTTACATACCGATGGAAAAAATCGTTTTTATTTCGACTAAACAGCTTCAAACAGCTCTAGGAATCATCGACACGTTTTTGTTCTTGGTCCACTGTGAGCAAACGCGACACCCACTTTGAAAACAGCATTGTCATGGACAAAGGTTCATGGAAAATAAATCCCACACGTTCCTTCGATATCTTCAGAGTGTCAGATGTCCCCTGCAACTTCGTTTTTCGAGTTGCCAATACGATTTTGTGGACCCTGATGTTTTTCGGTGTAACAACTACACTTTTGACCACCAGAGCGTGGTGCATCTTCAGTGGTTGTACGAGCACGTTTAAACTCTGCATACCAGTCGATGATGGTTAATTTACCTGTGGCAGAATTCGATTCATGTTCATCAAGCCATGCTTTTGCTTCGACGGTATTTTGTCCTATCAAACAGCAATATTTAATCAACACACGAAATTCTTTTTTCCCATTGTTTTGAAAATCTCGAAAGTAGCGTCACTTCAAGAGATGTAACTTGTAAAGTGATGATTGAAATTACATAAAATCTTCTAAAACTCATAAGGATTTTGTTTCTGTGCCGACACCTGTGGGTCAGACGGGGAACTTTTCAGTCGATGTGATAAAAGATGATCGATGAACTGAAAAGAAAAGTTTGTAATTGTTTCAAAAGTACGGAAGGGATTTGAAACATTTACATCTTCCTAGGGCCTCACTTTTGAAATAATCTCGTTTGAGACTTAAATACGTTCGAACAAAATTGTCTGGAAATAAGGAGGAGGCTTCTAATAAATTGTTTTCCAACTGGAACAATGTGGGTTCTTCCGCTGAAAATTCAACCAAGGGAGTATATTCCATAACCGGCAGAAAAAACCTACATATAGCATAGCAGAAAAGAATGATTGCTTGATAAATTAATTTTGCTAATACCAAGCTTTCGGAATGAGGCTAATCCAGCCACATTTTATACTGCAGATGAATTTTAGACCGAATTATTTCACTCCTTTCCCTCCCTATAAAACTAACGAATCCGAATGAAAATGTTCCCAATGTCGTACCACGAAATTCCGAAATTCAAATTGTGTTCAATTCGAATAAGCGCAACAACTTATTAAAATTATTGCTGCCGTTCAATGGCGTAAACCACGGCTTTTCTGGCGATATTTTCTCGGTCGGTGTTGTTCTGCCATTTCGGATATTGTTTTTTAATTCTTCGTATGTTGCGTACAACCAATTTCAGATGTTCGTTTTCTGTCGTTCTCCATGTTCATTCCGCTCATTTTCACTCTTTGTTATTTTTCGAAAAGAAAATGGTTTAGGAAACAATGAGAATCAGGTGGGCTGTATGGATATTCTAACCTAAACTGAGGAGGTTTTTTGGGAGTTCAATCAATTATGTGCACTGTAATTTTTTTGCCCTCAATATCCTCAATTTCCATTTTTTAGATGTTGTTGAAGCAACACTTCAACATTAGATGAAAAACTGATTCCAAGAAAAAAATTTTCAATGAAAAATTGATCAATTCTTGAGAGGTTGATGAAAATATCGTCTTATTCGACTGCCCATCGGTCATTTATGGTAAATTCAGAATTATTTGAAAATATTCGTTTTACGCCGACCACGAAGAAGTTCATACCTTCCATAAGTGCCCTCCATAATAATTCTCCCGTATTTCGCTAGTGCTCGCAATAAATTCGAGTTCACATGAACATCCATATATCCTGATGAACCTCATGCAGAACCAGGATAGAATCATCGATCTTGACGATGTGCCAAATATAATTTATGTTTCGTTGGCTCGAATCAAATCCGCTGTTCGACGTTCATAAAATCATTTCATCGTTCATTTTCATTATGCGTCAGATGAAATGTGTTCATGGGTTTTGGAAAAATTTATCGGTGTATGGTGATATGGATGGCTGGTATCGAAGTGTATTGCTTAGGACTGGGTTATAGTATAGGACTTCCCGACGGATATAATTTTTGGCATGTTATTCTCTTCTAACATTGTTCTTGTTTATTGTTTAGTACACTTTTGATTCAAATGAAAAACTTTAATTATCTCTATAAGGATATATTGAGAAAGTATGCCTTCCAGAATTATGTGTAGCAAAATTCCGATATCAGATAACTTGTGAAATACATTGAAAAATTCACATCCGATTGATTGTTCCAGAAGGAATAGAAGAAACCCAAAACAATATTTTGTGAAATGAAAACCTATAGCAAATGAGTACATCAAATTTTTTACCACTATTGGAAAAAAGTGGTCCTCCATTTAGGGGTGGAACGCATAGTCATCGAGTTAGGGGAAGGGGAATATTTTCTTCGTTTGGTGTTCAACATAGTGTCAGAATCAAATGCCCATTAAAAATTCAAAAGTTAAAATTGAAACATAAAATTTTGTTTTTGCATATTTTCATCACCTGTCGATTCTTTTCGAGGGCTCGGAAGGTTTTGAGGGACAAAACTCAAAAATGAGACACGCGGAATCAACTTTTTGAGCGCTCGTACTACTTACACGAGGGCTATATCATTTCGTCACGATGTCTGTATTTTTCGAATTTTGAGCCGAAAATGATCTCAAATGACTATGTTCGACTCACTGATGACGAATCCGTCGGAAAATTCGAGTCTGTCCGTCCGTCCGTCCGTCCGTATACACGATAAGTCTCGAACGGAATGTCCTAGAAACTTGAAATTTTCAGGGTAGGTTCGAATCTCGAATGCCGCGGTTGAGTTCGGTATTGGGCAAAATTCGCCGAGGGGTTCCGTAAATATGGCCGCTCGAAATTTTGTTTTCCTGATTTCTTTGAAACTACAGATTCGATCGAGATGAAATTTTGCACACTAATGGAAAATGAGGTGTTCAAGCTACATGTGAAATTTTGTCCAGATCGCATGACCAGAACCATAGAAACCATAGAAAATTGTAACTTTTGAACGGAAACACCTAGGGACTTGAAATTTTCAGGAAAGGTGTGGATCTCGATTGTCGTGATCACTTTCATCTATGAGCGAAATTATACCAGGGGTTCCGTGAATATGGTCGTTTGAAATTTAGTTTTCTCGATAATTTCCAAACTACAGATTCGATCGTGACGAAATTCTGTATACTAATGGAAAATGATATATTCAAGTTACATTTCTCTAGATCGCATGACCAGAACCATAAAAACCATAGAAAATCATAACTTTCGAACGGAAAGGCCTAGGGACTTGAAATTTTCAGGATTGGTGTAGATCTGAAATGTGGCGTTCACGTTTATCAATGAGCAGAATTATACAAGGGGTTCCGAACTACGGATTCGATCGAGATAAAATTTTGTATTTTAAACGAGAATGATATATTAAAGCAACATTTTGTCCAGATCGCATAACCAGAATCATAGAAACCATAGAAAATTATAACTTCCGAAGGGAAAGGCCTAAGAACTTGAAATTTTCAGGGTGGGTTTGGATTGCGAATTTCACGGTCACGTTCATCAATGAGCAAAATAAGACTAGGGGTTCCGTAAATATGGCCGTTCAAACTATTTTTTTCCTGATAGTTTCGAAACTACTGATCGGATTGGAATGAAATTTTGCACCTAGCTGAGGAATAATGTTTTCAAACAACGTGCAAAATTTTGTCCAGATCGCATCACCAAGACCATAGATACCGTAGAAAATTTTAGCGAATTATCGAAAAAAAATTGATCCGCTGAAGCACTGACATGAAGTCTGGAATTTCGCCAAAGTTTCAGAATTTTTTTGACAGCTGTCGAAAATTCTTTCAATTGATTTCTAAAACTGGAAAATGGAAAATCCACCTACAAGGTGCATGTACGAGCGCTCAAAAGCTCCTGCCTTCACGGCAGTGCTTTTCTGAATTTTTTTTTAATTGGCAGCGTTTCTTTCGCATTGATAATTAACGTTTACCATTTTGAGAAACGATCGTTCTCTATTCGCAAATAATAGATAACATTAATAGTGGAATCACGGATAATCCAAAACAATATTGCAGTCACGGAAAGGTGGTAAATACTAATTCTGAAACAGAGGGGACAGTTGCAGACCATAATGTACAAATTGGATTTTCAGGTCCCAGTGCTTATTTAGGACCGTCGCCGTCGCCCGCTCGAAGGGAATTTCGAGGATATTTATAAGAGTTTTTAGAGGTGATTCCTGTTCATGGCCGAACAACAGAGACATCTGTATTTATAACACACGGGGACTTCCGCCCAAACATATTGCAGGAAAAATTACACACTAAAATGGCAGATTATAGAAGATGTTCGAAATAATTTCGATTTGGATTCCAGAATCTTCAAATCGAAGGATGTTGAGAGCTCAATGAAAATTTTGAAAATTGCAGCCACAAATTTTTGCGCGCTTATATTTAAATTCTTCATGAGTGCAGTCACCCATCTAGGTACTTCGAAATTATCGGGAGGAAAAGTTTTTAATCGTATTCACCCATTTCCCACCTCCAAATAAGTTTATTTCGGGATATTTCCATCCGAAATTTAGATTTTTCCCGTATTTTTCAATAAAATTTCATCGAGAATTGGAAGTTGCGATAACACAATTTTCGATAATAAATAAAATGTGGACAAAAAATCGAATCTAGACATAAATCCGATTTGCGTATAATTACACCATTTATTCAATCGAGATAGGCTACTAATAAAATTAATTAGTGATTGTAATTTATCGGTGAGTGCACCGAAATAGTTGGCTCCACAAATTATTTACACATTGATGTTAAACTAATCGATAGTGACAGATTTCGTGCAACGATTCACAAATGCATGGATTCTCAAGTTATGTTTTAATCCGAATTTTTAGAGGTTCTATCCGATCCACTATTAGAGCTGCATGCAACACATACAACTTTGAATTCGCATGGAATGTTGATAAATCAAAATGGTTCTTCTTGGAAATGGACAAAAATTAACGGTGACAAAGAATATGCATGCACTCCATGAAAAATGTTGAAGAACGATATACAGGGTGATTCCAAATTCGACGTGAACCTTGAAGGACGTGTTAGTATGACTCATTTCCTCTCATTTGAGCCATATTTATTGATATCCAAAAATTAACAGTCTACCAGTTATTTGAGTTTTTGTGTTTTTCGAAAAACAACTCACCTTACTCCATCTTCTCATTTCCTAAAAAGTTTTCGTTAGAATGCAGGCACTAGTTTCGTTACAGCAGATTTCGATTTGAAATAATAGTAAATTATTTCACAAGGAGGAAAAGTGTCACTTTTCATGGCGAGCTTCTGTTTACCCGCCGAACGGAGTGAGGCGGGTAATTGAAAGCGAGCCATGAAAAGTCACTTCTCCTCCGAATGGAATATGTTATTTTATTTAAACGCTTTGAAATTCATTAAAATCTGGAGATTAGATTTATATTCACGAAAGTTTGCCCAGTTACGGTTGTCTGGCAAAATTAATTTTGATAGTTAATTACATTTTTCCCTACGGTGTAAGGAAATGTAATTCATCGTTGACATAGCAACCACTTTTCCTACGGTGGAGGAGAAGTAGAACTTTTCGATGATCCTGTCAGTCGAAATATTCTTTTATTGCAATCTAACTCAAAATTTCACTAAGAAATGTATTCATAAATTATGTTCGAAATTGTTTTCTTCATATACCAACTTTCAAATCATACGAATTCTTTTTCAACATCTATTACAGCATATTTTCACTTTTTTCATACATATCATATCCTTCTCTGATAAAAATAATCCGAAGTTATAATCAAACTTGCTCAACGTAGGAAAAATTGACGAAAAATGGAGTAAGGTGAGTTATTCTTCAAAATACACAAAAAATCGAATAACTCGTAAACTGTTCATTTTTGGATATCAATAAATATGGCTCAAATGGCAGCAAATGAGTCATACTAACATGTCCTTCAAGGTTCACGTCGAATTTAGAATCACGCTATATAAATGTATGCATTTTAATCTCAAAATGCCAGTGAGAGTATTTTCTGAGCGCTCGTACTACTTAGACGAGGGCTATATCATTTTGTCACGATGTCTGTATTTTTAGAATTTTGAGCCGAAAATGGTCTCAAACGACTATGTTCGACTCACTGATGACGAATCCGTCGAAAAATTCAAGTCTGTCCGTCCGTCCGGCCGTCCGTATACACGATAACTCTCGAACGGAATGTCCTAGAAACTTGAAATTTTCAGGGTAGGTTCGAATCTTGAATGCCGAGGTTGAGTTCGTTATTGGTCAAAATCCGTCTAAGGGTTCCGTAAATATGGGCGCTCGAAATTTTGTTTTCCTGATTACTTTGAAACTACGGATTCGATCGAGATGGAATTTTGCACCCTAATGGAAAATGAGGTGTTCAAGCTACATGCAAAATTTTGTTCAGCTCGCATCACCAGAACCATAGAAACCATAGAAAATTGTAACCTTTGGAAGGAAACGCCTAGGGACTTGAAATTTTCAGGATAGGTGTGGATCTCGATTGTCGTGATTACTTTTATTTATGAGCAAAATCATACAAGGGGTTCCGTAAATATGGTCGTTTGAAATTTAGTTTTCTTGAAAATTTCCAAACTACAGATTCGATCGTGCCGAAATTTTGTTTACTTATGGAGAATGATATATTCATGAATACATTTCTTTAGATCGCATGACCAGAACCATAGAAACCATAGAAAACCATAACTTTCGAACGGAAAGGCCTAGGGACTTGAAATTTTCAGAATAGGTGTAGATCTGAAATGTGGCGTTCACGTTTATCAATGAGCAGAATTATACTAGGGGTTCCGTAAATACGGTCGTTTGAAATTTTGTTTTCTCGATAATTTCGTAACTACAGATTTGATCGAGATAAAATTTTGTATTTTAAACGAGAATGACATATTAAAGCAACATTTTGTCCAGATCGCATAACCAGAACCATAGAAAATTATAACTTCCGAAGGAAAAGGCCTAGAAACTCGAAATATTCAGGGTGGTTTTGGATCGCAAATTTCACGGACACGTTCAACAATGAGCAAAATTAGACCAAGGGTTCCGTAAATATGGCCGTTCAAAATATTCTGTTCTTGATAATTTCGAAACTACCGATTTGATTGGAATGAAATTTTGCAACTAGCTGAGGAATAATGTATTCAAACTACGTGCGAAATTTTGTCTAGAACGCATCACCAAGACTATAGATACCGTAGAAAATTTTAGCGAATTATCGAAAAAAAAATTGGTCACCTAAAGCACTGACTTGAAGTTTTGATTATCGCCTCAGTTTGAAAATTTGTTTGATAGCTGTCAAAAATTTCCTCAATTGGTTTCCAAAACTGGAAAATTCGAATCTACCTACAAGGTGCATGTACGAGCGCTCAAAAGCTCCTGCCTTCACGGCAGTGCTTTTCGTAATTTTTTCATTGAATTTTCCATCTTCGTATGAATTTCGTTATTCACGAATAAATAAAGAAATTTAAAATAACTGATAAGTGGAAAAAAAAATTCATTATTTTGAAAAATATGGGTCTCTTGTTTCGAATATAATTTTTCAAAAGATTCTGATTAAATAAGAAAGTAACTTTTCGAAACCCAAATATCATCGCTCATCGCTCATCATAATCGCTCTCACTACCGACATCATCATCAAGATCTTCATCGCATAGTTATAGTTATAATGAAGTGACCATCACGTCCTAGATTATACATGCTGAATATTTTGGCTAGGACAGGTGGTGAAGAATTAGACTAAGCTGAACTAAGTGCCGACGTTTCGTCCGTATATTCGAACTTCTTCAAGGCTGTATACAAGAAAATACAAAAAAGTTATGGTTATAGTTAGGTTACATAGGGCGTTAGGTCTATTGTGTCCCCTATCAGAGCTGTTTTTGCAAATATGCTACTCACAGCTCGCCCGCCAACTCTAGAGCTCCAATGAACTCCAGTATCTGAAGGGGCTTCAAGGACGTTGAATCCTCGTTCCTCCTGTAACTATCTTGTCCAAGACATTCTTTGCGCAGGTTTGCAATGGCGTGGCATTCTGTAACCAGGGGAACAGGAGTGTCCTCCTCTTCCCCACAGAATCTACACTCGTCAGTTTCTGTTAAGCTCATTCTCATTATATGGTCTCATCATAAATGTTGAGGCGACACTGTCCTGTGAGGAATCCAGTGAGGAGGCGTAAATTATTCTTACTGAGATCCAAATACTTTTTGGATCTTGCACTCTTAAAGTTCCGAAGGAACTTTTTGGTTCGATCCATTCCGGAAAGATTCCTACAGAGTGCTTCTCTTTTAGTCTCTTGATTCTCCAAAAACTCTTTCTTATAGGTGTATTTGCCTATGCCGCAGAAAGTTTCTGGGCCAGTAAGTGGCGTTTGTGCTCCCTTTCTGGCATCTTCGTTTCCTTTGATTCCTGAGTGACTAGGAACCCAGACTAAAGAGACCTTGTTGTCCTTGCCTACTTCATTAAGTTTCCTCCGGCACTCCTATATCAGCTTTGAGTCGATGATACAGGAGTTTCGTGCTTTGATAGCAGCTTAAATATTAGAATGGATCATAATGTCACACTCTTGATATTTTCTTTGCAGGTTTATATCTTTGCCCCTTTCGTGGTTTTAGAACCATCTGCATACCATTTAATGGTATTCACTTTTGGGTAGTGTATTCCTTTTTCCATTCTTCTTTTTCACATAGCATAATGTTGTTGAAGTTCCTCCCAATCCTTACTTTTTTAATCACTTTTTTAATATCACTGGAAAGGACCAGTCTCCATGACTCTTAATTCTCTAGGTAATTATAAGTAGCCACTAAATAAAACAGGAAATGGCAGATAGTTTTTCAGATCTGAAGTTATTGAGAAGAATTTCTGTATTTTTCTAGTGATACGATTCTCACGAAACTCCACCAGAACTGAATAACTGTTTTTTCAGTTATTCGGATTTTTGTTTTCCATCAATTCCTAATTCATAGAATTAGACCGACGTTTCGGGAATGTGGTTTTCCTTTATCAAGGCACAATTTTGGTGTTATAAAAACTGATCAATAACTCGACTGTTGGAACGAACACAAATCTATCAAATTGCGTTTTAACCCTAGGAAATTCTTTCGTAAACAATCCAAACAACACACATTGTTCCAATTACAGTCATAAAACAAGAAAAATTGTTCCGGGTGTTGTTTGGGTAGCTTGTTTGCCACATCGAGTTTATCTTGCGCCAGTTGTACTAATGATGACATGTATTTTGAAACCGATCTACAGATGCAAAGGATGGACTTGATGTTGTATGAGGTTACGTGTATTGATTTGTTGGCTTGCTTTATTAGTCTATCTAGAACAATTTTTCTTGTTTTATGGCTGTAATTGAAAACTTCAGATAGACAACCAATATATATATTCTAACATACCTTGTGCCTGACATGTCACAGAATTCGTCAGGGCCACAACTCAAACTTGACCAAAATATCGTCCAAATACAAAATAACAGACAAAGATAAAACATCCGAATATTAAAATTATAGTCCTTATGCAGGTCCCCTATCTAAAAAGCAGTCATAACAATTATAAAGAGCACTGAGGTGTAGTCAGGATCTGTTGAGCGCTCGTTCATCCACCTTCTATTGAAAATTTTTGTGGTTGCTGTCAAAAAAATTACAGCAGTTCTTTGTCAATTATGCCGAATAAGCTGATACAGGAATATAAGGTTTATTTTTTCGTAAATTCGCTAGAATCTTCTACGGTTTCTATGTTATTGGTTATGCGATCTGGCAAAAATTTCGCAAGTAGTGTGAATACATTATTCTTCATGTATGTCCGATCGAATCAGAAGTTTCGAAATTATAAGGACAAAGATATTTTGAACGACCATATTTGCGGAACCCCTAGTCTCATTTTGCTCATTGATGAATGTGACATCGACATTCGAGATCCAAACCTACCCTGAAAATTTCAAGTCTCTAGGTTTTTCAGTTCGAAAGTTATAACTTTTTATGATTTTTTTTTGTTCTGGTCGAGCGATCTGGACGCATGTAGCTTGAACACGTCATTCTCAATCTGAGTCCACAAATTCATTTCGATCGAATCAGTGGTTTCGAAGAAGTCAGGAAAACAAAATTTCGGACGGCCATATTTACGGAACCCCCGGTCGAATTTTGCCAAATAACGAACTCAACCGCGGCATTCGAGATTTAAAACTACCCTGAAAATTTCAATTTTTCAGGTGGTTCCGTTCGGAGGCTATTGTGTCTAATAGAATGAAACCAAATTTCAAGTCCCTAGGCCTTTCCGTTCGAAAGTTATAATTTTCTATGGTTTATATGGCTGACCATGCGATCTGGACAAAATGTAGCTTGAATATATCATTCTCCATTAAAATACAAAATGTAGCCTCAACACGTCATTCTCCATCTGAGTGCAAAATTTCATCTCGATCGAATCAGTAGTTTCGAAATAATCAGGAGAACGAAATTTCGAACGGCCATATGTACGGAACCCCTGGTGAAATTATGTCAATTAACGAACTCAACTGCGGCATTCGGGAACTGAACCCACACTGAATATTTCAAGTGACCATTTTCGACTCAAAATTTGAAAAATACAGACATCGTGACGAAATGATATAGCCCTCGTGTAAGTAGAACGAGCGCTCAAAAACTGCCTAACCCGTTCACATTTTCTCTGAAATCCACTCTAGAATTTTTTCTAATGTTAATCATTTCTTTCTTCAAACGTAAGGGAGGAGGGAGCTGTCTGGTTTGGTCTTATGTTGTTCTTTTTGTCGCTTTTATGTTGTCCTACTCTTTTACCGAGGAGTTGTCTTAGTTGTCCCACATGATTTTGTACAATCTGGGCAAGGTATCTTATACACCAACTCTGAGCTTAGTTCTTGAGGTGTTTTATCCTTCAGATTATTGTAATATTTTTTCAACGAAACTTATATTCCGAGCCAGAAGACGGGCCTTGATACAATGTAAAGAGCCGCGACATCTGACAGGGAAATGCAATTCTTTTTATCAGTTCCTTCAAAAATATAGATTGCTACGTACTTGTCGTGTTTACAGACGGGTGGTTAGACAGAAGGGAATATTACTTCGAATTCTAGTCTAATCTAATCGTTTGACACCGTTCCCGGCTCAAAATTTTGAAATTACAGGCATTTGAGAACAATTATAATGCTCTTGATGCAGAAAATTTGCCATCGCGTTGTTAATTAATTGAAGTTGAGTTTGATACTGGGCAGGTTTTTATCGCAAGTCAAAGGGAAATCTTATGAATACCCACTCACTCGTTTTCGGCAAGAACAACTCTTCACTCTACAAGTGCAAGTGGTTTTGCTGGAAATCATTATGAATAAATGCTGAAGGATTTCCTTTATATCATGCAAGTATAAGCATATCTTTTCTTCATGAATTCTACCGAAAGTCACTAATGATCTGGTCTACACGTTTGATGATAAGTTCACCTTACGACAACGCTAGAGGGGTTATATGAAATAAAACGAACACAAATTTAATTCAGCAGAACTGAGGTAACAATTCTAGATTTACATTTGCATAGAAACACAGTTAATATTGTATACAAATACCCCTAGTCAATTCAAGTAATTCTCTTAATTTCATCATAAGAGGTTGATTTGAAACTCAAGGTCAATTAATCAATCAGTTTCTGGATACGAAAAACTCATAGTCAACCATCGAAAACAGTGAAATAACCTCATACAGCAAAAACAAACTGAAAAGGTTGTCTGGCTGATTTTACCTTAAAAAAATATGAACATGTTTCTTGTGTTATTATAACTTAGGGACGTGTTTGGAGCTGAGGACAAGAGCCACTCGGGCCACATGAAGGCTATCAAACAATCGGTCTTGGATGGAACCTCCAAGTGGTCCGCAAAGATAGTCATCACAGGTTTGTTGACGACAATATATTGAAGAGACCTAGAAATGGAGATTTGTCGATGTATATATTTATTTTTTTTGCAGAGGAGACTCTCGTCGAAGCGAGAACTGTGCATGCGCGACTTTTTTCGAAGTGTTATTCTTCGTTTCGATGGAGGGTCTCCATCAAAATGCAGAATGTGTAAATGCTGCTTTTGCTCTTATGAATATATAAACTGATACCTCATTCCTTATTCCTTCACTCTTCCAATATAATTCCTCACACTCGAAATGGAATACACGAAATATTAAATATACAGCGGATGTAATTATTGAATCATTTCTTCGTCTTCATTCAAAATAACCGAATTCATTCGTTATAAGAACTTCATGATAAAGTTCATGAGGAACTTCTATTATGATTGTATGAAATTTCTCAACTTCACTAATTTATTCATAGCTACCATTCACCTCAATGGTTCCTGGCAAATCTGGGTACAATCCATTTATTGTACACATTTGTGAAAGTCTATTCAAAAATTGCCTCAATTCTCTCGAGGAAACGAAGTTAGGTCCAATCGCCGAATAGCCCGAATATATGAAAAACGAAAGACAACAATACCACCTTCATCTCGACAACGACCATAATTTTAATTTTGGTATCGGGGGACCAAACTTCGCTCCATTCGAATCCAATAAGACTTTCGGAATAACAAGTTACGCAAGATTCACCGAGAAAATTGGATGTGATAATTCAATTCTTTGTTGAATTGGAAATTCTGCTTTGCGCCAACCCGAACCCGTAACTCACCAGTCTCCGGTATGTTGGTGGTTAAGGAGAATCTGGGGTCGTACGTGATTCCATTGTGTAAAGGTGAGAAATCTGTGTATGGGACTGGATTGCGATTCATGACGTGGAACCTTATTTATCTCTAACATCTCGATCTTGTTCGATGGTTGAGTTGGGATTGTTCTTTTTCGGTTTCATTTTCGTGAAAATTTATTTTGATGAGTATTCGGTGTGAGTTTCACTGAATGAAATTAATTGTTTTAACTTGGGGTCTCTGCAGAGATGTATTCTGGTGCCTATTCTGTTTTTACTAGATCTTAGAGATTTGACCAATGCTGAAGATGATAATGCTACTAGTACAATTAACTCGGAGCGAAATCTCATGGTCATGTCATGTCAGGAAAACAATACTTGAGCAATGCTCATTATTTCTACGAAACTTTGAACAAAATATAATGCAATGATTCGTTATGCAAGTTGAAGAAATTCATCATGAAACATTTTGTCGATTCGATGATGAATTCATCTGTTCATCTTCAAAATTAGAAATTATGACAGTCAGGCTACATTTAAAGCGCTGAGCTCTCATATCATTGGTTCTTAGATGGTTATGCAGTGTCGAAGAAAACTCAACGAAATAGGCAAAAATCTCAGGGACTGTTTAGTATGGGTTCCTGGTCACTCGAGGATTAAAGTAAATGAAGAGGCCAACACACTTGCCAGAAAGGAGCACAAACTCCTCACTGGATTCCACAGAGGGCATTGCGGCCTCTGAGAGCACCTCATGAGAATGGGTTTCAGGAGAACGAAGAAACAGAAACACTCTGGCGGAATCTTCCTGGGTTGGATCATTCCAAAAAGTTTCTTCGAAACTTTGATACTGCTTGTTCTAAGAAGTACCTGGATCTTAGCAAGAATATGCCACATTTCCTTAATGGATTCTTATCATGAAAATGAGTCTACCAGAAAACGACGAGTGCAGATTCTGTGGGGAGGTGGAAGAAACTCCGGATCACCTGGTGGCGAAATGCCTCGCCATCGCTAGCCAATACAAAAAATTCTTCGGGAACTGGAGGGAGAGCTGTAGACTACGTTATGGAAAGAACAACTCTAATGTAGGGCATAATAGAGCTTGATGTCGCAGTGCAACCCCCTTAATATCTTATTAAATCTAATCTTTTATGGATATCCCACTTTCCAACGTTTCGCTTTGATTACCTGGACCGTTTTGAGGACGGCTCTGGGGAGAGCTGGTCTTTGACAAATTCATCTTATGTCATCACCACGGAAATGAAACCGAAAAAACTGTGTATAATCAATAACATAGGATAGGTGGAAATAACATAGGAAAAACAAAACGTCCCCTAGAAGTCAGAGTCGGAGAACAACAAAAGACAAGACTCGCAGAGAGGGGAAAATCGAGAAGGGCTCAGCACTCCTGGGACGACAAAAACCTAATCAGCAAAGTGACAATGTTAGTTAAAACCAGCTGTCTTCAATTCCTAACTCAGTAGAATCTCTGTAAGGGAGGAGGATCAAGTCGTGAAATTTGTCATGTCCTGATTTTTCTCTCTCTTTTTTTTTGTTAAGTCGGGGGGAATCTTCAGGGACGTACTATCTCCGTAAACAGTGTGAGACTTCGTGTCACAACCTACTCTAACTAAACCTAACCTGCTGTTTCAGATTCCGGGAATTTATTACCTATTAACTTTTTGATTCTTCTTGTTTTGGCTCTTCTTGGTGGTATGTCATTCCCGATCTTTATCGTGTGATAATTGAATTACCTATGAATTAGAATTTCATAGAAGCTCTGGTTGACGCAATAGAACGAGTAGCCAGAATCAACTACAGAGAAGACGATGACAATGAAGACTTAGAAGAAGAAGTCGAAGGAAATGAAGAATTGATGTTGGAACCGCCGGAAGGCGATACCATCCCAAACCCAACAACACCAACGGAAATTTAAGAAATCATCAAGAAATTGAAAAACAGGAAAGCTCCAGGGAAAGACAAAGTAACAAACTTTATGTTACGGAAATTGCCCAGAAAAGGAATAGCAGCGCTTACCAATATAGCAAACGCAGTGATGAGAACAGAATATTATCCGGAAAGATGGAAAACAGCAGAAGTAATTGTGTTCAATAAACCAGGAAAAGATAGGAAATTCCCACAAAACTACAGGCCGATAAGTCTACTGTCAGCCTTTGGAAAAATTGTCGAAAGAGTTATTGCAGAAAGACTCAATGAAGAAACAGAAGCGCTGAATCTGATACCACCGGAACAATTTGGATTCACAAGAAATCACTCCACAGAACTTCAACTGTTAAGGATCACTGAATATGTCACTGAAGGATTTCAGAATAAACAAGCCACAGGATTAGTGCTATTAGATGTCGAGAGAGCCTTCGACCGAGTTTGGCATGAAGGACTTGCCTACAAGATGATGATGGCAGGCTACACCACACAAACCTGCAAGATAATAAGAAACTACCTGAGGAACAGGAATTTTTATGTCAAAATAGACGACACATTATCTACCACCAGACAAGTAGAAGCAGGAGTGCCCCAAGGATCAGTTCTAGGACCTCTGCTTTACAACATATATATCTACGATATTCCTAAGAACCCAAGGAATCTGCTAGCCCTTTATGCAGACGACACGGGAATAGCCTTCAGACATCGCCGACCAGATGACATACACAGAATACTGCAAGAAGCACTAGAAGATTTAGAAGAATGGTTCATTAAATGGAAAATTCAAATAAATAGCAAAAAGAGCCAAGCTATTCTACTACAGAAGCAGAGACTTGAAATTAATTCCTACCTACAGATAGATGGAGAAGAGATAAAATGGGAAAATGAAGTCAAATATCTAGGAGTAAAACTAGATAAAGGGCTTACATGGAAAAACCATATAAAATATGCAGTTGATAAAACAAACTCAGCAATGAGTAGACTTTACCCACTACTAGGAAGAAGAAGCCAAATGAACCAAAGCACGAAACTACGAATGATCAATTCAATTCCAAGACCCCAACTAACATATGGCTCGGCGGCATGGGGCAATGCAGCCAATAGCCATATAAAGAAGATTCAAGCAACAGAGAATAAACTGCTCAGAGCAGCAATGAATATGCCGTGGTTCGACGGAAACCAACAAATCCACAGAGACTTAGAATGGGAAACTGTCACAGATTTCCTAAAAAAGAAGGCCGAGAATATATTTGAAAAAGCAAGTCAACACCCAAATGATGAGCTAAGAAGACTAGTTGACTACAACCCCGCAGAAGATGTGGTTAGGATACCCACCTATCACAAAAGACCCAGAGATCAACTACGTAGAAACAGAAATTGAGTAATCTCAATTTAAATCATTCAGAAGAAGAGACTCCTATGAAATTCAAATTCATAGGTAACACAAGCATCACACGACAAAGATCGTGATAGAGATACGAACAAGAAGAGTCAAAAGGTTAGTAGGTAATAAATGCCCGGAATCTAAAACAGCAGGTTAGGTTTAGTTAGAGTAGGTCGTGCTTCACACGAAGTCTCACACTGTTCTATCTATCGGTTCAATCGGTTCGTCCATGAGGGTTCCCCCTGACTAAACAAAAAAAAAAAAAGCCCCATGCCGCCGAGCCATATATATGTTAGTTGGGATCTTGCAATTGACTTGATCATTAGTAGCTTCGTTCTTTGGTTCATTTGGCTCCTTCTTCCTAACAGTGGGTGAAGTATACTCATTGCTGTGTTTGTTTTATTCACTGCATAATTTATATGGTTTTTTCATGTGAGCCCTTTATCTAGTTTTACTCCTAGATATTTTACTTCATTTCCCCATTTCAGTAGTAGAAAAGCTTAGCTCTTCTTGCTATTTATCTGAATTTCCATTTAATGAATCATTCTTCTAAATCTTCTAGTACTTCTTGCAGTCTTCTGTGTATGACATCTTGTCGTCGATGTCTGAAGGCTATTCCCGTGTCGTCTGCCGAAAGGGCTAGCAGATTTCTTGGGTTTTTGGGAATATCGTAGATATATATGTTGTAGAGGAGAGGTCCTAGAACTGATCATTGGGGCAATCCTGCATTTTCTTTTCTGGTGGAAGATAATGTGACGTCTATTTTGACATAAAATTCCTGTTTCTCAGATAGTTTCTCATTATTTTGCAGGTTTTGGTTGTGTAGCCTGCCATCATCATCTTGTAGGCAAGTCCTTCGTGCCAAACTCGGTCGAAGGCTTTCTCCACATCTAATAGCACTAATCCTATGGCTTGTTTATCCTGAAATCCTTCACTGATCCTAAGCAGTTTAATTTATGTGGAATGATTTCTTCCGAATCCAAATTGTTCCAGAATCAGTGCTTCTGTTTCTTCATTGAGTCTTTCTGCAATGACTCTCTCAACAATCTTTTCAAGTGCTGACAGTAGACTTATCAGCCTGTAGTTTTGTGGGAATTTTCTATCTTTTCCTGGCTTATTAAACACAATTACTTCTGCTGTATTCCTTATTTTTGGATAGTATTTTGTTCTCACCACTGCGTTCGCTATATTTAATAGCGATGCTGGTTTTCCTCTCGTACTCCCGATTTCGATAGACTATTGAACAATATAAGAGGGCGTTGTCAAGTTCAGAATAATAACCAATACGTTATTCCAAGTCTATACCATGACATTGTCATGAGTTTTCTGAAAACTGAGAGGTTCTCCAAATTATTTTGTCATCTTTATTTTCCCAGAACCTTATCTAATATTATCTGAATATCCCTAAATTATGGTCATTCAATTGAACAGTTCTTCACCGACAAATTCCGTGAACCGGCAACAAACAAACATGGTTCTTTGAGTTCCCCTTTCATAAATCCCCTTTACAGTGAATTTCCCCTTTGTACTACGGAACACAATGATGACCCTCTTAATTGCCCACGTTAAGCACCTTCAAAATCCTTGTTCATTGTCGGCGCCATACAGTGATCTTGCAAAAGCCCGGCGTTCACTTGGCTTTCAAATATTCCCAGGCAGCTTCCTCTATTTCATAGCTCGACCATACCGAATCAACCTCTCGCAAAGAAGGACAGATGCAATACATGTGATTCAAACTTTGTATTAAGATTGATTCGATGCACATAACATCGGAAAAACCGGACTTCCAGTGGAAGTTCTGTTCTGGAAACGTATAATACGACAAAGAGAAAAAACTCGTCACATCAACCCGTAAATCTCGTCTGGTAACAATTCTCACATCGTGCTAGCTCCCCGCTAACAATGCCGTCGTAAAATCCCAGATGTGTGCGAAAACTCTCAAAAAACAGTAAATTTTCCCCTTGTTGATACCGACGGCGATCTCGCCATTTCATTCGACGCTGGCGTTCTGTGCCCCGTACCGCGGAAACTTCGACGTGAAAAATGCCGTCCGCATAAAAAGGCCGACCGGATGTGTGGACCGTAAAACTGAGTTAAATTTATGTCCGCTGGTCCCGGCTTCGGAGATGATCCCGTATCACCATCATTTACTGTTTGTGGGGAGGCGAATTTACCATGTGAGCCCGTGAATACAAGGGCGCCGATAATTTTATTCTCGTGAAGGCCAACGTAGATATACAGGTGTTCTTTAAGGCCAGCCTTTTTTTTACAGGTGCTAGAACTCATCAAAAGAGATCGGAAGTTGATCATATAAAATATTCAATTCTTCAAAGTGCAAAAAATCTTGGGCATCAATATCTCAATACAACTCTGGATCGTGTTATATCTCTGTTAGGAGATCTGCCATTAGTTACAGTGCCATATGCATTCCAGCAAGTAAATAGAGTGCTATTCTCTTCCAACACTTATTAGGAGATTTTCCTAAACGGTATAATTCTCAAAGTTCAAATCAAGGAAAGGAAAAATTACTAATTGAAAAGGTCCAATGAAAAAAAACTGAGGAAGTTCACAAACTCACAGATGAAATGGAAATGTTTACAGAGACTGTTCGAAATGGTCACCATCCGTTTGATGTGCGCAAAGTCTTGCCCGGCGTAATAACGAAACATTACGTACAGCAACTATCACATCAGTTAAACGATCATATTATCCAGTTGCTGCAGATAGATTTTTTTATTAATTTTTTTTTGGTTGCTGGTGCGGCCAAATCGAAAGATCTATTTCATCAAGAGGGTTTTGGCGGTGTTTCTGGATCTAGCTAAGGCCTTTGACACGGTGCGTCATTCTAAACTTCTTGATAGATTGGAAAATCTGGGTGTTAGGGGTGTTGGACTGAGTTTGTTTCGCAGTTATTTGGAAAACCGAACCCAGTGTGTTAAGGTCGGGAGTACATTGAGTTCACCATTGAAGGTGGATGTTGGTATACCGCAGGGAACCGTACTTGGTCCAATTCTTTTCTTGGTTTTCATTGACTGGTTGCTCCGTGCAGCCAATCTTGAAATTATTTCCTATGCTGATGATACCGTCATTTCTTTTGTTGGGAGCTCGTGGGAGGATGTTTATCAGAGGGCTGTGAATGGTCTGAGAACTGTTCATGCATTGCTCTCTTCATCCTCGTTAATTTTGAACATGCATAAAACAAGATTTCTTTCATTTTCCCTAAGAGTATCGGAACAACCTGAATACGAGTCATTAATTTTGCATGAAGATCATTGTAATCAGTTGGCCTGTCGGTGTGCTTCTGTGAAAAAAACTGAATCGATAAAGTATTTGGGGGTTCTTATCGACCAACACCTGAGATGGAACGAGCATACAGCTTACCTGGTAAAGCGGATACATAAACTTTACCATGTCTTTTATAATATACGCAGCATTCTGTCACGAGGGGAGTGTTTCCGGGTGTATGATGCTTTAGTTTTGTCCTTGTTGAGATATGGTATTGTCATGTGGGGTGGTGGTGGTGAAAGTAGCATGAGAGGTTTGGACATAGTGCAGAGGGCCATACTGAAAATAATATTAAAGGTGGGGAAAAGATTTGGAACTGAGGAACTATATTTAGAATTAAATATTAAGCAAGTCTATATATATGAAGCCCTACTTAATCAAATGAAAAGGAGAAAACAATTGGTTGAACATTTCAGCATTTCAGACAAGACAGGTTCTTAATAGAAATGTTGTTGTCCCATTGTTCCGTAGAAAACATTTGCAAGATAGCGTTCTGTACTATGGACCTAAATTTTATAATATCCTTCCCTTAGAATTGCGGGCATCGTTTAATGGAAAAAGTAAGGTATGTAGGAGACGTCTCCAAACATACATAAAATTGAATTCGAGTAGATTCGAGGCTGTCCTTTCTAGATAGTCTACTGTATTCTTAGATGCAGATTCTGGCTGGTGGTGTATTCTTTTTAATTGTTTTTTTTCTTCAAACCTATAGTAAGTCTTTCAAATATGTGTGAGAGTGTTCATCTTTAGTTTTTGCAGAGTGTGACAGTGTACAAGCTTGCTTAGACTGCGCATTCTGCAAGCAAACAAGTTCTTTTAGTTGTTATGTTTATATCCTTTATGATGAATAAATTGAAATTGAAATTGAAATTGAAATCTATCCTTTCTTGAGCTACAAGTCGCTATCCAGTTCTAGAATTATTCTAATGAACTCCAGTAGCTGCGTGGCTTAAGGGAGGATATGTCTCCATCCGATTTCGTGACCCGAGCATTCTTTGCGTTGGTTTTTCCAATGGAGAAGCAATCTGTTACCATGTGTTGCTTACTCCTCTCCACAAAACCTGCCTTCGTCGTTTTCTGCGAAATCTAATTTCACTAGATGCTTCCTGAGGAAAAGGCGTGGGAGATCCCGTTCTTCTCGCCTAGTTTGTTGAGTTCACCCAAGAACTCCCATACCATCTTTGAACTCATGACATTGGAGCTTTAGAGTGGATCGCTATGTCGCATCTCTGAAAGCTTTTTTCTTGATTAAAGATCTGAAATATGCAAGGGTAGGTACCTATTGCGTCTCAGTATTTCGTTCCAGGTCCGAATACTCATGATCCTGGTATTCTCTTCAAAAGCATTGGTGGTGAAACCCCTTCCTTTTTCTTTCTTTTTGTTCAACTTCAATTTCGAAACTAAATTTCTTCGTAGTTTCATCACTAGGAAGGGTCGCGAATGTTTGGTGTTTGGTCGGAGATGACTAGGCTCTCTCATGTGTTAATTATCCAGGATTTTCCTTGTGGTACATTGTTTTGTTTCATTATGCCAGCTTATCTCCATGTAGGGAAATAATGAGTCTTACAATCAGGACTTGCATCCAGAATGAAGATCATCCAAACGTATACATCGCCATTGAGAAAACTGCCATTTGCGTTTGGATTTTTCTGTTGTATCGCATCTAAGCAAGGGTGAATTTATGATATTCTCGAAATCCTGCTGCAAATTTTGCAATGACGACCATGTCTCTTTACTCCCCACCACGGCCATGAGCTTGTGAATGAGTGATGACCGTGGTACAGTAGGTTCTGATCGAGGTGAAAATGAGACAAGACATTGCAAATTCAATCGAAGTTGTTCTGACATCTCTTCATTGTGGGGGCTAGAGATTTGAAAATGGTTGCAATATGAGTGGCAAGTATGAGGGGACGCAGGCTTTTATTCCATTCACTAACCCTTCTGTGGATGCCAAAGTTCGAGCTTATGTGGAGTATATCCACCAACAGGATGATTGTTCCAGTTGACTTTCATGTCTAGTAGTATGAAAGAACTGGTTCACATTGAGGAAATTCGAGATCAGCATAATAGGGAATGAATGGAGCAGGGAAATAGTTTGGTTAGGGGGTTACATCCACTGCGACCTCATGGTCTATTGTGCTCTCCATAAGAGCTGTTTCGCAAATGCATCACCTACAGCTCGCGCTTCAGCTCCAGAGCTCAAATGAACAGTATCTGAGGGGGCTTCAAGGAGGTTTAATCCTCGTTCTTCCTGTGATTCTCTTGTCCCAGACATTCTTTGTGCTGGTTTTCAATGGCAAGACATTCTGTAGCCAGGTGGGCAGGAGTTTCCTCATCTTCTCCACTCGTCAGTTTTTGTTGAGCCCATTCTCATTGTATGCTTCCTAAGACGACAATGTCCTGTGAGGAAGCTAGTCAGGAGGCGTAACTTATTCTCACTGAGATCCAAATACTTTTTGGTTCTTGTTTTTTCAAAATTCCGAAGGAACTCTTTGGAGTTATCCGTGCCTGGAAG
Source organism: Aphidecta obliterata (assembly GCA_963966015.1). NCBI lineage: Eukaryota > Metazoa > Arthropoda > Insecta > Coleoptera > Coccinellidae > Aphidecta > Aphidecta obliterata. The sequence goes on along the minus strand of OZ014435.1, from coordinate 18,013,818 downwards.
ATTCCACCAAAGTGCTTCTCTTTCAGTATCTTTCTTCTCCAAAAACACTTTTTCATAGGTGCATTTGCCTATGCCACAAATAAGTTCTGGGCCAGCAAGTGGCGTTTGTGCTTCCTTTCTGGCAAGTGAATTGGCCTCTTCATTTCCTTCGATTCCTAAGTGACCAGGAACCCGGACTAGAGAGACCTTGTTGTTCTTGCCTACTTCATTAAGTTTCCTCCGGCAATCCCTTATCAGCTTTGAGTCGATGATACAGGAATCAGTGCTTTGATAGCAACTTAACTATCAGAATGGATCACAATGTCACACCCTTGATAAGTACTTCCCAGGTTTATCTTCTTCTGTATTTTTTGATTGCAAGTATTTCCTGAAAAACACTCGAGTAGAAGCCTTACGATAGTGTACACTTGGTTCTTACCCCGTATTCTACAGCTCCGGCTCCTTTCGTGGTTTAGAATCATCTGTATACCATTTAATGGTATTCACTTTGACATTTTGGGTAGTATATTCCCTTTTCTATTCTTCCTTTTCACATAGCATAGTGTTGAAGTTCTTCTCAATGCTTCCTTTTTCAATTATATCATTACTAGGCAGGTTCGCTGATGAAATGTATTTGTTCAGAGAGGACCAGGCGCCCTGACTTTTGATTCTTTTATTCCCTGTACCTTCCTTAGATATTCTAAGGATAGCCTCATGGGCTATTGATCACTAGATGTAAAAGAATGAGATCTGTGATGACCTCAAGTGCTCTTATCGGGCACGTTTTCATAGCTCCATTGATGAAAACACAGTCAAGCCTTGGTACCTTGTCGAGTATTTTTCTCGTGCTTGTATGCCCTGTCTCAGCAGTCCAGACTACTGCCCCATAAGTATATGGTTTCACAATCATGACGTACATCCATCACAGTATTTTAGAGCTACAACCCATGTTTTTTGCACCCCATTGAAGCCCTTGTTGCTTTACTAGCAATGTTTTCAACATGCTCATTCCATAGAAGCTTACTGTCTAGGGAAATTTCCAGATTTTTGACTTCAGAATTCCATTCTACTTTATCTCCAATCACCGAGATGGATTTCACAGCTGAAAGGTTCCTTTTCCGAGTAAAGAGAATTACTGTGGTCTTGGCTGGGTTGATGTTTAGCCCCACTGACAAACACCACTGCTCGATCATTTTGAGGCCCCTCTGTAACAAATCACAGAGGAAACCCTCAAATTTACCTCTTACTATTAGGACTATGTCATCGGCATAGCCTATACATTCGGAGACAAGCTCCGTTAGCCTGTGCAGTAGTTTATCCACTACCAGACTCCAAAGGAGGGGAGATATTACTCCTCCTTGAGGTGTTCCGCGAGTGGTTTTGACAAAGATGGTTTGATCGACCACCAGTGTCTCGGCTCTCATAATTGATGTTTCAGATGTATGCTCAGGATGGGTTGGATTCTCCCTGACAGGTTTCCCTAGCAGTGGCATAAACTCAAGTTTCATATAATAGTCTTGATTGACCTATAGAAAACCAGGAACTTAGATACAAAATTCCAATTATTGTAAACTTTGAACAACTGAATTCGCCGAATTGAGCGAAAAACTCCAAATACTCAATGTACCACAATGTGTACATATATTTTAAATTCAATGCGTGCCGCGTGGAATGATTTGAGTCTTGCTAACCCTGTAAAGTTTCACCATCATGAAATACGAAAGTTGAGAAGGAAAAAATAGTATAATGGAAATGAATCAAGATATTCAAGGGTTATTAAAATTCACAGAGACATTTCAAATTATGTTCAAAAGCAAAAAAAATTGAGAACAGAAACAAGTTTCCCCTCAAATTTCTTCGAGTAAAAAATTCAGCCCAAAATTTTAGTTCGGATTGATAATCGAATCCAATAAAAAAATCTAAGAGATGAAGCACACAAAGTTTATTACCTACATGATTCTAATAAGGGAGAAAATGATTTGTTAACTTACCCTCAAAAGTCGTCGAGAATGTAGATTAACGTCTCGAATTCTTCGACGAACTGTTTCAATCGAAACCAAAACACCAGATGCCTTCAAAAGCCGTGATTTGACAAGTACTCGAAGGCTCTCTACGGGTAGACACAGTCAGAAACCGATCTTGTGTAAGAGTGGTAAATCATCGGCGTCATCTTCTCGGTCTTTCCACGTTTAGAATTTCTCGATAGCGATGGAGAACAAGCCGGGAAACTACGCTTTCACTAACTTGAAAGAAATTCGCAACATCTCCCTGATTATGTCCTGCATCGACCATACCAATTTTCAGCTTCACTCGCACTAAATTTACGTCTAGGCATTATTGCAAAACAAAATTTGAGTTTTTCAATCAAAGTAGATTGTATGAACGTAAAACAATAACGGATGCAAAATTCTTAAAAACGCAAACGACAAGAACTTACCTGAAACGGAGAAAGTCATAAAACGATGACCAAAAAAACCATTCACATATTATAAGAGAGTCTATATTTGATTTCCCATAAATGAATATTTTGGGCACAAGAATCGGCCACTTTTGGAAGGGTCACAAAATTCCTGAAGTTTTGTGGAACAGTATAATTGATCGAAAAAAAATGTATTCGTTCATCGCATCACTCACTAGCAACTATCGGCGAAATTCAATCTGCTGAATTAACCATCAAGCAACATAAAAACGTAATGGAATACTTACATTTGTTTTTTGGTATACATCGACCAATTTGGAATATTCAATGAGACGCAGCATCATCCACCGACGTAATACACATGTACATCTAGTCCCTGCGAACGAGAACACATCAATTTGCCCCCAAACGATGCTACTGGCATATTCGAGAGCAATAAATCATAGACGGTCGTGTAGCGAATATGGGTGACATAAATCGTATTACGATCGCACCATTATTTCGCACGGATCGCATAACTTACCCCTAAATTTAGGTTGGATTGAAATCCACCGAATGCAGAATTCATGGATGTATCGTCATCGAACTTATGGATATTGATGTTGTGACGCTTTACTTCGAAGAAGCTGTAGTAAAAATATAACTTTTCAATGTTCCTTAAATCGCCGAATAACTTAAATCCGGAGGTAACTTAATCTCTCTATTACCGTACAATCGCAACCAATAGAAATATCTGTTTGTGTATCCTGAACCCATACCGTGCAGTAACTTTTAACTCCTGAAAGTTGGCACTAATTACAATCCCGCGCGGGATTCGATAAATTTCAACAATACCAACTTCCGCTCTCCACTGCGCTAAAGGACCCAAAGGAGAAAGCATCTTAATGGCAACCGTAGATCTTCACATGTGTACACTTTGTTTTGTGCGTCGAAATTGCCAATTGTCGAACCTTCCCGTTGGACCGCAGTTACAAACTTTACGATATACTTGGGAATAGGATTTGGGAGGAAGGGGGTGTTGAGTGTTTGCATATACTCAATAGAATTCGTCGTGTCGTCAACAGCTATGAGATGTATGGAAACTTTTATGTTGTTCCAGAAATGCATGGCACTTTTAGTTCGAATTCCTTTCAATACAACGTATTCATGAAGGAAAATGTGACTTTGGATGTGATTTTTTCGTTGCTTCACAAATATATATCATTCAAATTTTTATTTGTTGGATAAAATCTAGACGGGTGGATACTTGCGCATAACCATAAATACAGGTAGATGAGTAATACTCTTGTAGTTGGTCGACAGGTCCTTTCGCTATAACGAAGGATGAACTCCTTCAAATATTTCCTAGGCGTGTACTTCTTTATGAAATTCTCGATTATATTTCAGAACAGGCTGTCCCAGAATGTGCGGACAAGCGGAAGTCTAGAGGTAGAGCACTCCATGAACTATTCGAATCTTCCCCTTATATCTTATACCATTTTGCTTATTGTTCAGTATACGTGGTTCAAGGTGAGGTTTCTTTTTGACAGGAGCTAGAACTCTTCAAGTCTTGTCCTGCGTAATAACGAATAGTTATATGTAGCAAATATCACATCAGTTTGCTCACGAATTATGTCACAAGCATTTTCAATGCGTTGTCTCAGTTTTTCTGCACTATTCAACTCACCACGTCCTATCCACCCATTTGTAAATACATATATTATTTGAGTAATCTTGAACATTTCCTTGATAGTGTGGAGGTGCTCCATCCAGTAACAACCACATTTTCTGCCAAATATTGGGAAGAATATCTTCAAATAAACCGGGCAAATTTTCCTGCAGAAAATAGAGAAAGTCTCAACCTGACAGTCGTGGTCGAAAAAAAATGGCCCAATACGCATACCACACACGAGTCCGATCCAGACATTCGAGGAAAATCTTTGCTGAAAACCTGTTTTTGCGACAGCGTAATGGTTTTCTGTTGATTACTAATAAGTATTGTGAAAATTGGTAACTCCATTTCTTGTGAAAGTGTCTGAGTCGGTAAAAAGATGTTGTTAAATGTTGGTTATTTAAAAGCCACAGGCAGAATTCTTTTCTTCGAGGATAATCTTCTGGTTGGAGTGCTTTAAGTCTCTGGAAATGGTAGGGGTAGAATCGTTCTTGTCTTAATGTCTTCTAAACTTTACTGTGGCTCACTCGGACGACTCAGGCTATAGATCTTGTACTAACTGTTGGTTGTTCCTCGGTTATTAATAGAATTCTCGATTTTTGTCATTTGAGATGTTACAGGCCTTCCAACATGTTCTGCCCGGGATTCTTCCAAAAATCAGTATATCTAAATATCTGCACCAAGTTTGTGAATATCCGCGAAGTTGGGTGATTTCTCAACGGAAATCTTTTCTGTACAACCAGCATGCCGCACTGGCATTCTTTTTGGATTCACCATAAATTAAAATGATATCAACAAACCAATATTTGAATCAACGTGCGGCATTTTTCAACAATTTTGCGAAATTCGGAAAACTCTCACGCTCTCTCAGATGATTTCCGGTAAACTGACCGCTCAGACCGCTGATGATAAACACATTTTACGGAAAATCGCAAACTAAAAAAGGTTTTTGAGTAGAAAAAACGGGCTCTCCGACATAACCAGAAACATCCCCTATTTCGAATTTCAAATGTATGAAAAAAAAAGTTCAGAAATGTCGATAACGACAAAAACCCTAAAAGTGGCCGCGAAACTGTTCATAAGGATATTTAACCGCAACATCTCGGGGGCCGCCGAGGGTCGATCTTTCAGCTCGAAGGACGTGAGGACTCAATAAACTATGTGGCGTTTCCTATTTTTCCACCGTTTTCGCAAGAATTCAATACGAACCTAAGTCGAATCCGGGCTGGGAATTCCTCAGATTCGCGGGTAACTTTGATTTCGAAATACTCGGTCCTGGTAAATATTTCGATGTTCTATTGCTTGTCAAAAAAAAGCTTCGCCTTTGAAAACAAATTTCTTCAATTTGATCAATTCTTCGAAGATCTAAGGAAAATACGAATCTCTACATGCATTAATCGCGTCAGAGTTGATAAGCGTCATGATATGACTAGTTTTTAGGCTTTTTCCCTGGACCTCAGTTATCTCATGGTAATTGTTAACTCCCACATGATTAATGCGCATAAAGATTCGTATTTTCCTCTTTATCTCATAATACAGATAAGAGACTTCGCTTTTCCTAAAGTATTTATGAAATTGAGTTGAATCATTCTTACGTTATACTTACATCTTGTTTCCCGCTAGTTGGTTACTGGGTCTTCTGCATCTGGCTGCTGACTGCTTTTATGAAAATCTACTCTGCTCTTCTTCTCATGAAAATTGTGATTGATTCCTAGTTGAAGTCTTGTGATGGTGTTTTTCTCCGGATCGGGAATATGGTCCATTATTTCTTTTCTAACTTTATTCGGCCGTCAATTGCAATGGGTTTTATAAGACCGCAATTCCTCATGACACCTACTATGAGCTTTTATACAGTTGGAAAAAATTTTTATTTCTCAATACCAAAAGCAGATATATTTAAATAATGGCACGGGACGAGGATCAAGCGAGGTGAGCAGGCAGCATGTCTAAAACACCACAAAGCGGTAAGCTCGGGTAAATGAAGAAAGCAATGATTAAGACGGTTAAATGCGAACAAGTGCGAATAACAAAATGACCAGTCCGAAATGGTCTAGAGTCTAGAGGTTTGGTAAATGGCATTTTCCCCTGACGTTGTACTGTCAAATCGGAATACGGCTCCGTCCAGACGGCGTCTAAGTACATATGCTGAGACGAAGGTCTAAAAGGAATTCGGGTCGGGGAAAAAAAATGAAGACATTTATGGTGGATGAGCCGGGATATGAAGTGGCGCACCCACCAAAACGAAACTCGAGACTTGGAAACGCAAATGAAGATGGTTATGGTGGAGGAGCTGGGATATAAAGTGGCGCATCCACCAAAACGAAACTCGAGTCTTGGAGAGACAAACAAAGGAGGTTGACTCCTTTCCTCAAGATAGGGAGTTCCGTTTAGTGGTCTGCCATAGGATCCAACCACAATAGGGAACCGTCGAAACGACCTCTTGAGGAACGGTGAAGTATTAACTCAACGATAACTCCACCCTCGAGATACTGCTAATTGTAGACAAAGAAAGCAATTGTGGCGGATGCACCGGGGTATAAGGTGGCGCATCCACCAAAATGAAACTCTAGTCTGGGAAAGATGAGTAAAGAAGATTTACCCATTTCCTTGAGATAGGGATTTCCGTTCCCTGGTCCCCCATAAGATCGAACCACGAACAGACTCCTCTTTAGGGACGGTGAAGTATTGATTCAAAAATAATTCTACCCTCGAGGTACGTTCAATGGTCGACCGAGACCATGACGATGATTTTAAGAAAATGAAATCTGGATTTTTGCTGTACAATGGTGGAACTCAGAAAGAATCACCAACGGTCCGAACGGGTAAAAAAAGGGGTCTTACCACCTATAAGACTTCCAACTTCACTACACATACCCAAGTTTCATGCACTTCGGGAACAAGAAAAAGAGAGAGTCGCTCTCTCGAATGTTCCACACGACCAACGCTGGTTATCGAACACCGTTCAGAATACTAGCGGAAAACTAAAACTTCGGAGTTAAATGAGACGCTCGGTTTTCCAAAAAACCTGTCGTCAACATGCAAAAAAAAACATTGTCGGGAGATAACATTCTCGCGGTGTCGTACCTACTGGGGTTCTTATGCATAGACTGAATTTCTAACTCGACTCGTTAAATCTTCTCGATATGGAAACAAGGAAATATTCGAATGAATATTCCAAATTGACGCAAATTGAAGCGGGTGACATACGTAACGAAATTCACTTCGTTACAGTATTTGTGAATTTTTCTGTTTCTGACAACCTGAGTTGACCAAATCATTTCATCATACTTATTGTATGGAATCTATATAATATTTGTTTGTGAGTGACCTCAACTCCAATAGTTCGAGAACATCATAACGACAAATCAGCGTTGAACCTGACTAGAATATTAGCTTTTTATTCCCTATAAAATGCAATAAAAATCTCTTCTTGACAATTCCATTCATTACCCATTTCCAGAAGCGAAATACCTCTGAATCGGTATATCTTTCTCCTGTCTCACCATCGGCTCCGGAGATTCATTATTTCCCGGTTTCGCCAGTAACATCCTTTATTGAATACTGGCAGAATTTGAAATATTTCTTAATGAATTCCTTTCATGGTTAACTGAAATTAAGAGCGCGCTTCATAAGAAATTCCCTCCATGTTAGAACCACAACAAAGCGCACTATCTCGCTCGTGGAGGTCCCCTTGACCTCCGCTGAACCGTCGAACAATAAACAAATACCGGGAGATTGTATTCAATGGAAAAATCTCGAACTGAAAAGACAGGGGTAATGTTGCTTTGTAATAGATGAAAAATTCTATTGGGGAGAGGAAAAAATGAAAAAGTCAGGAGCGTGTTTCTTTGTACCAAACTGGCATTCAGTGTTATAATGTACATTTCATTGAATGTTTATACAACATTTGAACTCTTTTCCTGGAGAAATGAGAATTGTGGTTGTGGTTTAAATCTAGTACGCGTCTGAAACGCTTCCTGCACATATGAAAAGCACACAATAATGTGAAGCTTCTTGTGTTCCAACTAAATCGTATGAACCTGAAGAAGGTAAGATTCGGAGAATAATAATTCAAGATTCTCTATACCACGTACAACTAGACACCATACTATAACCCAGAAACCAAAACCACCTAAAACCCAAAACCCCAACCTGAAATCAATTTCAAGCTCCCTCCTTGAACCTCCTGCCTGCTGTGCTCAGATGTGTTGTATTCGGTATTCTGTTGTTTCCGGTTCCTTCGACGCGCAGAACTACATTTTCTGTGGACCCAGACACACACATTGATTCAATAGAGCAAGCGGAGCAAATGACCATTGAAGGCACCTCCAAGTGGTCGTGCAAGATTGCTATTACAGGTATTGCTGGCTGCATTCTATCGGGAGGCTCTGACCATATTACAATCTATATCACCTATTGTCTTTGTTATTTTCCGCAAAGAACTCTTGTGCGAGTACATGCTCAATGCCAAACAACGTAGGTGAAATGGTATAAGATACCATGATTCTACTCAAATTTTTCATGAAAGAATCAACTTTATATGAGCTTGGTTTGTTCTTCTCGATATGGTGAATACTTCTGAATGGATCAGGTTGGTTTAGTTAATTAATGTTTTTAAAGTGAAATATGGAAAGATAAGGGTAATATTATCGAAACCAGAAGAAAAAAACATCAGAAAAATTCAATTATATAAATTTGAAAAAAACAACAAAAAAATTGTATCTCCTGGAATCTGCATGCTTCAAAATTTTTTATACCATTTCATAAAAATTTAGTGATAACCAGACAAATTCAAAAATATCGCACTATTTTATAGTTCAACTGATTTGATATGTACAAAATTCGCTTTGGGGACTTTATTCAACTAGTGTGAAGAAGTCCCTCATCAGGTATAGCATGCTGTAACATCTAGATGTACATATGTATACCCATGATATCACTCCATGAAACACCTGAATGATCAGACAATGGTTTAATTTTTATATATAGGGTGAGTAATGAGGAGCTGTACATTCTCCTGCTACATACAGGACATATTGAACCACCATCCTAAAATTCCTTATTAGTTTCGTCATATACAAGGTTATACAATTCGGAAAAAATTCTTCTGAATAATATTTGGCTCATTATCTAACTCAACGCATGTACTGAAACGATTGTCCCGAAGAAAAGCTGTGCTGGACAGTATTATGTCAAAGATAATATGATAAGCAGGACCAAAAATCAATCCATGTGAACCCCACAGAACACCAAATTCATCATTCGCAACTGTAAACTGGTTTCGGCTTTTTGAGTGATGAATTTAATGTTCTCTGGGGTAAAATAGGTAGATTTTTCGTTCTCTTCATCATAATATCTTCGACTTAATATTTTCTATCATAATTTTTCTTCGGGACAATTGTTTCAGTACAAAAATTCTTCTGTTAATAACTTTTCAACATCTTCGATTTGTCTTATTTTTCCATAGAATCTTATGTTACCACTTACAAATCAACCACTGCTTTCAGTATCGGAAATATCCTGGAGCATTCTGAGAAATATCTGTCGTTACATTCATAATATTATCAGAATGTTTACTCTGATTATCATTTTCGTTAACTGGAACATGAAATTTTTGGAATTCACGACACAATAAAAAATAAAGTATTCGGAATTTTCCTGAAATTTTCATTGGCTTTTGTCAGAAAACCATGAACTTTGTAGAAAAAACTGGAAGTCTCAAAGCAAATTTATTTGTTAATATTACCTACTTCCCATAGGTGACTTTATATCTCAATGTTCGAGTTTCTACATTTTCATAATTTACTGGGGTCATTACAGGTTGATAGGAGTTTTTTATAGGAAAAAGAAATCACCCAGAACATCTTTTTCAAATTACTGATTTAGGTGTCTAAGCGTTTACTTTCATTCCTTCAAAATAATTGTTTCAATGATTTGAATTTGAATGAATGAATTGAATTCTTTTGATTTTTTGAATGTACATTCAGACGTGTATGCACAAGACTTTCCTCGAACGTTTTTGAATGAAAATTCAATATTTTTCCGTGTAATTCAATCCATCCCAGGTGGATAATTCAAACTTACTTCGACAATTACTGGCGATGGAGAAGAAAAAAATTAAAATTTCTTTCAATGTCAAAAAGTTGTTTTCATTAGCCATCGATTTGTTAATTTGATTTCAATCCATAACCTTTCAAATATTTATACATGAACATATATCCGATTTGAAAAGCGATGGATTAAAATCAAATCAAGAGAGCGATTAGAGCAATTTTCTGTTATTGCAAGAGAACTGGAAGTAGTGTATACCCTTATGATTTTTTTCGACTGAAATGAAGGCAACAAAAAAACAAAAACTGAATTAAATAATAAACGGAAAAGGTTGAATGAAGAATAATTGAAAAATTCAAAGAAACACTGGCGTGCTCGTTCAAATTCTTCGCCAGTATGGTTACCCATCCAGGTACTTGGAAATGATCAAAAATATATCCAAATGCTTTGGAATTATCGGAAGGGGATGTTTCCCATTGCCAAATCTGTATATTTCAAGTGTAGGGGGAGAATCTTTTTTTCCTCCAAATCCGCTGCAAAAATATCAGAAAATGAATTTCATTGCATTATTTTTCAAGCTCGTTGAAAACTTACGAGGGTGCCATAAAAAAGTTGCAGGAAGATCTATTAAATCCTATCAACCTCATTTCAGACCCAAATGGGCTATTTTCTTCAAATTAAGAACATATGTTCTCTTGATTCTTGGAAGCTAACCAATTTGAATTACCTCAGGAGCTAGGAATTATTACTTACCTCTATTTATTGCCTACAATTTTCGACCCAATCAATGTCGTGAACTGAATTTCTAATAATGTATTCCTCTGTTGGTCAATGAAAATTTTCGATATGAAGGAAACAAAAGTATTTTTTGAGCCGATTTCGTATTTTTTTGTTACCGAAAGCATGATGTTCTATAACATGATGAGGACAATCGAAGGAAGCGTTGGAAAGGTATGAACAAAATGATGTTCTTACGAAACAAACGAATCATCCTGTATGTGAGGGTAAAGGACACTTTTTGATGGCTGTTTGATATTCCTATTGGGGACATCCATATGTGGTAGGGGTAATGTACAGTTCCCTATAGCTCATTCTCGTTTTCTTAGAAAATTGCGTTGAATTACTCCCGCAATTACACGGAATCATAAATTCATGACAGGATGCTGATTATCATTCAGTATTAAAACAGATTCGCTCGAATCGATTCTCCAAAAAAATGTCTGCCCTAAATGCATCCTCATATTCCTATAAAAATAAAATCAAAACAATATCATCGATCGATAATAGGATAATAGGGAAGAATAACAAGGTCTGTTTAGTATGGGTTCCTGGTCACGCGGGAATCAAAGGAAATGAAGAGGCCAACACACTTGCCAGAAAAGGCGCACAAACTCCTTCCATTGGCCAAGAACCTTTCTGTGGCATAAATAAATGTACCTACCAGAAAGAATTTCAGGAAGGATTAAACCGAAAGAGAGAGACAATCTGGCGGCATCTTCCTGGGTTGAACCATTCCAAAAAGTGCCTTCGAAACTTTGGTACTGGGAGATTTAAGGAGTATCTGAATGTTAGCAAAAATATGCTTCACCTCCTCGCTGGATTACTTTCTGGGCATTGTCGCCTTAGGAAGCATTTAATGACGATGGATCTAACAGAAAACGAGGAGTGCACAATCTGGGGGAAAAAGGAAAAAAGTCCGGATCACCTGGTGACGGTATGCCTCGTCAGCGCTAGCCAACGCAAATAAATGCTTCGGACAAGAGACTGGTAGACGTGAGGAAGTAAACGCCTTAAAGCCATCCCAGATACTGAAGGTCATTAGAACTGGGGCGAGCTATATGAGAACCGCTATGATGGAAGGCGCAATACACCTTAAGGTCGCAGTGCAATATAAACCCTTCTTCTTTCTGGAAGACAACAATATTCCTTCACCTGAATTCGACATTTGATCCCATGTTGATAGGGGATGATATTGATATTGAAAGAAAAATAGAACAATATTCGATGAAGTGGTCATATCGCAAAGAAATACTTTTCGAAAGCAAACATGTTTTTCTTCAAGGGAAATATTGAATAGTTCGAGAAGCTTGGATTGATTTTGAAGGAATCTGTGCTGGAAAAGTGGAAACAACTCCAGATAAGGGACCTGTTAATTCTTCTATAAACCATGAACTTTTTCACTTCTTATTGAATTGATTCGAGAGCCTCAAGGTGGCCAACCTTGGTTGGTGTATGGACCGAAATTCTAATACTCTTGTTGAATTTATGCAACAATCCATATCATTCATTGAATTGCACCATTCAGATTGGAACTGGAATCGTTTCTCCGTTTTCCGCTTCATAATGCAATTCTGGCTGGGTTTGGACCACTGCCAACTACACGTGGAATATTTGGATAATATAATTCCAAGGCGATATTCTTCCAACCACTATCGTTCAAATGTAGCTGAGAAAATTTATGCATAATTTCATTACCTGTTCTTCTTTCCTTTCCACTTTCTCCTCGTGATGAAAATGGGGTATTAAACTTAGGAGAGAACATTAACCTTAAAAATTCATAAAAAATTAGAGGCACGTTATGCTTCCTCCCATATTTCATGGCTTTTATGGAATCATTCCTTATCTGTAAACGACGTTACATATCTCTATTCAGGAAAATGCGTAGGATGAATACCTACATCTATCTGAAAATACCCACGAATTAAATCCTACCGAATATTGCAGCTTCCTCTCTCGAACAAAGAGAAAAGTTCGTCACAATCGATTGATACAAACCAAAGATCCATTCAGCAAAACAATCCATATCTTCAAGGACAAATCTAAAAGTATCATATGTATAATTCAAATTTGAACGAAATAAAATCATACATTTTACGATGTTGCTTGGCATTGTGCATCAGAACTACTACACTTGCTAAGTACCGAATGCCTTTCTTAAGCTTGAATGATTATTCTTCTACACCAAATAATAACACAACAAAAGGTACATAGGGAGAAAACGTTGGAAATCACTTCAAGAATTGGTCAACACTAAATAACACAAAACTCTTCTTTGTAGTTTGAGCTTTATCTATATCTGAAGCTTAAAATTTCAATCTATTGATGTACTGGATTTTGTACATTGCAAGAATTTCGAATCTTCTCTATCTTCTGATATTGGAAGGTGTATAAGCATGTCCCTACTAGCATGTCTCAATCTTGAAATTTAAAACGACAATAAAAAAAAAAGAACAAATTCATACGAACAAGAAACAATTTTTTCAGATGAATATGGTCTGAGATAAATGAAAAATGATGTGAAAATATTTATATTCTTGCAGAAAGTGACTCCCAATTATTTTATTCAATTTTTTTGCAATGAAAAATCAGGCTTTCATTTCGATAAAAAGATTCTGCATGTATTTTATTTAGATTTCAAGTAAATATGGAGTAAAGAAGATGATTCTCAACTTTATCTTTATTACAACTAAGTTGAATCTTGAAAAGGCTTCCATCGAAGTTATTCTCAAAAATGCAGAGTAAATTAATTTTTTTTCTACTCCAATATCCTTTTACAACATAAATTCATTCCTTTGTTGAATCCTCGATTGGTAAAAAATTCGTTTGTACCCCCTTGGGAATATGAAAAGAACAGTGAGGCAAAAAATCTCCTGAATACTCATTAAAATTTTAATTTCAAACCATATTCATTCGAATTGTGGAATTATCTCAATCAACTACTAAGGAGACCTAATGAATTTTAATTATCTCATCAGGAACTAACTCTTACCATGAGTTTATTTTTATTTGGTGAATTTTCGCACAAAACTCATAAGAGGTATATCAGAAAGGCTCAGTACTCAGCTGGTTATCGATAATAATTTAACGGGCCATTCGATGTGGAAAATATTTACTGGAAGCTTGCCCATAGAATGTAGCAATTGACCTGCCTGAAAGCCTACTTTTTCAGTAGACAACTCTACAGTTGGGAAGCACCTTACTAAGAACCGCTTACTTTTTTGACCTTCAACAGTAAACCACACCCTCTGTTCGAAGAACAGATTTTTATCTTCCACTTTATTACACTCTTCTGGGTGAAAAGCTGAAGAAGTAGATTTCGCATACTCTCTCAAAAGAAATCTCAAAAAGTCCACAGTTAGAGTCAATGAAGAATTCATATTAATAAATACTTATTTCCATTGAGAATTGATCAATTCGTTTTAGGAGAAATTATATTTCACAGATAAAATTGAATGCGAGTAATTTATTTCTTCAGTGTATCAACAGTTCCAAATTTTCAAATTCCAGTAGTACCTAATAGCTAGTTCTGAAAATTTTCTATTTATAGAACACCCCTAGATTCAAAAAAGTATTGATTAATCATTAATCTTGTGATACAGATTTTCATTTAGATATTTTGAGTGGAGATGTTTATGATTTTGTAACAAATCCGACTTTTATTCTTGAATGGTTTCGTTTGGCAATCCTTCAGTTCTTGAATATAAACTGGATCTTTGCTTCTTCATGATGTCAATTCGAAGACGCATTTTCTCCACTCTGTATCACTCGAAGTTTTGTATGGACTTTCAGTAGTATCTAGTTCAAATCCCAAGAATAACTTTAGTTTAATTCATATACTATGAAATTTTGTTATTCCTTTTATCAAACAGGATTGTTTAAGAGAAAAATTTGGAACAATTCTTCGATATATTGACATCACATGCACCAAAAAACACTCACCAAGTCGACATGATGGTTTTTTCTCACGATTTTACACTCTAGCACACATTTTCAACTTATTCACACAAATTTTTTTTCTTATACACGTAACATAAGCATTATACTCTACAAGATGAAACTTTTATGAAATAAAGGATTTGATTTAATCTTCTTCGGATATCAAGAAGCTCCATGAAGTGAACGTTAGATTGAATACAAAGAGACCCAGGGTTAAACCCTCAAACTTTCAGGATCGGTTTTTCAGGAAAAGTGAAAATTTATTTCTTTATAATGATGTGTCCTTACTCGTATCGTTTTCCAGATACAAACTGTCGATATTTGAAAAAAAAAATTTATGGATTCTTCATGAACATTTCGGCTGATTAACTTTGGCATAACTCAATTGTTGTCGAGATTGTGAACGGTTATTTACATCTGATTTTTGTTGAATTGAGTTATTTTATAATATCGAAAAAAAACCTTCATTTTCGCAAACAAGCATATATGCATTTAATGCATCAATTTTTCTTCATTGTTCAAAGATAATCGGACAAGCAGGACAACAAATCAATCCATGTTAATCCCCGAGAATATAAAATTCATCATTCGCAATTGTAGACCGGTTTCGACTTATCTTAGCAGTACAGCTAGCTATGATAAATTCAACTTGTGGGACGGAATGATATAAAACGAGCCGCAGCGCTGATCAGAGAATTTTCTCCACTAACGCCACCTGTCCGCTCCAACAGCAACCGTCCCCACTTCTCCGCAGGTTCATGGAAAGATTTCTTGTACCCTCAAAACCACAATCAACATGCGCGAACCTCGCGATAAATAATTGTCCCATGTGGAAGAACGGTTGAAGCTTCAACCTTTATTCGAGTCCGAATGAATTGACCATGAAAAATAATGATTTGTGGGCCTACTTGTCAGATTTTCTTTGAACAATTTTCCTCCGGAAAAATTGATTCGTTGTCACGAAAACGAACGTGATCAGAAGAAGACAGATCGAATCAAATCTTTTAACTGCATATTTTCCAAACGATTTCTTCGAAAACAATAATCGAAGAAAAAAAAATAATCAGATTACATGTAAACTCCTGGATTGCTGGTCTTCGAATAGAACACCAGGCACACAGGGTGAGTTTGACTGCGAATAAACCGGATACAATAATCGATTCAGAACCTTTGAATAAAAACATTCCGGCAACTCTTAACGAGTTGCCAAATCCGAAAGTTTCGCTTCATTGTCTTGCTTTTATCACTTTACCTCTTTCTTTTCCGATGCATGCGGTCGAAATTTTTGGTGCATGTTTCACAATGAAGGTTGATTTTCATGGGTTATTTTGATAAAAGTGATTGTTGCTAGTGAGTACTATCCTTCTTAACTTGCACTGTGCTTCTACACGAAAATTATATCCCCGAGTCAAGTTGTGGGAAAAAATGGACCGAAAGATTGTTGAACTTATGTTAATTTGTCCTTCTATTTTCATCACAATTGGAACACGAAACGGTTCAGTACCCTTTAATTTCATTGAATAAAAATTTTCTATCAATTTTCAGACCGATTTATCCCTGAAAATTCGCAGGAGATATAAAGTATATAGTTCATTAGAATTGCGAGGAATGTAGATTTCAAGAATGTTTAAAAAAACAAGCAGTCACCTAGATGAGGCCTATTGAACCAAACTACTTCGCAACTTTCCACTCCTTGTTAAACTCGAGAAGTTAATAGTTATCATTATGCACAACATTTCTATCGGCAAACAGATAAAATTTTTTATTTCGCGAATTGATATTCATTTTACCATTTTCACTTTCGAAAGCTTGTCCTGCAACGTAATTAGTTTACGGAGTGGAAAGTTGCGAATCAGTTTGGTGTGGAAAGCTCTTGGCCCGTAACGAAGAAACGAACATCTCATGTAAAAAATTAAGTGAATAAAGTTGGCTCCAATTATTCCGACACTGACTCGGCTCGGCTTTCGAAGCTCCTCTTATATTCTTCACGCCGACTCTTTTCCCGAGATAATTCGATAAAGGTGCAATTGAATGTTCCAGTTAAGTCTGCACAAGGTCTAATCGCCAAGGATAAGAGCGGGACTTCCGACCCCTATGTCACAGTTCAAGTTGGAAAAGTGAAAAAACGCACAAGGACAATGCCTCAGGAGCTGAATCCCGTCTGGGACGAGAAGTTTTACTTGTAAGTTTCCATTGAAATTGTTTTCACTTCACAGGACCCAAAAAAATATTTCGCTATTTCTTTTACTCATATCGTCTTATGTATTGTATGGAGATTGTTAGATCATTTGCAATGTTGGGATATCATTGAACGGTACTGAATAAAGGCGGACGATAATTAATGAAAATCCTAAATGAACTTGAGAAATAGTTTCTTGCATCAGTTCCCCATTCAAACCACAAATATGCCAGCTCAGATTTCCTGTTATTTATATAATACCAAGCAGAGTGTTTTACAACGTTTTCATAATTGCTCTCTTGAGTAATTGCTCGTTTGTCTGGAAAGTCATCGAGTTTACTGTATTGTATTTTATACTGTACTGTATTTTCCCCGAAAAATCCAACTGGTGGTCGGAAATAAAACAGAGTTAAACTTTCAAACTTCACCGGAACGAATAAATCTCACAACAAATTTATCAATTGTCAAATCAAGATTTGATTAGTTATCTAAGAAAAACAATTATCCAAGTAAGCATAATTTCCTTATGCTCCGCCACTGGGGGAGTGAAATCCTGCCCTTGTCCAAATCGTGTTGTTCACACTTAATAAAGTCGAGAATTCACTACGACACAGAACACACCCTCACTTTCTTTCGGCATTTTGATATTATTTTGTTCGCTTCTTAACACAACTGAATTCCCGACAGATTCCGTGTTATTTTTCTGAAAAATCTATTTGTACCTACTTCTCGAAAACTACTTTCTGTCTGATTCCCAAAAAATGTATTATCAGCTCGAACAAGTTGCCGAATTGCGTGTTCTTTCCCCTCAAAAGACTTTTTCCGTCCGACTCGCGCAAACCACTCCTGAGAGAGTCCCAGAAACCTTTTTGACCGACTCCTCATAAACCACTGGTGATAGAGTTCCAAAAACCCTTTCGGCCGAGTCGTGAACCAAACATCGGCAATTAATGGTCTGAAACCAATCACCTCTGACATTTCCGACAGTGGTGGTGGCTAGTGAAATTTTCCATCTGAGAAAGTAATTGAGTGCTTAATTCGAAAAATCGACGAAGTTATAAATCTCACAACGCTTCATTTTTTTGGTCATTAACCGTCCGTTAGGCAGTATATTTATGGGTCTTTTGAAACTCTTGAGTTTGGGTTATCAACATTTCAACGCTGGGCTTATAGACTAAACGAATAATTAACTCAATTCATTAATTCTTCACATTTCTAGGCGTTCTCATGACTTCGATTTTTTGAGCGCTCGTACTACTTACACGAGGGCTATATCATTTCGTCACGATGTCTGTTTTTTTCTGATTTTGAGCCGGAAATGGTCTCAATCGACAATGTTCGACTCACTGATGACGAATCCGTCGGAAAATTCGAGTCTGTCCGTCCGGCTGTCTGGCCGTCCGTAAGCACGATAACTCTCGAAAGGAACAACCTAGAGATCTGAAATTTTCAATGTGGGTTCAGTTCCCGAATGCCGCGGTCAAGTTCGTTAATGGGCCAAATTCCACCAGGGGTTCCGTAAATATGGCCGTTCAAACTTTTGTTCCCCTGATTACTTGAAAACAATAGATTTGATCGAGATGAAATTTTGCACTCAAATGGAGAATGAGGTTTTCAGGCTACATGTGAAATTTTGTGCAGATCGCATTACCTGAACCATAGAAACTATAGAAAATTGAAACTTTTGAACGTAAACGCCTAGGGACTTGAAATTTTCAGGATAGGTGTGGATCTCGAATGTCGTGATCACGTTCATCTTTAAGCAAAATTATACTAGGGGTTCCGTAAATATGGTCGTTTGAAATTTAGTTTTCTTGGTAATTTCAAAACTACAGATTCGATCGTGACGAAATTTTGTATACTAATGGAGAAATTTATATTCAAGCTACATTTCTCCAGATCACATGACCAGAACCATAGAAACCATAGAAAATCATAACTTTCGAACGGAAAAGCCTAGGGACTCGAAATTTTCAGGATAGGTGTGGATCTCGAATGTCGCGTTCACGTTTATCAATGAGCAGAATTATACTAGGGGTTCCGTAAATACGGTCGATTGAAATTTTGTTTTCTCGATAATTTCGAAACTACGGATTCGATCGAGATGAAATTTTGTATTTTAATCGAGAATGATATATTAAATCAATATTTTGTCCAGATCGCGTGACCACAACCATAGAAACCATAGAAAATTGTAACTTTTGAACGGAAAGGCCTTGGAACTTGAAATTTTCAGGGTGGGTTTGGATCGCGACTATCGCAGTCAATTTCATCAATAAGCAAAATTAGACTAGGGGTTCCGTAAATATGGTCGTTTGAAATTTAGTTTTCTTGATAATTTCAAAACTACAGATTCGATCGACGAAATTTTGTATACTAATAGAGAAATTTATATTCAAGCTACATTTCTTCAGATCACATGACCAGAACCATAAAAACCATAGAAAATCATAACTTTTGAACGGAAAGGCCTAGGGACTTGAAATTTTCAGGATAGGTGTGGATCTCGAATGTCGCGTTCACGTTTATCAATGAGCAGAATTATACTAGGAATTCCGTAAATACGGTCGATTGGAATTTTGTTTTCTCGATAATTTCGAAACTACGGATTCGATCGAGATGAACTTTTGTATTTTAATCGAGAATGATTATTAAATCAATATTTTGTCCAGATCGCATGACCAGAACCATAGCAACCATAGAAAATTGTAACTTTTGAACGGAAAGGCCTAGGAACTTGAAATTTTCAGGGTGGGTTTGGATCGCGACTATCGCGGTCACGTTCATCAATAAGCAAAATTAGACTAGGGGTTCAGTGAATATGGCCGTTCAAAATATTTTTTTACTGATAGTTCCGAAGTTACTGATTGGATTGGAATGAAATTTCGCACCTAGCTGAGGAATAATATATTCAATCTACGTGCGAAATTTTGTCCAGATCGCATCACCAAGACCATAGATACCGTAGAAAATTCTAGCGAATTATCGAAAAAAAATTGGTCAGCTGAAGCACTGGCATGAAGTCTGGAGTTTCGCCTAGGTTTCAGAATTTTTTTGACAGCTGTCTAAAATTCCTTCTATTGATTTCTGAAGCTGGAAAATGCGAATCTACTTACAAGGTATATGTACGAGCGCTCAAAAGCTCCTGTCTTCACGGCAGTGCTTTTCGTAATTTTTTTTTCTTGTATCGACTAGGCCAAGAGAAATAATCTCTATTCCCGACTATTCAAATTAATTCTGCATATACCAAAATGTTATCAAGTCTTTATTACACATATTCGAAGCATGCTTTGATAATTTGTTGGGAATACTTGGGAACGATTTATGACCAAAACCTACTTCATTGAAACTCGAAGAATAAATATATATTATTTTAGTTAATAATTGACCGAGAAAGAACCAGATCCCAGTTTGGTCTAAGAGTTGAAATATATTTTTCAAACGTATCCAGCAGAAATAAGGTTTTTTCGGTCCTCGTAAACTGTTTTTTTTTTTTCATTCATCATTCCTAATTTTCGGTTTTCCTTGCTCTTGCTCACTCCGAAAACGCAGTTGCTTCTATGATACAATCAAGGCTCGATAGCCATGAGTAACAAGAACGTATTAGGCAGCAAACTGAAAAATTAGGTAACCTCCTGGTAATTAGAACTCGTAAAGAAGCTTGAAATGAATTCGTCTACGTGCTCAAGCTTTCATTAGAGACAAGGGGAAATTAAACGAATCAAATGCGAAAAATTCCGTCGAGAAGCGCCTTTAATAAAGGAAAATAGATTGTGAGGTTAAATTCATCATTAGAATCAGATTAATTCTTTCGATTGAAATTATACCAAAATACAAGGAATCTATTTAACAAAGCTGAAGTCCTCCTCGAAAATAATCGAAAGAAAACAAAGAAAACTCAGATCTTACAATAACACGAAATATCAGAATAATAAGTACTTAATTTTCATCATGATTCATCACAAATTCGCACATAATTGAGTTGAAAATTATGGTTATCTACAGAGATTCTCATGAGATCTTGTGCCTCTTGGGCTGATTACGTTTTATTACATCTATTCGGAATATAAATAAGATTTCTTTCCCTTTTTTCAGCGAATGCCATAACTCATCTGATCGTATCAAGGTGAGAGTTTGGGACGAAGATAACGACCTCAAGAGCAAACTTCGCCAGAAACTCACCAGGGAATCTGACGATTTTCTGGGCCAAACAATCATAGAGGTGAGTTAAAACAACGCCAAAAAGAAATTTGAACCTTGAAAATATTTGCTTTCGCCCATATTTATAAAAATGCTGCAAATTCTGCACAGAGGTTTATGACCTTCACATAACCTAGTTTCCTATATCTCTACTCATTCCTTAATTCTGAATTTCAATTTTCAGCAATGATTTTCTTTAAAAATATTCATAGTTCGAATTTTTGAGAGGGGATAGCAATTGAATTTCGTTCATCATCAAATTTTCAAACTTATTCGATTTCGCTTCGAGGAAAAAAAAATTACGACCTAAACCGGAATTTGCAGTGACCGTTTCGGGTATAATAAAATCGAAAAATGAAATTCAAAAGAATCCGTCCACCGTTCTCCGTCCTTTCCCCCAGTTTCCATCAGAAACTGTAGAAGCTGATGAAGTTTTGTAATCAGTTGCTATCGGCTCGAGAATAGAATCTACGAATTTGTATGACAAATATTCGAAGGATCGAACAAATTAAAATGGAATTAAATATCGATATTTTTCAAATCTGTAAATAAAAATAAAATTCATGTTTAATGGCATGCTGACAGAAAAATGAAAGAAATACGGAAAAAGAACCTCTTCGGGCGAAACTCGAACCCACGACCCCCGCATTGCCGGTACGGTGTTCTCACCACTGAACCACCAAGGATGTCGTTCGTTCCATCCGCATATCGGAGAAACCGTTCTTTCGGAATTCAATGTTAGTAAGATTGGGAAAATTATGGATGGGTGGAACTCATATATTTCGTATTTGATCCTCCCGCAAGGTCGCCAGATTTTCTCAGGACAGAAGGTGAAGCCGTTCGAAATTGTACTCAAAGGTATAAGGAAGCTGTCCTTTCGATTCATTCACGGATATTGGACTCCGTTAATAGAATGAGGACTAAAAGAATACCTAGAAATTCCACACGCTAATGATTCCGAGGCATGAATGAAGTTGACGATCTGGATTAAAATGAATTAAAATTTGTAAACGGGAAATATATCATCACAAATGGCAAGCGGACAGTCTTGAGGAATAATTCTAATGAGTCTCGATAGTTCGTCTCATTAAGAAGTTTTTACGAAAGACACGCCAACATTCCATGAATTTTGTTCCATCAAGCATTGTCAAGTAGTGATAGGTGACAGAAGAAATAAAATTTTTACCTCTCATTTTCGGAGTTGCTGCAAAAATATTTTCTTCATAACTTTCATGATCCACGTCTAAAATTTCGGTCTTCCCTTCCAGAATTCCGTTTTTATTTTTTCAGTGGTTGTCAGGAAATCCCCTTGGCAATATAAATATTCGAACATTTAGTCTGTTTTTCTTTGTGAGTGAAAGGAGTGCGAGTTAGTTATTTTTTATGACTGAACTAACAATTTCAAGAGTTTCAAAAAAATTTAAGAGCACTGGCGTGAAGTTTATTTTTATCCATAGATAAATTATATTTGTTCTGTAACGAACCCAGCTAGGGTAGGTTCGCTCTTTCGTTATGCAGTCCAGGGATGGTGAATGATACACTAATAACTCGTCAAACGTTTATTCGTAAAATCTAGGGACTTTGCTCTAGCCAAGATGTTAAAGTGTATTTGAATTCAGGATATACATGTTTACATATTTACTTCCAGTCAATTTTATCATAATAACCTCGAAAATTGATAACATGATCGATATAATATTAAACAATGATGAACATCAATAACCTTGTAGTAAACACATCAGTTTACCTTTGCGGCACGCTCTGGCGACAAATCAAGGTAACAGATATTGCATCTCAAGATCGTTAATATACAGAGTGTTCATACTGATACATACTACATCTTCCCCCTTTGAGAGAACAAATTTTTCTATACAAGTATAAAAAATTTTTTTTTACTTATCTATAGCTTAATATCTATATATACGTTATACATAGTTTTAATGGAACTTACATATACAAAGTTTCAATACCTAATCTAAAATTTACATCAGTCTTTTAATTCTAATCACTGGTTAGTAATCGTTACTCGTTATGAAAAATACGGTTTCACTCTGTTCTTGTGAACTTCTTTGAGTTTGTTCTTGTCCGTTTTCACAATAATGTTTCGCACTTCCACTATTTTTAGGGACCGTTAAATAAGGGGTCAAGTTTATTGTCACTGTTTTTATTATTCAAAAGCACCGTATCTCCTACTTTATAGTTCATTTCATTACAATTTCTGTCGAAACTCTCTTTTCTTTTCAATTTTGTCTTCACCAAGTTTTCTCTAGCATCTTTCCATGCCGTTTGCAACCTATATTTTGGTTCCAGAGGATAGTTGTCAAAATTGTAGATTGGATCTACTTGGCTATTTAAATTTTGTGGAAATCTACTAAGTTTTCCGAAAACAAGTTCGTGAGGAGTATAGCTAGTTGAATAGTTGGTATTGTTGTATGAAAAGCACCAATATGGAACCCAATTACTCCAGTTGTTACTTTCCTTAGCTGCCTGCATACGTGTTTATGCGAATTTTCAAGCGCACCTAGTGTTTCGTGGTGATAGGCTGTTGAATTGAATTGCTTTATTTTGAGCAATTCGCACGATTCACTAAATATTCTTGATAAGAATTCTGTGCCTTGGTCTGTAACAACTTCAGAAGGTATACCACACCTTAAAACAAAGTTTTGAATAAAATATTCCGAAACTGTTTGGGCCTCTTTGTTTGGTAGTGGGTAACACTCTACGAATTTGGTCAAGTCGCATTGAATAGTGAGAATATACTTATTATTTCCGATATCCATAGGTAATGGACCTACGAGATCTAAAAAAACTTTCTGAAAAGCAGACGAAGCTGTGGTGGTGATTGCCAAAGGTTCCTTCCTAGGTGAGGAATGTTTATGACGTTGACAATCGTCACACTTCCTTACAAATTTTTCAACGTCTGATCTTAAACCATTCCAGAAATACTCTCTTTTGATATTGTTGAACATGTGTTCGATACCTGCATGTCCACCGGTTGGAAGCATATGAAAGTCGTTCAGAATAATTTGCCTTAATTCTGTGTCTTCTATTCGCGTTACATCTCTTATTATGTTAATCTTTAAGGATGTTCCTAGAATTTCATTTTTACAATTTGTCAACATATTCAAAAATTTTATATTGCTAGCTAGCTTTATGAGGAACAATTCTAATATATTATTTTCTGCGCATATTTTTTCCAGTATCCTCAACGGTGTACCTAAGTCGTACGCTGATCGGATGTCCTGGTTAATGAAAATAATTTGTGAATTTACATTATATATTAAATTCTCATTGTAATCCTCTGAATGTTGCTTTTTCAAATTGAGAAATTCTTTTTCTGAAATCGGTCTTAACTCAACACTTTCTGCTGGACGTTTTAACACTTCGACAACAACAGGGTGATCAATCCTTTTGCCATCGGAGGCATTCGTCTCGTGTTGTTTAGAACCTACTTCATTTTTGGTTCGGGATCTCGTCATGACGCTTATGTTTTCAACTACACCGTTTGTCATTTTTTTGAGTCCCTCTGAATTAATTTTAATACGCGATGAGGCATCTGCTGTGACATTTTCTGAACCTTTCACATAATGAACTGTGAAATCATACTCTTCTAAAATCAGACGGAATTTTGTTGATCTACTTGAAGGATTAGTCATATTGAACAGATAAATTAGTGGTCGATGATCGGTTAAGATTTTAAATTTTCGTCCATATAATCCTAACAGCTCTTTTTCTATTGTACAATAGTTCTTTTCTGCAGGGTTCAAACTTCGCGAAGCAAACACTATCGGATGGTCATTAGAATTCGATAAAACTGAACCTAACGCAAATCCACTAGCATCCGTTCTAAGAATGAATTCATTCTTCTCCGAAAAATCTGGATACTGAAGAATAGGTGCTGTCGAAAGGACTTGTCTTAAGGTCTGAAATGCGTTTTAACGGCGATTTTCTCCGGATCGAGAATAGTGTCGGTTAATTTCTTTCTAAAATCAGTCGGGCACCAATTGCGATAGGTTTTATAAAGTCGCAATTCCTTATGTCACCCACTATTATTAACCCTGGGTAGCTTTAACACAGTTGGAAAGGGGTTCGGTTCTATCTAAGATGAGAGCGATTGATACGTGCTGATTTCTTCCACTTATGGGGAGGTGACTTCGGATGAAGCAAATAAAATTCACTCTGACGAGACACACGATATTATATATGCACACTACATCACACACTTTTGGTTCAACTTTATACAACTCCTGATTATATACAGTGTACAGGAAAAGTGTTAACAAAGCATCAGATAAGGGCATATGACAAACTACAAAATTATTACTTCTCAACACCATCAAGCCAATACAATAAAAGAACGGCACGAGACGAGGATCAAGCAAGGTGAGCAGGCAGCGTATCCGAAACACCATAAATCCGTAAGGAGGGGTAGATGGAGAAAGCAATGATTAAGATGGTTAACTGCGGACAAGTACGAAAAACATACAGAATGCCAAGTCAAAATTGTCTAGAGGTTCGGCAAGATGGCAATTTTCCCTGTGTTCCACGCAATCGTGACCGGTGCTGTCAAGTCGGAAGACGACTTCGTTCAGACGGCATCCAAGCACCTCTGCTGAGACGGAGGTCTGACGAAAACAGACGGGGTATCCTGACCAGCGAGTTCCCAAGGAACTATAGGACTCCACCAATGGCTCCGGAACTGGGATGCGGGGCAGCGCATCCACCAAAACGATATTCGGGTCTGGGGAACGCAAATAAAGATGGTTATGATGCAGGAGCCGGCATATGAAGTGACGCATCCACCAAAACGAAATTCGGGTCTGGGAACGACAAATAAGGAAGATTGACCTTCTTCAAGATAGGGAGTTCCGCTCAATGATCCCCCATAAGAGTAACTCTCAATAGGGAACCCTCGAACAGACTCCTCTTGTGGGACGATGAAATATTAACTCAATAATAACTCCACCCTCGAGGTACTAATAATTAGTCGACCTAGGAAGCACGGGGAAATGACCCGGGCCAAATCTCGTGCAGACGGGAACGGACAGTCGACCCCCGCAAAATAATTTCTTCGCTGACGAATGAGTATAGAAATGAAATCTGGGTTTTGTTATGCGATTGTGGGACACAGAAAAAATCACCAACGGATCGGACAGGTAAAGAAACGGGACTTACCAACTCTAAGACTTCCAACTTCACTTCACACACACCCAAGTTTGTGCACTTCGGGAACAAGAAAACAAACAAGAGTCACTCTCTCAACTTATGTTCCGCGCTACCAATGCCGGTTATTGAACACCCTCAAATACTAGCGGAAAACTAAGACTTTGAAATTAAATAAGTCGCTCGGAGAGAAATCGCTAACAAAACTATATTATAACTTCAAGCGTTGCTGAGTCAGAATTCATTCTCTCCTAGAAATATGCCCCTTTTATAACTTCGGTAAGAGGGGGAAAATTTCGGATCGCGAAATCGGCGGCGTGTCTACAAAGACCGACAACATGCCAAAAAAAAACATGTGCGAGGGATAACATTCTCTTTTTTTCGTCACCCCCCCCCCAGATGTGAACACCTAATTTTAGCAGGATATAGCGAATGGTTTCTGAGAAACCGTGGTTTTAAAAAACAATTTTTCATGCGAAATGTCACATTGACCTTTGTGTCGTTATCTTGCAACTATGTAATCTAATTGATAGTTTCATTTCGATCAGATTGTTATTTTTCGAATTATTGAGAAAATAAAATTCAGATGGCTATACTTAGGAAACCCTTCGGCCGATTACGTTCATCGACGAACTCGATTGATGCGAAATTTACATAGAATATTCGGACACCGAATGTTTTATCTTATTTGAATGAAGTATTATTTTCGTTTTATGAGCAAGTTGTCAACCGTCGTTTCTGTTTTCATGTTTAGGACGTTACTGAGTATCCCCAATTGTCGGAGAAGGCTTTTTTCTTCGGGAAAAAAGGGATCCTCACTTTTTCACTTGAAACCACCCTCTCCGCCAGTTCATGTCAATATTTTTGAGCGCTCGTACTACTTACACGAGGGCTATATCATTTCGTCACGATGTCTGTATTTTTCGAATTTTGAGCCGAAAATGGTCTCAATCGACTATGTTCGACTCACTGATGACGAATCCATCGGAAAATTCGAGTCTGTCCGTTCGGCCATCCGTCCGGCCGTCCGGCCGTAAGCACGAAAACTCTCGAACGGATCAACCTAGAGACTTGAAATTTTCAATGTATGTTCAGATCCCAAATGCCTCGGTTAAGTTCGTTAATGGGCAGAATTCCACCAGGGGTTCCGTAAATATGGCCGTTCAAAATTTTGTTCTCCTGATTACTTCGAAACTACAGATTCGATCGAGATGAAACTTTGCACTTAAATGAAGAATGAGGTGTTCAAGCTACATGTGAAATTTTGTCCAGATCGCATGACCTGAACCATAGAAACCATAGAAAATTGTTACTTTTGAACGGAAACGCCTAGGGACTTGAAATTTTTAGGATAGGTGAGGTTCTGGAATGTCGTGATGACGTTCATCTATGAGCAAAATTATACAAGGGGTTCCGTAAATATGGTCGTTTGAAATTTAGTTTTCTTGATAATTTCAAAACTACAGATTCGATCGTGACGAAATTTTGTATACCAATGGAAAATGAAATATTCAAGCTACATTCCTCCAGATCACAAGACCAGAACCATAGAAACCATAGAAAATCATAACTCTCGAACTGAAAGGCCTAGAGACTTGAAGTTTTGTGGATAGGTGTGGATCTCGAATGTCGCGTTCACGTTCATCAATGAGCAAAGTTAGACTAGGGGTTCCGTAAATATGGCCGTTCGAAATATTTTTTTTCTGATAGTTTCGAAACCACTGATTGGATTGGAATGAAATTTTGCACCTAGCTGAGGAATAATGTATTCAACCTACGTGCGAAGTTTTGTCAGGATCGCATCACCAAGACCATAGATAACGTAGAAAATTCTAGCGAATCATCGACAAAAAATTGGTTAACTGAAGCACTGACATGAAGTATGGAGTTTCGCCTAAGTTTCAGAATTTTTTTGACAGCAGTCGAAAATTCCTTCAATTTATTTCTAAAACTGGAAAATGCGAATCTACCTACAAGGTGGATGAACGAGCGCTCAAAAGCTCCTGACTTCACGGCAGTGCTTTTCGTAATTTTTAATTATTACTCCGAATTATCCCACTGTAACCGTATATCATCTATTTTCCGAAAAGATTCGAGTTCGTGCTCCCTGCACGAAGAGGGAGTCTTTTGCTTTATCTTTTCTGAGGAACAGGTATTCAGGAAAGAAAACCTCGAAATTTCAAGGGAACATATTATATTCACGAAAAATGATGTTAAAAGGCGTACATAAAATCGAAATTTTCACAGACATCAAAAGGAACATCGAATTGAAACATCTATCCTTCAAGAAAAATAATGGCTGTTAATCTGAATTGATCCAATTTAAGAATGAAAATTGAAAAATTTCACTAGATAAACTAATAAGCAAGCCAACAAGACAATTCATGTATCCCAGATACCAACGAAATTTATCATTTGCAATCGTAGACCGGTTTCGATCCATGTCAGATCTCATCAGTACGACTATGCAATATGATAAACTCGATGAATGAAACAAAAGATCTTAAAACATGTGTTTTTCGTTTTTGGAGAGCCGATAAGGCATCTTATGATCTACAGATATTTGAGGCAGTTGACTTTGGAACAGACAGGTGGCGTGATTTGGAAAGTTTTCTCAGTACCACGTTACCTTATGTTTTAAGATCTTTTGTTTCATTCGTCGAGTTTATCATATTGCATAGTCGTACTGATGAGATCTGACATGGACCGAAACCGGTCTACGATTGCAAATGATAAATTTCGTTGGTATCTGGGATACATGAATTGTCTTGTTGGCTTGCTTATTAGTTCATCTAGTGAAATTTTTCAATTTTCATTCTTGAATTCGATCTATCATTCACCTAGGTTCTCATAATAGTAATTAAATCAGATCATTAAAATGTTACTTCTTACAAACATACTAGTCTTAATGTAAGAGGGGTCAAAAAATCAAATGCAACTATTATTCAGATTCCGTACATAAATTCGAACATACATCAAATCGACTTCGGGTCGAGATATCAATAATATTGGGGATTACAATAACACCATTCACATTTGAAGGGGTTCAAACTTTGAACTGAATTTACCTACCTTGGTCTGCAAACCACCTAAAACCTTTTTGTAGCTATTTGAAAACAAATCCACCCACACGCGATATTGAATTTATTTTTATTCGAACTCCCGTAATCGAAACACGGCTTTTAACTCTACTCAAAATAAAACTTCTCAAACACTTATTTCCACGATCTAACACAATTACTTCCTTAATCCGAACTCTAATAGAATCCTCGACTGAAAATTACCAAGCTATTTTCCTACACCGGCCTCTAATCGAAGACGTCGTCCGATTTTACCCTCAGTGAGTTCCCTTTCCGCGAGCAACTCCTTCTAAATGGAAAAGTGAACCTTAATTCTCTACCTTTCGTGGCACCTTTCCGACTTTCAACTACCCCTCATCCGAGTCCCTGACTCAAAACAATTTAACTCTCCCGAGTTCTCCACTGACTCTTTCCGAGCCACCCCCAACCGACAACAACTGCCCACGGTCCCCGACCGAAAACTACCCCGGACTCTAACCGGCTCCTTTTTCACTTTCGAACGACGGACTTAACCCAAGTCCCCGATTCACTCCCGAGTTCGTGACCTGCTCTCCGTTCTCGACAGGTCACAATTGCCCTTACATTTCCAGGGTCCCTCAAAGGTTAACTCTTCCCCCTTTCAAAAAACCACCACTCCTGAGTGGGCTTCCAGACGCTTACACAGTAACATTTTTGCTTCGAAATTTTCCCATGAAATAAATCACAGCTGCTCAGTAGAGATACAGCAGACATAACAAATTCAGCGACTACAAAGTTGCCAAGGTATGGCTTCGCCTTATTGATTGTTGATTATCGCCATTTCGGGTGGTCTCAAAAATTATCACTCAGCTTAAAACTAACGACATCCGTTTGATTGCATACAGAGTAACACAATGTATATACGAAGGTCTAGACTTTTTTCCATTCGAGATATGTAACCGCATTTGAATTTAAATATTCCATTTAATTTTGAATTTGAGTATTCCCAAATATTACAAAAGCAAACTTTTCGCGAACATCCGTATAATCTTTCAGTGACGAAAGGATCTTCATCTTGAGTATTTTGTGTTTCAGGTACGCACATTGTCAGGCGAAATGGACGTCTGGTACAACCTGGAGAAGCGGACCGACAAGTCCGCCGTCTCGGGCGCCATCAGGCTGCACATCTCGGTCGAGATCAAAGGGGAGGAGAAGGTGGCCCCGTATCACGTGCAGTACACCTGTTTGCACGAAAATCTGTTTCATCACCTGTGCGAGATGAACAGCGGGATAGTGAGCCTACCCCTTGCCAAAGGAGACGACGCCTGGAAGGTCTATTTCGACGAGGCGGCCGAGGAGATAGTGGACGAGTTCGCGATGCGTTACGGCATCGAGTCGATTTATCAGGCTATGACGTGAGTAGATTAGTTGAATGGATTCTTGCGCCCGATCGACGGACAGAGATAAATTGTTTTTTCGGTATAAGAACCTATCGATATTGAATTATTCGGGAAGTTCGACGAGTTGAACCGTTTCGGACACGAAGTATTTGTTCGATCTTGGATGTGATTTGAATATAGAAACTGGCCCTGATAGTGCTTTTCAGTTCATGAATAATCATTCAATACCCTAGGGAATAGATCGTCCATATTCCTTGTTAAATTTTGAAGATCTTTCTGTTAAAGAAATTCCAAATATGTATTTCGAAAGTTAGGTCAGATTCGAAAAATCCGATTTTTAAACTTCTCGATAATATTTTTTTAATACTTCTTAGAAGTAGAGTATGTGAGGTACTCAAAGACATGAAGATTTTCCCAAGAGCTCTACATTATCCGTAAATCATAGATTGTTGGGATGTTAGTCGAAAGTAAATTGTTGGACTGACAATACTTTGATATTCCCATGATTTCATCATTATCATTAAGGAACATTTTATGAGTGCCTATAAATTTACAGAAAAAATCTTTTCCGTCGACCATAGAATAAAAGCTCATTTTAACGCACTCGAAATCATCCATTAATGCCCCCTATTAATGCATGATTTCTTGTATTAATGCATGATTCTCATGGCAACCGATTATAAAATATTCAGACGGAGCATAGATGCATCTATGTCGGAGCACGATCGAGCTGTCAAATTTATTTATTCGCTTTCGATCAGAACCTGATTTTATCCGTTACGCTACTACATAATGAATAACGAAGAAAATATCCCTTCGACACCGCCAGATGTGACAAAAACTGCTGAAGCAGCAACTTTGAGTGTGCTTCCTGAAAAGAGCCGCCATTTATATGACAAAACCTATGCTGAATTCAGATCTTGCTGCAAGGACAAGAAGGTTCGGAACTTTACGGAAACGGTTTTGTTGGCATACTTTACGGGTATTGCAGAAAAGGGGCATCTAGCAAGTTTATGGCCAAAATATTCGATGCTGAAATCAACACTGAATGTGAAAGACAATACTGATATAAGCAGATACCACAAACTGGTGATGTTTATTAAACGGAAAAGAAAGGGATATATCCCAAAAAAATCAAAAGTTCTCGAAAAAGAACATGTGAGAGAGAGATCATAGCGAATGCTCCTGATAGTGTTTTCTTGATGTCGAAGGTAAAAATAAAACTCAATTAAATCGTTATTCCAACTTATTCTCATTATCTCGTTATAGTGAAATAACTATCATTGTTTGATTTGTAGGTCGCTTTGATATTCGGAGTAGCGGGTGCATTGAGAAAAGATGAATTGTTAAGGTTGCAGAGAAAGGATGTACAAGATATGGGATCGAAATTTTTGGTGACAGTGAATTCATCGAAAACACATTCGAACAGGATATTCACTGTGGTGGATAATGATGAGCATACACTTTTAAACATAATAAAGAGATATATATCCTTGAGGCCAGCTCACACTCCACACGAAAGATTTTTCGTTTTTTATAAGAACTATAAATGCTCAACACAACCAGTTGGAATTAATACATTTTTTAAATTACCGTCAATTATTGCAAACTTTCTTAAATTAGAGCAACCACATTTGTATACAGGTCACTGTTTTCGGCGTTCTTCTGCGTCTATTCTTTCTGACAGTGGTGCAGATTTTTCAGCCATCAAAAGACTTGGTGGTTGGAAATCAACTTCTGTTGCAGAAGGGTATATTGAAAATTCCATTCAGAATAAAATAGAAACTGCAGAAAAAATTTTATGTCATAATAGTTCCGAAGTAAATAATGCTTCAACCTCCACTTCATCCACACGTTCCTTATCGGACATTATAGGAAATGAAATAAATGTAAACTATTCAGAATGTCACAACATGTCCAATATTCCCTCTATGAATTTTTCGAATTGTTCTAGAGGAAGCATAAATATTAATATATCGAAATGAACATAGAAATTTGTATATCATGCAAAATAAAAATTGGTTTCGATCCAGAATTTATATTCAATTCCTGATGAGGTCGACGGAAAAATCTTGTAATCAACTCGTTTATTAATTCAGCGATTAATGGTCTCAAACATTAACGCGCTCGCTCCGCTCACGCGTTAAAATATTTCGACCATTAATCGCTGTCATTAATAAACTAGTTGATTAAATAACTATTATTCAATAAAGTAGGAAACGTGCACTTGAAAAGAAAACGAGGAGCCACGTCTGCTTACACCAAGGATTATATTTTCCTAGTACAATTGGAAATTATGAAAAACTATCTTTCATTCTTCATTTTTTCTTGGTCTCGACCAGGGTCATGATTAACTAGCTCAGTCATTGTTTGAAGACAACATAGTGGTGTAACCGTAATGTGATAGAACTTTGATGCCAAACATACTGTCCAACACTTCAAAAACATTTAAAGGCCGCTGTTGCATGATTCGACAAGTATCTCGATTACGTCCCGCCTCGATCATACCAATAGCCTTACTGGATCCATCCGCACTATATCCATACTACACCAGAATTTCTATGCATTTCTTAGATTCGATTCGTCCCTAGTTTTCCAAGACAGATTCTACAGGCACGTCGATTGTCACATCGCAGACGAACGACAATAAAGCCGGCGACGGTATTCCATTTTTTGTTTCTCTTTCTCGTCATCCGGTACTCGGAAACCAACGAGCCGCCGTTTTTGTTCCCGTTTTCCGAGATATCGGTACCAAAATCCGATTAAGACCGAGGATCATTGAAGGAAACCGGAAGTGGAGGTAGGGAGGAAGAAACGGCGAAGTCCGTGTACCAACATTACGGAATACGCAGAAATTTTTCATTCGAATTCTCGGTCGAAATGGGGTATGAATCGGGTAGGAATCCGGAATGGGGGAAAATTTATGCGGGACGTAATGAGGCGGGATATGAAAGAATTTCTCGTAGGTATGGAAGCTGTATACCCTGAGATCACGTAATTTCATAGAATAATGTAACCTGACATACCGCGGAACAAGGAGCTCGGATGTAATTGTCTATTATTTTATGGGAAATAGGGCTGGGTTAGCGCTTTCGAGTCGTGACTGAGGAGTCGGGTTCGAATCCCCAAGGATCCGAACCAGGATTCAGGAATGACATTCCGAAATTCATTCATATCTAGGTCATTGGAATCTCATAATAGATAGATTCGTATTCGTCTTGCACCATTCACAACACGAATTACACGAAAAACAAGCAAAAATACAGTAACATGAAATATCATCAACAAAACAATAGATAAAATAAAAATTATAAAAAGCACTGCCGTGAAGTTAGGAGCTTTTGAGCGCTCGTTCATCCACCTTGTAGGTAGATTCGGATTTTTCAGTTCTAGAAACAAATTCAGAACAATTTTGACAGCTGTCAAGGTGATTCTTTTTTCGGTAATTCGCTAGAATTTTCTACCGTATCTATGGTCCTGGTAATGCGAACAGGACAGAATTTTTTGGGCATCATCATCTACGACACTGGATCGTGTAATCTCTCTCTTGAGAAATCTGCCATGCATCACAGTGCCATATGCTTTCCAGCAAGTGAATTAAGTGCTGGATTTTATCGAAAATTCCACACATGTGATTTTTAACCAATCAGAACGTGTATTTCTGACAGATCACCATCGCAACGCATGAATTTTAGTGGAAATTTTTTCCTCGTGGGTAGGTACCCAACAGCGAATTATACTGGAAATTTTTTTGACGTTTATAATGACAGAATATTTTTTTTGACAATTGATGTTGTTGGAAATATACATATTTGGTGTGGAATTTTCTTACCGAATACCACACGAGATCAAATTAAATCCGGAAATTTTTTCGAGCTTATGAATATTTTAAAAATTATCCCGAGTCGAAGACGAGGGATAATTTTCTAAAAATATTCATGAGCGAGAACAATTTGACCTCTTGTGGTATTACTAGTGAAAATTTGTATATTCTCTTTTAACTTTTATTGGAAGATTTTTCCTTTACGGTATAATTCTTGAAGTACAAACTGAAAAGAGAAAAATAACTGATTGAAAAGGTCATTAAAAATTACGTGGAGTCAGGAGCTTTTGAGCGCTCGTACAATCATCTTGTAGGTAGATTCGCATTTCCAGTTTTAGAAATCAATTGAAGGAATTTTCGACAGCTGTCAAAAAAATTCTGAAACTTAGGCGAAACTCCAGACTCAATGTCAGTGTTTCAGCTGACCAATTTTTTTTCGATAATTCGCTAGAATTTTCTACGGTATCTATGGTCTTGGTGATGCGATCTGGACAAAATTTCGCACGTAGTTTGAATACATTATTCCTCAGCTAGGTGCGAAATTTCATTTCAATCCAATCAATAGTTTCGAAACTATCAGGAAAAAAATATTTTGAAGGGTCATATTTAGAGAACCCCTAGTCTAATTTTGCTCATTGATGAACGTGACCGCGACATTCACGATCCAAACCCACCCTGAAAATTTCAAGTTCCTAGGCCTTTCTCTTCGGAAGTTATAATTTTCTATGGTTTCTATAGTTCTGGTCATGCGATCTGGACAAAATGTTGCTTTAATATATCATTTTCGATTAAAATACAAAATTTTATCTCGATCGAATCCGTAGTTTCGAAATTATCGAGAAAACAAAATTTCAAACGACGGTATTTACGGAACCCCTAGTATAATTCTGCTCATTGATAAACGTGAACGCGACATGCCAGATCAACACATTTCCTGTAAATTTCAACTCCCTAGGCCTTGATGGTTATGATTTTCTATGGTTTCTATGGTTCTGGTCATGTAATCTGGAGAAATGTAGCTTGAATATATCCTTCTCCATGAGTATACAAAATTTTGTCACGATAGAATCTGTTGTTTTGGAATTATCAAGAAAACTAAATTTCAAACGACCATATTTACGGAACCCCTAGTATAATTTGGCTCATAGATAAACGTGATCACGACATTCGAGATCCACACCTATCCTGAAAATTTCAAGTCCCTGGGCGTTTCCTTTCGAAAGTTACAATATTCTATGGTTTCTACGGTTCTGGTCATGCGATCTGGACAAAATTTCACATGTAGCTTGAGCACCCCATTCTCCATTTCATCTCGATCAAATCTGTAGTTCTCAATTAATCAGGAGAACAAAACTTTGAATGGCCATATTCACGGAACCCCTAGTGAAATTTGGCCCATTAACGAACTGACCCGAGGCATTCGGGAAATGAACCCACACTGAAAATTTCAAGTCTCTGGGTTGTTCCGGTCGAGAGTTATCGTGCTTACGGACGGACGGACGGCTGGACGGACAGACTCGAATTTTTCGACGGATTCGTCATCAGTGAGCCGAACATAGTCGATTGAGACCATTTTCGGCTCAAAATTCGAAAAATACAGAATCGTGACGAAATGATAAAGCCCTCGTGTAAGTAGTACGAGCGCTCAAAAAGGAATAGGAAGTTTGCAAATTCACCGATGAAATTAATCCGAATATTTTATATAAATTTTTAGAAATGATCACCATTCGTTTGATATGCATAGTCTTGCCCGGCGTTGTAACGAATTATTACATGCAGCAACTATCAGATCAGTTTGCTCACGAATAATATCACAAGCATTTGCAAAGCGTATTTTTTAGTTCTTCAACACTATTCACTTCACCGCAACTGTACACTAATGTTTTCTAAAACCCCATTTTCAATGCGTATTTTTGAGTTCTTCAACACTATTCACCACACCGTTACTGTACACTAATGTTTTCTAAAACCCCAAAAGAAGAAATTCCAGGGGTTGGATCCGGGTTGCGTGCAGGCCAAGAAATCGACCCTCCACGTCCTATACGCATAAATTCACAAAAATCTTACGCTTTGTCAGATTATTTCGATAATTTCCCGTGAACTGAAAGCATTTATTAAACACGTTTAAATCTCAATACATATAATAATATATAATACCTATATCAGATCTGGGCTGGGAATTTTTCAGATTCACGGGTAACTTTGATTTCGAAATACTCGGCCTTGGTGAATATTTCATATAAAAGATTTTTGGACTTTTGACTTATTTGAATGAGTTCTAGCACATGTCCAAAAAAAGACCCATTTTGAAAACACCCTGTATTCTATGATCATTTGACATGAGGGGGCACTTTGGCAAAACTACCAGAGACAAGACCAGATAAAGATTAGTTGTTACTCTATTGTTGTTTGCTGTTCCTTATTTAATGTACCGAACTATACCTAGGTATCATAGAATTCCGAAACTGTTAATTCTTATTCAAATTCGTCTACCTTATCTTTCCACAACCCTAAAAATTATTGACAATTGCAATGACTTATGATTTAGAACAAAACAAATATATTGTGATGTCCTATTATTGTTACGGTACATTCACCAATGGCCAATTGATTTATTCTATACAGGAGTGTAAAAATGAATATCTGGCGAAATATGCGGATGTTCAGATTGAAGAATCCGCTCTGAAAGCCCACATTAGAGCTGTTATAAGACCTCAAGTTCCTGAAGAAGTTGTTGAAGTTCTTAGAGCACGAGTTGGCCAAAACCTGAAATGTCTGTAAAAGAATTATCTCTGCAGGTTCCCCTGAGTACTTGCCACAAAGTATTGAAGAAAAAATCAGGTTTGAACCCTTAAAATTCACTACTGTACCATTGTCATTGGGACTCCACTACGTTCACAAAAAATTGGTGTGTGGTTAGCAGTTTCTCGTCGTCGAATATATGGACCAGTTTTCTTTCAAGATACCATCAATGGTGGAAGGTACATAAGAATAATGCCCAAACCATTTATGAATCAACTAGATGATGGAGAAATACAGTTGGGATATTTTCAGCAAGATGGGGCAACAGCACCCACTACTCCTCCAAATCTAAGGAATTGCAGGCATTTTATAACAGTTTTAAGTCAAAAACTCCAGCTTTTTATTCGAACACGATCTCCTGACTTGGCTCCCTCGGATTTTTCCATTTTTGCATACCTACCTGAAAGATGAAGTTTTCAAAAGGACCTAGGTATACATAAACTGTAAAAATAGGATTGAATGTTGGAGTTTATTCAGACGTAACTACTGTCACCTTCCATTTTATTGTCCGAAAGGAATTTGAAGTTCGTGTTCTCTGCACGAAGAGGGAGTCTTTTGCATTATCATTTTCTGAAGAAACAGGTTATCAGAACGAGGAAAATCCACAATTATGTTCGAAAATTAATGGTAAGCAGTATATACAATTTCGAGTTTCCCACAAAATTCACATAATTCAACTCGAATTTCCTTTATTCATTCAAACTCAATGATCCAATTATCCGAGGGGGTCAACTGAACGATGCAAAATAGATGAAATTATTATTCACATTCCTTAAAATGTAACACATCGAATCAATTCCGAGTCGAGTTAGGCACTACCATCAAACCATTATTTACATGTATAGGGCTTAACAATGTGATCGAAACCTTTCCAACCATTTCGAAGGCAGCAATTGGTCTTCGTGCGACCCTAAAATCTATTCAGACAAAAATTACTAACGGCACTTTCTTACCACGAGCTATCTCCACTTGTCCACACCAAAACGAACTTATAGGTTCCGTTTCCTTCTTGGTACCCGAAAAGAAAACCCACGAGCTGCTATCCCGGGGATATGCCTCGATTTTTTATGATCCCCTCAATCGTGGAGCCTTCCCCCCTTTCAAACCTTTTTCCCTGAGGTGACACTTTTTAGTACTTCTCACTCCAATGGCTCAGAAACACCCACGCTGTTGAATTTTTCCATGCCAAATTTTTCCCATGATTTTTGCATAGCGACTCAACGTTTCGTTTTTCTTATCGCTGTTTTTGAGCGCTCGTACTACTTATACGAGGGCTATATCATTTCGTCACGATGTCTGTATTTTTCGAATTTTGAGCCGAAAATGGTCTCAATCGACTATATTCGACTCACTGATGACGAATCCGTCGGAAAATTCGAGTCTGTCCGTCCGTCCGGCCGGCCGTAAGCACGATAACTCACGAACGGATCAACCTAGAGACTTGAAATTTTCAGTGTAGGTTCAGATCCCAAATGCCTCGGTTGAGTTCGTTATTGGGCAAAATCCGCCTAAGGGTTCCGTGAATATGGCCGCTCGAAATTTTGTTTTCCTGGTTACTTCGAAACTACAGATTCGATCGAGATGAATTGCATTCTACTGGAAAATGAGGTGTTCAAGCTACTTGCGAAATTTTGTGCAGCTCGCATGACCAGAACCATAGAAACCATAGAAAATTGTAACTTTTGAACGGAAACGCCTAGGGACTTGAAATTTTCAGGATAGGTGTGGATCTCGATTGTCGTGATCGCTTTTATCTATGAGCAAAATTATACAAGGGGTTCCGTAAATATGGTCGTTCGAAATTTAGTTTTCTTGATAATTTCCAAACTACAGATTCGATTGTGACGGAATTTTGTATACTTATGGAGAATGATATATTCAAGCTACATTTCTCTAGATAGCATGACCAGAACCATAGAGACTATAGAAAATCATAACTTTCGAACGGAAAGGCCTAGGGACTTGAAATTTTCAGGATAGTTGTAGATCTGAAATGTGGCGTTCACGTTTATCAATGAGCAGAATTATACTAGGGGTTCCGTAAATACGGTCGTTTGAAATTTTGTTTTCTCGATAATTTCGAAACTACGGATTCGATCGAGATGAACTTTTGTATTTTAAACGAGAATGACATATTAAAGCAACATTTTGTCCAGATCGCATAACCAGAACCATCGAAACCATAGAAAATTATAACTTCCGAAGGAGAAGGCCTAGGAACTTGAAATTTTCAGTGTGGGTTTGAATCGCGAATTTCACGGTCACCTTCATCAATGAGCAAACTTAGACTAGGGGTTCCGTAAATATGGCCGTTCAAAATATTCTGTTCCTGATTATTTCGAAACTACCGATTTGATTGGAATGAAAATTTGCACCTAGCTAAGGAATAATGTATTCAAACTACGTGCGAAATTTTGTCCAGATCGCATCACCAAGACCATAGATACCGTAGAAAATTTTAGCGAATTATCGAAAAAAAAATTGGTCACCTTGAAGTCTGGATTATCGCCCCAGTTTGAAAATTTGTTTGACAGCTGTCAAAAATTTCCTCAATTGGTTTCCAAAACTGGACAATGCGAATCTACCTACAAGGTGCATGTACGAGCGCTCAAAAGCTCCTGCCTTCACGGCAGTGCTTTTCGTAATTTTTCTAAGAAACTCCGAACTGACCCGTCAAAACCCTTACGTTCGTCAATACAAAGCTACTCTGTAGTCTGAGGCCAATTCCCATAAACCTTCTTATCACAGCGTGGTTCCCAAATTCTCAAACGCGCCCGGTAAAATCTAAACTCTTAACGAACCGAAGATTAATACAATGCAACACAATGTATGCCTGGCCAAAACTAGATCTCATCTCGAATATACTTATTCTTTCCCAGGACTTATTCAATAGGTTTACGAAATTGAAATTGAATTTTCGTATTCCCAGATATTACAATACAATCTTCAATTAATCACTGTCATCTATCTGTACGACAGGGATCCTTAAGACATAGTACCTGCGCAGAACAACCATCTCAGAAGAATAATAATGCTTTCTACACTGAAGGCTTATATTATGGGTTTCTAATTGTTACAATCCTATCCTATTCTTCAACACCAGCGGGGTATTCAGAAATTCAATTAATTTTTCGTGATGGTGTGAGGTCATGGAAAAATAGAACGCCCTCTTTCAAGGGATATGAAAATTAGAAGAATCATTTGATTTTACCGTCGAAAAGGACACCAAATTCCAACACCAGGGTTTTTAAACATTACTCTCCCTAACGACCCAACAGCATAACTGATCTTTCAATGCTGTCAAGCATCTCAACAGGTTATGTGGCGAACTTCCAGCGATTCCTCGTGCGGTTTTCAATGAGTGTCTTTCACCAATATTCTCCCCTCATAAATCCCCGTCATATTTGTGGAACGATCTACCGTTATCCTCTGTTTCAAAGGAGATTTCCTCTAATATGCAGAGTACATTGTCGGCATATGTTGCAGCCAAATCACCTCGACTTCAGACGCCTGCGAACCTCGTCGTGAACACGGGAATGGATGGAAGATTGCCTTATTTGTATTCATAATGGCAACTTCGAATTTGACAGATTGTTGTGACGTTGATGTGTTCCTTAGACTGGAAAACGGGGTCTCCGAGATATGTTTCTGATATAGGAAATTTCTTAGGCAAGTGAGCTGGGGCCCATTTGCAATTCACTTCACACACGAATTACGTGCACGAAACACTTTCTGAAATCAGAAATGAAAAGCACGTCGCGAAAAAGTGGGCAATCTACTGTACCAAAATATTCACCTTTCGAATAAAATTCAGTCAAATCAGGCTAATACCATAAAATGTGGGGATAGATGTGAGCAATTGGATAATTACTTATAATTGTCTGATGAATATTATTTCCAAACAATAATGATATCAATCAATTGAAGCATATCGTAGGAGTTCAACTAAGATCTAGTCTATGAGGAATCTCATCATGTGAAGATCATGGAAGATTTGATCCGTAGACTGGAGGGTTCATCTGTTAGTTTTTTCAACAAAACCTCCGTTCTCCATCGAATGTTTCCCTATTACGGACACACACCACTTTTGGACTTGTTATTCATCAATTCATATTGTGCCGTACTCACTCCAATGTCTGCTACCCATAGAGGAACGCTCGATAGTTCATCATCATAACCAAACATTTTATCTTAACTTTCCCAGGTTGAGGGAAGTCGAGGAATTCTGTGAGTGTTGAAGTTCTTCCAGCTGGATTCATTCCGGTTTCATAAAAACAATACCCCCAAATTATACTACTTCAGTATCTCCTTTCGCATAGCGACCAAAAGGCACTCGGCGCATTCGGTGATTAATTTTGCGATCGTTTCGCTGTTTGTGTAGGCGAAATTCGAACGTGAATTTCACTGAGAAATTACTCGAGATTCGGGAATTGTCGTGTCGCTTGAATAATCGGATTTTCTCGCTGAAAGGATTTCCATTGGCCTCGAATTTAATCAGGGTCTATACTACTTCCACCGTTTGGTGCTCTGAAAGGAGGTGTTTGTCGTTTAAAGTTGGGATTGTTGATTTTCCTGGTACTTAGTACCTCGAATGGAGTCGATATAGGGTGAATTTCTCAATTTACAGAACAATCGATGTTTCGGGATTACAGGGTGGCCCAACGGAAACTTGACATCGAGGTATCAGATGATGATATACAGTAGATTTGAAAAATGGGAATATCGATTTGAGTTTGCAGATACTTTTTGGAGCACTCGTTCTACTTACACGAGGGCTGTATCATTTCGACACGATGTCTTTTTGAGCCGAAAATGTGCTGTAAGCGCGATAACTTTCGAACAGAACGACCTACAGACTTGAAATTTTCAGTGTGTGTTCAGTTCCCGAATGCCGCAGTTAAGTTCACCAGAATTCCACCTGGGGTTCCGTAAATATGGCTGTTCGAAATTTCATTATCCTGATTACATCGGAACTACTGATTCGTTCGATATGAAATTTTGCACTCAGATGAAAAATGACGTCTTCAAGCTACATGCAAAATTTCAATGGAGAATGATATATTCGAGCTACATTTTTGTACAGATCGCATGACCAGAACCATAGAAACCATAGGAAATTATAACTTTCATGCGGAAAGGCCAAGGAACTCTAAATTTTCAGGATAGGTGTGAATCTTGAATGTCGTGTAAATATGACCATTCAAAATATTTTTTTGCTGATTTCGGAACTACTGATTTGATTGGAATGAAATTTTGCACATAGATGAAGTCTTATCGTTGTTTGTATTATACATTGTTCCTAATCGTTGATTGTTTTTATTTTGTCAAGCTTTCTGTTTTTCAATTTACAATATTTGGGTTCAGTAATCCATATTTTCATTTACTCATCAATTATTATTATTTCGTATTTAGTTGAGACTGAAGCTTTCTTTTTCATCTATGGGAGATGATTGCCTTTCATTAAGGTCTTATAGTGCATCACATCATAAAACATTTCCTTGTCATGGATTTCAATTCGCAACGCTTTCATCCCCAAAAAAACATTTCTATTCTGAAAAAGTTGGAAAAAACTCATTTACTGATCAAAAATTCAGATTACCAGCTCTGGAATAAGGAGTCATTTTATGGAAGCCCCCCAATCATCCTCACCACCAGTAGAAATTAGTATGTATGTGATTTGATTTTTGAGCGCTCGTACTACTTACACGAGGGCTATATCATTTCGTCACGATGTCTGTATTTTTCGAATTTTGAGCCGAAAATGGTCTCAATCGATAGAGTTCGACTCACTGATGACGAATCCGTCGGAGAATTCGAGTCTGTCCGTCCGTCCGGCCGTCCGGCCGGCCGTAAGCACGATAACTCTCGAACGGATCAACCAAGAGACTTGAAATTCTTAGTGTAGGTTCAGATCCCAAATGCCTCGGTTGAGTTCGTTAATGGGCCAAATTCCACCAGGGGTTCCGTAAATATGGCCGTTCAAAGTTTTGTTTCCCTGATTACTTGAAAACTGCAGATTCGATCGAGATGAAATTTTGCACTCAGATGGAAAATGAGGTATTTTAGCTACATGCGAAATTTTGTCCAGATCGCATGACCAGAACCATAGAAACCATAGAAAATTGTAACTTTTGAACGGAAATGCCTAGGGACTTGAAATTTTCAGGATAGGTGTGGATCTCGAATGTCGTGATCACGTTCATCTATGAGCAACATTATACGAGGGGTTCCGTAAATACGGTCGTTTGAAATTTTGTTTTCTTGATAAATTCGAAACTTCGGATTTGATGAAATTTTGTATTTTAATCGAGAATGATATATTGAAGCAATATTTTGTCCAGATCGCATGACCAGAACCATAGAAACCATAGAAAATTGTAACTTTTGAACGGAAAGGCCTAGGAACTTGAAATTTTCAGGGTGGATTTGGATCACGAATATCGCGGTCACGTTCATCAATAAGCAAAATGAGACTAGGGGTTCCGTAAATATGGCCGTTCAAAATATTTTTTTCCAGATAGTTTCGGAACTACTGATCGGATTGGAATGAAATTATGCACCTAGCTTAGGAATAATGTATTCAAACTACGTGCCAACTTTTGTCCAGATCGCACCACCAAGACCATAGATACAGTAGAAAATTCTAGCGAATTATCGAAACAAAATTGATCAGCTGAAGCACCGGCATGAAGTCTGGAGTTTCGTCTAAGTTTCAGAATTTTTTTGACAGCTGTCAAAAATTCCTTCAATTGGTTTCTAAAACTGGAAAATGCGAATCTACCTACAAGGTGCATGTACGAGTGCTCAAAAGCTCCTGTCTTCACGGCAGTGCTTTTCTAAATTTTTTTTTTTTATTTTTATCTTGAAGCAAATTTGATGTCGTTATGTGGTCAAATTTGATGAGGCTACAAGGATAACTGATGTATAATTGATCAAATGGAAAAATTTGAAATATTTCGTTAAATCGATAAATTCAACATTTCGACCATGTGATATGTTATGACATTTTCTGTTGCAAATCACATTCATATATGATCTCCCCTTGAAGTTTGGCCCTTTTAAAAGTAAACACCCTTTATAATTTTTTCACTCTGTATCAACCCAGCCTAACATCTGATATTTTCTGAAAAAGAAAGCCAGATTTTCTTAATTGG
The DNA here is from genome assembly GCA_963966015.1 of Aphidecta obliterata. Taxonomy (NCBI): domain Eukaryota; kingdom Metazoa; phylum Arthropoda; class Insecta; order Coleoptera; family Coccinellidae; genus Aphidecta; species Aphidecta obliterata. The sequence goes on along the minus strand of OZ014435.1, from coordinate 17,969,243 downwards.
GCTAAAAACGACGAATTCTAAGCCAGTTCATTTTCAACACAAATAGTTTTCCGAATACATGTTCTGATAAGATCAACTCAACAAAAAAACTCATATTTTTGTGAAGCCATATTAGGCTCAACTATTTGTTTAGAATTTCGAAATCGACATTCTCCTGTCAGTTCGTTGAACTGAAGGTTAATTAGCCCCAAACTTTCCAAGCTAATCGGCTCTACATAAACTATCCATTAGTGCACATCATCGTAGTACAAATATTTGAACAAGGTGGTGATATTACGCCTATGATCCTTATGACCAGATTTCAACGTGTTATGCCCTGAATACGAAATCAATTTATCAGATAAATTGATGATGGTTAAAGTGCAGGCAGAACGTAAGGAATCGAGTGGAGTCTTGATATAAGGAATTCATTTGAATGACTGTATTTTGTCTAATGATCGTTATTGATACACGAGCAATAACCGGGATACGGGATTCTATGGTTTATGCGAGTGCATTAATAACCATCAACATGAGAGTTGCATTACCGATTTTTTCTACACCCGATGAATACTGAAGAACTATTTTATAAAACTTAAACACAATAACCGTAACTAGTGGAATTATTATTGGGATATTTCATCAGTTGCAAGTTGCAAGTCCCGTGTTGGACTTCTGAATTCTCTTCTCCGAGCACTTTCAACTTATCTTACCTGGCCGGTTCTTATCGGTTTTCCATATGAGAAGTACCGGCACCTTCACCAATTTGTAGCTAGGTGAAAAATTTTTGCCAAGTCCAACACGAGACTTGCAAATTGCAACCGATGAAAAATCGAGGAACTCGACTTTGTCGAATTTTCGGGCGTTTGACGGTGTTTCCAATTTGGACCAAATTAATTGCATAATCACTCGGTACGTACCTCTTAACGACTATGTTCTTCAGTCTAGGGGTTCCCACACGCAGACTGAGAAAACGACGGTGTTTATTGAGATTGCAATGTCCTTTCAACAGCCCCTCTTTAGTCTTTACGAATTTCGCATCCTCGCACAAGACAAATACAGAAAAAAACAGTCAAACACTGGCATGAAATGTGAAAAATATAAAAAATCAAATAATGTAGCAGGCTTATTCAAAAATCTTGGAAAACTTGCATTTAACAAGTAACTAACAAATAACCTACCTTTATCCTTGAATCTATTGTTGAAACTTGCCGCCTAGATTTCGAGAACCTGGGGAGATTATTCCCAACACAAACAAACTTACCACGTCATAATTCTAAAATTTCATTCAGGACCTGCTAGGCAAACGGCGGCCAATTCTCTTAGGTAGAGGATCGTTCCGTGGAACAAGGAAAAATATTGCTTTGTTCGCGGTTATTGCTCCATATATCTAGGCGATTTCATTGAATTAACCCAGGAAGAACTGGGAATTATGTGTGTTCATGTCGTCTCAGTTTGAGATATAGCGACTTGTTATTGAAAGAAGCTGAACCACTATGTGTAATTTATGGCTCGAATCGTCGTGGCTTTCAGAAGCTTGCCACTAATTGGCGCGATTCAAAATCATGATGAACATGTAACGCTCTTTCGCGTTATTGATAAGAAGCCGAAGCATTGGCGAACGCAATAGATAAAGAAGCCAGAATGAACTACAGAAAAAACGATGACAATTAAGTCTTAGAAGAAGTAGAAGCAAATGAAGAATTTATGATGGAACCACCGAAAGGCGATACTATCCCAAACCCAACAACACCAAAGGAGATTAAAAAAATCATCAGGAAAGCTCCTGGAAAAGACAAAGCAAAAACTATGTAGAAACAAACATTGATTCAACTCAATTTCAAAGCATCCAATATTTGTCTTTAATTTTTGTTCTGAGCTATTCTCAGGGTCATGAGTTTTCACAGTGCAGATCTAGGAAGTATAACAGAAATCTCTTAGCTTAGTATTCACTAATTAACTAAGTCTACGATTTTAACTACTTAAAAGTTTAACAAAACAAGTGTTTCGCCATATATTAGTTTCATCAGGTGACGAGATAACTAAAACTTCCTAAAAGGGGACCTACTTCCTAGAGGGTAGGGAGAATATATATGGAGTATGGATAAGAGTTGTTATCTACATACCTGATCTCTGCATCGTTAGGTTCTTGTTAAACAGTCGTTACGGTTGAACAAATTCAACAAAGGAGAATTATTTAACTATACCTGGTCGTAAAGCAAATTAATTGACCATTTATTTTTGTTGATTTCCATGATTTCTAACAAATTAAGTTTTATACCTTCACTTTGGATATGCAGAATTTCGTAGTTATTTGTAAATAGATGTTCTGCGAAGTTTGAATTTGTTTTTCCGTTAACGAAAGAATTTCTATGTTCCTTAATTCTTTTCTGAAGGTTCTACCAGTTTGGCCGATATAGAAACTTGGACGAACTCCGCATGTAAATTCATATACTCCCGATTTATCTGATTGATCCGTTTCATCTCTATTATTTTTGATAGATTTCCTTAAGCTATTATCAGTTATATACCCAATATTGATTTCTTTTTGTTTTAAGAACAATGAGGTTTTCTCTGAGACTTTTGAATATGTTATTATTTTATAATTTTGTTTTAATTCTTTTTGAACCGGATAAACTTCAGTTATTGCTTTCTGTATTCAGTTTTTCGTGGGAATGTTATCTATTAATGATACTTCATACCCGTTATTCACAGCAATTTGTTCAATGATATTAAGTTCTCTAATAAAATTTTTGTATGAAAGCGGAATATGTATCAACCTATAGGTTAATACATTAAGTATTCCCAGATCTTTAAATACTGTCACCTCCTCCACAATCGAACCAAACAGAGACAGGGATGCACTAACGATGTTGACATTTTCAGTGAAAGTTTTATGTTCGCACTTTATAACAATCAGGGACAGGTAATGCAATGAACCGACATCGTCTCAATTTTTTACTGCTGGCTCCATTCTAATACCATGCGCGTAAAGCTCAAAATTCACACATTCACACATACCTGCAGACATCATTGATTTATAAGCTTAAAAGAAGCGGTCTCAAATGAGACCCCTGAGGCACTTCTGATTTAACATTGTAAACGGATGAGCAAGCATCACCCATAACAACATACTGAGACCTTTCACACAGATATGACACAATACACCTCGACAAATCTCCCCCCACATAGTGAGAACCGATCTTCCCTAGAAGGAACCAGGCTGTCTGGTGCTTATTATCGATTTTAATCAACGAAATAAATAGTCAGTTACAACAGACTCAATCACCAAAGTGATTCAGAAGAAAAACAGTTCGTGTTTAGCATTGCACCACTTTGTTCTTCAGACTGTTGCTAGTATCCTGCATTTCTTATCAGATGAATGATGTCACAGATTTCAGAGATTTCGAAGCAACTGCAGACAAACGTTGCAAACAGCACTCTTCTGTAAACTCTTCTTCTGCTTCCCTCATTAACAAAAACCTGGGACACCAGAAAGCTAATTTTCAATTTGACAATGAAATGTGTACTGAACCAGGGGTTTCTACCCTCATTAATCGTATTCCGATGTCACCATATCTCATTTATTTTCCGAAAAGGTCTAGGTTCGTGCTCTCTGCACGAAGAGGGAGTATTTTGTCTTATATTTTCTGAGGAACAGGTATTCAGGAAAGAAAACCTCGAAACTTTAAAAAAACATATTATATTTACGAAAAATGATGGTAAAATGCGTACATAAAATCGAAATTTTCGAACACATCAAAAAAAACATCCAAATAAAGCATCTATCGTTCACTTAGTTTCTCACAATCGAGATTAAATCAAACAATTCAACTGTTACTTCCCATCAACATACCAATCGAAATGTACGAGGGGTCAGATAATCAACTACAACTAATATTCAAATTTCGTACGTAAAATCGAACATACATCAAATCAACTTCGGATCGAGATATCAATAATATTGGGATTACAATAACACCATTCACATTCATAGGGGTTAAAGCTTTGAACTGAATTTTCCTACCTTGGTCTGCAAACCACCTAATTTCTCTTTGTACCTAATTGGAAACTAAACCATCCACATACGATATTGGCCTTTATTATTATTCGCACTCGAAACACAAAATACGGTTTTTAACTCTACTCAAAATAAACTTCCCAAACACTTATTTCCACGATCTAACACAATTACTCCCTGAATCCGAAATCTAACAGAATCCTCTACTGAAAAATACAACACTATTTTCCTCTAACCGCTCTCCGACCGAAACCGTCGTCCGATTTTTCCCTTCATCGTGATGAGTCCGCATTCCCCGAGCAACTACTGCCTCTAATTTTTTCTTCTTCTCCAAAAGTAAACTCTACCCCTCTTTCGAAAGGAATCCACAATTCCAGAGTGGGTGCCCAGATGCTTACACTACAGCATTTTTTTGCTTCAAAATTTTCCCGTGAGACCTAACGTTCGTAATCTACGGTAGACATAAACAATTTCAACGACTACGAATTCTAGGCGTGCATTAATTTGGCCATGGGTCAAACTTATCACGCCGATTAAAACTAACGACATCCTTTCTTATACCTACAGACTAATTCCATGCATATACGAAAGTCTGGAGTATTTTCCACTCGAGCAATGCATTTGAATTTAAATAATCCATGTAATTTTGAATAAGTATTCCCCAATTATTACAAAAGTATTGGCTGGTTATCTAATTCGAATGCATAATGTATCAATTTTTCCGAAGAAAAACTGTTCAAAAATAATCTGACAAGCAGGCCAACAAAATTCGAATTAGATAACAAGCCAATACTTTTCATTGTCAATTTGTTCGGAATCGAATAAAGGTTATAGCTTTAACCCGTACTTCCTTCCACATGGGACAATTGTAGGGGCAAGTGGAAGAAGGGGTTTATTGACATTTTCTGAAAATATTCGTTTATGCCATGGAACAAGGTGTTACGTGCATTCGTAACTTGCCCTGTCAGGATTTGCTTCTATTCTTCATACACAATCATACACAGTGGTAGAAGGGGCTATGTGCCAATAACCCCTTGATAGCAAAATGCTGTATATCATAAAAAATCATCCAAAAACTATTCCTCACAATTGCACACATTGAATTATTGAACTAGCTTCCATTGAAAAATGCCAGCTAATTTTACTGAAATCTATTTTTCTCACAAACTTATATTTGTAAAATAACTCCTTCTTCCACTTGCCCCTTCAATTATATATCGCGCGGTTCTCGTATGTATGGTGGTGGTTTTGGGGGGTTAAGTATTCTTTCCATGGACCTGCAGAGTAGTGGGGAAGGTTGCTGTTGAAACGGATAGTTAGTGGAGAAATTTTCTCTTATCTACCTACACAGCTGTTCGTTCTGAAACATGCCGTCCCTCATCATAGCTGTACTGTACTGATGAGGCTCAATAACCCGAAAAATAACCCAAACAGTTGCAAATGATGAATTTTATGTTCTCCGGGGTTTACATGGATCGTTCTTTTTGTACTGCTTATCATATTATTGAGCGCTCGTACTACTTACACGAGGGCTATATCATTTCGTCACGATGTCTGTATTTTTCGAATTTTGAGCCGAAAATGGTCTCAATCGACTATCTTCGACTCACTGATGACGAATCCGTCGGAAAATTTGAGTCTGTCCGTCCGGCTGTAAGCACGATAACTCTCGAACGGAACAACCTAGTGACTTGAAATTTCCAGTGTGGGTTCAGTTCCAGAAATGCCTCGGTTAAGTTTATTAATAAGCCAAATTCCACCAGGGGTTCCGTGAATACGGCCGTTCAAAGTTTTGTTTCCCAGATTACCTGAAAACTACAGATTTGATCGAGATGAAATTTTGCACCCCAATGAAGAATGGGGTGTTCAAGCAACATGTGAAATTTTGTCCAGATCGCATGACCAGAACCATAGGAACCATAGAAAATTGTAACTTTCGAACGGAAATGCCTAGGGACTTGAAATTTTCAGGACAGCTGTGGATCTCGAATGTTGTGATCACGTTCATCTATGAGCAAAATTATACTAGGGGTTCCGTAAATATGGTCGTTTGAAATTTAGTTTTCTTGATCATTTCAAAACTACAGATTCGATCGTGACGAAATTTTGTATACTAATGGAGAATGATATATTCAAGCTACATTTCTCCAGATCACATGACCAGAACCTCAGAAACCATAGAAAATCATAACTTTCGAACGGAAAGGCCTAGGGACTTGAAATTTCCAGGATAGATAGGAGATTCGATCGAGTTGAAATTTTGTATTTTAATCGAGAATTTTTATATATTAAAGCAATATTTTGTCCAGATCGCATGATCAGAACCATAGAAACCATAGAAAATTATAACTTCCGAAGAAAACGGCCTAGGAACTCGAAATTTTCAGGGTAGGTTTGGATCGCATATGTCGCGGTCACGTTAATTTATGAGAAAAATTAGACTAGGGGTTCCGTAAATATGACCGTTCAAAATATTTTTTGCTGATAATTTCGAAACTACTGATTGGATTGGAATGAAATTTTGCACCTAACTGAGGAATAATGTATTCAAACTACGTGCGAAATTTTGTCCAGATCGCATCACCAAGTCCATAGATACCGTAGAAAATTCTAGCGAATTATCGAAAAAAAATTGGTCAGCTGAAGCACTGACATGAAGTATGGACTTTCGCCTAAGTTTCAGAATTCTTTTGACAGCAGTCGAAAATTTCTCCAATTGATTTATAAAACTGGAAAATGCGAATCTACCTACAAGGTGGATGTACGAGCGCTCAAAAGCTCCTGTCTTCACGGCAGTGCTTTTCGTAATTTTCTTTGTCATAACATCGTCTGCCCAATTTTCTACAGCAAAATTGTTTCAGTACATGCATTGAATCAAGTAATCAGCCAGATATTATTCATTCCATTAATTCCATTGTTTTGAGTGTCATAAAATTTGAGGGTCCATGGAGTGGAGTAGTAGTTTCAATGAGGTCTCACTAACCTAATCAAGCTGTAAATCTGTTTTTATAATGATTTCGAGAAGGATTTCCAAGAGGTGGAAATGGTATCAACAATAGTCTTGAAAATATTGATACTTATATGAAAGAATTTTTCGATTTCGACGAACATTTGATCCAATCTGTAGACAAACATCCTCAGAACAGAAATGAAACTAGGGCAAACATATGTGTACACCTCTTGTAGCCTTAGTTGTCCCAGTGAATAACTTTATAGCTTTCAATAATTTGAACAAACCCACACAAAAATAAAACCTTCAATCTCGGTTCATAACTTTGTTTTTTTCAGGCACTTCCACTGTCTCTCCACCAAATACCTTTGTCCTGGTGTTCCTGCAGTTATGAGCATGCTACTCGCCAATATCAACGCCTACTACGCTCATACCACAGGCCTTTCGGCTGTATCAGCTAGTGATCGTTTTGCTGCTTCCAACTTTGGTGTGAGTACTATAGAACTGATGAACCATAATTTCGATAATTTTTCGCCAACTCAGCATTCAGGGATGCCCCATGGTGACATATTTTTTCCAATACTATCCGAAGCTCTACAAAGTACAAAAAACGATAGTTCCCACTACGTAATTAAAACTGGATTATAAATCAATTTTTGGGCAGAAAAGAATCATCGCTTCACTGAATTCTGATCTTAAATATATTTTTATACTCAACATGTGATGCGATTATTTTATACGGTACAGCAGTTTGAAGCAGCCATCTACTACACCTCCACTGTAGTTATATCATGAAATTTGTGAGTCATGCAGCTGCTCATTCAGTAACTTCAATTTCAAACTCGAAAGTTTCAAATGGGGTTAATTCGTAGATTGCTAATAGGAGAAACGTAATTCCAAGTTTTCCTCGTTGTTTATTAATCATTCGATAATGTTAATTCGAGGCAAATGAGTATGCAACCTATCGAGTTCACTTCATTAGTTTCAGTTATTGTGACGGCATGAAGCAAAATTATTCGAAATAATGGAATGATTAATCTGTGTAACGGTTCTACGCTTTGTTGGAATTTCCAGTGAATTGGTTGAAATAACTCAGTTCAGCTCAACTGAGTGAGGAACAGACAGAGTGCTTTTCGAAACAAGGAACAATATGTGTTGCACTAAACCATCCAGTTTAATAATCTTCTTGTTCGGATTAACATCATCATCTGAGGAGACATCTATATCTCCAGAATTTCCGTCCAAGGAATCGTATGGTGTGTTAGCTTTCATGAAGCAACCGTATCTTCATCAGAGAAATTAAAGAGGCTACTATAGCTGTTATTCTCGCGAAGCAAAAAGGAAATGATGAAAATGTTAGACTTAAAATTTCCACCTATCCCACACCCATCACTTTTTCTGGAATCATCCTTAAGAAACCTTAGTTTATCCGTATCATTCTTTTAGGGTACCCTATTCTTTTCTCTCCCAATAATTCATTTATTTATTCATTATGAGAAAGATTTGAGAGATCATAATCCAGTTTTGGTCTGACTTAACCAATTACACTCCTCAACAAAAATATCAATTCCATAACGACTAGAACTGATGTATTTTTAATAATTCCAGAAAGAAAAATTCGTCAAGCTTCTCGATCAGCTACACAATTCCCTCAGGATAGATCTTTCAATGTACAGAAATAACTTCCCAGCGTCAAGTTCCGATAAACTTATGGACTTGAAATCGACGGTGGATCTTCTGACCAGCATCACTTTCTTCCGTATGAAAGTGCAAGAACTTTCCAGTCCACCAAGGGCTAGCACGGTGGTCAAGGATTGCGTTAAAGCCTGCCTTAGGTAAGGAAATTTTTTTTTATAAATATTCCTCTCCATCAGATTAATGTTCCCATTCTTTACAGATCGACATATCAGTTTTTGTTCGAGAATGCCCACGAACTGTTCAATAGGGACTTCATGGTGGAACCCAACGAGCCTAAGAAAGAGCCAGAAGATCATGGACCACGACTGGACACCGTGAAGTTCTGGCACAAACTCATAGCTCTCATTGTTTCGGTGATTGAGGAAGATAGAAACAGTTACGGACCGGTTTTGAACCAGTTTCCTCAAGAACTCAACATCGGACAGGTATATATTTATTTGAACCTTGGACAATAAAAACTTAGTATTAACCATCACAATAAGCGAAGAATTTTCATTTGATCTTGTCATTATCATTTTTTTGTCCAGGTAGATCAAGCAACCTTAAAAAACCAATTCTTCTGTATTTTGGAAAATTGGGCAACAATTTTTTAATCATAGCCATTTTATACATAACTTGTTTGGAATTTCAGCTGTCTGCTGCCACCATGTGGTCCCTATTTGCGGTTGATATGAAATACGCCTTGGAGGAGCACGAGCAGCATCGCTTGTGCAAATCTTCCGACTACATGAACCTACATTTCAAGGTCAAGTGGTTGTACACGAACTACGTCAAAGACGTACCACCGTACAAGGGAGCGGTACCAGAGTACCCTGCGTGGTTCGAGCCGTTCGTTATGCAATGGTTGAACGAGAACGACGACGTTTCTTTGGAGTATTTACACGGTGCCTTCGCTAGAGATAAGATAGAGGGCGTAAGTATCTTGTTCGATTAGATTAAGATTAAGATCTCATTGGACTGCGACGCCAGCACATAGTCTACTGCTCACCCTCCATTTCCAGAGTTCTAATGAACTCCAGTATCTGGGATTGCTTCAATTAGGAAACTTCCTCACTTCTTAGACCCATAAGGTGCTTCCTGAGGCGGCAATGCACTGCGAGGAATATAGTGAAGAAGTGAAGCATATTCTTGCTGAGCAGCATCAAAAATTCGAAGAAACTCTTTGGAATGATCCAACCCAGGAATATGCAGCCAGAGTGTTTCTCGGTTTTTTCCTCCTCCTGAAACTATTTCTCATAGGTACATTAACCTTTACTACAGAAAGGTTCTGAGCCAATGAAAGGAGTTCGTCCTCCTTTTGTGGCAAGTGGTTGCCTCTTCATTTCCTTTGATTCTCAGGTGACTAAGACTGAACAGAACTTATTATTCTTGCCTATTTCGTCGAGTTGTCTTTGGCTTTTCAATACCATCTTAAAATCGATTATATGAGAGCTCAGTTCTTTCATTGATTGTCGGAATGTATCGCTATGTCACATTTCTCATAGTTTCTCACTAGGTTCATTTTCCAAATCTGTCTATTGCAAGTATTTCTGCCTGAAAGACGCTGGGACAGTGGCTCAACGATAGTGAGTAGTTGGTGCTAGCCCCGAATACTCGTCTGGTATTCGTCGTGGTTTTATAACCATTTGTGTACCTTTTGGCGGTATTCTTCATGAGAGCTGGAATCGTGGACTCCCATTCCCTATCTTCTTTTCTTCTTAGCATCGTAGTGAAGTTTTCTCGATTCTGGTTTTCTTGATCATCCCGTCACTAGGCAGGTCCGCTGATGAAATGTATTTGATCAGAGAGGACCAGGTTTTCTGATTCCTAATTCCCTCACTGCCGGTACCTTCCCTGGATATTCTCAGGATGACCTCATGGGCTATCAATCACAAGATGAAGAGGTGTGAGATCTGTAATGATTTTCAACGCCCCCTGGTGGACAAGTTCTAATAGCTTCAGTGATACAACAACAGGTTCTCCTTTGTATTCTGTCGAGGGCTCTCCTCATTTCGTTCTGACTTGGCAGACAGGCCAGACTATTACCCCATTGTTGTTGTTATCGGTCTCACAATCATGACGTACATCCATCGAAGTATTTTTGGGTACATCCCCAAGTCTTACCAGCCAGGTTTCTGCACGCCATCAAGGTCATCGTTTCTTCTCTAACAATAACCTCAATATTCTTATTGCCCAAAAGCTGGCAATCTATGGTAATTCCCAGATATTTTACTTCAGACTTCCATTCTATGATATCTTTATTCAGAGAGAAGGAGCTGGAAGTATCTTTTTCCGAGTATATGGGATTACTGTGGTCTTAGTTGGGTTGATGTTTAGCTGCACTGATAAGCACAATTATTAGATCATCTCTTGCATTAAAGCACATGAGTTGCTCTCGAATTCTCCTCTAATTATTGGGACAATTTCGTCAGCATAGCCTATAAATTTGAAGCCAAACTCTGTGTAGTAGCTCATCCACAACTAGGCTTCATAAAAAGAGAGATATTACTCCTCCTTGTGGTGTCCCGCGAGCGGCTTCAACAGCTATTCTCGTCTTCAACATTTTCTATATCCATCTGATAAAGGTTTTATTCACCTCTCGCCTTTTGAGTGCCTCTTTGGCCGACACATTTGTTGTGTTTTCAAAAGTCCCAGATATATCAGGGAAGGCACACATTGCGAATTTTTTGTTATTCAGAGTACTCTGGATGACTTCGGTCCGCTGGTACAAGAAATCTCTGTTGATCGGCCAGCCCTGTAGTCATTCATAAAGTGGTTCATTTTCCAGATTTTCCGTTCTTATAAATCTTCTCTGTCTATTGTTTCTATTCCCCACACAGTTTCCATTCATTCCTTTTTACCGGTTTGTAGTTATCCAATACAGTCTACATCGTTTTCAGTTAAAACGATGTTGAGCAAAAGGGTCTGGAAGATCGAGGATCAGCTCCATCTTTTTTCCCATATTCCGGAAATATCACCCTGTGCTGAAAAGCTTCTTTTTATCTTCAGGAGATGAGGGAGAATTTTCTCCATTCCTTTCTGCATCTTTCTGGGGAGGATTCTTATGTTGAGTTGCTATGTCAGTGCTTATAATGGGTTCATCTCCTGGGAAGTGTGTTCTGAGATAAAAAATCGATCGTTCCTCATCTCCCTCAGTGTATCACCCTTCTGGCTTCTTGAGCGACATTGTTGTGTTCGTTCCCCCTTTGTCATGACCTTTTGCAATCTGGCTCTTGTGGGAGTAGAAGTGATCTGTTCACAAAAGGCTCTTGGCCTTCCTGATCACCTTGTACTGAGTAAGCTTTTCAGTGTACCCCTGCCAATTACCACCTCCTTTGGCCCTATTGAAGAGCCGACGGACCCCCAATCTGAGGTTTGACAGATTCTCGTTCCAAGGCTTCTTTGCTTGTTTAAATTCTCGAGAGTGGACAACTTGAGTGAAAGGTCTCTGTTATTGCCACACCTTTCTGTTCGACTCTTTGTTTCAGATCGTAGCGGGTGTTTTGCCCTATTCTTTTCGATCTGTTCTAGATTCTGCTTCAGATGGATCTTATAGGCAGACCACTCCCTATTTCTACGATTTCGACTTGGGGACGACGAGGTGACCTCCCCCGTTATCTTGAATTCCCTAATTCTAAGTATCTGGTAACTCGAATACTATTTTTTTATCACCTACTCTCGAAAAAAGAAGTGACTGGTGCTTTGCGACTTGTTGATCTGTTTTCTTGACCTGGTTGAGCTCAACTTTAAGTAACATCTAGTTGCAGAGTTCCAATAAAACTACAGTTGCTGACAGCTCCTCAAGGATTATATTTTTCCATCCTGTAATATTCAATATCCCAGGCATTATTCACAGTGGTCTTCAGAATATAAGCAGGTGTCCAGGAGTTTCTTCCTTCTCTCAGCAAAATCAACATTCTTCATTTTCTGTCGAACCTTATGTCACAAGTTTCTGTTCTGAGGTGACACTTCAGTAATCAAGTTTGATGGAAAATGTACATACAGTATTTAGTCTTCTTACCGAAACCTTAATAGGTTTTTGATCTTTCATTCTCCGAAACCTGAAAGATTGAACTACTCCATCAGTCTTTTACAATTCAATTAAGTTCTTGATACAGCTCTAGTGGGTCTATTTCAATGCAATAGAGATCGCCAAAGTTTACAGTGAAAAAGCCACATAAATATTCGAAGTGAAAACAGATGGGACTAAAAAAAGTTGATTTCCTATGGTATCCAAACCTGATCTTTTTTCTTTTCAGTTTCAGAAAAGCAGCGAACATTCCCTATTTTCTAATTCTGTAGTGGACGTATTCACTCAACTCACACAATGTTTCGACGTAGTGTCGAAGTTGGAGTGTCCAGATCCTGAAATCATGAAGAGGTACATGAAACGTTTCGCGAAAACCATCGTCAAGGTACTAATAGCCTACGCTGATATCGTAAAGAAAGAGTTTCCGGATCATCTGAAAGAAGAAAGGGTGGTAAGTATCAAACGTCATTCGTCGGATTGATAAAGTAATAGACATTTTAACAATTCATATTAGGTTTCAAACATCTTCATCTATTTTTAATATATACAGGGCTGTGTCATACCAAGCATTTTTAACATTATAGGCATGCACACTCATGAACAACATCCAACAATTGAGGGTACAACTTGAGAGGATGTTCGAGTCGATGGGTGGAGATAGTTTAGAAGAAGATGCGGCAAACATACTGAAAGAATTGCAGCAGACACTCAACGGGTCTTTAGATGAATTAGCTTCTCAATTTGCATCGAGGTACGTGATTTTCAAGGAAAAGTATATTTGCAAATGCTGGAAAATATAATACGGAGCCCTTTATACTCCCAAATTTCGAAAATACAAACCCGATGGGGAATACTAAAGAAACTCCAAATAGATTCATATTCACTTGTACATTACCACTATAAATCTGGACATATCAACCCCTTATACCGAAACTTGATTACACACAATTATTTTCATCTGGCAGTTTGGAACCGAGAATTACTGCCAGCGTTCGGGAACTAGGAGATCTTCTCCTATCTATCAAAGGTGGTGGTCAGCAAACCAATGTCAACCAACAAAATGCTGTAGCGAATGAAGCTGACTCGGTGCTTACACCTCTTATGGATCTTCTCGATGGATCCCTCTCCTTATATGCTCAATCGTGCGAAAAGACTGTACTCAAAAGACTGCTGAAGGAGCTCTGGAAAATCGTCATGAGAATATTGGAAAAAACTGTTGTTCTTCCTCCGATGACTGACAAAACGGTAAGTTACAACACAAAATTGAATATGATCTCTATGAAACATAATATATAATCAATCTGAGGAAAACGAGGAGGACTTAGATATGTAACTTATGATTATTATACGATAGGTTCGCTTGTGCAGGGAGGGCCCAGATTTAATAGTAAGATACTGTGTGAGCATGACAAATCTATGTCGATCCCTTGAAAATGCACAAAGCTCTCACCTAGCTTCACTTTGTCTGACCTGGATTATGTTAATTGTTCTTATAAATGTGAACACTGAAATGATCTCCTTTATCCTCATCGTCCATAATTCCTTTTCCCGAATTTTTTCGTGAATCTCTGATTTCTCAACAGATGTTCAAACGAAGCTAAAAAATCTTTGATACAATGGTTCTTGGTGTTGTCTTCATTTTCTATATGGCCAATATTGGACCTTTCCACGTTTTCAGAAATCGATCTTATTTCGGAATACGAAATAGTATTTATCCTAGAAATTCGAAACTACAATTTCTATCTAGATACCTAACTAAGCCTAACGAAAACTCTAGGAGGAGGGTATAATCATCAATAATTATCGATTCCTCATCAATATTCGTATGTATCTGTTGTTGAAATTCCTCAAATCAACTCATAAAATAATATTCAGTACTGTAGAAAGTATTTAACATGTTTCCCGAACTAAATTTCAAACAACCTTTGACCTTTCTGGACAAGCTTCTCCAAAATACCCCTCGATATGCTCTGAATTTCAGTGTCAAATTCTGCAATGTATAATTTTTCAATTACTTCCATGTTTCTATAGTTTGGATGGTTGTTTTTGTGTTTCATTTACTTTTGTTAGAAATGAATGTGTTATTTGTCAATACAATCGTAGAGATATTTTCTTGAATTATTTCATATGAAATGAAGGAGAATATCTGAAAAAAATAGAACTGTTTATACAAACATTGTTTTCTGAAATACAGAGCAGTAGGAACTAAAATGGATTTTTATGAAATATTTTCTTCAATGTGAATATATTCAAAGAAATGAGTGAGATCCTTCGCTTCGCAGACTAGCCCTCTACGTTTCCAAAAGCTAGTTAAATTAGCCTCAACTCATTTCACAAAGTCTATAATTTTTTTAAAACATTAGATGGTCCTCGTGCACTTGGCTGTATTTCCACAACCATATCCATCCATAAACCCTTCGCATTCCTGATGTTTCCTGTACTGAATGTTATGAGCTATTCGCTGGTCTAATTCGACATTGTCAAAACATCCATTATAAGAAATGCAGAAACTGTGAGACTGCTAAAAAGTTGATTCTATGAGAAGTCTCATTTTGTCTGAAATTTTGGTTTTATAATAAGAATTTGGTCCTTGAAGATCCTTTTATCTTCAAAGGTCCGATGCGGGGTATTCGAATGGCTGATTTCAAATTATGGGGTATTCTGAATCAGATCATATGTTAATGGTTTGGATTTATCCCATGAAGAACTAATGTGAAGACATATAGTTCACTGAAAAAGGGTCAATTATTAGTAAGAATATGACGCTTTTAAATTCTGAAAGATATCGGCATCAAAGACATTCATTCTGATGTGAATTCACAGAATGATGGAGTTGATGATAAAACCCGAATTTTACAAATGGAACAGAAATAGAAAGGCAATAATCGGCAAACATTTCGCACTGTGAATAATTAAGAAATTTTGTTGTTATTTCGATCATTATACAGGGTTTTTTTTAAGGTGAGGCTTTTTTGAGCGCTCGTACTACTTACACGAGGGCTATATCATTTCGTCACGATGTCTGTATTTTTCGAATTTTGAGCCGAAAATGGTCTCAATCGACTATGTTCGACTCACTGATGACGAATCCGTCGGAAAATTCGAGTCTGTCCGTCCGGCCGTCCGTCCGTAAGCACGATAACTTTCGAACGAAACAACCTAGAGACTTGAAATTTTCAGTGTGAGTTCAGTTCCCGAATGCCTCGGTTAAGTTCGTTAATAGGCAAAATTCCACCAGGGGTTCCGTAAATATGGTCGTTCAAAGTTTTGTTCCACTGATTACTTGAAAACTACAGATTCGATCGAGATAAAATTTTGCACCCAAATGGAGAATGAGGTGTTCAAGCTACATGTGAAATTTTGTCCAGATCACATGACCAGAACCATAGAAACCATAGAAAATTGTAACTTTTGAACGGAAATGCCTAGGGACTTGAAATTTTCAGGATAGGTGTGGATCTCGAATGTCGTGATCACGTTCATCTATGAGCAAAATTATACTAGGGGTTCCGTATATATGGTCGTTTGAAGTTTAGTTTTCTTGATAATTTCAAAACTACAGATTCGATCTTGACGAAATTTTGTATACTAATGGACAATGATATATTCAAGCTACATTTCTCGAGATCACATGACCAGAACCATAGAAACCATAGGAAAACATAACTTTCGAACGGAAAGGCCAAGGGACTTGAAATTTTCAGGATAGGTGTGGATCTGAAATGTTGCGTTCACGTTTATCAATTAGCAGAATTATACTAGGGGTTCCGTAAATACGGTCGTTTGAAATTTTGGTTTCCCGATAATTTCGAAACTACGGATTCGATCGAGATGAAATTTTGTATTTTAATCGAGAATGATATATTAAATCAATATTTTGTCCAGATCGCATGACCAGAACCATAGAAAATTGTAACTTTGGAACGGAAAGGCCTAGGAACTTGAAATTTTCAGGGTGGGTTTGGATCGCGAATATCGCGACCACGTTCATCAATGAGCAAAATGAGACTAGGAGTTCCGTAAATATGGCTGTTCAAAATATTTTTTTCCTGATAATTCCGAAACTACTGATTGGATTGGAATGAAATTTTGCACCTAGCTTAGGAATAATGAATTCAAACTACGTGCCAAATTTTGTCCAGATCGCACCATCAAGACCATAGATACCGTAAAAAATTCTAGCGAATTATCGAAAAAAAATTGGTCTCCTAAAGCACTGACATGAAGTCTGGAGTTTCGCCCAAGTTTCAGAATTTTTGTGACAGCTGTCGAAAATTCCTTCAATTGATTTCTCTAACTGGAAAATGCGAATCTACCTACAAGGTGGATGTACGAGCGCTCAAAAGCTCCTGACTTCACGGCAGTGCTTTTCGTAATTTTTTCAACAGGTGCTAGAACTCATCAAAAGAGATCATTTCGCCGGAAGTTGATCATATAAAATATTCAATTTGATAAAAGTGCGAAAAATTTTGAGCATCATCATCTCAATACGACTCGGTTAGCAAATCTGCCATGAATTACGGTGCCATATGCATTCCAGCAAGTAAATTGAGTGCTGGATTGTATCGCAAACTCGTATATTCTCTTTCAACTTTGATAAGGGGATTTTTCCTGAACGGTACCTATAATTCTTAAAATTTAAACTGAGAAGAGGAAAATTTACTGGTTGAGAAGGTCCTACAAAAAAATTAGGAGGTTCACAAACTCACCGATCAAATTGATCCAAATTGTTCACAGAAATTGTTCGAAATGGTCACCATTCGTTTGATGTGCACAAAGTCTTGCCGGCGTAATAACGAATTATTACATGCAGCAACTATCACATCAGTTTGCTCATGGAATAATGTCACAAGCATTTTCAATGCGTTGTTTTAGTTCTTTAACACTATTGATCTCACTCATGTTTTCAAATGACCACAAAAAAAGAAATCACACGGGTTGAGATCCGGGGAGCGTGCATTTTCACTCTCTTTGCGATATTCGGGAGTCACAAAAATCATAGGCTCTGTCATATGATTTCCCGTAAACTGAACGCATTCAATAAAACACAATGAGATCTCAATGCGTAAAATCAAACTATAGGTACATTACAGTTCAACACCCATAACAAAGAAAATGAAAAGTGAAAAAAATTTAAATATTCATAGCATCCATTTTCAAGCATGTATCAAAATTATCCAATTCGGACGTTGTTATTATTGCGGTAGAATTGATCGAAATATTTAGCTATATTTCAAAATATCTAATAAAATAATGAAACAAACTATATTAATTTATCATATTATCTTCTTCATTTGGTCTATATACAATATGTATAATTGCCATTCAATCACATTGTCTCCAAAAGTTACAGCCGAAGTTTTTAATGTGCATATTTCTCATAATATCTAGCCATTCTTTATAAAAACTATCCAAATTAGATAAAGTGATCCTCGAGAGAGAATTAATCAAAAAATCCAGCCAGCGTATCAAATATCTATTATGACTCGGATGGAGTGATGAATATTATTTCATATGGTAGATTATATAATCTTCGAAATGAATTAATATTAAGGTTATATAAAGTTGAGTAAGCTTAAGTTGAGACAGTGATGAATATTATTCTCAGAATGAGTTCATATTTGGGTTAGGTGAGGTTAGGACAGTCTTGAATATGAATCACTAAATGACTCAATATTCAGGTTGGGTTGGGATAGTTCGAGTTGAGACAGTGTTGAATATAATTCTCAAATGAAATTAATATTTAGGATAGGATAGGTAGGCTTAAGTGAGGAAAATGTTAAATATAATTCTCGGAATGAATTTCAATACACACACTATTGCATGAAAGAGAGGCGATTATCGATTTTGCGAAAATCATAAGATTGCCTTTTCTACACTAAATATGTAAGGTTATCTCAAGTTCATCCTAAAACTTTTTTTATTGGCGTAGACTTTTGATCAATAAGTCGAAAAGCTTCGGCATTGCATTGACATTAATCTTTTGATGAGGAATAAAACTATATCGAAATTTCTACCCTTCTTCAGAAGGCACCTTGTATCCGTGCTTCTCACACGCCCATTCATTTGAGACTAGACATACATCGCGATCAGTTGAATTCAAATAGTTGTCCCGCTCTTACAGATGATGTTCAAGAGCATTACCGACAACGCCAAAACCTTAGCGGCCAACACCAAGATCGAAGACATGTCCAGTTTCTTCAAGAACAAGATGACCGGTAAGCAGGACATGAAACAAGCGCTGAGTGGCGTGATGGACATCTCCAAAGAAGTGGAGAAGAACCTTTCCCCGAGACAGTGTGCTGTGTTGGAAGTTGCCCTGGATACAATCAAGCAGTACTTCCACGCTGGTGGTAATGGTCTGAAAAAGGCATTTTTGGACAAGAGCGCGGAGCTGCAAAGCTTGAGATACGCACTGTCTTTGTACACACAGACGACAGACACGTTAATCAAGACCTTCGTCCAAACCCAGTGCAATGAAGGTATGTGGAAAAATTTTGTTGAAAAACGAAGATTTTTGTTTGAATTGCTTTATGTGTTCTTGTTGATGAAATTCAAAAATTTATTTGAAATGTTTACTGATATTGATCAGAGAGGGTTAACCAGGTGTTACCAGGACGTCACCAACACATTACATAGTCGAAGATCATGTTCAATGGTCAACGTCAATTCTATCAATGAAACCTGCTCACGTGAACCTACCCCATATCATTACCCTCCGTTTATAGACTAGAAACCGTTCCACAGCAAATTCTGACGTTCTACATGTAATCATCCCACTCTTTCGCTCCCATCATAGTCCAGAAAATAGAATCGAGACTCGTCAGAGAACAAAACGATTCAATTCAACATCCCAGTTGGATCGCCGGTACACCATTCCCAAAAATAGTCTATGAGAACTTTGTTTTTTTTTTATCAGGGGGAATCCTCAAGGACGAACTATCTCCGATAGATAGAACAGTGTGAGACTTCGTGTGAAGCACGACCTGGTCGAACTAAATCCAACCTGCGGCCTTAGATTCCTGGCATTTATTGCCTATTAACCTTTCGACTCTTTTTATACGTATCTCTTTCAAGATGTTTGTCGTGTGATTATTTTGTTACCTATGACTTTCATAGGAGAGTCTCTTCTTCTTTATATTTTAAATCGAGTTTACTCAATTTCTGTTTCTACGTACCTAGTTGATCTCTGGGTCTTTTGTGATAGGTGGGTATCCTTAGCACATCTTCTGCGGGGTTGTAGTCAACTTATATATATTAAGAAATGGAACTCCCAAATAGAAAACTTGAACACGAAACTCACCACCATAATCTACACCCTCAATGGTATGAAATACCATATCCAACAAAATACATTGAAGCTCCGATACACAGCCAATTTTCAGTCCACCCTTTCATATGGCATTGTTTACTGGGGAAACTGTACATCACGAAACAAAATATTTAAAACACAAAAGCAAGCAATCCGAGCTATGTATAGAATGAAATATAGAGATACTTGTAGAAGTGTTCTCAAAAGGAATAAAACCCTGACGTCAACAGCAATATATGTGCTAAAGTATGTTATATTCCTACAAAGCCACAGTAAACTAATCGAACCGTTTCTGAACAACAACCCAACTAGGAAAATTGATCCTTATATATACCCGAGGCAACAATTGACACTAGCACAGAATAATGAAAAATACATGTGAAGATCTACAATGCGTTACCCAAACAGTTTCATTCGATAAGAAATGTTGATATATTGAAAAAAGACTTAATTAAATTTTTGCTGAATATTGAACCATACAACTTGCTAGAATATTTGGAATCTAGTAAAGCTAAACCTTACATCTACTTTGTAACCAGTAACCATTGAAATTATTTGACTTATTCTCCATTATTGTAATACAATAATTGTAGGAACTAAACGTATATTATTATTATTATTAATGAAAGAGAGAAACAAAAATTAAGAATCTATGTAGTACATGAAATTTGTACTGCAACTATCAATATATGAACCAGTTTGTGAATTTAAGTGCTCAGTGTTGAATACTTTAAGAAAGTCAATTTTTATTTTCATTTATTAAAACTGTCCATGAATTATTGAAAATATTATGATTGATGAGCAATTTTACAATTATTCAGTATACTTTTGAATTGTGAACAATATAGCATGTATTCAATGGCAGTATTAGCAGAGGGAATATGAACAGGGTACCATACAGTATAAGTATAATAAATAAACTTAAAATATCTATGAACGATACACGAGCAAAGATGAAAATCTCATTGAAAACTTTGTTTCCACGTATAAGTGTAGTGATTTGGATGTGTTTATTGAATAAGCTGACATAACCCTATTGATGGGCATCCTTTTGCAGGGAAGGTTTCAATTTTTCAATAACCCATTAATGAAATAATTCACTATTCATAGTAATCCTTATCATTAATACCACTGTGAAGAATCAGATCACATCCAGGTAAAAATCCATCCATTGTTCCAGCATTCAAAATAGTGCACTTTCTGCCTTTACCCTTAAATATACTCGGCATACCTTTTGGATTATTTGGAATATCCAAGTTTCATCTAGATAAATGAATTTTACGTTTTGTTCCATGTATTCTCGGTATTTATCACAATATCGTACTATTTTTATTATATTTTTCTGTTTATCAATAAGAATTTTTCTTCGATCAACTTTTGTATTTGTATCCAATTTTTTTTATGATATAATATAATGTTGACTTTGATCGATTGAAATCTAGGTGCTCTTTGGCCAGTTCGAAAAGGATTGTTTTCAATTCTAGCAAAAACAAAGTCATTCAATGTCTCTTTGAAGAAATAATCGAATCGCACAGGTTCTTTTCCACTGCTAATTCCAGGCTGTAATAACATGCTAATATTCTACTGACAGTGCTTGAAAAAATCTGAAAATTTAAGAGACATTGATCAATCAGAATACACCTTGAGTAGGTGAATAACAGTTTACCTGAAAGACTAGCGAAACTCGATTAATGCTAGCGAAAATATATGCCAAATCCTTGAAAAACTCGAAGTTACACCGACAAACTGCCTGGCGTTCTCTTGTTAGGCTCGATGTATCCTGGTCAATTCCAGCCATTTTAATAGCATGGAACAAAGAAATACTCAAATTCAGAACTAATTTTTATAATTATTCACCAATATCTTCCATAAAATCATCAAAACAAGATCTCTATGGGTTATGTTAGTGTTATTCCTTTACCAACCTGAATTCAACAACCCAAAATATTACTGAATAGTCTATTACCAACTTAAATTCGATTTTTCACAGCCTACCGAGATGTTAATAATTCTTAAACGGAGTATACCAACGACATCCTTTTTAGCACGAGCTATCACAAATTGTCCCTAAAACTGTACTCTCAAAACCGAACCAATCCTACAAGTTCTGTACCCTTCTTGGTACCTCCAAATAACCACGAGCTACTAATCCCTCTCGCAAGCAACTACCTTAACGTCTTCTGAGCTCCTCAAAGGTAGAGTCTTTCTACCTTTTTCCTGAGATGACACTTTGCGTCGTACCTTTCCCTTCAACGGCTCAAAACCACCCACGCCGGTAAATCTTCCCTTTCAAAAATTTTCCCATGATTTTTGCCCAAATAAAGTTCGAATCTCTGAACTGACCTGGCAGAACCCCTACGTTGGTCAAAACAAAGATTCGTTTGAAGCCAAAGCTTTCCTTATTTATGGCTTAGGTATCAATTCTCAATCACACAGCTCCAAAATTAATGACATCTGTTGATTATAACTAAGTAATACAATGCATGCCTCGTCTTCGAATATACAGATTCTTTTCCGATATTCTTTTCATAGATAACCGAAATTAAGATTGAATATTCGTTTTTTCAAATATTAGATGCATATTGGGCTAGCAGATTTTTTGGGTTGTCAGGAATATCTTAGATATAGATGTTGTAGAACTGATCCTTGAGAACTCCTGCTTCTTCTTGTCTGGTGGGAGATAATGTGTCGTCTATTTTGACATAAAAATTCCTGTTTCTCAGGTAGTTTCCTATTATCTTGCAGGTTTTGGTGGTGTAGCCTGCCATCATCTTCTTGTAGGCAATTCTTTCGTGCCCAACTCGGTCAAAGACTCAATCGACATCTGGTAGCACTAATCCTGTGGCTTGATTATTCTGGAATTCTTCAGAGACATACTTAGGGTTCAGTTGAAAATGTGGAATGATTCCTTCTGAAACCAAATTATTCCGGTGGTATCAGATTCAGTGCTTCTGTTTCTTCATTGAGTCTTTTTGCAATGACTCTCTCAACTATTTTTCAAGTGCTGGTAGTAGACTTATCGGCCTGTAGTTATGTGGGAATTTTCAATCCATTCCTAGTTTGCTATTCCTTTTCTGGTCATTTTCCGTAACATAAAGCTTGTTACTTTGTCCTTTCCTGCTCTTCAATTTCTTGATGATTTCTTTAATCTCTGTTGGTGTTGTTGGGTTTGGGATGGTATCGCCCTCTGGATGTTCCAAAACCAGCTCTTCATTTTCTTCTTCTTCTTCTTCTAAATCTTCATGGCCATCGTCTTCTATGTAGTTGATTCTGGCTTCGCTTTCTATTTCGTCAATCAGTACTTCGGCTTTTTCTAGCTTTGAGTAGTCCATCCCATTTGCTCCCTGTAGAGGAGAGACTTTGATTTGCTCCCGCCGTGAGCACTTTTGCATCTTCCATGCTGAGTGGTCTATGGTGGTCAGTTCTCTAATCCTCTGGTTCCATCTGGCTGTTCTTAGTTCTCTCAGTGCATTTTTCAGTACTTGACTGTGTTTATTCAGCAATTTCTTGTCTCCTTCTCTATATATGAGAACTATGAAATGTTGACAGGTATCGTTTGAAGGTTAGTACTTTCTAAAAATCATAAGTATTTTGTATCTGAAGTGCCACCTGTCGGTCAGACCGAGTACTTTCAGCCGATTTAATATATTATTATTATATCATAAGAGTATCTACTATAATGAGATAAAAAATAACACTTCTATCATAATTGAGGTCGACGATATAAATCTACACTAGTTATTCAATGGTAATTTTTGAATTTCATCAATGATCACCCCGTAAATGTTCTCCACACCTTAACTCATTGACCTTATATTCTTAAGTGCCGCTTAACACTAACGAAACAATGCTACAAAGACAATTCTCGCTCGAGAGAGACGAGCCTGAAGCAGGAATGGAAGCTCTAGAAGAGCCCCTTAAGGCTAAAAAGAGAAGGGAAAGCCGACAAGGTACAAGAGTATTGCGATTTACGAAATTTTTGCTAGTTAACCAGCTGCGTAGCACCAGTGGATTACTCTATTGGCTCAAAGGCTTTCTTGAGATTAGAACATCGATTAATGTAGATGGCTTGTTGAAAATGCGGTTTGTATGCAGATAGAAAACCTGATGCATTACTCATCGGTTCTTGGAAAACTCTATCCTATCGGTATTCTAAATTATTTTTTTTAAATTCGAGAAATGCTACAATATTAGTCTATCAACTACAAATGCATTTTCAATGACCAAAGCAATATACATACTCAATAGCTTACAAGCTTCGAATTATTGAAATAGAACTATTATGTTTTCATCAATGAAAACCATGTGTGAATTTTATATGGCTTCATATTATGATGATTAGACGCAATATCCTAGCAAAGAGTCAACTGTAACTTGCTGGAAGGAAAAAATTATTTTTTCTTGCATGTACAGCTTCGATAAAATTTTCAGCGGGTCCCTAAAACTGCCATTTCTTCCAGATGATGTCTTCATTCGAGAATTTTTTTTCGAATATAAAATTACCTTTCCAATATTTTTTATACTCAAATTTTAGTCGATATTTCCGGAAGTTCCTGAATGCTGAAAAATGGAATTTGCTCTGCGATTCTGTTCTAATTTATTTTCATTCATATCTGCATTATCAGTTACTCAATCTAATGTTGAAGTTGAAGTGGGAAATATTTTTCATATTTTCCACCAGCAACTTTCCAGTCACAAGTCCGGTGTAAATATGTCCTCCATTTTCCTATATACAAAAAATAGATAGCATGGTAACAAAATATAGCATATACTATAGACGGTAGAAATGTAGATTCCTTTAGAAAGACTATCGTTGGTTCTTTGTCTACTCTTCAAATTGT
The DNA here is from genome assembly GCA_963966015.1 of Aphidecta obliterata. Classification (NCBI taxonomy): domain Eukaryota; kingdom Metazoa; phylum Arthropoda; class Insecta; order Coleoptera; family Coccinellidae; genus Aphidecta; species Aphidecta obliterata. The sequence goes on along the minus strand of OZ014435.1, from coordinate 17,944,433 downwards.
GCAAATTTTCCGCAATCGAAATAGCTGATAGAGATCAATTAGATTAACAATACTAGCGGACGAAAGTCTCTCCATTTCGTTGAGCACTTGTTTTTCTCTTTTTTATTTAATTTGGATGGAAATTCGGTAGATTCAAAACCCAGTCTTCGAACCCATTTGAGATGCACATTCTTTCTTCATTTACTTCAAATTTTCTCACAAGTCGCGAGTAACGATCGTAGGAACAACACAATATAACATTGTTTTATTTCACTTTTGTCGAATCAAATGCTCAGACATGGACAAGGGAGACGAAAAATGTAGTATAAACTACAAATCTCAAATTGAATTTTTTTCAGATCTGGCTTCTGAAGGCCAAGAAGGGTGTGTCGGCGAGCTTTCTATACAAGTGGAAATATTCACCCATCCAGGTACTGGAGAAAATAAAGTTACCGTCAAAGGTGAGCAGCGTTTTCAGTTTCACTGTTTCCTGAGTTTTTTCCACCATTTTTGATCTTGATTTTCTACTCATTTCCTAATGTTTTGTTGGACTACAGCTTGTGACAATATGATTGGAGGTTTCAATTACCAGGAGCTAATCTAAGTGACGTTATAATATTTTCAATGAATGTCGGAGAAAAAAACAGTTGTAATCTAGTCGAACAAGTTTCTTTATTATCTATATATGCAATAGAGTGGCGTTCTGCTGATTCTCCATATAATGAAAGTTTTGTTTCAGTTATCGCATGCAACGACCTGAAATGGATAGCCACTTCAGGAATGTTCAAGCCATTCGTAGAAGTCAACCTTATAGGACCGCATCTAGCTGACAAAAAGAGGAAACATGCAACCAAGACAAAATCCAACAATTTGTCGCCTAGATATAACGAAACTTTCCATTTGTGAGTAGATCCCTTTTCATTTAACTATCCACATAGATTTTCCAATCTTATTACATGAATAACTAACTTAAAAATAATCGAATTGAGAATTCAATACTCAATTGAATGTACATTTCGAGCTTCAAGGAGAAATTATAGAAAAAGCAATTATAGATCTTGTTACTGTTTCAGGTTAACACGTTTGTTAGTTTTTTTTCAGTCTGAGGGGAACCCTCAAGGACGAACTGTCCCAGGTAGATAGAACAGTGTGAGACTTCGTGTGAAGCACGACCTGCTGTTTTAGATTCCGGGCATCTATTGCCTATTCACCTTTTGACTCTCCTTGTACGTATCTCTTTATCGTGTGATTATTGTGTAACCTAGGAGAGTCCCTTCTTCTTGATATTTTAAATTGATGATACTCAATTTCTGTTTCTACATAGTGAATCTCTGGGTCTTTTGTGATAGGTGGGTATCCTAATCACATCTTTTGCAGGGTTGTAGTCAACGACTCTTTTAGCTGGCAGTAGACATTCGGATGTTGACTTGCTTTCTCAGATATCTTCTCGGCCTTCTTCTTCAGGAAATTTGTGACAGTCTCACATTCTAAGTCTCTGTGAATTTGTCGGTTTCTAACGAACCACGGCATATTCATTGCTGGTCTTAGCAGTTCATTTTCTATTACTTAAATCTTCTTTATAATATGGCTATTGGCAGCACGGCCCCATGCCGCCGAACCTTTATGTTAGTGGAGGTTTTGCAATTGACTTGATCATTCGTTGTTTCATGCTTTGGTTCATTTGGCTCTTTCTTCAAAGCAATGCATATCTAATATGGTTTTTCTATGTATCTAGTTTCAATCCTAGATATTTGACTTCATTTTCCTATTTCATCTCTTCTCCATCTATCCTTAGGTTGAAATTCATTTCAAGTCTCTGCTTCTGTAATAGAATGGGTTGGCTCTTTTTGCTATTCATTTGAATTTTCTATTCAATGAATCATTCTTCTTAATTCTCTAGTGCTTTTTGCAATATTCTGTATATGACGTCTGGTCGTCATTGTCTGACGGCTATTCAGGTGTCTTCTGCATAAAGGGCTTGCATATTTCTTAGGTTTTCAGAAAAAACGTAGATATAGATGTTGTGAAGTAGAGGTCCTAGAAATGATCCTTGGGGCACTCCTGCTTCTACTTGTCTGGTAATAATGTGTCTTCTATTTCGATATAAAAATTCCTGTTCCTCATGTTGTTTCTTAGTATCTGGCAGGTTTTGGTGCAGCGCAGTGCAGTGTGGCCTGCAATCATCATCTTGTAGGCAAATCCTTCGTGCCAAATTCGGTCGAAGGCACTCTCAACATCTAATAGCAACAGTCCTGTGGCTTGTTTAGTCTGAAATCCTTGTCATATTCAGTGACCCTTAACAGTTGAGTTGGTGGCAGACTCATCGGTCTGTACATTTTTGGGAATTTTCCATCTTTTCCTGGCTTATTGAACACACCCTGCCAAAAATGTCTCATAGAAACTGATAGAAAATGGTCTAAGAGAACTTATGAGATCCAAATTGGATAGTGAAACCGCAAATCCGTATAGAACCGTATACGATATTCATAAGTATTTAATGGGGATTACAGATACATATTGCTTCAGTTTCTAATGGAATTCCCTAACGTGATTCCTATCCGTTTCTATCAGCGATTCCTGGGATGAATGCTTTGTTTCCATGAGGAAATGCAGTTTGAAAATAAATGAGAATGTATGAGTTTCCATAGTAGTTACTTATAAGGATCTATGGTTTTCAATTGTGGTTCTCACATATAACACCTCTCTGTTCCTGATGGAAATTCCCAGAATGATTACTAAATGGTTTGTATGTGTTCAAACACATACAAATGAAAATGTGAAGAATATAAAAAATAAGTACGTTCTACATGAAAATTCACCAAAACTAATCAATGATTTTTATCAAAAAAAAACAGTTTTAAGAGTTTGATATATCTATTATTTAGAAACAAGAGGATCTTGAAAAGTATAAACTTAAAAATTGAAGTTTAAAATCAATTCAGTGTCTTTTAATTGCTGATATCTGATTCATACAATAATAAAATAATACTTCAGCTATTTCCCTCTCTTTTGGATTGCTGCATCCTTCCTCTGATATTTGGTCCTCCGACGCATTCGCACTACTTGACTTTGTCCCAAAGAAAATATATTATTAAGTCAGATCGAATACATATTGCAATATTTGTGGAAGGCACTGAATGGAAAAATATATTCAAAAATAAAACTTTCTATTTAATGTCTCAAAAAATGATCGAATATAAAGTGTAGCTTCCAAATAATTGAACTCTGTCATCAAACTCAAATAGTGTTCCATTTTCACTGTTGAATTATTATCAATTTCGATATAATTAATATTAAAAAAAACCAATTTGTTCACCTGAAAACAATAAAGTTGACACTACACTATCAGTAATCCAATCATTCACTAAAAAGTCTTCACATAAAACCCACAAAATCGAAGAAAAACCTGAAAATCACCTAAAATAATCCGTTTCACCACAATAAATTCCTAAAACCTACTAGTTTCCGACCATGTTGTTGCATCGTCATTCGTCATAGCCAGCTGGTTGGAATAACGAAAACGAATACACTTCGGAATTCGCCAGTTCGCCTTTGTTTATGTTTATTTAAGTGACTGGACATTTTGTAACAGCGTGATTATAATATTGGGCTGTGATATTCAGAGATATTGTGGTATTCAGAATTCAGAACGTCCTTAGAAGATAAGGAATCTACAAGGGCGTAGATCTCTCTTTTTCCTTGGGGGGGTAATCGATAAAAATATTTCGTCAGGTACACATCAAATCTTGGCGATAATTCTGAAACTTTATATTTTGGATGTCTTGGGGGGAGGAGGGAAGTGTAATTGCCCCCCAGTACCCCCTATATCTACGCCCTTGGAAATTTATTCCTCGACCTAAACATTTCCCTCAATCGAATCCAAGGGCGGATATCCAGGTTTTTTTTCTGGGAGGGCACAGAAATTTTTCTGGGGGTGGCACAAGATGCGGAAGGCAAAAAAATCTTCTAAGTATGTACTGCGATGGAATCTCCGAAGTACACAAAAATACCGTCTGGGGGGGGGCACGGGAGGGGGGCACGTGCCCCTGTGACCATCTAGCAGAGGGTCTTAGTTGAAACCCCAGAACTAGCTTCATTATCTATGAAAATAAAAGTTTGGGTTCAAAATTAGAAAATCTGTTCTGCAAATTATTCTCCAATAATATCAACACATCCCATGAGCTTATATTCTAGCAACAAAAAAATCATGAACCTTAGATCGAATGCTCTTCTAGAAGAAGGGGGGGTTATTTGGTTCCAAATTTCAGGGGAAGGAGAGGAGTGGTTCTAAAATGTGTATGCGATGAACCAGATGATATAAACATAAAACTATCTGAATTTCTTCTCATTCCAAATTTATTACATTTTACATATTTTGGAGGGGTTTTTATGAACATAACCTCCCCCTGATGCCTGTGTACGGCCTTGCTAATTCACACTCGATTTGGGCAGATGATTTTCGAAAAAATTAAGTATAAAAGATGTTTATCTTATATAAAACGTTGCCAAAATATTTCATTGTTTACCTAGTATTCACTAATCAACAAAACTAGGAGTTTCAATACTCAAGAGTTTCACTAAACCACGATACTTGTTTTGCAATAACCATGGCTTCTTCAGGTGATTAGATATACTAAATTTATTGTTGCACCTGGAATATATACACAATTCCTAAAAGTGGAGGAGGTACGTTACCTTTATTCGTTCTGTCTACTTTATTAGTTCCTCGTTAACATGTCATTATGGTTAAACAAATTCAATACCAACTCTATCTGGTCGTCAAGTAAATAAGGTGAACTTTTTCGTTAATTGATTTCCATGCTTTCTGAAAAATTGAGTTTTATAGCAATAATTTCAATATGCAAAGTAAAAATCAAGGATAGAGCAATGCTTTTCAGTCAATAAGTCTTATGCGAAATTCAAATGCAATTTTTCTTTGACGAAAGAACTTCTATGATTCTCAATTCTTTTCTCAAAGGTTCTACCAGTTTAGCCGATATAGAAACTTGAACAATCTCTGTATGTTAGTTTATATACTCCTGATTTATCTGATTGATCCGTCTCATCTTTTCATTGAGCGCTCGTTCTACTTACTATATCATTTCGTCACGATGTCTGTATTTTTCGAATTTGGAGCCGAAAATGGTTTCAATCGACAAGGTTCGACACAATGATGACGAATCCGTCGGAAAATTCAAGTCTGTCCGTCCATCCGGCCGTCCGTAAGCACGATAACTATCGTGATCACGTTAATCAATGAGCAGAATTAGACTCGGGGTTCCGTAAATATGGTCGTTTGAAATTCAGTTTTCATGATAATTTCAAAACTACGTATTCGATCTTGACGAAATTTTGTATTTCAATGGAGAATGATATGTATATGAAAGCTACATTTTTTCCAGATCGCGTGACCAGAACCATAGAAACCATAGAAAATTATAACTTTCGAACGGAAAGGCCTAGAGACTTGAAATTGTCAGGGTAGGTTTGGATCAAGAATTTCGCGGTCACGTTTATCAATGAGCAGAATTAGACTGGGGGTTCCGTAAATATGGCCGTTCAAAATATTCTTTTCCTGATAATTTCGAAACTACTAATTAATATGATATGTTGCACATAGCTGAAGAAGAATGTATTCAAACTTTGTGCGAACTTTTTTCCAGATCGCATTACCAAGATCATAGATACCGTAAAAAATTCTAGCGAATTATCGAAAAAACGTGAAGCCTGGTGTTTCTCCTTGATTTGAAAATTGTTTCTGAAACTGGAAAATGCGATTCTACCTACAAGGTGGATGTACGAGCGCTCAAAAGCTCCTGACATCACGGCAGTGCTTTCATAATTTTTTTTGTTTGTTTTCGAAATGGATTAACTATTGCCTCCTTCTGTTTCCCTCTCCGCTTTCAGGAATTGTGCATATATTACGAACAGGTGCAACAATACATTTAGTAAATTTTATCACCTGATCACCATGGTTATGTGTGTTCAGTAAAACTCTTAAGTAGTGAAAATCGTTGTCTAGTGGATTAGTGAATACTGTATATAAACTATATATTCTCATCAAGTGTTGGCTACATCAGAACAATATTCAATTGTTGATTAGCCAGTCATTTGTATTCAATATTTCCAGGTTAACTAAAAAAAATCTAACAACAAATAAAATTGACTGCCTCGATTTCGAGACACTATCAAATATCAATGAGTAGAACTAATTCTGTAGAAATGTCCCGTTGAATTGTGTTTTTTCATTATAATCAAATATTTTCAGTATGATCGGCAATGAAGAACCCTTGGACTACTATGAGCTGCACATATGTGTCAAAGATTATTATTTGTTGAGGGAAGACAGATTAGTTGGTGTAGCAGTCATGCAATTGAAGGATATTGTGGATAAGGTAAATCGAAACATGTAAAATATCAGAATAAGATTCAATAAACAATAACTCTTATTCAAGATACCACTAAACCCATATCTTATTTTCTAGGGTACACGCGCATGCTGGCTGATGCTGGGCAAACGCATTCAAATGGACGAAACGGGATGGACCATCCTCAGGATACTCTCTCAGCGCACAAACGACGAAGTTGCGAAAGAATTCGTCAAACTTAAGTCTGACATAAGGCAGGAAAACCCGCTTCCAAATCAGTGAAATCCCGACTCCAAGCTCCCCCGCTGATAATCTTAAATTAAGTGACAAGTAATAACTGTGTTCATGGCTGTACGCGAACAGTGCATCATAAAAAAATGATTGGACCGTCCTTATATTTGACTCGATATACTTACGTTCATCTAACGAAACGGAACTGTTCGATATATCATCGTGATTTGAATAATATTTAATGTGCCTCCTCAAATGAGTATGAACAATAATCTATTGAAATGTTTATAATAATTAACCCTACTGATGATGTTCTCTCTTAACACACACACAAATATTCTTGTTGTATAAATCTTGCAATAACCGAATCATTGGAATTTATTCGAAGAACTATTTTGGTTTGACTCTGTTGCAGGAGACATTTTTTTTCGGTATTGAACCAAAATTGTGCAAACACCACCTTGTCAAATTTTCTGCGGTCAACGGAAAATGCTCAAATTCACTGGGTTATCTGATGAAATACATTCTACTACGACCTTAGATCGAGTGTGATTTTCATCTCGTGAAATGGAGTACACTTTATCTCGCAGCAAATAAATGAGCCATATTTTTTAGTTTATAATGTAAAGTTTTCAACGTCCGTAGATATTAATGAAAATAATGGTCAAAGGCATGACACAGGTTATCGAATTCCCTAAAAAGGTCTTCCTTCTCCCAGAATTCAATCTTAGTAGGGTTAAGAAAGTAAAGGAGGCAGGGAACTCAAAACTCTGTCAGTGATCATCATGATCCCATTCCCTTTTCTCTCTGCGTCGTGATAATCGATAGTGATGATCAATTGATCACTGACAGTGTTATGAGTTTCCTCTTTCCTTGACTTTCACGAGCCTACAAACATTGAGGTCTGGAAGAACGTGTTCCCTGATATAAGGTAGGAACGGCATTTTTAGTGGTTCAGTGTTGAGAACACCGTACCGGAAATACGGGGGTCTTGGGTTCGAGTCCCACCCGACGAGGAATTCGATCATCTATCTGTTATCATCTGCCTGTCATGCCATTAATCTTTATTTTCATTTTAGTTTAAAATGTCGTTAGTTTTTTGACGAAAAATACAAATCAATGGCACCTTTGAAAGACCATATTTTTCTTATATTACAATTTGGATTAGGCGATTCTTTGTGAAAAGTTTTATTTTGATGAATTACATTCCTTGACAGAACAAGACTCACCTTTGAAACATCATATGTGTATGAATTAAAAATAACTCACCAATGAAATTGATCCAAATTATTTGCTCAACCCACCAGTATCCCCCAAATTAAGGGACATTCACGGATAAGGAAGATTTCTTTACGAATATAACCAAAGTCAAAAAAATCAGAACAAATTTCAAGTCTATTCGTACCGTATCGTAAGGTATTTCAGAACACCCTTTTAGCTCATATTTTGGCAACAACGATCATGATGCCAGGATCATGAGTTCTTCTCTGTTTTTGTGTTGGCTCAATTCCTCGAACATCTTCTCTGCTCTTTTTATCATGAATTTTGATAACCCCAGAGACGACCCCATCGACCACGGCTGTGAGCTGTGGCTAACTTCTTTGGTCCAGAAAAATGGCCCAGGTCACTCCATCCCTCAAAAGCTATTTCTGGTAATCCCCCTCCTAAGGCAATTCGGATGCATGGAGGCACTCTCACGTTCTCAACTCAACCTTCTGCTAATTTATAGTTTGGTAAAGAGGTTATATTCCACAGCGACCTCAAGGTCTATTGAGCCCCCCATCAGAGCTGTTTCGCAAACGCGCTATATAGCTCGCCCTCCAGCTCCAGAGCTCCAATGAACTCCGGTATCTGAGAAGGCTTCAAGGAGGTTAGATCCTCGTTCCTCCTGTAATTCTCTTGTACAAGATAACCTTCGCGCTAGTTTTCAATGGCAAGGCATTCTGTAATCAGGTGAACAGGAATTTGCTCCTCTTCCCCACAGAATCTACACTCGTCAGTTTCTGTTAAGCCCATTCTCATCATATGCTTTCTTAGGCGAAAGAGTCCTGTGAGGAGGCGTAACTTATTCTTATTGAGATCCAAATACTTTTGTATCTTGCACTTTTTTTAAAGTTCCGAAGGAACTTTTTGGACTGATCCATTTTTGGAAGATTCCTCCAGAGTGCTTCTGTTTCAGTCTCTTCTTTCTCCAAAAACTCTTTCTTACAGGTGCATTTGCCTATGTCACAGAGAGATTCTGGGCTAGTAAGTGGCGTTTGTGCTCCCTTTCTGGCAAGTGCATTGGCCTCTTCGTTTCCTTTGATTCCTGAGTAACCAGCAACCCAGACTAAAGAGACCTTGCTGTTGTTATCGTTCTTGCCTATTTCGGCACTGCCATATCAGCTTGTAATCGATGTCACAAGAGTTCAGTGCTTTGATAGCAGCTTGACGAAGAGAATGGATCACAATGTCACACCCTTGATAGTTTATTTCCAAGTTTATGTATATGTATCTTTTGATTGCAAGTAGAAACCTAAAGATAGTGTACACTTGGTTCTTGCCCCATATACTCTAGCGTCGGCCAACCTTCTAGTGAGTCATGTTTTCTTTGGAAAGTTCTGCTTTTCAAGATCCTGGTGGCACCAGTACTTCAATCGTCTGATAAAGATCCCAGGCTAGCATTAGGTGTGATCAATGAGATCACACGCTATGCTAAATTGTAATTTACATGTTATATCGTTTTGCTATTCTCGGAAAGAAAGGTTTGACTTGTTTCCATTTAGGGGCACTTTGGGAATGACTAATAATCTAGGAACTTTTGGAACCATTTTTCCAAATCCAGGAAAAAAGAGTGGCGTCAGTCCTTTCAATTTGAACACTTGGCTGAAGAGAAAATACCAGGTGGGGAAAGTCTCAAAAATTATTTAGCAGAATAACCGTCTCAGAATGCTTCATTCAACGAGAGGGATCCACTGTTGAAAGTAGTGCATGACTCGATATCATACTACGGTCATCAATCTTTCTCGAAAATAATGAAGTTATTTCATTAATCAACAGTTTCAAAAAAATTTCAACTTTCAAGTTTGATTAAGGTGGTGTTATTACGGCATCAGTTAAACGAGATTTCCAACACATTTGTTCATGGAAAATTAAATTCTACACCAAACTGTAAATATTCACGAAAATTTCTTAAGGAAAACACTTCTAATGATTCCTTACATTTAACATTATTGTACTTAAAATGTGATTCAACTAGACTAAGGTTATTCGTGTATTGAAATAATGACATACAATTATTTTTGTAAGCATACAGAGTGATCCGAATGCATAGCACTTACATTCGGATTGGACTCTTGTTGCACAAAAAACTTCGATTTAATTCATTCGCTTGAATCACCTTAAAAGAAAATTTTCAGGCTGTATACTGTGGTGTATAATAATCTGACTAACTGAAGATGACTAGTACTAGACACGAGAATGTATCTATTTTATTCTAGCTTCTCATTTAATGTGAATGTGATGCATTTTTTCGAAAGGATTCTTCACTGTGATAACGTTTCCTCGTGGAGTTAATATCTAAGAATGCAACGGAAATATACCTCAGTCTTCGGTCGACTAGCCTATTGTGCCAAGTAGATAGTGGTAGATGATCCCATACTACCTGTTGACTTCCTCGTTCATTTCAGAACTTGAACGCCTTCTATAGAACAATTTACACCCTTTAGTTCTCCCCCAGCAAATTGAACTAACTACTGAATCCAGCAGTCCACACACAGGATTACCTGCTTCAGATTAGTTATGTTCTAACCAATTCAAGGAGCTCATTTCCCTCAGCAGGGCGATCCCGCATTTTTAAAGCATCTTTTTCGAGTGTTGAGTATAGCTATAAAGTTGATGTATGCATACATGCAAGAAGTTATCGCTAATCCAAGATGGGTCAGTCAGTATAACCGAAATTGAAATTTCCATAATTTTAATCTCCCCCAGAATTACCAGATTCCGCTGAAAATGGAACAAAAGGCTGAACCATTCGGCATCTTCTATATCAACATGATATTAACTCCAGCTGGAAATACTACAATATGTGTTTTCGTTAGTTTATATGTTAAATTTTAGATGAATACTTTCTTCTTCTTCACCATTATGGGACAATATATTATTATAAAATTTTGGATATCAATATGAATTTTACGATAGGAAAATCACTATAGATATTTTTTTCTGCATGCAATATGGGTGCATTATCAGAATTTGCTTTTATGATCAAAAATTAATATCCCCTTAATCTCAACCCTTCAAATACCTAACCTGTATCATCTTCAAATCTCAAACACAAATCACGTACATATCATCTATAAACTGAAGAAATAGTATCATCAAATTATTAGGTAGGTTTAAAAATTAAATTCTGAGAGTTAATGAAAAATTGTGAAACACTCATATCCGAAGGTGTTAAGGAAATTAATCCTATTATTGGCAGAATAAGGTGGAGGAAATAGAGGATAAGGTGCATTTCCTGTTGAAACGAACTTTCTAGAATTTTATCCGAAAATCTCAGATTTGTTGAGGGTTTATGCATCAAACAGGCACAAGAGAATTGACCTAACTAACTTCGACTTACAAAAAAATATTTAAAAATCAATTCGCTATATCTTATCTAGACAATTCATTATTTATTATTCTTAAATATCCAGTTAAATGAATTTTATTAGGTCAATTTTATAATAGTATTTGTTCGAAACATACAGACCCTAGAATCTCAGATTTCTAATTGAATGAATTATAAGGAAAAACACTTACCTATACGTTTTATATTTCCATCGCGGCTATCCAGCTATCCTAGGTTACAGTGAGGCCTTTCAGAACTTTTATTCGGAGTCCTTTTGTGTTCTGTGTAGGGTTTGTTATTATGTTGTCACCCCACCTGAATTACATCACTTTTAATTATTCACCTAATGGTGAATGGCAAAATGTCTCTCCAAGTCAGAACATTTTTCACTGTTTTTCACCGTTCAATATCTGCTCATTGATCGATTTTTTTCAATTGTTGGTTAATATTAATGAATTCAAATTAGGTGAATTCACCATTGTTTAGTATCTGTTCAATACATACAACTCCAAAAGTTTGAGATTTTTCCTTCGATTCATGACAGTTTTGAGGAGTGGTAACATTATCATAATATACATTTTTAGACTTCAAAATGGCTATTTTCACATTTCAACACGAAGTGCCATATCTTCATACCAATAAAAGGTACCTAGTGTTTTGATCATATCCGGTATAGGTGATTTTCCCTTCATTCCATAATATCATATTTTGAAGAAAAAAAAACGGTTTCAATGTCGCTTGAAATATGTTTATAATGCTGAGCAATTTTCACTATCAACATCCGATATATCATATTATAACATCATGAAATTGCTTCATCATCTGTCATGTTAAAAATCTCAATTATTGTTGTTTCTCATACATGGGAAATTGTCATGGTACCCTTTTGAATTGCTATTTGTTTCCATAATTATCAGAAAATTCTTTATGGAAAGAAACGTACAAAATGTTAATTCATGAATAATTACCATTTTATTGTACCTACATCAATAGTTGTCATTTATTAGATTGTTATCATATAAATATATTATAAGTCTTACATTCACACGACTTAATTAAATATAGATCTTTTTTAATTTTTCATTCTTTCACAAAAAATGACCAAATGAGTGTAAAATTATGTAAGTTTAAATGTTTTTCTGTAAAAAGGATAATGTTCATACATGACTGTAAATTGAAAGTCTAATGTTGTCCTGGATCTGAAACAGGGCATGAAATATAATATTATACATATTATAATGTAATCTTGTTGAAATATTCAATTTATAATTCAGATTGAAAACTCCTATTGTATATACTTAATACATCGCTGTAAAAATTATCATTTCGATTTCAATTGATGCTACACTTTAAAATGAAATGGACCATACTCTTGTTGTTTTATTTCAACTCTAGCCTTTGAAGCACTACATTTGCAAAGAAGCATTTTCAGTTCAAAAAAGGATTATCTACCTACTTAAACTATCAAGAAGTGAAATTTATGCTGATTTGTGATGGCTCATCTCTGGAACTAACCTTAAGAAAGTTACGTTTTCTTTGAGGACAATAGGCTATATTTTATTTCGATAAAAGTGATTTTCAAGTTTCAAAATATTGGTCGAGAAACGTAGACAAGCATCAAAAAATTACACAAAAAACCTTCCAAAGAAAATTACCCCAAAGCCATTGAACTACGAGCTCAAACCAAAATAATAATGGAAAATACAAAAAACATATCTTTTACAAAGTTCTGTGAAAGCTTAAAATTTAAGGGGATAAATACCTAAGGGAAGGCAATTAAAAATTTAAGGATAATATAATACATAGCCCACAATCGGTACAGTCTCCCCAAATCATAATGGAGCTAATGAGTGTACTCGCCCATCCACAAAAAAAACCAATTTAACAATATCAAACTCTATCAACATAAATAATGATGCACTCCTTGTCTGAGTAAGATTTGGCATTGAACTAGTGTTCTTCTGCCCCAGGAATATACGAACTACTCTATAATATGTTATATAGCTCTGAGGCAGTGCTTCGGGTCGTCAACAACGTGGCTTGCATGACAGATCATCCCATTCTATCGTCTTAGTAAAGGTACCATAAGATCGATGCCCTGTCAAAAATTGAGTAAAATAGTACCCTGTCGTTTTATTCTCACATTGGATGCTTCAAATTCCTCCTTCAAATTGGATGCTTCAAATTCTCACATTGGATGCTTCAAGCCTGCGCGTCCAAGCGGCATTTTGCCTTCCACCATCTCTCCTGCCATTTTCTTAGTGTCCTCCCTCCTGCCATACGTTGATTGCCTAGTAGTGGTCCTCCTATGGTATACAGGAAGCATCATTAGGTCAATTGGTGGGAAGCCAGCAATCACTTGGACAGCCTCCGCCGACACAGTTCTGTATGCCGAAGCTACCCTTATCGTTGGAACAAAATAAAATCAATCGCATAAATATTTGACAACCAATATATATGTCAATCATTTCTTATCACAGACATTATTCTACATTCTTGACAGTTACGAATTCTATGAACATCATGTATTATTCCCCAGTTCTCGAACAGTTTCAAATTTCTTCAGTTTGAAGAAAGACCCAGAAACTTGGCATCACTCTTCCCACGATATCGCTATGGTCGACAGATCGGTGTAGTGGGGACGCAATCTCCGTTCGTTGATTTGAGCCCCATGTTGCCGCATGGATAATTATCAGTCTTTGTCATGAATAATAAACAAATAATTTGCAATAAGAAAATATTGCAACTATAAATTCAGATATAAACTATCCTATCTTTTAAATTGGATCAAACTGCACACAGTATGCAAAATTTGATTGAAATCGGTTCAGTATTATAGGAGTTGATCCCGGACAAACGACTTGACACGAAATTTTTATATATAAAGATAATACCCTCATGTTCGGGTTTCGTAGACGTTACGCGAAAAAAAAAGATTGTGATGGTTGCCTTTCTGGACATTCAGGCCTCGTTTGACAGACAACATTGATATTGACATATTGAATGAAGATATGGAAAAAATAAATCTACCAGGAAATGTTATTAATTTGATTTCAACTCTATTGAAAAAAGAGAATTATATGTGCGAAACCCTGAAGATGATTGATTGATGGGTCCTTTCTATCCTAGCAAGGGCCAAATTTGAGTACCAACCTGTTTAAACTCTACACAAAAGATTAACCAGAGATATACGTTCTTATTGGCCAATATGGTGATCATTCTTATGTGATGTGTGCGGCGGGTGAGGACGTGGGGAGTATATATGTCAAATACCTTAGTTGCCACTGCAAACTGGCTGGAGAAGAGAATCTTGAGAGTTTCGCCCAAGAAGTCAGCGGTAGTCGCAAGACGCCGGTTGCCGGAGATCATCTCGATTTTAGCATTTTAGCCATAAAGAACATTGACATAGAATGTAAATCCCAAGTGAAATATTCAGGAGTATTAAAGACTCTAAGCTTACATGGAAGGAACAAATAGAAATGAACTTGCTCCAAATATGCCTCTTCCTACGAGCATACATCACTTTACAGATACACGAAAAGAAAATCTTCTCCGGAAACCGACTCTTCTATAAATTGGACTATAATCACCATGCAAGGCCATGTTCCAATGTAATTCCCAATCTGAACAAGAAGGATAAATTTAATGAACTATGTAATCACAAATTTATGGATTTTGGAAAAATTTACACAGATGCATCCTTGAAAATTACGAAAAGCACTGCCGTGATTCGTGAAGTCAGGAGCTTTTGAGCGCTCGTTTATCCACCTTGTGGGTAGATTCGCATTCTCCAGTTTTAGAAAACAATTGGAAAGATTTTGACAGCTGTCAAACAAAATTCAAACTGAGGCGAAAATCCAGAATTCACGTCAGTGCTTTAGGTGACCAATTTTTAGTTTCGAAATTATCAGGAAAAAAATAGTTTGAACGGCTATATTTACGGAACCCCTAGTCTAATTTTGCTCGTTGATGAACGCGACCGCACAATTCGTGATCCGAACCTATCCTGAAAATTTCAAGTCCCTAGGACTTTCCGTTCGGAAGTTATGATTTTCTATGGTTTCTATGGTTTTGATCATGCGATCTGGACAAAATGTAGCTCGAATATATCATTCTCAATTTAAATACAAATTTTCGTCACGATCAAATACATAGTTTTGAAATTATCAAGAAAACTGAATTTTGAACTACGATATTTACCCAACTCCTAGTCTAATTTTGCTCATTGATAAAAGTGACCGCGACATTCGAGATCCACACCTATCGTGGTTACGGACGGACAGACTTGAATTTTCCGAAGGATTCGTCATCAGTGTGTCGCACTCTGTCGATTGAGAAAATTTTCGGCTCAAAATTCGAAAAATACAGACATCGTGACGAAATGATATAGCCCTCGTGTAAGTAGAACGAGCGCTCAAAAAAAAAATAGAGTGGAAAAAATGAATTGTTAACATGGGGAAAGACAAAGGGGCGAATATCTACCCATATAAGGAATAGGGATAAACTCAACATAATCGAACTCTTCTCAATGCTTATTGAAACGTACTTAAGCCGGACCTGTCGCGTCTAGATGTTTCTACGCTATTCTCGACTTACGAGAGTATTCCGTTCCCTTCCAGAACATGACGCGCTATATAAAACGACATCGGCCCGAGCGAGAGGCAGTATTAGTGAATTGTAAATAAATTATTCAAGAAGAACTTGGACAATATTCATTACATTATATTGAAACTGTCTATGAAGCATCTAACAATGATGAGAATTCGCTTTGGGCATTGCCTGACCTAAGAACATCTAAATAGAATCAAAATTACACAGTCCAAATTGTGAAAGTGGGAAGTTTACATCACATCTTCCTTCAGTGTGAACGGAACAGGCAAAACTGTGATATTCTGTATGCAAAGTTGCAAAATCTCAAAAATTCAATTAACCTTCATGGGATCTTGTATGAAGAAAGGGAAGAGATAGTGGAGATTGTAGTGGAATTCTTAAAAAAATCGAATACATATTAAACTATAAGTTCCTACTGGAACAAAAATTGAATTTAAACATTTTGGTTATTTGAAAGGATGCTAACACTTGTTCTGCATGTTCTGTGTATGTCTCTTTATGTTCCCAATGTTTACCCTTTCCTGCCAGGTCCTAGAAGGGGTATATTGTGGAAAGTTTGTTAAAAAGTACCAAACAAGAGAAAAGAAGATCACCATAATCTGGGCACATGCTCTGGCGAGCCCAAACCCCTCTTTTACAAGAGTAAAAGAGGACGATACCATCAACAACAAAAACTGTTGATTCGTTAAACAGAAGAAACTTCAGCGATGTATTATCGTTTCTCGAGCCGTTCAGTTTCAATTTTTTGTATTTCGTATTATATTGAACCGATCTGGCGTCTGCGCCTGCCATTTTCATTATCCGTACAGAAATCCATATTATCATTAACATTAGGGAGGCGGATTGCTGAGTCCGTCCGAGAGGAAAATAACCACAGAATCCTTTTCTACGAATCGAAGTACGGAGGCTAACCTAGAAATGTAGGGTCTCTTGCTTGAGAGTTTTTGCTCTGAACGGTTGTTGATTTTTGTTCGCTGCTCGGGTTTTTCATGAAGGGAAAACAGGGGAGTTAGGTGGATCTGAAAACCTTCGAAGGTGGAGAGATACTTTGGTTTTGTCATGTGAGTAACAATATTTTATAATTACAACTTTATCATTCAGATATTCTCCTAATTTGCTACACTTGTCTTCAACAGGGAACATTATTAACCCCATGTGTTTATCTCATATCATTTATCCTCAATTCACAAGAGACCATTTGCTCCTACTCAACGTATTTTTTTCCATGTTGGTTTGTTTCATGTGTATTGTTTTGTATCCATTTTTAATACTCCATTATCGAGTCTATTCCATATTATTTAATGATTCTAACTGACCATATGTATTAAATTCCCAAGTGCTTATCACAAAAGAATTTGAATGTATAAACTAATGCTTAATAATGACCTTAATTTTAAGGTTTTGCAATATTCTTCAAATGATACTATATGTAATCATTGTAGTTCGCAGCAAATAGCAAGGATATTCATAAGCACCATTGTCGGCATTATGTTTCATCATCTTATATTGATTGAGCATTTAAAAAGCTACTCTCCATACATTATTATCCGTTATGATTCCTCGTTTATGTTTTATATGATTGACTGCTTATATCGTTTACTATCTATACCATCCACTGCCTATATCATTTACTATCTATATCATCCACTGCTCATATCATTTATTGTTTATTTCGTTTACTGTCTATAACATTTACTGGTTATATAATTTACTGCTCATATGGTTTATCTAATACTTGATGGGATTATTGACCAGGGGACAACTATCGGACGACGCAACCTAAAATTAATCAAGGCTTCGCCCAACGGTTGGAAATATATATAACAAGGACACTGTCGCATTCCCGTCTCCTTGCACCGTGGGAGATCATCAATCGTCAAATGATAGTTTGACCCCTGCGAAGTAAAACTCCCAATTTACCGCCTTTAATCTACTCAATCATTTTTGAGCGCTCGTACTACTTACACGAGGGCTATATCATTTCGTCACGATGTCTGTATTTTTCGAATTTTGAGCCGAAAATGGTCTCAAACGACTATGTTCGACTCACTGATGACGAATCCGTTGAAAAATTCGAGTCTGTCCGTCCGTCCGTCCGGCCGGCCGTATACACGATAACTCTCGAACGGAATGTCCTAGAAACTTGAAATTTTCAGCGTAGCTTAGAATTTCGAATGCCGCGGTTAAGTTCGTTATTGGGCAAAATTCGCCGAGGGGTTCCGTAAATATGGCCGCTCAAAATTTTGTTTTCCTGATTACTTTGAAACTACAGATTCGATCGAGATGAAATTTTGAACTCTAATGGAAAATGAGGTGTTCAAGCTATATGCAAAATTTTGTTCAGCTCGCATCACCAGAACCATAGAAACCATAGAAAATTGTAACTTTTGAACGGAAACGCCTAGGGTCTTGATATTTTCAGGATAGGTGTGGATCTTGATTGTCGAGATCACTTACATCTATGAGCAAAATTATACTAGGGGTTCCGCCAATATGGTCGTTTGAAATTTAGTTTTCTTGATAAATTCCAAACTACAGATTCGATCGTGACGAAATTGTGTATACTAATGGAGAATGATATATTCAATCTACATTTCTCTAGACCGCATGACCAGAACCATAGAAACTATAGAAAATCATAACTTTCGAACGGAAAGGCCTAGAGACTCGAAATTTTCAGGATAGGTGTAGATCTGAAATGTGGCGTTCACGTTTATCAATGAGCAGAATTATACTAGGCGTTCTGTAAATACGGTCGTTTGAAATTTTGTTTTCTCGATAATTTCGAAACTACGGATTCGATCCAGATAAAATTTCGTATTTTAAACGAGAATGATATATTAAAGCAACATTTTGTTCAGATCGCATGACCAGAACCATAGAAACCATAGAAAATTATAACTTCCGAAAGGAAAGGCCTAGGAACTCGAAATTTTCAGGGTGGGTTTGGATCGCGAATTTCACGGTCACGTTCATCAATGAGCAAAATTAGACTAGGGGTTCCGTAAATATAGCCGTTCAAAATATTCTTTTCCTGATAATTTCGAAACTAACGATTTGATTGGAATGAAATTTTGCACCTAGCTGAGGAATAATGTATTCAAACTACGTGCGAAATTTTGTCCAGATCGCATTACCAAGACCATAGATACCGTAGAAAATTTTAGCGAATTATCGAAAAAAAAATTGGTCACCTAAAGCACTGACTTGAATTCTGGATTATCGCCTGAGTTTGAAAATTTGTTTGACAGCTGTCAAAAATGTCCTCAATTGGTTTTCAAAACTTAAAAATGCGAATCAACCTACAAGGTGCATGTACGAGCGCTCAAAAGCTCCTGCCTTCACGGCAGTGCTTTTCGTAATTTTTTTAAACAACATTTGAGAGAATTCTCACCGGTCAACCTGTTTATGAATATTCTTTTACTTGTGAGTTAATGGTATAAGAATGAGAAAAGGAGGGAGGTTTGTTTTTTTCTTCCCCGTCTGGGTAGTTTTTTTTATCCTCCCCATCTTTTGGCACTGTGAAATAAACTTACTATTTTCTTGTTTCGAGTGCTAAAAATATGTGTTTTAAATTTCCTATTTTCCCGCCAATCTCTTCTATTGAATCAAGCGTAATTTGGGTTGCATACCTACATACACAACGTAGAGTCCTTTTAAAACCACTATACGATCACGATCTTGGCCAAAGATTATCTAGAGTAATATTTTCAAGTTAAAAAGAACGCCTGTAAGATAGAGTTCTAGTTCTTAACGGTTTCCAATAGAAAACTGTAATGTCGGTACGAGCTTAATAATTTCTAAAGTACCAGTACAGTACAATATTAGGTTGGGGAACAAGAAATCTCGTATTTTTCGCTTTGTTTAAATGCTCTATAGAAAGTGTTACAACCATCCAGTTTAAGTCAAACATATGCCCTGTTCTGTTAGATAACTTATTGTCAACGATATTCAAACTTCATAATGCCGGAATGCCCCTCCCTTAGAAACCCTTATCCATATTGGCAAAAAACTCAGACAACTAATTTTTACAACACTCTATTGAGGCCAAATTTTTACCTCCAAGCGCATTGGCCATGGACAGGAGTTGGTCACTTGGTGCCAGGTCCGGACTATAGGGTGGATGCAACTTCTTATCCTAGCACCCGAATCTTCTGGCGCGTAATCAAATATGTGTGCTAGGAAGGAATAGTCGAATAGTGGTAAATTTAGGGAAATTTGCCGACAATATGGAGTATGGGGTACCGGTCACGGCGCAAGGCCGTATTGAGGGTAGACTTTTGGATGCAATCAAAGTCATTTTTCGTGCGCCTTTTTTCCAAAACTTTCGTCCGTTTCGAAATATTCGTATTTTCGCGTCTAACTGGTGACGTCACGCACCAGATACATTGTTTGAAATAATTTAGTACGGTTTGAAAAGATGTTTTGGGATAGTTCGCTCGGTACATTGAAGAAGATATTCTAGAAGAGCATGTGACATCGTACGTCGAATACATTGGCGAGACCTTTATTTTTATGCACGACAATGCGAGACCGCACACCGCCAGAATTGTCAGAGACTTTATTGCAGCAATCGATTTTTGAGATATGGAATGGCCAGCGTGCAGTCCTAACCTAAACCCCCTTGAGAATCTGTGGGATGAACTGAAACGAAGAGTACGAGCCAGAGTTCCTTTTCCAGCTTCGATTTTGGAGCTTGTTGCCGCAATCATCCCACAAGAAACAATAGTGAACTCAATTAGAAGTATGCCTAATCATATGCGAGATGCGATGATGATTAAAGCGAGAGGAGGTCATACCCGCTATTAAAGTATTTTTTTCAATGTTAATTACAAAATTTTCAGACTAGAGAAGATGAAAAATATCTCAATAAATTTGGGTTCGTGTTCAAGAGTATTGAATGGTTCTCTAAACACAACTTTCTTTCGATCTGGAGGATGGTTTCTCACAGAAGCAATCAAAGTCAAAAGTATGATTTCTTCGCATTGTTTTCTGGGCTACCAGGTCATCAGTTTAGAGTTCGAAACACTCTACTTTCCCCAATAATAGGGAGAAATTCATGATTAAAAAAACAAAATGACTAGAACAGATGGTACTTCAGTCTGATTCCATTTGGCATTTGTTGCTGGGTTCCTTTTATCCACAGGGTGTGCCAAAGTTAAGGAATAAATCTGCTTTCAAATCTGGCACCCAGTGTGTACTGGAATTCAATAGCAAACAAAAGTATCTATACACACGTTTTAACCGACTGTTGAACAACTGTTTGAAAAAAGATCATCAAAATCCGACTAGCGGTTTCCGAGAAATACTTATTTGAAATTATATCGAATTGTAGGTGGCCGATTTCATTGCACCGAAGTGTATGTTGACACAAATAATTCCAAGTTTCGAATTTTTTGTAGAAGTTTACACAGGATGCGGTTCGTACTTTCATAACATGGATAAACTGGTTTCTGACCGCTTTCGGAAACAGCGGTTTGAAAAATATTGATAACATTTGTTTATTTCTTCATGGATTTGTTCATTTGTACGTTTCGTAAATATTTGAATGGTAGGACGTCACCGTTTTGAAATTATGGCATTTTAGCGATATACGAGTAGAAAACATATGTTTTGCATTAATGTTTGAATATTAATTAGGTATGATCACTCTAAAGTATAATCCAGAGTCAATTTTTTTTCTTTCTGAATAGGAGTAGCCAATATGTCTGCTCGAAAAAACATTGTCTGTATAGCGGCGTAACTGGTTTGTTCATTAATTAATAATTGGTTAGTTATTCTCATTATTGTTACCAAAGCTTTTTGAAGCTAAAAGAGTAATATCTCTTTCGAGCGCTCGTTCTACTTACACGAAGGCTATATATATAAAATACACTATGTCTGTATTTTTAGAATTTTGGAAAACTGGAAAATGCGAATCTACCTACAAGGTGGATGAACGAGCGTTCGAAAGCTCCTGACTCCACGGCAGTGCTCTTCATCAATTTTTTTTTGTTATTTATTGTTAAGGAGTTTGTGTTAATTTATTGCAAAATGTTATATGTCCATATTATGAATACTATTAGAGGTAGTTATGTATATTTTATGAATAAAGGTTTAAGTTCTTCCTTTTTGTTCCTGTATGATCATAAATTAACGTGAAGATCATAAGAAATTCCCCAGATGTGACCCTGTCGAAAATTGAGCTATCATAAACTGTCCGACTACTAGCGACAGTGTGGTCGAGTACTGGCATAAACTGTCCGAATACCGACAAAAATGGACTTTTTTCATTATTTAATTGCAGAAAATTCATTCAGAGCCGAACAACGTATTTTTGTGATCATTTGTGTAACCATATTCTCAATACCTCACCTGGAGAAAGAATTAGTACGATGACTCTAGATATATAGTTTCTAGACGAATTTCAAGTTCATATTTGCTCAAACTGTCCAACCACTGGCGAACTCACCCTATGCGGTGGGAACGTGGTAATAATATATATAAAAAAATGTTAAATACCTTAAATGCCACCGCAAACTGGCTTAAGAAGGAAAACTTAACAGTTTCGCCCAAGAAGTCAGCGGCAATAATTTTCTCAAGACGCCGGTTGCCGGAGATCATTCCGAATTTAACAATCCACAACATTGATAGTAGAGTTCACAAGGCATGAAAAGAGCTCTAGAACAGGTTTTCGTGTGAACTGTATTGCTAAAATGTATGATGTAAGATTCCCTACATCCACGCGTGCAGGAAGTGGTGGGGGACATTTTTCCAAAAATTGACAAAATTTTGTTTTTGTTTATCATCATCATCATACATCAAGTGGCTTATATTCATATCTATTTTCATCGAAATAATAAAAAAAAAAATGCTTCTTATGAGGGGTCTTTCCTCAGAAACCGAAGATTCAGAAGGTATTTCCTGGCTCCACTTTCACCACCACTTCATCTGCCGTTAGAGCTCCGGGGCGGGGAGTGGACTGGGCGGTGGGCGGGACAGTTGAACAGGCTGTGGTGAGCTGAGCAGTGTGCCGGGTAGTGCGCCGTGCAGTGCGTCTGCCGGTGCGCCGGGCCGTGGGCTGGGCAGTGTGCTGGGCGCTGGGCCGATCAGTGGGCTTGTCAGTTCGCCGGGCAGTGGGCTGGGCAGTGCACATGGCTTGCTGAACTAAAAAAAAAGGGGGTACATGAACAGGCAATATACAAAAGGATGAAATTTCCTTTTCCCAAAATGCTCTATTTTCATTAGAAAAAAAAGTTCATAAAGAAATCAACAGTGGCAGTTATACTACATATCGAAAGCAGCTGAATCGATGCATATTGTTATAATGTTCTCGTAATGCCGAAGTTTGATTTATGGTCAAAATTCCTTTAGAGGTCTATTCAGAACGCCTGTAGATCCGCAACCGAAAATACACCGTCCGTAATATTTTCGAGTTTTTTCTTGAATCAGCGCACTGAGTTTCGAAAAAGCCAGTGGGGCGTTTTCCTAGACCCATATCCCGCGAGAAAAAAGATATTTGGTAGATGATCCCCCCGCACGGAATTAATCGTGTTGAGAGTGTGAAAGAAGTAAGTGCGAAAACCGGGTGATAAAATGAGAAAGCATCGCGTGAATTTGTTCAATTGTTGTGGATACTGAAGATAAAGAACCTAACTTTCTGTAGCCATAATCCCGTAAATAGGCTACGTACTACGTTGGTTCATTCTTTTTGTTGGCCGTTTAATAAAGAAGAGACAGAGGACTGAACCACGTCGATTTCTTTTCTGGCCTGGCTGACATACCGTACTGTCTTAACTCGTGTGTAGTTCTGAAGCTTTTCAACAACTATTTAACTGGCCGAAAACGACGTGTTAGGGTCAGCGAGTCCCTAAGCTCTGAGACAACTGTTTCTTGTGGAGTGCCACAGGGTACTGTGTTGGACCCGCTGATTTTCATCTAATATTAGGTTGGGGAAAAAGTTCTTGGTCGCTTTCGACGCGTTTTTCCCTCTCAGGTAGTAAAAATGTAAAATATGGCGAATTTCTTTCTTTGAAACCTTCAAACTCGACACACGATTGTCCGCGATTGAACCGATCAAGCGCAAAACTGTAAAAGAAGCATTTGTAGTGTAAAACCAAACCTTTACAACGCTGTATTGTATGATATAATGAGACCAATAACAACCGAGATATACTTAGTTGAGTAAAAATACGAAATTACTTTTTCCCCAACCTAATATATAAATGGTATCTTCGAGTTGGGTCTTGGTGGGGAGCTGATTGGATATGCTGATGATACTGACGGCCGTGAAGACAGCGGCTAAACTTGGCAGACCAAATCTCCGGAAATACCCGATCGACCAGTGGCGTGCCGAAAAAATATTTCTATGTATAAGGTGATTTTTTAAGAGCTTGAGAACTTTTTTTAAAAAAAAAACGCATAAAATTTGCAAAATCTCATCGGTTCTTTATTTGAAACGTTAGATTGGTCCATGACATTTACTTTTTGAAGATAATTTCATTTAAATGTTGACCGCGGCTGCGTCTTAGGTGGTCCATTCGGAAAGTCCAATTTTGGGCAACTTTTTCGAGCATTTCGGCCGGAATAGCCCGAATTTCTTCGGAAATGTTGTCTTCCAAAGCTGGAATAGTTACTGGCTTATTTCTGTAGACTTTAGACTTGACGTAGCCCCACAAAAAATAGTCTAAAGGCGTCAAATCGCATGATCTTGGTGGCCAACTTACCGGTCCATTTCTTGAGATGAATTGTTCTCCGAAGTTTTCCCTCAAAATGGCCATAGAATCGCGAGCTGTGTGGCATGTAGCGCCATCTTGTTGAAACCACATGTCAACCAAGTTCAGTTCTTCCATTTTTGGCAACAAAAAGTTTGTTAGCATCGAACGATAGCGATCGCCATTCACCGTAACGTTGCGTCCAACATCATCTTTGAAAAAATACGGTCCAATGATTCCACCAGCGTACAAACCACACCAAACAGTGCATTTTTCGGGATGCATGGGCAGTTCTTGAACGGCTTCTGGTTGCTCTTCACTCCAAATGCGGCAATTTTGCTTATTTACGTAGCCATTCAACCAGAAATGAGCCTCATCGCTGAACAAAATTTGTCGATAAAAAAGCGGATTTTCTGCCAACTTTTCTAGGGCCCATTCACTGAAAATTCGACGTTGTGGCAGATCGTTCGGCTTCAGTTCTTGCAGGAGCTGTATTTTATACGGTTTTACACCAAGATCTTTACGTAAAATCTTCCATGTGGTCGAATAACACAAACCCAATTGCTGCGAACGGCGACGAATCGACATTTCACGGTCTTCAGCAACACTCTCAGAAACAGACGCAATATTCTCTTCTGTACGCACTGTACGCATTCGTGTGGTTGGTTTAATGTCCAATAAAGTAAACTGAGTGCGAAACTTGGTCACAATCGCATTAATTGTTTGCTCACTTGGTCGATTATGTAGACCATAAATCGGGCGTAAAGCGCGAAACACATTTCGAACCGAACACTGATTTTGGTAATAAAATTCAATGATTTGCAAGCGTTGCTCGTTAGTAAGTCTATTCATGATGAAATGTCAAAGCATACTGAGCAAATACTAATGCATGAAAATCCTAACCTCAAAAAAATCTGAGCAAATACTAATGCATGAAAATCCTAACTTCAAAAAAATCACCCGTTACTATTACGATAATTATAAGTTCTTTTTCGGGACTAATGGAAATAATACATTAATTATTCACCAAGATAACATGTAACATGAAATATAAATGGAAATTATTTATAATGGTAAATAATAGAGGAAATGTTAAGCCGAGTGGCCGATTCTTACACAGCTCGACACTTGAAAAATTCTTTTCACATAGAAGCCGTGGTTCTAGCATCACCAGATTTTCACAGGATGTTTCTTATTGCAATACTAGTAATTTGTGAAAAAATGGTTGACTTCTCTTGGGATCCAGGGGTTGAAATTTCAACCCTTAAATTTCAAAAATTTGTTTTATATAGAAGCCTTCGTTCTAGCATCACCAGATTTTCACAGGATGTTTCTTATTGCAATATAAGCATTTCGTGAAAAAATGGTTGACTTCTCTTGGGATCCAGGGGTTGAAATTTCAACCCTTAAATTTCAAAAATTTGTTTTATATAGAAGCCTTCGTTCTAGCATCACCATATTTTCACAGGATGTTTTTGGTTGCAATACTAGTATTTCGTGAAAAAATGGTCGACTTCTCTTGGGATCCAGGGGTTGAAATTCCAACCCCCAAATTTCAAAAATTTGTTTTATATAGAAGCTTTCGTTCTAGCATCACCAGATTTTCACAGGATGTTTCTTATTGCAATATCAGTATTTCGCGAAAAAATGGTTGACTTCTCTTGGGATTCAGGGGTTGAAATTTCAACCCTTGAACTTCAAAAATTAATTTTATATAGAAGCCTTCGTTCTAGCATCACCATTTGAGGGTTGGAATTTCAACTCCTGGATCCCAAGAGAAGTCAACCATTTTTTCACGAATTATTAGTATTGCAATAAGAAACATCCTGTGAAAATATGGTGATGCTAGAACGAAGGCTTCTATATAAAATTAATTTTTGAAGTTCAAGGGTTGAAATTTCAACCCCTGGATCCCAAGAGAAGTCAACCATTCTTTCACGAAATACTAATATTGCCATAAGAAACATCCTGTGAAAATCTGGTGATGCTAGAACGAAGGCTTCTATATAAAACTATTTTTTGAAGTTTAAGGGTTGAAATTTCAACCCCTGGATCCCAAGAGAAGTCAACCATTTTTTCACGAAATACTAGTATTGCAACCAAAAACATCCTGTGAAAATATGGTGATGCTAGAACGAAGGCTTCTATATAAAACAAATTTCTGAAATTTAAGGGTTGAAATTTCAACCCCTGGATCCCAAGAGAAGTCAACCATTTTTCACGAATTACTAGTATTGCAATAAGAAACATCCTGTGAAAATCTGGTGATGCTAGAACCACGGCTTCTATGTGAAAAGAATTTTTCAAATGTCGAGCTGTGTAAGAATCGGCCACTCGGCTCAACATTTCTTCTATTATTTACCATTATAAATAATTTCCATTTATATTTCATGTTACATGTTATCTTGGTGAATAATTAATGTATTATTTCCATTAGTCCCGAAAAAGAACTTATAATTATCGTAATAGTACTTAGAAATATTTTTTCGGCACGCCACTGGTCGATCGGGTATTTCCGGAGATTTGGTCTGCCAAGTTTAGCCGCTGTCTTCACGGCCGTATGATACTGCCAGTATTTTTAGAGTGGGGAGCTGGACAGAGTTGAAACTGGTGGAAAGAGCGAGTCTGCAGAATCTTAAATCGTGGTTTGATGCTAGAGTACTCACCATCAACTTCGATAAATCTGTTTGTTTGCCTTTCTCCTGCAGAGGAGAGGTTTGCCCTCCCTTTGGGACGCTAGACATTGATGGTTCTGAGATCAAAGAACGCGATTCGGTCAAATATCTCGGATTGATCATCAACGGTCATCTCCGAAAGAATAAACATATAGAGACTGTTTATAGAACGTTGTGGAGTCTGCTGTATAGGTTTAAATACTTGAGAGATTTTCTTGTGGGAGAGCATTCGAAGATGGTCTATGGAATAACTTGATGGGGGTCGGCTGTCAAAAAACACACCCACAACATAGAATTTTTACAAAAGGCCTTCTTGAGGATCATATTAAATAAATCAAGACTGTACCCCTCCAATCTGCTTTTTTCCGAGTCTGGACTCCTCGATATGAGACAACTTTATTTTGTGATAGTATGCTGCTCTGCATTCATACATTGATCCAACCTTCGAGTAAGTAGAAATAAGTATAATACAAGAAAGGCGAACAACTAAGTATTTCGAAACGCCCTTCGCATCGAAGTCAATAGAACAGATAGGATATTCTTACCTGGTTCCGCGTTTCTTCAACTACTTGCCGAATGATATAAGGCTTTCAAACAGTTTGGGTGTGTTTAAGAGAAGATTGAAGGCATTTGTGAATACACGTGATAGATATGAGATACATCGTCTGGTTGAGAGATGATCTAGGAATGTTTTAAGGTTGGGAGTTTTGCAGTCGAACATTTAGTAGTACATTGCTTTTGGAGGTGATGATGGAAGTGACCACTGTTTTTTCATTTTCAAGATATTTTAGCCACAGACAGTTTCTGACTTTGTGGTTCTGTTTGGGGTTATATATTATATTATTGTTATATTATTATATAATGGAAACTTCGAAAGATGTTAGGATAGTGTAAATAATAATTATTCAATATAGATAAATATAATTTGCCTGACATTCCCGACTGTATATAACCCCCATAATTAGTGTAAGCTGTAGAAATCGTTGTTTTTTTCTTTTATATGAATCAATATACATTTAGTTAATTTTCTCGTTGTAATTTTATTGCCGTTAAATGTATGTTCTCCTGTAGATAAACTCGAATTTAGAAAATTCAATATTATCGCTACCATCGCAGATAAACGGAACTCTGTCTCCTGCTTAGCAGCTGCCTGGTGGTTCGCTATACTTTTCCATTTTTAAAAAGATAGCTGGCGCCCGAGTGAATAAAAGGGAATTCATTTTGGTTATTACGAAATTATTATGAAAAACGAAGAGGTCGTGTCACAGCCGCTGAAGGCATAGAGAAACTAGATTTATCGTTTTGCATCTAAGGATATCTTGCTGACTATATAGCCCTTCCCGCGTTTCATTAGGAATAGTTATAGTTATAGTTAGGAAGGGGGTTACGGTCCACTGCGACTTCAAGGTCTATTGTGCCCCCCATCAGAGCCGTATTCGCAAATGCGCTACCTACAGCTCGCCCTCCAGCTCCAGAGCTCCAATGAACTCCAGTATCTGAGAGGGCTTCAAGGAGGTTAGATCCTCATTCCTCCTGTAATTCTCTTGTCCAAGACATTCTTTGCGCTGGTTTGCAATAGCGAGGCATTCTGTAACCAGGTGCACAGGAGTCTCCTCCTCTTCACCACAGAATCTACACTCGTCTGTTTCTGTTAAGCTCATTCTTATCATATGCTTCCCAAGGCGACAATGTCCTGTGAGGAAGCCAGTGAGTAGACGTAACTTGTTCTTACTGAGATCCAAATACTTTTTTGATCATGAACTTTCATAGTTCCGAATGAACCTTTTAGAGTGGTCCATTCCTTGAAGGTTCCTCCAGAGTGCTTCTCTTTCGCTCTCTTCCTTCTCCAGAAACTCTTTCTTATAGGTGTGTTTACCTATGCCACAGAAGGGTTCTGGGCCAGTAGGTGGCGTTTGTGCTCCCTTTCTGGCGAGTGTATTGGCCTCTTCGTTTCCTTTGATTCCTGAGTGACCAGGAACCCAGACTAAAGAGACCTTATTTTTCTTGCCTACTTCATTAAGTTTCCTCCGGCACTCCCATATCAGCTTTGAGTCGATGATATAGGAGTTCAGTGCTTTGATGGCAGCTTGACTATCCGAGTAGATCACAATGTCACACCCTTGATAGTTTCTTTCCAGGTTTATATCTATGCATCTTTCGATTGCAAGTATTTCTGCCTGAAACGCACTCGAGTAGGAGCCTAGCGATAGTGTACACTTGGTTCTTGCCCCGTATACTCCAGCGCCGGCCCCCATCGTGGTTTTAGAACCATCTGTATACCATTTAATGGTATTCACTTTGAAGTTTTGGGTAGTGTATTCCTTTTCCCATTCTTCCTTTTTACATAGCATAGTGTTGAAGTTCTTCTCAAAGCTTACTTTTTTAATCATAACATCACTAGGCAGGTTCGCTGATGAGATGTACTTGTTCAGAGAGGACCAGGCTCCTTGACTTTTAATTCTCTCATTCCCTGTACCTTCCCTAGATATTCTAAGGATAGCCTCATGGGCTACTCTGTTGATCACTAGATGTAATGGAGTGAGATCAGTGATGACCTCAAGTGCTCTCGTCAGGCACGTTCTCATAGCTCCAGTGATGCAAACGCAGGCAAGCCTTTGTATCTTGTCGAGTATTTTCCTCGTGCTTGTCTGCCCTGTCTTAGCAGACCAGACTACTGCCCCATAAGTTATTATTGGTCTCACAATCATGACATACATCCATCGCAGTATTTAAGGGTTACAGCCCCAGGTTTTACCAGATAGGTTTCTGCATGCCATTAGAGCTCTTGTCGCTTTACTAGCAGTGTTTTTAACATGCTTGTTCCATAGAAGCTTATTGTCTAGGGTAATTCCCAGATATTTGACTTCATAAGTCCATTCTACGTTATCTCCGTTCACCGAGATAGGCTTCATGGATGGAAGGTTTCTTTTCCGGGTAAAGAGAACCACTGTGGTCTTGGCTGGGTTGATGTTGAGCCCCACTGACAAGCACCACTGCTCGATAATTTTGAGGCCTCTCTGCAGCAAATCACAGAGGGAACCCTCAAATTTACCTCTTACTATTAGGACTATGTCGTCGGCATAGCCTATACATTCGAAACCAAGCTCCGTTAGCCTGTGCAGTAGTTCGTCCACTACCAGACTCCAGAGGAGGGGAGATAGTACTCCTCCGTGGTTTTGACAGAGATGGTCTGATCGACACCCAGTGTCTCAGCTGTCCTCGTCGTCAACACCTCATACATCCATTTTATGATGGTACAGTTCACTCCTCGCTTCACAAGTGCCTCTCTGACAGACACGTGTGTCGTGTTGTCAAAGGCCCCAGATATATCTAGGAAAGCGCACAGTGCGATTTCTTTGTTGTTCAGCGTCTTCCGGGTGCCTTCAGTCAGCTGATACAGAGCAGTCTTCATTAGGAATATGTTGTCACTTAACTTTGAGTACTGTGAGTGATCTTCGTTGTTAAGTTATATTTGGTCAGTCAGCAAAACGATTAAATCTACGTCCTCCCCCATAATGAACAAATTCCCTCCATGCCTGGATGTTTCCACGGTGGTAGCGACAATCATGGTATCTACATCGAGTTTCCTCAGTTGGACTGCCTTGGCGGAAATTTGGCGCTACGGATTCTTTTGGTTTAAAATTCATATCTCGCCACTGGAGTGAGCGAATTTCAAATTTCTGAAATAATCTGATTCACACATTTCTACACGTTTGGTTCTATAACATATTTCAATCAGTGTAGTCCCTTTCGACCTGCAAGCGTAAGAAGTTGAGGGGTTGGCAACTTTTAAGCTGAGTTTGTAAAAATCACCTATCTTTGACGGGCGATTGCGGTTGAACGGATAAAACGATTTCGATGCAATTCGACGCTAACTTTAATGTTCTTCAAAAAATAAGGGATTGAAATTTTCTGTGGGATGCGTACTTCTCGCGATATAAGCGAAATATTGAAGAAGTGAGAAAATTACGCGGTTTTTAGGTTCTAAACTCTGAATCACAACCTAGAAACCGTCGCTAACTCAGATACCGGTTATTCAGGACCCCAAAAGGGGTTAAAAGGATTTCCAGCCCTCGAGCAATTTTTAGACCCCTTTTTATCACTCACTTTCCTGGGCTATCTAGAAGCACCACAATACACTTAATTATTACTTCGTTACGAAAATTCAACGAGAACATGCAATAACTTGTTTATAAAAAAAAATCATTCAGAATCTGACTTACCAGAAGGTAGCATTGGGCGATCCGTATCGGCAGCAGGAATCTGTGCAGCTTGGACTTTGTTTTTCTGAAAAATAATGCGGTGATCTTTAGTATCATACGTGAGCTCACTTCAAAGAGTCTAGATTAATCAAAATATACTTCATCCGCCTGTATTCTGTCACAAAGTTACAAGCACAACAAACTACTGAAGTTGGGTAAACTATAATATGTAATGATGTTTATTCACGCAGAACTTCAACATAGATTTGATTCAAATTTATCATCTGAATCTGAATCATCTGAATATTTTTTCCCGCTAATTCGTAAAATTCTAATTCGATCGAAGGTACATGTGGAATCGCACACTAAAAGGATTTCAAACATTTTCTAAAACTTCGGTATCTCAGAAACCATTCGCCTTATCTGTCTGGAATTTTGTGTCTACATACAATGAGTTTGTAGAAATTCAGCTTCCTAGCTATTCCACGTGAAAAGAAAGTTGAGTTTTTTGATCTAGTGTTGAGAAATTTGAAAATAAATCTGCGATATCGTCTTTTCAAGTTCATAAAAACAAAATGACATTATTTGTCACACTGACAGCTGGTTTGATTCACAGAATCTGTTTCCAGAATTAGTGAAATTTTTCGATATCCAACAACCTAATAGCACAAAGTAGTCCTATGGACATCCATAGGACGTCCTTTTCTGGTACAGTGGGTGCCCTATGGACGTCCGAGGGACGCACTAATGTCCCAACTTTGAACTGAATTCGGACGTCCACCGCGGACATCCAATGGATATCCCCTAAGGACCAGAACAAGGCATCACTATGGATGTCCGAAGGAAGACCACCGCGGACATCCCGTGGATATCCCCTTAGGACCATAACTTGACATCACTATGGATGTCCGAGGGACGACAACCGCGGACATCCAGTGGATATCCCCTTAGGACCATAACTAGACACCACTATGGACGTCCGAGGGACGTCCACCAAGGACATCCACTAGATATCTACTTAGGGCTATAACTAGACATCACTATGGACATTTGACAGAACATCCTATTTTGGTACTGTGGATGTTCAAGTTGTAATTGTGAAATTTTCATTTCCACATTTTACTTTCACGTGTGTTTTGTACATGCAAACTTTTCTCGACTCCTGACTATTCTCAACCTCTTAGATTTGGAAATCTGATAGAAATTGCTTTGAAATAAAACAGTAGGTCAAACCAAATATTTCAAAATATTTTAATGAAAAAAGAATACAAAATTAATAAAATAAATGTAAAAATATAAAAATATAATCTCAAAACATTAATAAACAGCCTAACCTAACCTAACATAACCTATATAATAAAAAAAATAACTCTTTTTTGAGCGCTCGTACTACTTA
Organism: Aphidecta obliterata; assembly: GCA_963966015.1. Taxonomy (NCBI): domain Eukaryota; kingdom Metazoa; phylum Arthropoda; class Insecta; order Coleoptera; family Coccinellidae; genus Aphidecta; species Aphidecta obliterata. The sequence goes on along the minus strand of OZ014435.1, from coordinate 17,911,687 downwards.
CACGAGGGTTATATCATTTCGTCATGTCTGTATTTTTCGAATTTTGAGCCGAAAATGCTCTCAATCGACTATGTTCGACTCACTGATGACGAATCCGTCGGAAAATTCGAGTCTGTCCGTCCGGCCGTCCGTAAGCACGATTACTCTCGAACGAATCAACTTAGAGACTTGAAATTTTCAGTGTAGGTTCAGATCCCAAATGCCTCGGTTAAGTTCGTTAATGGGCCAAATTCCACCAGGGGTTCCGTAAATATGGCCGTTCAAAGTTTTGTTCCCCTGATTACTTGAAAACTACAGATTTGATTGAGATGAAATTTTGCACTCAAATGGAGAATGAGGTGTTCAAGCTACATGTGAAATTTTGTCCAGATCGCATGACCAGAACCATAGAAACCATAGAAAATTGTAACTTTTGAACGGAAACGCCTAGGGACTTGAAATTTTCAGGAAAGGTGTGGATCTGAAATGTAGCGTTCACGTTCATCAATGAACAGAATAATACTAGGGGTTCCGTAAATACGGTCGTTTGAAATGTTGGTTTTTCGATAATTTCGAAACTGCGATTTCGATCGAAATGAAATTTTTTATTTTAATCGAGAATGATATTTTGTAACAATATTTTGTCCAGATCGCATAACCAGAACCATAGAAACCATAGAAAATTGTAATTTTTGAACGAAAAGGCCTAGGAACTTGAAATTCTCAGGGTGGGTTTGGATCGCAAATATCGCGGTCACGTTTTTCTATGAGCAAAATTAGACTAGGGGTTCCGTAAATATGGCCGTTCCATATATTTTTTTGCTGATAGTTCCGAAAATACTGAGCGGATTGGGATGAATTTTGCATCTAGCTCAGTAATAATGTATTCAAACTACGTGCAAAATTTTGTCTAGATCGCACCACCAAGACCATAGATACCGTAAAAAATAGCGAATTATCGAAAAAAATTGATCAGCTGAAGCACTGACATGAAGTCTGGAGTTTCGCCTAAGTTTCAGAATTTTTTTGACAGCTGTCGAAAATTCCTTCAATTGATTTCTTAAACTGGATAATGCGAATCTACCTACAAGGTGCATGTACGAGCGCTCAAAAGCTCCTGCCTTCACGGCAGTGCTTCTCGTAATTTTAAAAAAAAAAAATCTCAATCTTAATGATCTATATCACAAATCTATTTATTTTGAGTCGTCCTCTTCTCCTCTGCCACAAGTCGTTCTTTGGCTCTCCTTAACACTTTTTTTATACCTTCTTCCACCTCTTTTATGGAAGAGTCTTTGTTTTTACTTTTTCCATCTAGGTATCATGTTTGTCAAATTTTTTCATTATAATTTTCACATTTTTTCCGAAAAAAGGCGTATTCAAACGGGGCAAATGAACCGATCAGTAAGTTGGTAGTACAGTTTAAACGATAAAAAAGTTCCGTTTGACGCTTGTATGACTTTGTACGAATATCCCTAGACTTTTCCGATGTGTGTATATCAAATCCTCAATACATATAATCAGAAGTGTATTAACTGGCAACTTACATTTTTTCTTTCATTATCAACTTATAATGTATAATGTATAAGATCTTTGATTCATTTAACATACAAGAATTTAATATTATAAAATATCATCAGTTGATGTGTCTTACCTCGATCTCGTGGATCCGCCGTGCTTCTGCGATAAGGCCCTCCATTTCACATTTTACCCTCAACGCCGCCTCCCGTGGCAGGCTTGATAGCTCCTTGTATACCAACATAGCAAAATCCTGGAGTTCTTTGGGCTGTTGAAATATAGAAGATTAGTATAACTCATGTATATACAATGTGAAGGAATTAGTATCTACGGTATACAGTGTGCCCAAGATGTACAGTACATTTTCGAATTTTTTCCAGATATTTTGATTTTCAGATCTGGCAATCCTAGCGCCACCCCATCGTGCAAGAATTGCTTTCTCGGTCGCCAGACCTCAATACCATTGACTACGCTTGGGATCAGTTACAATGAGCTTTGGATTCTCATCAACCACCTCCACATACACTCCAAGAACTCGGACGGATTTCACCGCAACTCTGGTGAGAAATTGTTGAAGGCTACTTCAACAATCTGATCGAAAGTATGCAGAGGCGTTGTCGGGCTTTGATGTTCGAGGAGGCCATACTCTCTACTGAACTTTATTTTTGAGCGCTCGTACAACTTACACGAGGGCTATTTTAAATATTATTTTGAGTGAACTGATTTTGAACTACGAATACTAAAAATAAATTTTCACCTGAAACTGAGGAACCTGTGAAGGAATGGTCAAATAAATGAGTTAGATAAGTGAGTTAAGATTAAGATTTATATATTTAAAAAAGTGGTGAAAAAAAATTATAAAAAGCTCTACCGTGAAGTCAGGAGCTTTGAGCGCTCGTTCATTCACCTTGTAGGTAGATTCGCATTTTACAGTTTTAGAAAGCAATTGAGAAATTTGTTCATAGCTGTCAAAAAAAAATTACGAAAAGCACTGCCGTGAAGGCAGAAACTTTTGAGCGCTGGTACATGCACCTTGTAGGTAGATTCGCATTTTCCAGTTTTAGAAATCAATAGAAGGAATTTTCGACAGCTGTCAAAAAAATTCTGAAACTTAGGCGAAACTCCAGACTTCATGTCAGTGCTTCAGCTGATCAATTTTTTTCGATAATTCGCTAGAATTTTGTACGGTATCTATGGTCTTGGTTATGCGATCTGGACAAAATTTTGCACGTAGTTTGAATACATTATTCCTCAGCTGGGTGCATAATTTCTTTCCAATCCGATCAGTGGTTTCGAAACTATCAGGAAAATAATATTTTGAACGGCCATATTTACGGAACCCCTAGTCTAATTTTGCTCATTGATGAACGTGACCGCGATATTCGCGATCCAAACCCACCCTGAAAATTTCAAGTTCCTAGGCCTTTCCGTTCAAAAGTAACAATTTTCTATGGTTTCTATGGTTCTGATCATGCGATCTGGACAAAATATTGCTTTAATATATCATTCTCGATTGAAATACAAAATTTCATCTCGATCGAATCCGTAGTTTCGAAATTATCGAGAAATACAAATTTCAAACGGCCATATTTACGGAACCCCTAGTCTAATTTTGCTCATTGATGAACGTAACCGCGAAATTCGCGATCCGAACCTATCCTGAAAATTTCAAGTCCCTAGGCCTTTCCGTTCGAAAGTTATGATTTTCTATGGTTTCTATGGTCCTGCTCATGCGATCAGGTAAAAATTATCTCGAATATATCATTCTCAATTCACATACAAAATTTCGTCACGATCAAATCCATAGTTTTGAAATGATGAAGAAAACTGAATTTCAAACGGCCATATTTACGGAACCCCTAGTCTAATTTTGCTCATTGATGAACGTGACCGCGACATTCAAGATCCACGCCTATCCTGAAAATTTCAAGTCCCTAGGCCTTTCCATTACAAAGTTATAATTTTCTATAGTTTCTATGGTTCTGGTCATGCTAGCTGGACAAAATTTTGCATGTAGCTTGAGTACGTAATTCTCCATCTGAGTGCGAAATTTCACCTCGATCGAATCAGTAGTTTCAAAGTAATCAGAAAAACAATATTTCGAGCGGCCATATTTACGGAACCCCTGGGCGAATTTTGCCCAATAACGAACTTGACCGCGGCATTTGAGATGCGAACTTACCCTGAAAATTTCAAGTTTCTAGGACACTCCGTTCGAGAGTTATCGTGTATACGGACGGTCGGACGGACGGACGGACAGACTCGAATTTTCCGACGGATTCATCATCAGTGAGTCGAACATAGTCGATTGAGACCAATTTCGGCTCAAAATTCGAAAAATACGAACGCCGTGACGAAATGATATAGCCCTCGTGTAAGTACATAGTACGAGCGCTCAAAAATGTACTGCCGTGAAGTCAGGAGCTTTTGAGCGCTCTTTCATCCACCTTTTAGGTAGAATCGCATTTTCAAGTTTTAGAAACCGATGCAAAATTCGTGTAAGTAGTACTAGCGCTCAAAAATTCATACTAAGGCGAAACTCCAGGCTTCACGTCATTGCTTCAGGTGATTAGGTGACCAATTTTTTTTTCAAATATTCGCTAGAATTTTCTACGGTGTTTTTGGATATTATTATTTCGCAACACTGATATATGACTTTTTGGGGAGAATTACATAAATGGGTGTGGAAATATGTTACTTACAAGCATCATGAAAGCAGGCGACTTAAATGGATCCATCACCTGAAATTGAAAGGAAAGTAGAAAAAAATAATAATTTTAAACATTTCACTAGAAAATTGAGTAATATTGCTTATTCCTTATTTTCATCAACATATTTTAATAATAATAATAACATACAGGGTGATTCACAAGTCTCTGAAGTTAGCAGCCAGTTCTCGGCAAGACCTCAGCGGCCAGTTCGCCAATAAGCGCTCTCAGTGGCGTGCGCCCTCGTCTCATTCTAGGGCAATCATAACTTCAGTGTAAATGGTCCCCGTGCGAACGTTGGTACTCGGTACTCGTACTTCACATTGTAAACAGAATTGATACGTATAATCCATGTTATATTGAAGCACATGAAAATTAATATCTCAGAATAATCAGGGAGAATCAGTTTTGTCCCCTGTCCATCTTTCCTGGATATAATAGTAATGTAACATATTCTCCCCACTCAAAATATCGGATTAATCATTGGATATTTAATTTTGCCTCTCATTTCCAGAAGAATGAATGAAAATCATTTTTTATTTTTTTATAATGTAGGGGAATAATGTTTCCACCACAGTGCATAGGTCTCATATTTTGTCACCATCAGGAACAATGTCAACCAAGCCGTTGAAAAATGTTTTTCGGGTTTATCGGATAAAAACTCAAACTTCGAATTTCCCGTCTCATTTCCAGAAAAATGAGTGGAGATCATTTTTGTTGTTTGCATAATATAGAAGAATAATGGTTCTACCACAGCGCATAGGCCTCATATTTTGTCACCATCAGGAACAATGTCAACCGAGCCGTTGAAAAATTGTTTTCGGGTTCATCAGATAAAAACTCAAACTTCGAATTTTTTCTTTCATTTCCAGAAAAATTAGTGAAAATCATTTTTGTTTTTTGCATAATATAAGGGGAATAGTAAGCCAGGAGATCCACATAATAGGTAGATTCGACTTTTCCGATAGATTCACCTTTTCGGGTAGATCCACATTTTCGAATAGTTCGGTGAAGAAAACAAAAAAAAATTATTTTTATTATTGCCAGAAGGGCCAAGAACGGTCCTGTCCTAAAATGTCAATCGAAGGGGGCGGGGCTTAGCTTATCCACGAAATACGTTTCGAAATTTCCTCGAAACCACTGAAAATTCACGAAAATTGATTTTGAAATATCGAAAGGAAAGTTATTAAATTATATTCACCGAATATTTTCCTCAAAATCGGTTTATTTCATAATATTTCCATTAAAAATTCATAATAATTCTCCAACGTCAAATATTTCATTGAAAATTCCACATTCCTTCATTAATTTTTCATTGAATTCATCAAAAAGGCTCAGATTCCATGTTTCATGTCTGACCGATCAAAATATCTCTCTCTTGAAAGATGTTTGAAAACCTACAAAACAGGTGTGAGGAAGGGTTGCCAGAGATGATTTTCGTTCCTACCTATGCGATCTCTTTCCTTGAATTTATCAAAAAGGCTCAGATTCCATGTTTCATGTCTGCCGATCAAAATATCTCTCTCTCTTGAAAGTAACCAAAAATTTTTTATAACCTACAAAACAGGTGTGAGGAAGGGTTGCCAGAGATGATTTTCGTTCCTACATATGCCACCTCTTTCCTTAAATTCGTCAAAAAGGCTCAGATTCCACGTTTCATGTCTGACCGATCAAAATATCTCTCTCTTGAAAGTAACCAAAAATTTTTTATAACCTACAAAACAGGTGTGAGGAAGGGTTGCCAGAGATGATTTTCGTTCCTACATATGCCACCTCTTTCCTTAAATTCGTCAAAAAGGCTCAGATTCCACGTTTCATGTCTGACCGATCAAAATATCTCTCTCTTGAAAGTAACCAAAAATTTTTTATAACCTACAAAACAGGTGTGAGGAAGGGTTGCCAGGGATGATTTTCGTTCTACCTATGAATTTGGCCGAAATAACTTTAAAAAGATCTCGTGTCCTTTGGGATGATAATTCGACCGCTTTCGATCCCCGAGACGTCGCGGATCAAAAGCCTATACAATATGTTGGAGCTAACTTTTCGCGTTTTCTTCGATTTTCGACCTTTTCCGTTCGTTATTTCCGTTCGTTTGGAATTCGAAATAGGCAACTTTTCGAGTACCTTAGGAAAGCCCGTTTCTTCCTCTCGAAAACGCGGGGGCGCTTCGCGCCCCCGGTCTCTTTCTTTTTTCGAAATTTCAAAATTGCTCGAGGCCTTCGGCCTCTCGTTTTAAATAGTTTTTGTCTTAACATTTCTGTGGTTTCGAAAAAATAATTTTAGTATATGGATAATGGTTCTACTACAGTGCACAGGTCTCATATTTTGTCACCATCAGGAACAATGTCAACCAACAACTTCGAATTTCCCCTCTCATTTCCAAAAAAATGTGTGGAAATCCTTTTTGTTTCTTGAATAATATAAGGGAATAATGGTTCTACCACACTGCATAGGTTTCATATTTTGTCACCATCAGGAACAATGTCAACCGAGACGTTGAATAATGTTCTTCGGGTTAATCGGATAAAAATTCAAACTTCGCGTTTTCCCTCTCATTTCCAGAAAAATGAGTGGAAATCATTTTGGTTTTTTGCATAATATAAGGGAATAATGGTTTTACCACAGTGCATAGGTCTTATATTTTGTCACCATCAGGACCAATGTCACCCGAGACGTTGAAAAATGTTTTTCGGGTTAATCGGATAAAAATTCAAACTTCGCGTTTTTCCTCTCATTTCCAGAAAAATGAGTGAAAATCATTTTGGTTTTTTGCATAATATAAGGTAATTATGGTTCTACCACAATGCATAGATCTCATATTTTGTCACCATCAGGAACAATGTCAACCGAGCCGTTGAATAATGTTCTTCGAGTTGATCTGATAAAAATTCAAACTTCGAACTTTCCCTCTCATTTCCAAAAAATGAGTGGAAATCATTTTTGGATTTGGCATACTATGAGGGAATAATGGTTCTACCACAATAAACAGGTCCCATATTTTGACCCCATAAAACAATTTCAGTGAGCCGCCAAATGTGGGAATTAGAAATTGTCGGATTATTATAATGTAGTTTTATTGTCACTCTCAAATAGAATATTGTCAGGTACCCATTTACAGACAAAACGTGATATTCCGTTCCAAACGTCCTCAAGAACAAAGTGGTGAAGATAAATTATTGCTCTCAAAGAAGGTGAACATATGTTTCAAATTCCAAAACTTCCTGAAATAGGTACACCATAAAATAATAAAACGATAAGCTAGTTGCATGGTTTATGCTTAATGTTTCTTCAACACAAAATGCACAAGACTGCCGCCTTCACATTTTATTTAAAAATTTCAAGCAAATTTTCGGCATTATATCTTCTGTGCTTTGAGCTGGAAGGTGCTAAGATTATAAGTTTGAAGTGCTATTCTCGAGGACTTCGTCAAATTTTTTGCAACATATTTAGAATATATAATACTTATTCAGGTGCCATTATCTCATATATCTTAGTTTATGTTACTGTGTCGATTTAGATCTAATTAATTTATTTGGCGTTTGATATTTTGGAAACGTTTATGGTGGGCTATTTTGTCATGAAATGTATGTGGTTGTGCTCATATTGGCCTTTATCAACAATTTGAGGTGGGTCATTCTATAATGCTTTGATTGGATTTATTTAGTTGCTGGTTGACATTGTTCCTGATGGTGACAAAATATGAAATCTATACTCTGTTGTAGAACCATTATTCCCTAATATTATGCAAAATGATTTCCACTCATTTTTGTGGAAATGAGAGGGATAACGCGAAGTTTGAATTTTTATCCGATTAACCCGAAGAACATTATTCAACGGCTCGGTTGACATTGTTCCTGATGGTGACAAAATATGAGACTTATGCACTGTGTTAGAATCGTTATTTCCCTATATTATGCAAAAAATAAAAATGATTTCCACTCATTTTTCTGGAAATGAGAGAAAAAATTCCAAGTTTGAGTTTTTATCCGATAAACCCGAAAAACATTTTTCAACGGCTTGGTTGACATTGTTCCTGATGGTGACAAAATATGAGACCTATGCACTGTAGAACCATTATTCCCTTATATTATGCAAAAAACAAAAATGATTTCCACTCATTTTCTGGAAATGAGGGAAAACGCGAAGTTTGAATTTTTATCCCATTAACCCGAAAAATATTTTTCAACAGCTCGGTTGACATTGTTCCTGATAGTAGAAAACCGAATTTGAAATTAAATATTCATAGGATCTCCCAAATATTACATCAGATCGGCCTCTGCTGCTTTAGGGATTCCTTACTCTTCTATGCAGATAATCCTTTGAAGCCACAAACTACATCCTTAATTCTTTAGGCTCCAGAAATCACAACCAGGAGGAATAATTGACTTCAGGGAAGGATTTCTATTGAGGTTCCAAGAAGATCGTGATTTCTTACAGAAAATCATCTGAACAGACGAGGCAAAATTTTGTCAGGGAATTTTCAACAAAAGAAATCGGCATTTTTGGACACAAGAGATTCCTCGAGCAGTACTGGAAGTTGAGAACCAATTTCAATTCAGAATTAATATTTTCTGTCTACTAATAGACAATCGGGCACATTAATACATGTGTATGATGAAAATTTCAATAGTGTAGCTTTTTTGCGGATTCTTAAGGTGCGTACAGACATGCTCCGAATGTCGTACCGAACCGCGTCGCATACCCCGACGCGTTCGCGACGATGTCGGTACGCACCTACAGCGGTGCGTTTAAATACACCGTTCTGAACTTCGAACGGTACATTTCGACGTTCCATCAGAAATTGAGTAGAATTGACATGATGGACGTTGCTGCCGCGGCCTATATATTAATGCATTATTCAGTAAAAAACGCAAAAAATACTCGTAAAAGGAGATGGTGGCAAAGACAATTATTTACGAACAGGAAAATATATGGTGGCAATCATTTACTGTTGGACTTAAAATTTCAATCGATCAGTGGATTGTATAAAAATTTCACAAGGATGTCGCCTTCTGACTTCGAATTTTTGATTAATTTAGTTGGCCCCAAAATTGGTCGAAAAGATACCAGTTGGAGAAAAGCTATTTCTGTTCAAGAACGATTAGCGGTAACTATCCGCTTTCTGGCCACTGGAGATTCTTTCACTAGTTTACAACACCTTTTCAAAGTATCGAAACAATCTATAAGTGCAATAATTCCGGAAATATGTGGTGCTATAGTCGAAGGATTGAAAGAAAACATCAAGGTAAATATATGTTTTATTTGTTCTTTTTCAAATTTAATTAATTTTTGAGCGCTCGTACTACTTACACGAGGGCTATATCATTTCGTCACGATGTCTGTATTTTTCGAATTTTGAGCCGAAAATGGTCTCAATCGACTATGTTCGACTCACTGATGACGAATCCGTCGGAAAATTCGAGTCTGTCCGTCCGGCCGTCCGGCCGTAAGCACGATAACTCTCGAACGGAACAACCTAGAGACTTGAAATTTTCAGTGTGGGTTCAGTTCCCAAATGGCTCGGTTAAGTTCGTTAATGGGCCAAATTCCACCAGGGGTTCCGTAAATATGGCCGTTCAAAGTTTTGTTTCCCTGATTACTTGAAAACTACAAATTTGATCGAGATGAAATTTTGCACTCTACTGGAAAATGAGGTGTTTAAGCTACATGTGAAATTTTGTTCAGATCGCATGACCAGAACCATAGAAACCATAGAAAATTGTAACTTTTGAACGGAAACGCCTAGGGACTTGAAATTTTCAGGATAGGTGTGGATCTTGAATGTCGTTATCACGTTCATCTATGAGCAACATTATACAAGGGGTTCCGTAAATACGGTCGTTTGAAATTTTGTTTTCTCGATTAATTTGAAACTACGGATTCGATCGAGATGAAATTTAGTATTTTAATCGAGAATGATATATTGAAGCAATATTTTGTCCAGATCGCATGACCAGAACCATAGAAACCATAGAAAATTCTAACTTTTGAACGGAAAGGCCTAGGAACTTGAAATTCTCAGGGTGGGTTTGGATCGCAAATTTCACGGTCACGTTCATCAATGAGCAAAATTAGACTAGGGGTTCCGTAATTATGGCCGTTCAAAATATTTTTTTCCTGATAGTTTCGAAACTACCGATCGGATTGGAATGAAATTATGCACCTAGCTCAGGAATAATGTATTCAAACTACGTGCAAAATTTTGTCCAGATCGCATCACCAAGACCATAGATACCGTGGAAAATTCTAGCGAATTATCGGAAAAAAATTGATCAGCTGAAGCACCGACATGAAGTCTGGAGTTTCGCCTAAGTTTCAGAATTTTTTTGACAGCAGTCAAAAATTCCTTCAATTGATTTCTAAAACTGGAAAATGCGAATCTACCTACAAGGTGCATGTACGAGCGCTCAAATGCTCCTGCCTTCACGGCAGTGCTTTTCGTAATTTTTTGCTTATTATTGAATTCAACTCTAAATCAAAAATACCATTGAACGAACATAGTTGAGGAATTAAAATTTGAACGGTTAGTAGAATTTGTTGGCATGTAATTTGGGGTCGTAAATTCTAGAGGTTGAGTTGAAAATTCGGATTCTGATGAATTGGATCTTGGGGGATGAGTAGATGTCGATGAGGTTCTGGTATATCCGGGGGGGGTAGTCATTTGTGGGGGTTGCTCGAAGTATCCTCTGTCCGCTTTGAACAACACACTCATTATTTTTTCTTCTACAAGTGACGGTGTATGGCTCGAATATTTTTTTATTTTCGAAGCCACAAGGTTCCCAAAACTTATAGCTTCATCAGACTCCGAATTTTCCTGTGCTTTTGCCACCTTCGTGAGTACTGCAAACGCAACGTCCAATTTCTCATCCGCAGCACTTCTTTTCCTATTGGTTCGGGAAGGGCGGGCAGGTGTTACTTCTTTTTCTTTTTGAACCCCTTGATGCCATTCTACCGTATTTTGGGATTCAATAGTCTGTTGGAATTGTATCCCTTCAGGAGTATCTAGATAATATTCTTCAGAATTATCGTTTTCTTCTTCCACTGCTTTCATCTGAAGACAAGTTGCTACATTAATTCCCTTTTGTAGGTACCAAATACATCAGAAGAATGGTTGAACGTGGCTGAAGAGTATAATGATATCTGGGATTTTCCTCACTGTGTAGGTGCCCTAGATGGCAAACATGTGATTTTACAATCACCAATGAATACAGGCAGCGAATACTTCAATTATAAATCAACATTCAGCATAGTCTTGTTTGCATTGGTTGATGCCAATTATAATTTTTTGTATGTTGACGCTGGTGGTCAAGGAAGAATTTCTGATGGTGGCATATTCAAGAATTGTTCTTTGTACAAAAACTTACAGAAAAATTATTTAAATTTGCCTGAAGCAGAGCCTCTGAATGGAAGACAAAAAGAAATTCCATATTTTTTCGTTGGTGACGAGGCGTTTGCTCTAAGTGACAGACTAATGAAGCCGTTTTCTGGTGTTCACAAAAAAGGATCAGTTCAACGGATCTTCAATTATAGGTTATCACGAGCACGCAGAGTAGTGGAGAATGTATTTGGTATTGCCTCAGCAATATTCAGAGTACTTCGGAAGCCTATGTTACTGAATCCTGAAAAATCTGCGCTCGTGGTAATGAAAATAGCTCATTTACATAATTTTCTACGTAGAAGCTCCAAATCCTGCCCTTTGTATACGCCAAAAGGAACATTTGATACCGAAAAAGAAGGAAAGCTTCTAGAAGGAGCATATAGAACAACAACTAATGATCCTATGTCATCCCTTCTACCTTTGAGGAATATTCCTAGAAGATCGCCAACCGATGCTAAGGCTATTCGAGATTTTCATGGCAAGAAGAATATGCGTGAAAAATTTCAAATAATTCGGAAAAAGCAAGAATACTTACAGTATTTTGAGTATTCCGGACCTTATCCCTATCCAAAAGGAAGAGCATGCTTTTAAAAGCAAACCAACCACTTTCGTACACATCTGATCGACCTGGAAAACAGAAAAATTGCCAAACATTAGATTAATATTACTATTTGCAAGTAGCTACTGGAGATTCAATTCGATTTGAAGCTTCTAGTAATTGCAAACAGTGGGGGATCTATAATAAAATCTGTGTAACATGACTTGCCTCTTTGTTTACTATGTTTCTTTTGATATAAATAAATCTAATTACTTATTTCATTACTCTTTTTGAGCGCTCGTACTACTTACACGAGGGCTATATCATTTCGTCACGATGTCTGTATTTTTCGAATTTTGAGCCGAAAATGGTCTCAATCGACTATGTTCGACTCACTGATGACGAATCCGTCGAAAAATTCGAGTCTGTCCGTCCGGCCGTCCGGCCGTATACACGATAACTCTCGAACGGAATGTCCTAGAAACTTGAAATTTTCAGGGTAAGTTCGAATCTCGAATGCCGCGGTTAAGTTCGTTATTGGGCAAAATTCGTCAAGGGGTTCCGTAAATATGGCCGCTCGAAATTTTGTTTTTCTGATTACTCCGAAACTACTGTTTCGATCGAGGTGAAATTTTGCACTCAGATGGATAATTACGTACTCAAGGTACATGCAGAATTTTGTCCAGCTCGCATGACCAGAACCATAGAAACCATAGAAAATTATAACTTTGTAATGGAAAAGCCTAGAGACTTGAAATTTTCAGGATAGGTGTGGATCGTTAATGTAGCGTTAACGTGTATCAATGAGCAAAATAAGACTAGGGGTTCCGTAAAAATGGCCGTTTGAAATTCAGTTTTCTTGATCATTTCAAAATTATGGATTCGATCTCGACGAAATTTTGAATTTAAATTGAGAATTATATATTCGAGCTACATTTCTTCCAGATCGTATGATCAGAATCATAGAAACCATAGAAAATCATAACTTTCGAACAAAAAGGCCTAGTGACTCGAAATTTTCAGGATAGGTTCGGATCGCGAATTTCGCGATGCTTTTTATCAATGAGCCAAATTAGACTAGGGGTTCCGTAAATATTGCCGTTCAAACTATATTTTTTCTGATAATTTCGAAAATACTTATTGGATTGAAATGAAATTTCGCACATATATGAAGAATAGTGTATAATTTTGTCCAGATTGCATTACCAAGACCATAGATACCGTAGAAAATTCTAGCGAATTATCGAAAAAATGGACCCAAAGCACTGACGTGAAGTCTGGATTTTCGCGTTGGTTTGAAATTTTCTTTGACAGCTGTCAAAATCTTTCCAATTGGTTTGTAAAACTGGAGAATGCGAATCTACCTACAAGGTGCCTGTACGAGCGCTCAAAAGCTCCTGCCTTCACGGCAGTGCTTTTCGAAATTTTTAGTAGTAGCAACACATATTTTCAATGTTGAATAAATTCTGCTCAAAAAAAGTCATAATGAATTCTTAATGAGGGAAACCAAATTTCGTATCCACTCTTCCTCTTGGAAATGTACAATTTTGAACAATCATGAACCACTCACCTGTTCCTGTCCCTTTGCTCTTTTTTATTTTTCCTTTTTCTCTTCGCAAACCGGATAGAAGATTTGTCATTTTTTTTTTACATTCATCCGCCGTTAATCCCATATTCGCAGCAATCTCGTCCCAGGCATCATTTTTTTTAATTTTATTATAATATCTGGGATTTTTAGTATCCCATAAAATATCTTTCTCACGATAATTTTCGATTAGTTGGATGGCATTTTCTTCAGTCCACTCCATCTTGACGCACTCGTAACTCAAAGCTCTTTAATTCTTTTTTTCTGAAATCTACTCTTATTCCGAAAGTAATTCCTCACGAGAAAAGTCAGATTGACAAGCTTGGCTAATATCTCAATTTTTTTTAAATTGACTAGAGCGATAGGAACGCCGAAAGATTCGCAAGCTAGTCCAGACATGAAATCCCAGTGGGACGGCGTTGCGTTCGATAGCGACAACGGACGGAACGCCATTATGTCACACCATGATCGCGTAGAGGTGCGATACGCGGTTGCAACCCTCCGTCCACACTAGGGTACGCGACGCGGTTCGGTACGATATTCGGAGCATGTCTGTACACACCTTAAGAATAGTATGTAGTGGAAAATTTTCTAGATGATTTGCCACTCAATTGGATTTATAATCTTTATAATGGTCTCAAATGGATGGAGCGCCAGCTCATTCCAGTGGAGAAGTAGATGACAAGCTAACGGATCAATTCGAAGATCGTTGGTTGGGGAATTAGAGGTCCTTTTCTTTGGCCTGCCGGTCACCGGATCTCACTCCTTTGGATCTTCATTTATTGGGTAGGATTAAGGAACTAGTCTATAATGATCATAGTTTGAATTGCCAGGATCTGAGAATTAAAATTGTTGCGGCTTTCGAAAGTTTGGACCCTGCTGATATTCGTAGAGCAACACAATCCATTGGACAACGTCTTTTAAAATGCCTAGAAGAAAACGGTGGATATATCGAACATTTGTAATCAAAAACTTATCATTATTAAACTATTTTTTTTCAGTCTTACACCCTTGGAGAAAAGAAATCAGAGAATTCATGAAAAAAAAATTAGACACTACCGAATATCTCGGGACATAAGCATTTCAGAGCAGTAGTATGTATAACAATTGTACTTTTTTTCGATGTAGATTCCTCCTGATCAATAAAAAATTGGTTTCCCATTTGAAAAAAAAAATGAGTTTTGAGATTTTCGTCAGGCTGTCTTTGACATTAAAATCGGAACACCCTGTATGTTCAATTGAATTTTCAATTGACAAAGAAGAAGCATTGGTATGTCTTCGGATAGAAGCTAGAATATTAGAAATTTTCATGCAAAGATCTCGAAATTATGGACATTCGCAAATCCGAAACAATTCTAACATAAGAATATTCGGTATATCTGAAAAAGAAGTTGTGGATATCCGAAAAGATTTCTTTTCGTTTAAGCAGGGGCAAACCCTCATGGACGAACAACCTCTGATAGGTGGACTGGTGTAAGACTCCGTGTTTGAAGAACCACCGTAAATCAAGAAAATTAGAAGAATTAGGACCTGATATTCCGATCTCCTGCCTAGAAGTAAGGGCCTACTCATTAGATGTCGTCAAAATGAAAGACATTACCCAAGAGTTCCCACTTCAGACTTCAGATCACAACCCAATTGAACTCACCGCCGTGAAAACAGCGGCCAAAAGTAGCAGACCAAATCTCCGGAAATACCCGATCGACCAGTGGCGTGCCGAAAAAATAATAGAAGAAATGTTAAGCCGAGTGGCCGATTCTTACACAGCTCGACATTTGAAGAATTCTTTTCATATAAAAGCCGTGGTTCTAGCATCACCAGATTTTCACAGGATGTTTCTCATTGCAATACTCTCATTTCGTGGAAAAATTGTCGACTTCTCTTGGGATCCATGGGTTGAAATTTCAACCCTTAAATTTAAAAAATTAGTTTTATATAGAAGCCGCTGTTCTAGCATCACCAGATTTTCACAGGATGTTTCTCATTGCAATATTAGCATCAGGGTTGAAATTTCAACCCCTGTATCCCAAGATAAGTCAACAAAATATTGCAATGAGAAACATCCTGTGAAAATCTGGTGGAGCTAGACCGGCGGCTTCTATATAAAAATAATTTTTGGAATTTAAGGGTTGAAATTTCAACCCCTGGATCCCAAGAGAAGTCAACAATTTTTTCACGAAATGCTAATATTGCAATGGGAAACATCCTGTGAAAATCTAGTGATGCTTGAACGGCGGCTTCTATATAAAACTAATTTTTGAAATTCAAGGGTTGTAATTTCAACCCCTTGATCCCAAGGGAAGTTGACCATTTTTTCAAGAAATGGTAGTATTGTAATGAGGAACATCCTGTGAAATCCTGGTGATGCTAGAACGGCGGCTTCTATATAAAACTAATTTTTGAAATTTAAGGGTTGAAATTTGGATCCTAAGGGAAATCGACCATTTTTTCACGAAATGATAGTATTGCAATGAGAAACATCCTGTGGAAATCTGGTGATGCTAGAACCACGGCTTCTATATGAAAAGAATTTTTTAAATGTCGAGCTGTGTAAGAATTGGCCTTTCGGCTCATCATTTCTTCTATTATTTACCATTATAAACACTTCCCATTTGTTTTTCATGTTAAATGTAATCTTGGTAAATGATTAACGTATTATTTTCATTAGTCCTGAAAAAGAACTTATTAATTATCGTAATAGTCCATAGAAATATTTTTTCGGCACGCCACTGGTCGATCGGGTATCTCCGGGGATTTAGTCTGCTACGTTTGGCCGCTGTCTTCACGGCAGTATAAAACCATAGACTAATAATAATATAGACTAGTGTTGGGCGATACGTATCGATATTTTACTGTATCGATACTTTTCGTTACGATATTCGATATTTTGTATCGATACTTTACTTACCGATACCAAGATGTATCGATACTTAATGGCGTGTATCGGTGGTCGAGTATCGAAATAATAAAATAAAATTTGCTTGCTTCTTTTCCGAAGCTTATGTTTGGATTTCGCATCACAATACATTTCTGTATGTGGCAGTATTGCCAATGGTGTTCCACCAAAAAATCCGAATTTTTCGCAAAAAAGCAACAAAAAATTCGAAAAAATCTGACGCATCCGTAAAAATATCCGAAAAAATCCTCCTGATTATCGAACCATAAAATTAACTCCGCAGACAAAAATAAAAACTCTTTATCTGTATATTAGGGTGGAAAAAATTGACAAGCTTCGTCAGGTTGTCGACTGTGCTTTCACCTAACATTAGTTACATAGTATTGGGCGATACTTCGTAAAGTATCGATACTCTGGATCGTATTATGTATATCGAAACCTACTATCTATTTCAAAAAAACAACGAAAACATTGATCGACAACAAACTCTAGAATAACCAGAAGTATTGAATACTTTGGATAGTCGAAATGACCATTATCCCGTCTTTTAAGTTTGTTCAAACAAGAATGAAATGTAAAGATAAATATATATAAATTTCCAACCAAGCTCTAAGCACCAGACCAGTGAATTCAGAAAACTCAAATCGTTCCGTTATTTTGTTCTAAACAATGAATATGAAAAAGGACCATAAGCGGTTACAAGTTACAACATTTTTATGGCTTCGCCACATCTGGAATTCCATTTCACAGGCAATAGGCAGTATTATTTGAATAAGTATGTTAATGTAATTAATACCTACTTGGACTATTTGGATAGCAAATTCTAACAACTGAACTGCTCGATATCTATTTGCCTAAGATGATGTATCGAATTATTAAAGATTTCTTGTAGAAATCTCTCAAAAGTACGAGTGGTTTGAAAAACTCGAAAAGCCCTTAAAAAACACATTCAAGAACGAAACGCAAAATATACACAAAAATATCCAATTCTGACATAAATTCGTCTAAAAAAAAATTCAATATTAGTGAAGGTAATTTCAATCAAAAATATGCATTTCATTAATCTACTATGATCTTCAGTATCTGGGTTTGAATAAAACAATGCGGGTAGATTTCATATTCATTCATTCATTTTTCATCATAACAATAATGTTGAATTCATAACTTCAGAAAGACTCAAAATAAATGAACAATCTAATATGAATTTGATTAGATCTTTCAGATCGTTTCAACAAATTGTTCGTGTTTCGATTTTTTTAGGGAATTATCGAAATGAAAAGGGAGATTGTTATTAATGAGAAGCAACTCCAATTCTATAACAGAAAGATGAGTATTTTGTTTGTATTTTATTATATTAGGGGACGAGACCGACAAACGACAATAATTTTACGACAGTCATAAACTTCCTCGGAAATTCTCCGCTACACAACTTCAGGACAGTTTTGATAAATCGAAAATATAACAAAACATAATTCATGGAAGTCCCAAAATTTGTTTTTTTGCAGCACGAAAGAATCCGATATTTAATGTATCGATATTTGATGTATCGATACTTTCGAAGCGATACGATTTCAGTATCGATACTACTTGATTCGATATAATACGATCCAGAGTATCGATACTTTACGAAGTATCGCCCAACACTAATATAGACCCAGCATGTTTACAATATACCGGGAAAGAACATCAAAGTTGTTTATTTGCGCAGGCGCCAAATCTACTTCATGTTCTGACAATAACAAGATGGTTTACAATACAATAGTTTAGAAACTCATGATGAATTTGCTTGAAATGCACTCGAAACATCATGAAACAGTTATATTATTCTAAATTATACCAATAAACTGTTTGTAGTAGGAAAAATTTGACGCAATCAATATAGGTTCTTGCTTATATTTATAAGTAAGGAAGAAGATATCATACAGTATTCACATTGTGGCAACGCCGCGAACGACAAATGTTTACCTAATCGTATCGTCTTAAGTTCGAGTTCTTTTCGAGATAATTAATTTCTGAAAGTGTTTCACAGTGTAAATCATCTTATTATAAATCTAATATAGTATCAAAAATGGGAAGGTTTTGTTACATTTGTAAAACAGACCCTAAGAAGCCTGGAAATGAAATAATATCTTTACATTATTTTTACGTTATTTTTCTTTTGTTATGATATTCAGTGTCGACTCGTTAGGTATAAAAGAATTTTTATAGGCTTCCTACTAATATCGACCGAAGAAATATTTTGTTTTCTCTACTTGGCTTCGACAGAGATTCAGTTGTTTTAATCTGTTCGAAGCATCTCAAGACATTATTATTAATAATATTGGCAACCAACTATTGAGAAGAGGTGCTGTTCCAATTCCATTTCATGATGTTTTTGAGTACCACGAAATTATAAGGTAAGAATTTTTACTTGTGTTGGAAGAAGTATATAATGAGCACACGTTTTATTAAATTGGTTTTAGCTCACCTTCTCATTGTGAAAGTACAATTAGTATTGTATCCGTTTCACCCGAGGACAGCCCACTAATGAAGAGACCCAGGACAGAATCATTCACTGAATTCAATATGTATTGTAGGTATTGTTTTGAATTATTCGAAATTGAACGTTATATGCAAAATAATAAATATCTCTAAATAAAATAAATAACATACATTGAATTTTCAGACCATCTACATCCTTTGTCGGTGTTGCATCGTCTTCAACAAGCACAGCATCAGAAATGGCAAATTCATCAACAATTACTTCATCTGAGAGTGAAGAAATTTTAACACAACCAGGAAAAATATTGACAAAAGAGTCGATCAAAAATCGAGCTACTCCATGAAGACGAAAAAGGTGAGCCGAGTGATGACATTAATGAGTATCCACTTTAAAAAACATTATGTTTTCAGAAAACATTATCTAGGTGATATGGAAGAAGAAGACTTCAGAAGTCCTAAATCGAAGAGGAATTTTCTAATCTTGAGGAGGATGGTTTTGACACTTAGAAAGAAGGTCCAAACTCTCCAGTGTCAGCTCTGGAAAGCAAAAAGGAAAATTAACAACTTGGATGATTCGCTGAAATATTTCAAAGAAAATTCCTTCATAACAGAATCATAAGAAAGCGACATGAGTGATGTAAATGATTAAATTATATACTCGAATTGGTTTCTAGAACTTTATATGTTTATAACTTATAACTTCTTATTTAACTATTGCTGATTGACTATTGTATCTTATTTCACTAATTTCATTATTATAGGACATTATTTGACTATTTTATTTACTATTGCATATTATTTGATGGTTTCTAATGTATCAATACCTATTGTTTGACATGGGACACAGCATACTTTCACTTATACATAATTTGTTGACCGTTAAGTCCATTTTTTGATCAATTTCACTTTTTGAGTTGGTCATAAAGTTGAGACGATTACCTACCTTATGGCATAAGAAATAAGGTCGATCTCAATATAACTAGAATCATTATAGGAACGAAAAGGATTTTCAGTATCTTTTTATGTAAAATAGAAAAGATATCTTCAGTTTACTATCTCTCCTGTAAATTATGCCGATGATATTAGGATATGTCGAAGAAAACCTCTGCGTAGGTTCATCTTTTTGTTCTGTGTATCTAAGGCCTTGAAACTGATTAATCAACTTGGTTACTGCTGCTCTAGAGCCACTAGGTATACTATTATCTGTTCATATCAATTATTATTCATTTGTATAATGAACAATAATTGCTGTCCGAGTTTAATTGTATCCTGATCCCGTTACATATGGGGCTCTAGTTCATTTCTAGAGCCTTAACCACCACCAGAACTGATAAGACCATAGGCAATAAACAACCAGAAACAAATACTTGGTTTATTCTCTTTATTTCCCTTCCATAATTTCATTAGTTATAGTAGTAAATTTTCATTAGCTTGAAAGCAAATAATAGTATATTATTTAACGAGCGGTAATGTAGGTCATAACTCACGCAGATGAAGTTTGCAGCACGAGCCTGAAGCGAGTGCGGCAATTCATCAAGTGAGTTATGACCATTACCGCAAGTTGAATACTATACTTTATCTACGATTGTAACAATAAATACTAAGATACAAGTACAGAGAAAGAACTTTATTTAAAAATCTTAATAGTTACATATAACCATGCATTATTTATGTTGATTGTGCTTCTTAGCACGGAGTAGAAAGTCTATAGGGGCGATGCTTCATTATTAGTGCTAAGTTCACTAAAATATGCCAAAAGAACATTCTCTGTAAACAATGACTTGATATCCTTACTGCTACGCCAATCTTGAAAATTGTTGTATACACCTTTTTATTTGTTTTGGTATTTTTCGGGCAATAAATTCTGTATGGTAACATTAGCTGATTGTCTTATTTCTGAAGATGTACATAATAATTCATCTTCACTATCTGAATTAATCTTTTTCAGCGAAATATCCACAATAATAATTAGGTATCAACTCAATTTGATTAAACGTCAAAATTATTCAAGTGACTTCACCTCAATACTAATAATGGACTGTTCCCTTACGGCCAATCACACAGGGGAGTTATAGGAGTGAGTGGGTGTTTGTTTACATATATCATTACTCCATCAAAAGTAGTTGAGTAATGACTATATTATTCAATCGGAGTAGATAAAAAATATTCCATCTCTATTGGGATGAAAAATTAATTTTTATTCCTCAATGTAATTCTGAAGTTGCTTCTCCAGCCAGTTTCCTCATTTCTGTTCATATTTTCATACCAGTCATTCAAGTTGAGAACAAAATTTCCTCAAAAAATCCCCTTACGAGACGCTTATGTGTATCAAAACAGAAAAACAAGGAAGAGGCCATTTTTCGTTCCCTCTCTCTCGTTTTTATAGTTCCCTCTTTTTCTATATGTTCTTTCCCAAAACAAATCCATTCATGAATGACATAGTGTTGGGCGATACTTCGTAAAGTATCGATACTCTGGATCGTATTATATGGAATCAAGTAGTATCGATACTGAAATCGTATCGCTTCGAAAGTATCGATACATCAAATATCGATACATTAAATATCGGATTCTTTCGTGCTGTAAAAAAACAAATTTTGGGACTTCCATGAATTATGTTTTGTTATATTTTCGGTTTATCAAATCTGTTTTACTGTCGTAAAACTATTATCGTTTGTCGGTCTCGTCCCCTAATATAATAAAATACAAACAAAATACTCATCTTTCTGTTATAGAGTTGGAGTTGCTTCTCATTAATAACAATCTCCCTTTTCATTTAAAAAAATCGAAACACGAACAATTTGTTGAAACGATCTGAAATATCTAATCAAATTCATATTAGATTGGTCATTTATTTTGAGTCTTTCTGAAGTTATGAATTCAACATTATTGTTATGATGAAAAATGAATGAATGAATATGAAATCAACCCGCATTGTTTTATTCAAACCCAGATACTGAAGATCATAGTAGATTAATGAAATGCATATTTTTGATTGAAATTACCTTCACTAATATTGAATTTTTTTTTAGACGAATTTATGTCAGAATTGGATATTTTTGTGTTTATTTTGCGTTTCGTTCTTGAATGTGTTTTTTAAGGGCTTTTCGAGTTTTTCAAACGACTCGTACTTTTGAGAGATTTCTACAAGAAATCTTTAATAATTCGATACATCATCTTAGGCAAATAGATATCGAGCAGTTCAGTTGTTAGAATTTGCTATCCAAATAGTCCAAGTAGGTATTAATTACATTAACATACTTATTCAAATAATACTGCCTATTGCCTGTGAAATGGAATTCCAGATGTGGCGAAGCCATAAAAATGTTGTAACTTGTAACCGCTTATGGTCCTTTTTCATATTCATTGTTTAGAACAAAATAACGGAACGATTTGAGTTTTCTGAATTCACGTGTCTGGTGCTTAGAGCTTGGTTGGAAATTTATATATATTTATCTTTACATTTCATTCTTGTTTGAACAAACTTAAAAGACGGGATAATGGTCATTTCGACTATCCAAAGTATTCAATACTTCTGGTTATTCTAGAGTTTGTTGTCGATCAATGTTTTCGTTGTTTTTCTGAAATAGATAGTAGGTTTCGATATACATAATACGATCCAGAGTATCGATACTTTACGAAGTATCGCCCAATACTATGTAACTAATGTTAGGTGAAAGCACAGTCCACAACCTGACGAAGCTTGTCAATTTTTTCCACCCTAATATACAGATAAAGAGTTTTTATTTTTGTCTGCGGAGTTAATTTTATGGTTCGATAATCAGGAGGATTTTTTCGGATATTTTTACGGATGCGTCAGATTTTTTCGAATTTTTTGTTGCTTTTTTGCGAAAAATTCGGATTTTTTGGTGGAACACCATTGGCAATACTGCCACATACAGAAATGTATTGTGATGCGAAATCCAAACATAACCTTCGGAAAAGAAGCAAGCAAATTTTATTTTATTATTTCGATACTCGACCACCGATACACGCCATTAAGTATCGATACATCTTGGTATCGATACATCTTGGTATCGATACATCTTGGTATCGATACAAAATATCGAATATCGTAACGAAAAGTATCGATACAGTAAAATATCGATACGTATCGCCCAACACTAGAATGACATGCTTGGTCTATTTTATTATTAGTCTATGTATAAAACTCAGACTGGGAACGGCCCACTAACAGAAGAATTTCAAACGTATGACTCCACAGACTGGCAACCGTACTCCAGGAGAAAATCACTGAAATTCCACTGATGAGAACTTCTGAAGATCTAGAACATGAAGCTGAAAAATTAGAATCCTAAGAGGAAAGTACCAACCAGAAGAATCGAAAGGCCAGTAACGAAGCAGCCACATGGTGAAACCCCAAAAGCAATAAAAGTAGAGTAAGAGCAATAGAAAACTCTGGGAAAACTACATAACTCCACATACAGAAGAAGACAAGAAAGATCGGACGATATTCATGTTATGATATTATAATGTCATCGTTTGTTTAGTTCAGTAAGTGATAGTGACAATTTTGATAGATTTCAAGAAAATTATGGAATGGTTAGCTGTGTTCCACTTATAATGTTTATGTTTATTATTATAATTATACATCAAATTAATTCAATTTCTCTAAAATGTGTTTTGAAATTCAACTTTTCCAACCTCGTTTTCAACTCTTAATTATAGGGTTTACTTAATAACCATATCACGAGGGCCTAAATTCTAACTTGATAACTCGGCATATTGAGAGCAAAAACGATTACTCCTGGAATCAAGAACATTTCTAGAAACTCGAAAAGGTTGATATGATTTATAAGAATAACCAGTAATAAGTGGTTTCTAATAGTAGTAGGTAATATGGAATCCGACGGAGATTTCCGCGATTCCCCTGAAATTTATGAGCTGAAAAAGGTGATAAAATAAGCCTAAAATAATGGTCAGATAAAAAATCGAAAATCTCGAGTTGGTTCTACCTGCCTAATTAATGGGTAATATCAATCATCCATTCTACTGGACTTGGCAATATTTTTCGAGAGAAGTTCGTCGAAATAGAACCCTCCGAAGAATAGTTCTTGAAGAAAAGAGAAAAGGAATACCATTCGTTCATCATATTCTATTAACTCACCGAAAATTCACTTAACAATTGATTTTCAAAAAACACGTAAACGGTAAAACAGTATATCGAACTACGCACTTAAAAAAGTTAAAAGGCAAAGGCACACTAAAAAATGACGAATAGCGAAGAATCTAAAACTACCACTACTACCAGGATACTAGAACTACCTACAAACTGCGACCAAAGAACTACCCACATACCTAATAGTAAAAAAATTCACGAAACAGGGATTTAAAGAAGCTTTGGAGTTGGAGTACAGTTCTAGACACTCATTTTCATACGCATCCCTTGAATATAAACGAATAACGAATTCGTTTTTTATTCAATGTAGGCCTAACTCAATGGTTAGCTTATCCTACTAGAATTAGAATTCTGTGTCAGTTTCAGAAGAATCAGAAGTGTCAAATTCAAAATTATTTGTGAGAAATTCATAGATAAAGGAATGAACATTCCTTTATCTATGGAGAAATTTTTCTCACTATTCGATTATTCGATGTAACATATCGAAAATGTTCATAAATCAAGCATAGTGGATTAAGTCAAATGGAATTTCAAATAGTTGGAGAAAGATGATTATAGATCGAAATCAAGGGAGTATCATAGATCATTTATAGAAGGATCAAAGCATTCAAATTCACATTGAAATCCTAGTTTCCCAATGAATAAGGTGAGATGAATATCTTAACATAGGGATACATTTCAAATTTAGTATTAACTATTTATATTTTGATACATTTTCAGTTCTGACGAAGCGATAAGAAGAGCAATGTCGGAGACCAATTTATCTGGGGAGGATGTCCATGATAGACTGGAATACACATTTAGTGAGTAGGCAGATATGCATCTTATGTAAGGACTTACATATTGCAATGCTTTGGAAGCAAGAAGGTGGTATGGAGAAAGATATCCTAATCGCAATATTCCAGATCACAAAACATTTCACCGACTTGACCAGCGTCTAAGAGAGACAGGTGGGCGATTCTAGTTGATAAGGTAACATTATTGACTTTCTCTAATTTTTAGGAAGTTTTGCGAAAAAAATGGTGATGCTGGTGTGAGAAGAACAGTATGAACGGTGCAATTGAAGGAAAATATTTTGGATACTGTAGCTGCTACTCCTTCAATATGCACTCAAAGATTGGCCGTGCAGATTAATACGGCAAAAACAACAATTCATGAAGTACTTCAAGAACAGTTGTTATACCCTTATCATCTGCAAAAAGGGCATCAACTACTTCCTGTAGATTTTTCTCGTAGCATCCAGTTCGCAAATTGGCTGTTCAGCAACGAACAAACCTAAACTTTGTTACCACTATTCTTTTTGTTGAATGTTGAACCCACTTATAAAGTTTTTAATTGATTATTTCTAATTAGCGTATTTAGATTCAATCGTTACAAGCTTTAGTGAGAGTACATTTCTAAAAAATTATTTTTGTTGAGGTGCCCTTTCTGGGCCAAACTGCATTGTTAAATCTTTGTAATTTTGTCGGATTCAATAACATAAACTAAAACGTTTTTGTTCCTTGAATAACTTTTGTATCACACTTTGTTGCAGACAAAAAAAATGAATTTTGATAGAAATAGAAAAATTACTTCTTTTATTACTTTGTTTTTCGAGAACAGTTCATTTCATCGACAATGAACATGAGTACCTTTTCTTTAGCTTAATCATTTAGGGTGTTAAAAATGTAAGCATTAAAATGTACAACCTAGTCCGCCCCTGGTAAACTAAACAAGCTAATTTAAATTCGAGGGTAGTATTTGAGGTCCTTACTACTGTTTATGATATCAAATTTTCATTTAATTATTTCAAGTAATTTAAAATTTATTTCAGTAAAATGAGTTTCCAGTGGCGTCATTTAGGAGGCCGTATCTCCGTAGGGAGGGCCGCTAGGAAAAAAAATTATGGCAACTAGTCATCTTATACTTTTATGTTTCATCTGAATCTGAGAGTTTTCCCGGACACCCTGTATATCCAGATCTTAAGGACCTGAAAATTGAAAATCTCTATAACTAGATAGAGACTAGTACAAATCGATTTCTTATAAAAGTGTGTCTATGAAAAATAAATCATCTGGCGTTGTACCATAGGTAAACACAAGTCTCAGTTCACTATATATCGCGTCAACACATGAAGATAATTGTTCCTGTAGCTCAGCTAGTAAAAGGGTAAATAACACATACACCGCAGATAACATCATTATCATCAATCGTAACTGCATTTTTGTCTAGCTTTACTACATTCTTTGGAATAATTGTTTTGATATAATATGTAGTGTGGTTGAACACTCAAGTATTCGTTTTTTCAATCATGAAAATGAACCTTGGCCTTTTGTTAAATCTGCTATTGACAAAACCATCGCAGATATTTTTTTACCAGGCGATTCAAAGAAATCAGTGCACATTTGATTTTTTGTTCTCTCTCAGCTAATCAACTAGTCCACAACACCAAATAAACTGGTTGGTGTAGACAGTGTTGAGTGGAGTTATATCTGAATTCAATAAATTGAAATACAATTCGAATTTATATCTGTACAGCCAACCATTTCTTTTAGTGAACAAAACTTCAGAAATCTCCTAATATATTATCAGAAGAATGATAGATACGTCAATTCAAATACACCAAATTGCAGGTTGATATAGTTTCGAAGGAATAAAACAAAAAAAATTGATGTTTTGTAGGTGTTGTATTTGTGAGGTTGCAGTAGGTTCTGTACTGAGTACAACATCTTTTACACATGAGATTACAATTGAATTGGTTGAAAGAAACCAAATTGGAACAAGTAAACACACACAACTACTAACCAGAGAGTTGTAAAAACACATTTACACAGATGGAAATGAGACTTAATGACAGTACCGCAGCCCCAGTTTTCATATTTTTATTTTTTAATGACTTGTTACAATTAAAACTTTCATTCTAACACCAATACAAAAAATTTCAATCATTCATAAAAAAAAAATATTTATAAAATACCCCATATCCTCATTCATACAATATAAAAAAATACACGATAGGGAATAAATCAACAGAGACATAATGCTCAAGCAGAAAAGTCGCTTATAATTTTAATTTCATTGAAATCAAAAAATTGGAATTTTTTTTCTCGGAAATTAAAACGACTTATTTCTTCTAAATATTATTTAATGACAGTTAAATTATAGGGTGGTGCCAATGATTTTGAATTACAAAATTAACAAACAAAACTTTGTTTTACATTTTACAGTTTTTTTGAATATTTTGTTAGATTAAATGGAAATAAGTTATTTTTTTTAGGTGAATTTCACCATCTCTATTCTACTGAAATATTTCACTTTGTACAATAAAAGTGAAAGAAACACTTCCACGAAAAAGCTTGAAGCTCTGTCAAGATCTTCCCTATGTACAACGAAATAAACTGTTCAAATTAATAACTTACATTTTTTTCTCTTGGACATAATATTTATATGTATGTTTTACAATTGTTTAGCTTCAACTATACAAAATTGATCCTAAAACGGGAAACATCCTTCAATTGAAGAAATTCTCGTCTTCTTACATGAAATTATTCTGTCTGAAATACCTGAATCGAACTCGGTAGCTAAAACTATTCGAATTTGTAAGGAACTATTCTTAAATCAAAAAGATGAGCTGATGATCATCAAGTCGCACCAGACAATTAATTCCAAAACACTTGAAATGATTGATATGCTATTTCTATACATATGAACATTTGCGAAAAAAATTTATGAAACAATTATCTAGAATGAAAAATTGACACCAGAAATAAAGAGGTAAACTGTTGTATTTTACCGATTAATTGTCTTGTGCAAGATATAATTCAATATCAAGTATTTCAGATTGAAAACTTAAAAAATAGCTTGTTTACAACTTTTTACTTGCTCCATACCTAAAGAGAACGCTTGAAGTTACTGTACAAATGAGCTTCCCTATCTGAAAATTCAGAATTTCAACAGAGGTACCAAAAACAGACCGGACTTTATAGAGACTGAACCATTAAAATTGCACCGAGACGTGTGCATTGCTCTTTATTATATCTGAGTGAAAGCATCTTATAATTTTGGTCCTTTCAGATACTTCCTGAACAGATACAATAAGCACCAACAAGTTAATCTGTAACACTTCTTTCACTGCTCGTGTATCACTTTGATAAGAAAACCATATATGCACATTATATTCTTTAGTTTTTAATTTCACTTGAATAGTTCAACACTGGGTTTTTACCAATAAGAGTCCATTTTTTTTTCACGTTCCTTCAAAGGTGTCAGATAAGGAATAATTTATTTCTCCTTTTTCTTTGAATCCCAATGAAACTTCCTGTTTAACTTGTGCTGGAAGTTCTACTGAAGTGAGATACAAATATAAAAAAATTATCACTTTTTCTTTCGAAACTAGGCCAATTGAGTTAAAACTTCATTCTGAGATAAAATATACATTTCATTTTAGACTTCGAGTCTTAACCACTATCGACTATTGGATTTTGTTATCATCATTTTCCTTTCATTTAAATATGGTTGATCCATTATTGCACTCGCATTCATAAAATTAATCGAAGGACAAACCAATAGTCATTCATTTGAAAAAGTCAAAAATGAAATATCTGATATACAGGGTAAGTATTTGACTTGTACTTTTTTTCACTAATTCATACAGAAATACAGAAATACAGAAATACGCTAATTAGAGGAGAATATAAGTATAATTCAGGACCTGCAGAGAACGTACCGTTTTCGTGTTAATTTTATTTCACAACTAGGTGTCCATGATTTCATTTTGCGATTTGAAAGTCAGATAAATCTGTTTGAGGCAACACCCCATGAAAATGGAATGCTATAGTCGACCCAGAATTTGAGTTTTGAAGTGAAGGTTAAGTATTTCATACCGAAACTTATATCAGGTGAGTACTCGTTCAAATATTCATTCATCTTGAAATGGCTAGATCTTCTTAAACCGAGCTGAATCAAAATGTTTGACTGAGATAGAATTCCCTTTGAGAACAGAAATTAATTCTTCGAATACAAGTCAAACATTCATCCCGAATAATTCCAGATATGTTCATCACAATCTTTCTTTTCACATAACGAAAACTTTCTTTTGCTCTGATGTTCACTCGATACTCGATAAATATCATATCGAAGTACTGAATCAAATATTGTTAATAGGAAAGTTTCTCAGGAATAACGCAGCAGGTTTCATTCTACTAACAGAGAATTATGTCCTTGAATTCTCTTAGACCTTTGAAGGAAAAATCTGAAATCTCTAGAACTTTGTCTTCGTCCTATCATCACTGACTGACAGCTGGTGATTTTTTGTCTGAGTCCTGATTGGGGGTGCTACCTTGGGGGGGGCCGCCTCGATCTCCGACGCTAGCGCCCCAAGAGTTCGAGCCGGGCATCGGCGAATCCGCGTGAAAACCATGATTATCATGGTCCAGCGAGTTGGCTGCATCGTACTGGGTATTTTCTAATCTTGTTATAAGCCGCTCATCTTCGTCTCCAAATTCTCCTCCCATGAGCGACGGTTCACCCACTACCATCACATCCTGCAAATATACGAACAGAATAAACGAATTTTTCATCGCGAAAATTTATAACAAGTGTTAAAAAAGATTAGTCAAGTAGCACACGGGAATTCGAACGGCTTAACTTTTCTCATTTTGCGAATATGAGCCAATCCAAACCTATAGAACTGTCATCAACATTTATCTCTAGCCCTATTCACGATATATTTGAATTTTGGATAGTAAATTATAAGAGGTGTTTTTTTTTCGACAGGAATTCTATCTAGATTTCACCAAGGGCTTGACTGCTTTCTGATGAACCAGAAATCCAGTAACTATTTTATATAGCCGTTTGCAGAGGTATCCCCAAATAATTTGCTCTATCTAGGGTGTACCTTACTTAAGGATCAACTCAGAAATCTTTTAGTTCGACTTAACAAAAACTGAAGGATAATTATATCTGGTGTTATATCTACATTAGATGTACTGTGTGAAGGGAATGTCGAAAATGTTACACTCATTTGAATTTTTGAAACCGTTTTCCTCCACAAAAACAAAGATGAATAATTCGCAGAAAAAACTTCTGCTCCGATTTGGGAAGAAGATCAGAAAATGAAGGAGGAAAAACTGACTCGACTACAAATTGAAAAAGCTCGATTGCATATGAAATTGAAAAAAATTACGAAAAGCACTGCCGTGAAGGCAGGAGCTTTTGAGCGCTCGTACATGCACCTTGTAGGTAGATTTGCATTATTCAGTTTTGGAAACCAATTGGAAAGATTTTGACAGCTGTCAAAAAAAATTCAAACTGAGGCGAAAATCCAGAATTCACGTCAGTGCTTTAGGTGACCAATTTTTTTTCAATATTTCGCTAGAATTTTCGACGGTATCTATTGTCTTGGTAATGCGATCTGGACCAACGTAGTTTGAATATATCATTCTCCATCCATGTGCGAAATTTCATTCCAATCCAATAAGTAGTTTCGAAATCATCAGGAAAAAAATAGTTTGAATCCGTAATTTTGGAACTATCAAAAAAACTAAATTTCAAACGACCACATTTACGGAACCCCTAGTCTAATTTTGCTCATTGATAAACGTGAACGCCACATTTCAGATCTACACCTATCCTGAAAATTTCAAGTCCCTAGGCCTTTCCGTTCGGAAGTTATGATTTTCTATGGTTCTGATCATGCGATCTGGACAAAATGTAGCTCGAATATATCATTCTCAATTCAAATACAAATTTTCGTCACGATCAAATACATAGTTTCGAAATTATCAAGAAAACTGAATTTTGAACGACCATATTTACGGAACCCATAGTCTAATTTTGCTCATTTATGAACGTGACCGCAACATTCTAAATCTACACCTATCCTGAAAATTTCAAGTCTCTAGGCCTTTTCGTTCAAAAGTTATAATTTTCTATGGTTTCGATGGTTCTGGTCACGCGAGTTGGACAAAATTTTGCATGTAGGTTGAATACGTTATTCTCCATCTGAATACAAAATTTCACCTCGATCGAATCTATAGTTTCGAAAAAAATCAGGAAAACAAAAATTCGAGCGTCCATATTTACGGAACCCCTGGACGAATATTGCCCGATAACGAACTTAACCGCGGCATTCGAGATTTGAACCTACCCTGAAAATTTCAAGTTTCTAGGACATTCCGTTCGAGAGGCCGGCCGGACGGACGGACAGACTCGAATTTTCTGACGGATTCGTCATCAGTGAGTCGAACCTAGTCGATCGATAGAATTAGCCGATACTTGTTGATAATCAAACTTGAAATAGAATAACTAATATGATTTTCACTACATGTAGTGAACTTGACTTTTAGATGTTCTGAATTTTTTCCAGTGGTTTCTGCACATTTTCATGTATGTATGTGGTTTTGTTGATTTCGAGCCAATCAGAGCCCAGAGTACTGATGATGTCACGAAAAGCGGCGACAACGCTGTTTTACAATGCCGATTTTAGGGTTTTAGAGCGGCGTTTATTCGAATATTGTATAATATCTTTCACTAAAAACTAGTGAAGAGTGGTTGATAGGTACTTTCAGTGTGCACAACCAGGACGTTTTTGTATGAACAGTTTTTGCGAAATTGTGAATTCAAATATTTCAGGCACTATTTTCCGGAAGTTGTCCGATTTCAATTCACAAAACGGATTTTGAAAGTGAAAGTATGGTACTACAAAACTTCAGTCTTGATTTTTCGTTAAAAAGTTGCAAAATAGGTGAAAAATACGTGGAAACTTGACCAAAACCGGCCCAGTGCTCCATCTGGGACGGATAGCCCGGTAGCCGGCCGACGCGGGGAAACGAAAAACGCGCTGCAGCCGGGCGCGAATATTTACATTTATACACCCACTATTTGACTGCAATCGAGCGTTCGGCTGGTTTTGGTCATGTTTGCACGTTTTTTTCACCTATTCTGCAGCATTTTAACGAAAAATCAAGATTGTCGTTTTGTTGTATGTACTATACTTTTACTTTCAAAATTCGCTGATTTTCAGGGGTTTTCCCACTTTTCTACGGTAATAATGACCCGATTGAGTTGCACTAGCACTCATTTTCTACACAACTCCGTTGTTGAAAGTTTCAGATTTTACAAGCAAAAAGCTAAAAAAAAAACCGTTTTAGTAGTGTTTTTACGAAATTACAGGAAAAGTAATAATATTTGCGAGTCGAAAACATATCACAAAACATCCATGGACCACCCCACGCATCCCCCCACTCGCGGTTTTCTTCTAAGAATTTTGTCACGGAAAAATCTCTATTGCCTGGTCTAAATACACAATCTGAAAAAATATCAAGCAGAAAAAAGTCTGTCCGAGCCAAGGTCATCGTTATCATTCCTTATCGTTTTTCTTATACAGGTGTCCCAGAAGTCGACGTCAAGCCGGAATCGAGTACCAAGCTAAGTCATAATGGTCATCCGAAACCAAGTCGTGTATTTTTCAAATTATATTGCATTTTTTTTATTCTAGAACTCAATACTTTTATTTCTTGGATAGGCAAAAAAAAAGATTCTAGTGTATCTAATTCGTGCAAAAATTCTAAGAATCTGGATTGTATGAGATGGAGCGGGTCCTGCCATAAAGTGTGAGTGAGACAGATAGTGACGCCACTTTTCGGTATTGGCACACGCAATTTTAAAATAGTATGATATTTACTACATTATTTCTGAGATGAAATTATGTAGGTTCATGTAACCATCTTTCTTGAATGTCGATTCATCCGATCACAAAATTATCTTGAGGTTAAGATCTTAAGGCACGTATTGGATACGCTAGAATCATTTTTAGTGAGTTGAAAGAAAAAGTTCGAAACTGAGTACCATTTAATCCTCATTGAATGCGCCAACTTTTTGGAATCACTTGCCAAACTCAAGCAGTACAATTTTTTTTTTCAGTACAATCGGTTGAAGTTGGGCGAAAAATTAATTTTGAATCCTTGGTTTTGCAAAGAGTGACATTATCTTCTAAGCTGGAGCAGTTGTCTTTGAATCGAAGGTTACAGAAGCACTATTCAGGATAACATAGGAAAAATGAAATTAGAAAAAAGTAAAGATTTGTAGCAACGGGAGTTCAAATATCATTACCTGGTGTGCATTTTCTCGAATAAAAGAAAATGCAATATAATTTGAAAAATAAAATTTTCTGATGACTATTCTGACTTGACCTATTACCCGATTCCAGCTTGACGTCGACTTCTGGGACACCCTGTATATGAATAAGTTACACTTATTTACGGCGTAAATGTCTGTAATCTGTAAACCCGAAATAAAATTATGCGTACATCCCTTCATTAGATAATTCGACTGTAAAGAAATTCAATTGAATTATCTATATTTTTTTATTTTTGGTGAATATTCCGCCAATATTTCTTTGTATGAATTGTTTTTCGTTTTAGTTGGTAAAGAATTGCAATACATACATTTCACAACACAAATTAATTCCGAGAAATGATATGGAAATAAAAATGCATTTCAAGAGCGGTTGTTTGTCTCAAAGTATAACTGTATAACAGAAAAAGTTTACTCCTATTGGACGTTTAATTACCTTACTACCGATAAAATGGAAAAAACTAAAAGAAACGCTTGTCCACATGACACTTCAAACAGAGAAGCTCAAATAATCGATTGTTTTTCAAATTTTTCATCAACGACATCTTGGAGAAAGCCAAATAATAAAATTCGAAACGAAGGTTGTAATCTATATAGAAATTGAAAAAAAATTCGAGCATGGGGCTGTAAAGTTAATCATCGTTTAACGATTCGCACAAGCCAGGGACTGATACATGAAAAACATCCTCCATACATACCTGGGACGCTAGGGAAAAATTTGGCCCGGGAGATCGTTTTTTATTTGGCGTCGGTGCTGAATTGTTTGCAGCGCCCCCTGAGTTTGAACCTTTGCGTTTTCTTCTCTTATTGGCAGGTCTTTGAGATTCTGCAAGAAATCGAAATTAGGATTTGTCGGGGAACAACTTTTCAAGTGCACGAAAATTGGAAATTTCAGCTTATGGTAGAGTTCAAACGGAGCTCTATCGTGGGCAATTCATGGCGAAAATGTATAGACCGCTTAGTGTTATTTCCTATACCCTTCCAATACAAAATCAACTGGTCGTCAGAAGATCGTCATTTTTGCAAGAATTTGCTGTTTCTATTTTCATCGAGAAATTAACAAAAATTAAATCAGATATGATACTCCTGTTCACGACGATTTTTCATGATCAGTTTATTTTTCATTGTAAGGTATATGGAATGATACTAAGTGGTCTATACATTTCTGCAATGAAGTGGCCACGAGAATCCTTTTTGGAGCTCTTTTCATGCCTTTTAAGCTCTACCATTATTAATTTTCAACACGATCAAAGGCATTTCCTATTTGAATTGATTGCATGTGTTATATCTAAGACATGTTTTTCTATCACTTTCCTCTTCAGTTGCAATTAGTTAAATTATGAAAATAATTAATTTAATAATAGTAGTTGGATAATATGAACTTTTTGTTTTATTTCAAGTGGAAGGAGGAACGAAAGCTTGATTTATCGGTTCCAGCTGAATCCATGATTTATTGACAAATATGGTTTGTAGAGAAAATGTTCTATTTCTAAAACGAATATGGACCGCTACAAATGAAACAACAATATTCAACAGAAATGATTAGGAGTAGGAAAGATTAGATAACTTCAAACATTTTTGAGGATTATATACCCTTGTTGGAGCAACAGTAAGAAATTATCCATTTCGAGGAAATGAAGAGGATGTTAATATTTTCCAACAACCTGATAGAAATTGTTATTTTGTTAGGTTTGTTAAATGTCCTAATTGAACTGAAAATAGTATACAAGAAATGAAAAAGGCTCAAGTGCTCAATAAAATTGGTACCTCTCTTACCCGGCGGGGCACACATCCTCTGCCACTTCTGAAAAAGCGTCGTTTTGAGGCAGTCCCTCGGACTGAGAGCGTACGCTTTATGCCTGGACATCAATTCCTGCATCGGTTCTAATATCACACATAACTGAAATAAAATAAATAATTTAATAATTTTTCTATCTGGAATGATTCAAGTTTCAATAAGACATTTGAATGGTCAACTGGCACAACAATAAGTTTTAGTGAGCTTACCCTAAGATAATTGAGTGTAGAATTCGTGATTCCTTGCCTAGTGATATTTTTCGATAACTGTTCTAACATACTAGGATCCTGTTGCGAATGTACACCTACTACAGTTCTCGGGATGAGCTCTCGATGTGTTCTTATCGTGAAATGCCACGACTTTATTCTCATCAAGTCGTCAAATGTAAATTCTAGGATTAATCGGCCTTCTGTACAGACCTGGAGAAAAATTTCAATGAAACAACTAATTCAAGGCGTACAGTGAATATATAAATAATTATAAAAAAACAGTCACATTACTGTAGTCAAGTTGGAATAACCTACCCCCTTATAATAGGTGGTTGAAAAAATACCGAAACTGATAGATAGATATCGATTCTAAAATTATCTGTTGTATAAAAACCCTGGTGTTGGATCTGATAAGAATTCAATTCTAGACAGATCTGTAAGACCTGTAGGCCCAAATCTATAAGAGTTACAGAAAATGCTACACTGACACACCCTGTAAGATGCAGATTCTCTTGTATAAATCTTTACATATCCGCAAGTTCTTACGAGGTGGTTTTCAGTGAAGATATTATGGACAAAATGAGTAGACAACATCTTTTATTGGCAGGCTTGCTTTTGAAGGAATATTAGAACAGTAAGTGATATCATCAGATGGATCATGGATATTATACAGGGTGTCCCGGCACTACTTGACTCTTTCTCAGGTGTCAGGAATGCTTCAATTTTTTCCTACGACGTCCCCTTGCAAAGATATGTGCCTCCAAATGGTACTCCCTAATTCAGTTTTTGAGCGCTCGTACAACTTACACGAGGGCTATATCATTTCGTCACGATGTCTGTATTTTTCGAATTTTGAGCCGAAAATGGTCTCAATCGACTATGTTCGACTCACTGATGACGAATCCGTCGAAAAATTCGAGTCTGGCCGTCCGGCCGGCCGGCTGGCCGTCCGGCCGTATACACGATAACTCTCGAACGGAATGTCCTAGAAACTTGAAATTTTCAGGGTAGGTTCGAATCTCGAATGCCGCGGTTAAGTTCGTTATTGGGCAAAATTCGCCAAGGGGTTCCGTAAATATGGCCGCTCGAAATTTTGTTTTTCTGATTACTCCGAAACTACTGATTCGATCGAGGTGAAATTTTGCACTCAGATGGATAATTACGTACTCAAGCTACATGCAGAATTTTGTCCAGCTCGCATGACGAGAACCATAGAAATCATAGAAAATTATAACTTTGTAATGGAAAGGCCTAGAGACTTGAAATTTTCAGGATAGGTGTGGATCGTGAATGTAGCGTTCACGTGTATCAATGAGCAAAATAAGACTAGGGGTTCCGTAAATATGGCCGTTTGAAATTCAGTTTTCTTGATCATTTCAAAATTATGGATTCGATCTCGACGAAATTTTGAATTTAAATTGAGAATTATATATTCGAGCTACATTTCTTCCAGATCGTATGATCAGAATCATAGAAACCATAGAAAATCATAACTTTCGAACGAAAAGGCCTAGTGACTTGAAATTTTCAGGATAGGTTCGGATCGCGAATTTCGCGATCCTTTTTATCAATGAGCCAAATTAGACTAGGGGTTCCGTAAATATTGCCGTTCAAACTATATTTTTTCTGATAATTTCGAAAATACTTATTGGATTGAAATGAAATTTCGCACATATATGAAGAATAATGTATAATTTTGTCCAGATTGCATTACCAAGACCATAGATACCGTAGAAAATTCTAGCGAATTATCGAAAAAATGGACCCAAAGCACTGACGTGAAGTCTGGATTTTCGCGTTGGTTTGAAATTTTCTTTGACAGCTGTCAAAATCTTTCCAATTGGTTTGTGAAACTGGAGAATGCGAATCTACCTACAAGGTGCATGTACGAGCGCTCAAAAGCTCCTGCCTTCACGGCAGTGCTTTTCGAAATTTTTTTGTAATAACTTCCGAACGACTCAAGTGATTTCGGCAATTTTTTTAATTTGAGTCAATAAATATATCATTAAATGATTGGTTTCCATAAATCTTCCAGATCGCCAAGAACGGACTGACCATAGCACTTAATGGTCAGGAACTTTTTTTTTTGTTGAAGATATCGGCGAATTTCCTCCATTTATGTATTTTTTCACTAATTCTGTAAAAGAAAAAAATACACAGTTTTTTGAGTTGAGTTTGAGCATTTTCATGATTGAATATATCCAAATATTTTTTCCTCAATATTGCCATCTATTTATTGTTGCTAAGTAAAACTTCGCTTTCCGTGATTGTTCATTTATCTGAAACTTTCATTATTGATGATGAAATATTTTGACATTCAATCATGAAAATGCTTGTAACTAGAAAACGGTGCATTTTTTCAATGGTGCTCTGGTATACCTTTTTTTTTGCAAAACTAATGATTAAATATATAAATGTAGGAATTTCGCCGATATCTTCAACCAAAAAAAAAGTCTGTGACCATTTAGTGCTAGGATGAGAACGTTCTTGACGATCTAGAGGATTTATAGGGAAGGTGTTGTGAACAAATCATGACTGATATTTTTATTGACTTGAATTCAAAAAACTAACAGAATCGATTGGGTCTTTTGGAAGTTATTACAAAAAAACTGAATTATGGGAGTACCATTTGGAGGCACATATCTTTGCGAGGGAACGTCGTAGGAAAAAAATTGAAGCATTCCTGACTCGTCTTTATATACTTTATTCACACCCGAGGGAGGGGCACGTAGTGCCAGGACACCATGAATATTCTTATATCCTTATATTTCCTTATATTTTTCTAGGACGTAAAACTTGTGAAGGATACATAGAAAAATATTCGAAATAATGAATGAATAAAGATTTCAACAATTTATAGGTTTTCATTCAAAACAAAATTGTAAAATACATAACGTGTCAAAACTTTCAAATGATATATCAAAGTAGAAAATCACCAAATAAAGGGGGGTATGTTTGAATGAAAGCAAATAAAAGTTGGCTTGCCAGTTCTTTCCTTTCAGCGCTCGTTCTACTTACGCGAGGGCTATATCATTTCGTCTCGATGTATTTTTCGAATTTTGAGCCGAAAATGGTCTTAATCGACAGGGTTCGACTGACTTATGACGAATCCGTCGAAAAATTCAGGTCTGGCCGTCCGTCCGTCCATCCGGCCTAAGCACGATAACTCTCGAACGGAACGACCTAGAAATTTTCAGGGTAGGTTCGAATCTCGAAGGCCGCGGTTGAGTTCGTTATTGGGAAAAATTCGACCAGGGGTTCCGTAAATATGGCCGTTCGAAATTATGTTCTCCTGATTACTTTGAAACTACTGATTCGCTCAAGATGGAATTTTGCACTCAAATGAAGAATGAGGTGTTCAAGCTACATGTGAATTTTTGTCCAGATCGCATAATCAGAACCATAGAAAGTTATAACTTTCGAACGGAAAGGTATAGGGACTTTTCAGGGTAGAAATGCGTCCGTTCGTATATACGATAACTCTCGAATGGAACGACCTGAAAACTTAAAATTTTCAGGCTAGGTTCGAATATTGAATGCCGCAGTTAGGTTCGTTATTGGACAAAATTCGAATAGGGGTTCCGTAAATATGGCCGTTCGAAATTTTGTTCTACGGATTACTTCGAAACTGCTTATTCGCTCGACATGAAATTTTGCACTCAAATGTAGAATGAGGTGTTCAAGCTACATGTGAAATTTTGTCCAGATCGCAGGATCAGAACCATATAAAGTTATAACTTTCGAACGGAAAGGTATAGGGACTTTTCAGGGTAGGAATGCGTCCGTTCGTATACACGATAACTCTCGAATGGAACGACCTAGAAACTTAATATTTTCAGGCTACGTTCGAATATTGAATGCCGCGGTTAAGTTTGTTATTGGGCAAAATTCGAATCCGTAAATATGGCCGTTTGAAATTTAGTTTTCTTGATAATTTCAAAACTACGGATTTGATCGAATCGACGAATTAACGAAATTTCGTATTTTAATGGAGAATGATAAATTCAAGCTAAATTATTTCCATATCCCATACCAGAACCATTTCAAATTCCAACAGCTGATACGGCATAATTGACAAAGTGCTGCTGTCATTTTTTTTGACAGCTGTCAATCTTCGATTGGTTTATAAAACTGGAAAATGCGAATCTACCTACAAGGTTCATTTGTGGCGTTATTATTATGTTATCAGTACGTAAAATTCAATCATTCTCCATAAATCCTAGACACAATAAAGGTATCTCGACTAATTGTTCCAGGGAAGTTTTTTCGTTTAATACCTACGTAACTGAAAAAAAATGGAAGTAATTCGGAAAGACAAGGCGCATTTCAATACCTTCAAACATCTAATCCATTTTGAAGGTTTTGCCAAAAAAAAACAAACCAATTTCCTAATCGAAATTCGAAAACATTCCTTCTTTTGACGTTATGTCACGTTATGAATTTTGACATAATACGAACTATAACTCCATAACTCGCGTCTTCATAGATTTCATTTCAGAATTATTGTCAAATTTAGGGATCTTCAACTCCCGAGTTTACAGGAATTATAGGTTACGGTTTTTGTAGTCTTATAGGTTATTTTCATAATCGACCCCTCTGTAATAGGATTATTAAAGGATATGTTGACTGAGTAACTTGGTTGGGAAAAAATGCATTATTTGAAAAAGTTTCTACTACTTTTTATCAAAAACTATGGAAAGCACTTCCGTGAAGCCAGGAACTTTTGAGCGTTCGTTCATGCACCTTGTAGGTAGATTTGCATTTTCCAGTTTCAGAAGCCAATTGAAGAAATTTCTGACAGCTGTCGAAAAAATTTTCAAACTTCGGCGAAACACTAGACTCCACGTCAGTGCTAAGTGACCAATCTTGTTTTCGATAATTCGCTAAAATATTCTACGGCATCTATAGTCTTGGTGATGCGATCCGGACCAAATTTCGCATGTAGTTTGAATACATTATTATCCATCTATGTGCGAAATTTCATTCCAATCCAATCAGTAGTTTCGAAATTGTCTGGGAAAAAATATTTTGAACGGTCATATTTACGGAACCCCTATTCTAATTCTGCTCATTGATGAACGTGACCGCGACATTCAAGATCTGAACCTACCCTGAAAATTTCAAGTCCCTAGGCCTCTCCGTTCGAAACTTATAATTTTCTATGGTTTCTATGGTTCTGGTCATGCGATCTAGACAAAATTCCGCGTGTAGCTTGAGCAAGTCATCCTCCATCTGAGTGCAAAATTTCACCTCGATCGAATCAGTAGTTTCGAAGTAATCAGGAGAACAAAATTTCGAACATCCATATTTACGGAACCCCTGCTCGAATTTTGCCCAATAACGAACTCAACCGCGGCATTCGAGATTCGAACCTACCCCGAAAATTTAAAGTTGCTAGATCGTTCCGTTCGAGAGTTATCGTGTATACGGCCGGACGGGCAGACTCGAATTTTTCGACGGATTCGTCATCAGTGAGTCTAACCTTGTCGATTGACACCATTTTCGCCTCAAAATTCGAAAAATACAGACATCGTGACGAAATGATATAGCCCTCGTGTAAGTAATATGAGCGCTCAAAAATATAACCTATTTCATAATGTCATTAGTGTCACGAGCGTGCAATACTGCGGATCATTGCGGAATTAAAACATGATCTGAAATCTGGTGTGCCACATTGGTTGTCTTAAAACATCTCTGGTACAAGTTGCTACATCAGGGATTTCATTGCCTCTTTTTCTGGACATATTGAAGTTCAAGTGATGAACCTTTTTCGAAATGGCAAAAAAAAAGCTTCTTACGGATACTTCATGGGAAAATTCACCATCAAAACATAACAGGACATAAAAAGTTGATTGAATGGACTTGTTATATAGTGGAATAACATTGTTACGCAGTGAAATAACATAAGACTGAGCATTAGCTTCGAAGTTCCTATCTCTTGGATATAAATTTTATCTGTCGCAATAGTGAACCTATTTCGAATGAACAACAAGTTATTACAGGTTTCAAATCGATAGTTCCTTATGGAATTCAATACGACCTATTATGTTCACCTTTGTTTGCCATGGTTTGCCATGATGCGTCACCATTGTGCACTGATCACAGTCCAATGTAATACTAGTGTTGTGGAAGGACTCCTTTGGATGTTTCATATTATAGTATAACTCAGTCACTCCGCCTTCAAATATACTCCTAAAATACCTTGGAATCAGCGTCCTCCCGATAGCTGAAAAGAAAATTCAATTAGCTTTGAAACTACCATCAGAAGAAACAAGGAGTATATGTATACAACTCGGTGATATTAGAAGTTTTACGCCAAGAAGGAATAATTTCTTCAACTTTGTTTTTCGGCGATGGCTAGTCTCACCTCTCCTTTTGGTTCAGAAATTTGGGCTGTGTGAAGCAGACTTGATTACTTACTGTATCGTTTGGGACCATCTTCCAAGCAGAACGCCAGCGTCAAAGAAGCATCATCTTCGAAGAACTCCGTTGCGAAGGCATCCCACCATAAATTATCACTCTCCTATAAGAGAAATACTTGTCACTAATTTTTCCATTACTGCGTGTCTCAAGTTTAAAAGTTACCACGAACATTCGTCTTATTCATCAAATAATATTAAATTTCATGCATTTCGAGTGTTTTCAGCTTAAAAATTGTTTCTTTTGTGTAGTAAAAGTGAAATAGATTCGATACGGTGCATTCAAATATTAAGGTGTGTACAGACATGCTCCGAATATCGTACCGAACCGTGTCGCGTATCCCGACGCGATCAGCGAGAGCGAATCAAATTCACGAATTCAAATTGCACCTCTACGTGCGATGAATTTGATTCGCTCTCGCTGATCGCGTCGGGATACGCGACACGGTTCGGTACGATATTCGGAGCATGTCTGTACACACCTTTAGGAGAAGGTAAAACAATCCGTTCTAACAATGTGCCCTGAAGTAAGTAACGTCATATATTTTTTTACGAAAAAAAAAAACAGGAAAATATCAAAATCCAAGAGATGACCATATTCTACACCTACAATTTCATACAATTATGTCCTATAGTTCCTGGACAGGGAACTTCGGACAGATAATTTTTTATTATTATTATGAAAAGTTCAGGTTGGGATTGGACATTTTTCCTCTGGAACAATTCCAAATATTTATTAGTGGAAATGATAAACCAGAATTTGATTATCATTTCCTAGAATCCATTCATGAGCAGCTTCACATTACAATCAAACAACATAGGCGTACCCGAATAAGGAGTTTTGTGTTCAACATCTCCCTACAATGTAAAGAAATAAGAATTAAAAAAACCATTCCATACCCGGTGAATTATTTAATTTTGACTGAAACTCCCACCCTATCTCTGTCTCCATATTCAGGGTACGCTACTGAAAGTGCAAAATGGGACAATTCTTTACCCTTACAAGAACTCATAAAAAAAACTTAGTTGAACCAGCCAGATCGGAGAAATACCC
Source organism: Aphidecta obliterata (assembly GCA_963966015.1). NCBI lineage: Eukaryota > Metazoa > Arthropoda > Insecta > Coleoptera > Coccinellidae > Aphidecta > Aphidecta obliterata. The sequence goes on along the minus strand of OZ014435.1, from coordinate 17,868,873 downwards.
ACATAGGGGTAGTGTTTCAATTGGCCGCTCTACCTCCAGACTTAAGTCCTTGTGACTTATCCGAAAACTGAATTCTACCAACACAGACCGGAATGATCGAGATCTACACATTCCTATATGTTTTTTTCAAGACCCCCTAAATGGAAAAAGGAAGTATTGTCCCACCTTGTATTACAAAACATGCATAATCGAAATGAGAAATTTATCAACTTACGCTTACCTCCGTCCTCTGCTGCAACCTTTTATTGAGTTCATATATTCTATAGTCAGGTTGACCAAAGTACGGCGTATGTCTTCTAGGTACTGGCAAGGATCTGTGGAAGAAGAAACTGTTAATCCAATATGTAAGGCTACTCTTATATTAATGTTAGACTGTTGTTTATAGTAAATTGTATTAAATCAACTCTAAACGAAATTGACTGTAAATATTTTGGAAATACGACCAATACTCAAATTAAATTAACGTAGTTTTCGAATCACTTTGTTGGTTATATTTTTTTCGAACACATTCCATCTAATTTAAATTCGAAGATTTAAAAGTTTAATCGAATCCACCCGTTTATATTTCACAACCTGACTCTTTCTACCGATATAATAAGATTTCAAGGGTGTAATTTATATTCATTGTTGACGTCAGTCGGATATTTGTGGATACTTCCTATACCATGATTTGGATCTATTTATTGCTGCGCATGAATTTCGCGTAGTAAAATGAGAGTTTATTCATTAAAAGAGATCTCTTCATTTTTCATCCTTTCAGGAAGGCAACTCCGAAATTGATATTATGCATGGTGTTTTCCAAGGTGGTTTTTTTTGACAGGTGCAAGGACTAATCAAAATAAGTCAAAATTCCAAAAATCCTTCATATAAAATATTCACCAGGGCCGAGTATTTCGAAATCAAAGTTACCTGCGAATCTGAAAAATTCCCAGCACGGATCTGATTTAGGTACGTATTGAGGTATAAATGTGTTTATTAAATGCGTTCAGTTTATGGGAAATCATCTGACAGAGTGTATAATTTTTGTGACTTTAGGTGGATAGGACGTGCTGGGTCGATCTCTTGGCCTGCACGCTCCCCGGATCTCAACCCCTGTGTTTTCTTCTTTTGGGCTCATTCAAAAACATTAGTGTACAGTAAGGGAGAAGTTGATAGTGTTGAAGAACTAAAACAACGCATTGAAACTGAGCAAACTGATGTGATAGGTTCTTCGTGTAATAATTCGTTATAACGCCAGGCAAGACTTTGTGCACATCACGAATAGTGACCATTTCAAACAATTTGGATCAATTTTATCGGCGGGTATGTGAACTTTCAATTTTTTTGAAGGACCAATAGTTTTGATCAGTTTTATCGGAGAGTTTATGAATTTCCTAATTTTTTTATGGGACCTTTTCAATCATCAAATCAAACAGAATCAGTAAAAAAAAAACTAGAATAAATTGACATTGTGGAACTGGGAGATGATGGTATTATAAAGTAAGAGAAGACGAGAAAATCCAAGCAAAAATTTGTAATTAGCACGATGAAAAAATGAAAGGAAAAAAGCTGAACCTATTAAATTAGAAGAGGCCTGTCGTACAACTTCCTAAGTACATATATTCAATTGTAATGAAAAATCCTGGATATTAATCTAATTTTAGTCCACTACAGGACTCGAATTATTTATAAAAGCATTTTCCCCTAGTTCTAAATATAGAATCGATGTTCGTACAGATATTGACGAGCATAATTCATTAACCGATTACCCAAATTTCATAGATACAGTTGACCTATTTACGAATTTCGAAACGTGAACTCAGTTGATTCCATGTTTCAAAGAAAATGCGTTTTACCAAACGGATAACAATAAAATTATTCGGTAGAAAAGTAAAATTTTTTGATAACACTGTCGTGAACTCAGGTGCTTTTAAGCGCTTGTTTATGTGTACCAAAACGGTTTTCAGTGTTTATTGTCAGTATGACAAAAGCTATCGTTGTATCTTCATAAACCAAGAAAAATGGAATTACCGAATTATATCGAATATAGAAGAAAACCTTTTTTTTTTGTTACCAAAAAGTGTTCATCGTCAGTATTATAAATACTGTCATTTTATTCTCATAGTTAATCCGATTGGATTGAACCTGAAAAAGGGCATACCATAACATTAAAAGTATTACCACAGTGAAAAATATTGGCTGTTCTAATTAAAATTCCTTTAATGTATCAAATTTTCCGAAGAAAAATTGTTCTAAGATCAATCCAAATCAATCTATGTAAACCCCAGAGTAAATCATATTCATCATTCGCAACTGTAGACCGCTTTCGGCTTATTAAGCCTCATTAGTACAGTACAAAACAGCAATAATAAACTCGACGTGAGGGACGGAATGCTTTGAAACGAACAGCAGCGGTGATCAGAGAAAATTTCCCCATCAACGCCACCAGTCCGCTCCAACAGCAACCGCCCTCACTTCTTCTGCAGGTTCATGGAAAGATTAATTCCTCGGAAAAATTGATACATTTAATGAATTTTTCGCTGTGATAATGCTTTGAATGTTGGAAAAACGAAATCAATAAGAAAAAAAATTGATAAAAAGCAATGCCCTGAAGTCAGGAGCTTTTGAGCGCTCGTTCGTGCACCTCGTAGGTAGATTCGCATTTTCCAGGTTATAGTTTTCTATGGTTCTTGTTATGCGACCTGAACAAAATTCGGCGCGTTGCTTGAAAACGTCATTCTCCACCTGAGTGCAAAATTTCACCTCGATTGAATCAGTAGTTTCAAAGTATTCAGGAGGACAAAATTTCGAACGGCCATATTCACGGAACTTTTTCGAATTTTCCCCAATAACGAACTTAATCGCAGCTTTTGAGATTCGCATTTACCCTGAAAATTACAAATTTCTAGGTTGTTCCGTTCGAGAGTTATCTTGTATACGGACGGATAGACTCAAATTTTTCGACGGATTCGTCATCAGTGATTCGAATTCGAAAAATAAAGACATCGCGACGAAATCATATAGCCCTCGTGTAAGTAGAACGAGCGCTCAAAAAAGATTCAAATTTCAAACTGAATAGTGTTATGAACCTCATCAGATGAGACAAAATTGGGTGGCATCTTTAATTTCTTTATGTTGTCATCGGCGAATATCTGACATCAGTGTCAGCATTGTTCATGGAAAGATATTCAGTAAAAGTGAAGGCTTCTACATTGGAAGGAATTTTGCCTGACATCTGGTCAAGAGGAAAAAATTACGAAAAGCACTGCCATGAAGGCAGGAGCTTTTGAGCGCTCGTACATCCACCTTGTAGGTAGATTCGCATTTTTCAGTTTCAGAAATCAATTGAAGGAATTTTCGACAGCTGTCAAAAAAATTCTCAAACTTAGACGAAACTCCAGACTTTGTCAGTGCTTCAGCTGACCAATTTTTTTTCGATAATTCTATGTTCTTGGTGATGCGATCTGGACAAAATGTTGCTTTAATATATCATTCTCGTTTAAAATACAAAATTTTATTTCGATCGAATCCGTAGTTTCGAAATTATCGAGAAAACAAAATTTCAAACGACCGTATTCACGTAGATTTCAGATCTACACCTATCCTGAAAATTTCAAGTCCCTAGGCCTTTCCGTTCGAAAGTTATGATTTTCTATGGTTTCTATGGTTCTGGTCATGCTATCTAGAGAAATGTTGCTTGAATATATTATTCTCCATTAGTATACAACATTTCGTCACGATCGAGTCTGTAATTTTGAAATTATCAAGTAAACTAAATTTCAAACGACCATATTTACGGAACCCCTTGTATAATTTTGCTCATAGATGAAAGTAATCACGACAATCGACATCCACACCTATCCTGAAAATTTCAAGTCCCAAGGCGTTTCCGTTCAAAAGTTACAATTTTCTATGGTTTCTATGGTTCTGGTGATGCGAGCTGGACAAAATTTTGCATGTATCTTGAACACCTCATTTCCCATTAGAGTGCAAATTTTCATCTCAATCGAATCTGTAGTTTCGAAGTAATCAGGAAAACAAAATTTCGAGCGGCCATATTTACGGAACCCCTCGGCGAATTTTGCCCAATAACGAACTCAACCGCGGCATTCGAGATTCGAACCTACCCTGAAAATTTCAAGTTTCTAGGACATTCCGTTCGAGAGTTATCGACGGATTCGTCATCAGTGAGTCGAACATAGTCGTTTGAGATCATTTTCGGCTCAAAATTCGAAAAATACAGACATCGTGACGAAATGATGTAGCCCTCGTGTAAGTAGTACGAGCGCTCAAAAACAAAATGAGGGAGGTCGCGACATCTGTAGCGAAACGTGATATGTTGGATAGAGTATTGGGAAGATTCCTTCATTTATGTACTAGGATATTTGGTCTACCCCTGCAAATGATGAATTTGATGTTCTCTGGGGTTTGTAGGCCTGCTTTTTTGATTATCTTTGAACAATGTTTCTTCGAATGAATTTATACATTAAGACTATATTATTTAACGAGCGGTAATGTAGGTTATAACTCACGCAGATGAAGTAATTCATCAAGTGTGTTAAGACCATTACCGCAAGTTGAATACTATACTTTATCTACGACTATAACAATACTAAGATACAAGTACAGAGAAAGAACTTCATTGACAAATCTTAATAGTTACCTATAACAATGCATTATTCATGTTGATTGTGCTTCTTATAGCATAGAGTAGAAAGTCCATAGGGGCGATGCTTCATATTTAGTGCTAAGTTCACTGAAATATGCCTCTGTAAACGATGACTCAATTCTTACTGCTACAACAATCTTGAAAATTGTTGAATATACCTTTATATTTGTTTTGGGATTTTTCGGGCAATATTATGGTATGGTAATTGGCTGATTGTCTTATTTCTGAAGGTGTACATAATAATTCATCTTCACTACCTGAATTCATATTTTTCAGCAAAACATTCATAATAATAATTAGGTATCAACTTAAGAGAAAACGTCGAAATTATTCAAGTGTCCTCCCCTCAATACCAATAATGGACTGTTCCCTTTCGGCCAATCGGCTTGTTCAGAAGCACAGAGACAGGGAGTTATAGTAGTGAGTTATTATAACTCACGGTGTTTGTTTACACATACTATTAATTGCTCAAAAGTAGTTGAATAATGAATACATAATTCAATAGGAGTAGATAAATGAATTAACATTATCACAGTGTTTTCATCCACCACAACCATGTATGCAAATGACCTACTACGTTAAAACTTCCACCTCACCACCATACCCACCTGTAGAAGGCGGCGTTTCCAAAAGGAGGACACGAGAAGATGTCCGGCTGCAGGTGCGGCGAAACCATCCCGACGCCCACGTTGAACGTGCACGTCGTTTTCTTGGGCAGCACGGCGTCCAGACGCGGTAGCCCGCCATCCTGCGCCCCCGCGGCGCAGATAGCGCTCAGCAAGGGATCGAAGGGCGTCTCGGCGCCGACAGGCATAGGCGGCGATGAGAAGCGGCCGGCGAACTTGCCGCCGCGCGGACGCCCTCTACGAGTACCGCCCGCAACTTTGGGCGGGCCATATTTCATAGGACCATCGAAATAGGAGGCTATCTCCGCCGAAATCGTGATTGACGCGGGAGTAGAGGCGGTTTATGACGGAACCTATCGAAATCGATGGAATTTTATGTTTTTCCTGAAACACGCCTATCGAATTGAAAGGGATTTTCCTAGAAGTTGAGGTTCAAGAAAGAACAAAGAAATGTATATCATGTGAAGACAATTCCCGCTAGTTTGAATATTGATACAGAATTATTTTGCACAATACAGTGCATTCTAATTGGTGAAATAAGCGCTTAAATGTGTTTTCCACGCCAATTTCCAAGTCAGTTTTTCCATACATTTCTTCAAGAACTGGGAAAAGGTGTTTCCACAAGAAAATGCTTTAGAGATGATTTTCCAAAACTTCTGTGAAAATATTGGTGCAAATCCTAGTGGTGACCATATTCTACACCTATACCAAACCCCTTATAGATGTGCCCTGTCTTCCAGTCAGGAGCCAGTGTTATGTGACATGTATCATGAGTACTATCGGCTATGGTTGGTGCCTAGAGGGTTCTAAGGCAGCAGCACTGGCAACGCCTCACTGACGAGTCCACCCAGAAAATGTACCAGTAATTTTTTCAGAAAATTGCCCGCAAAAGGCACCTTGACCTAGTTCTCATTTGAACAACCGATAGATAACTCCACGAAAAAACAAAACGAATTAGAGTATGTCTAACGCTTTTGACGTAATTCATTCCGAGTATAGCAGAAGAAATATCTTCATTGATGTTTACTATATTGCGGAAAGAAAACTTTGTTGAGTGCCTAAAGTGAATATCTGCTTCATGTTTCCAAAAACTTCGTCGATATAACCATAATCAAACTACATATTATAAATATAGAGCACTACATGATTTTCCCTAAATGAGGTTAAAAAAAATTACGAAAAGCACTGCCGTGAAGGCAGGAACTTTTGAGCGCTCGTACATGCACCTTGTACCTTGCATTTTCCAGTTTTAGAAAACAATTGAAGGAATTTTCGACAGCTGTCACAAAAATTCTGAAACTTGGGCGAAACTCCAGACTTCATGTCAGTGCTTAAGGTGACCAATTTTTTTTCGATAATTCGCTAGAATTTTCTACTGCATCTATGGTCTTGGTGGTGCGATCTGGACAAAAGTTGGCACGTAGTTTGAATACATTATTCCTAAGCTAGGTGCAAAATTTTTCTTTCTTTTCATCCCAATCCAATCAGTAGTTTCGAAATTAACAGGAAAAAAATATTTTGAACAGCCATATTTACGGAACCCCTAGTCTAATTTTGCTCATTGATGAACGTGGCCACGGTATTCGCGATCCAAACCCACCCTGAAAATTTCAAGTTCCTAGGCCTTTCCGTTCAAAAGTTACAATTTTCTATGGTTTCTATGGTTTTGGTCATGCGATCTGGGCAAAATATTGTTTTAATATATCATTCTCGATTAAAATACAAAATTTTATCTCGATCGAATCCGTAGTTTCGAAATTATCGAGAAACCAAAATTTCAAACGACCGTATTTACGGAAGCCCTAGTAAAATTCTGCTCATTGATAAAAGTGAACGCGACATTTCGGATCCACACATTTCCTGAAAATTTCAAGTCCCTAGGCCTTTCCGTTCGAAAGTTATGATTTTCTATGGTTTCTATGGTTCTGGTCATGTGATCTGAAGAAATGTAGCTTGAATATATCATTCTCCATTAGTATACAAAATTTCGTAACGATCGAATCTATAGTTTGGAAATTATCAAGAAAACTAAATTTCAAACGACAGTATTTACGGAACCCCTAGTATAATTTTGTTCATAGATGAACGTGATCACGACATTCGAGATCCACACCTATCCTGAAAATTTCAAGTCTCAAGGCGTTTCCGTTCAAAAACTAACAATTTTCTATGGTTTCTATGGTTCTGGTCGCGATCTGGACAAAATTTCACATGTAGCATTCTCCGTTTGAGTGCAAATTTAATCTCAATCAAATCTGTAGTTTTCAAGAAATCAGGAGAACAAAACTTTGAACGGCCATATTTACGGAACCCCTGGTGGAATTTGGCCCATTAACGAACTTAACCGAGGCATTCGGGAACTGAACCCACACTGAAAATTTCAAGTCTCTAGGTTGTTCCGTTCGAGAGTTATCTTGCTTACGGCCGGACGGACGGACGGACAGACTCAAATTTTCCGACGGATTCGTCATCAGTGAGTCGAACATAGTCGATTGAGACCATTTTCGGCTCAAAATTCGAAAAATACACACATCGTGACGAAATGATATAGCCCTCGTGTAAGAAGTACGAGCGCTCAATTACTATCATCAGATGGATAGGGGGATTAACTGAATTACTTTTGATTAAATATTCCCAAATATACAGGTGCCTTGTTTATAGATAAAGCTAGTTAGACAATCCAATAGAAGAATCTATTGGACGAGAATGGGGACCACCACCAGAGACACCACTCACCCATTCCCCACTATGGAAATTCGTAATTCGAATCTTTTGAATGGTTAATTTGACATCAGATATCGTCTCTGTAGCGTTCGTATTGAATTTTGATTTCTTATTTTTTCGTTTTAACGCCTTCACTTTTACCAACTATCTGTCTATAAACAAAGCAGGAACCTACACCTGCTAACTAAAGAAGAGGGGGTAGAGCTAATTCTCGGAAGTCCAAAGGTTTGTTCCACTTCCTTCAAAGCCTGGCTTAACTAGGTGCCGTCCATGTCTTTGGTCAGCGAGTAAACGAACGCCATATTGCTCGAACGATGGAATTTCTCCAAGGAGTAAACTGTCATGTTCTGCCATAACCACCCCTTTCCTCGGATTTGAATCCGTGTGGGATATGATGAGGAGAAGACTGTCCACTTTGCTCCATCCTCCTCAGACTATGAAACAGTTAATCAACGGAGTTCAATTCGCTTGGAACGAGGTGCCACAAGCCGACATCGACAATCTCATTTTGTCGATGGCTAGACGAGTACAGGACAGCACTCAGCTACACAACCGCCCCCCCCCCCTCCCCGGAGCATCATTGAAAAGTTTTTCCATTGCATGTTAAGGTTGTTAGACCCTTCAACACGAAACGTGGATTTCGGTAGATGGCAGCACTTCGACAATTTTGTCGAAATCACATAACCAGAAACATAGAAACCATGAAAAATTATAACTTTGTAATGGAAAGGCCTAGAGACTTGAAATTTTCAGGATAGGTGTGGATCTCTAATGTCGCAGTTACGTTCATAAATGAGCGAAATTAGACTAGGGGTTCCGTAAATGTGGTCGTTGATTTAGTTTTTTTGATAGTTCCAAAATTACGGATTCGATCGTGACGAAATTTTGGATTTCAAAGGAGAATGATATATTCAAGCTTTATTTCGCGATCGTTCTACTTACACGAGAGCTATATCTTTTCGTCAATACGATGTCTGTATTTTTCGAATTTTGAGCCGAAAATGGTCTCAATCGACAAGGTTCCACTCTCTGATGACGAATCTGTCGGAAAATTCGAGCCTGTCCGTCCGTCCGTAAGCACGACAACTCTCGAACGGAACAACCTAGAGACTTGAATTTTTCAGTGTGGGTTCAGTTCCCAAATGCCGCGGTCGAGTTCGATAATGGGCAGAATTCCACCAGGGGCTCGTAAATATAGCCGTTCAAAATTTTGTTCTTCTGATTTCTTCGAAACTACAGATTCGATCGAGATGAAATTTTCCACTCAAATGGGGAATGACGTATTCAAGCTACATGCAAAATGTCCAGATCGCATGACCAGAACCATAGAAAATTATAACTTCGAAATGGGAAGGCCTAGGGACCTGAAATTTTCTGGATAGGTGTGGATCTCGAATGTCGCGGTCACGGTTATCAATGAGCGAAATTAAACTAGGGGTTCTGTAAATATTGTCGTTTGAAATTTAGTTTTCTAGATAATTTCAAAACTACAGATTCGATCGTGACGAAATTTTGTATTTATATGGAGAATTAGAGCTACATTTTTTCCAGATCGCATGACCAGAGCCATAAAAACCATAGGAAATTATAACTTTCGAACGGAAAGGCCTAGGGACTTGAAATTTTCAGGGTAGGTTTGGATCGCAAATGTCGCGGTCACGTTTATCGATGAGCAAAATTAGACTAGGGGTTCCGTAAATATAGCCGTTCAAAATATTTTTTTCCTGATAATTTCGAAACTACTGATTGGATTGGAATGAACGTTTGCCAATTTTGTCCAGATCCCATGACCAAGGCCATAGATAGCGTAAAAATTCTAGCGAATTATCGAAATTATAAAAAGCACTGACGTGAAGTCTGGAGTTTCGCCTCAGTTTGAAAATTTGTTTGAAAGCTGTCAAAAAATGTTTCAATTCGTTTCTAGAACTGGAAAATGCGAATCTACCGCCAAGGTGTATGAACGAGCGCTGAAAAGCTCCTGTCTTCACGGCAGTGCTTTTTATAATTTTTTTCCTCGAGAATGGTGCAACGCACTCTCAACTAAATGTAACATTATTCTTCAAAAACGTTTGTGAAATCTTATTTTTTGATGAATTTTCAATTAGATTGGCAGCTGAGGAATAAGGAGTAGTTTTATGAAAGCCTCCCCAACTTTTCCGACACTGGTAGAAATGAGTATATTTTATGTTATCACCAAAAAATTTGGTTTTGCCGAAAAAATTGAAATATTCAGATCCCTATATCCACGAAACCATTCGCAGATTTTGCCCATTAACGAACGTAACCGGCGTATTCAGACCTCGAAAGTTACAGACATTTGGGCGAAATGTCAAAAAAACAAGCGCGCTGGAAAGCATCGCAAATTCTACATTTATGGTTAGTTTATTGAATTCTGAACAAGTTTTGACGACAAAATCGAAATTCTACAGAGCATAAAGTTAGAAACTCAATTTTTTGGAAACTTTAGAAATGAACAAAAAAACATTTTCCTTTACTGAGATCATGTAAAGAGTAAATTCAACTTTCAATTGAATCAAATCTACATAATGATAGGGGAAAAAGTACTACAGAGGTTAGGTGTATAACTTTCGATCTTAAGAAATATGATTTCTTCGCCTTCTGTTTACCTACGACTGAGCAGGCGCACTACCGTACTAGCACTTCCGATAAGAATCCCTATTACCTCCATTAAAGTCAGAAGTAAGGTTAATCGTTGGTACATGTGAATTTAAGAACATCTGAACGAAAGTAATTCAGACTAATTTAGTATACCTTTACGCACCTGATGTTACTATTGTTATAGCGAAACACTTGTAATGAGTGTCAAATTCTAGATAGAGAAAATCATGTAATTCAATATACTAGTTTGATTATGGTTCCTCACGATTAAAAACAAATCACCATCATAGATCATACAGGGAAAATTCCCATTCTCAAAAACGACAGAAAAAACCTTTCGCAGTTGAACCGATGAAGACCCTCAGGAATTCATCGAGCGACGAATTATTACCACCAAAGTGACAAATGGGGTATCAATCATCACGACGACCGGCACATGGCTTGGGGGGAAGTAGTACGTTCCGTTCAACGGGGGAGGCGGCGTCGTCGTGCCACGGCGAGGGTTTCCCGGCGGTCTACTGAGACTGAGACGGAATCGAACGTCATCAGCGTCCACGTGAGAGGCGCCGGGCGCGCGCAATGGTACGACGCCGACCGATCAGTTTTTCGTATGACGGGGGAAAATTGTTTCGGGGCGCCAATTAAAATACGGGACATCCGCGAAAGTGTGTTAGGAACGTCGCGTGATTGGGGAAGGGTTAGAAATGTGAGAAAAATCGCTCGAATGAGTCTATTGAGCTATCTCGTTACAAATCAGATGAAATATGGATTGGATTGATTACAATCCAATTTTATACTCATGCATTAGCATGAGTCTGGAACAAAATTAATATTTCTTCAACCAATAACTCAAAATGCAATAAAATTTAGTATTTTAGCCGCAACCCCATAGAACTTTTGTTTTTCAAAAATATAAACATATTGTCTGGGCTGGGCTGGTTGGAAAGCTCACGGAAATGGAAACCCTACATAATGTTTGTTTTTCTTCTAGTTAAGTTGTAATTAAAAGAAAAAAATTACGAAAAGCACTGCCGTGAAGTCAGGAGCTTTTGAGCGCTCGTACATCCACCTTGTAGGTAGATTCGCATTTTCCAGTTTTGGAAATCAATTGAAGGAATTTTCGACAGCTGTCAAAAAAATTCTGAAACTTTGGCGAAACTCCAGACTTAATGTCAGTGCTTCAGCTGACCAATTTTTTTCGATAATTCGCTAGAACTTTCTACGGTATCTATGGTCTTGGTGATGCGATCTAGACAAAATTTCGCACCTAGTTTGAATACAGTATTCCCCAGCTAGGTACAAAATTTCCAATCCAATTAGTAGTTTCGAAACTATCAGGAAAAAATATTTTGAACGGTCATATTTACGGAATCCTTAGTCTAATCTAAGTTGCTTTAATATATCATTCTCGATTAAAATACAAAATTTTGTCTCGATCGAACCCGTAGTTTCGAAATTATCGAGAAAACTAAATTGCAAACGACCGTATTTACGGAACCCCTAGTATAATTCTGCTCATTGATGAACGTGAACGCGACATTTCAGATCAACACCTATCCTGAAAATTTCAAGTCCCTAGGCCTTTCGGTTCGAAAGTTATGAATTTCTATGAATATCTATGGTTCTGGTCACGTGATCTGTAGAAATGTAGCTTGAATATATAATTCTCCATTAATATACAAAATTTCGTCACGATCGAATCTGTAGTTTTGAAATTATCAAGTAAACAAAATTTCAAACGACCATATTTACGGAACCCCTTGTATAATTTTGCTCATAGATGAACGTCATCACGACATTCGAGATTCACACCTATCTTGAAAATTTCAAGTCCCTAGGCGTTTCCGTTCAAAAGTTACAATTTTCTATGGTTTCTGGTCATGCGATCTGGACAAAATTCCACATGTAGCTTGAGCACTTCATTGTCCATTTAAATTCAAAATTTCATCTCGATCAAATCTGTAGTTTTCAAGTTATCAGGGGAACAAAACTTTGAACGGCCATATTTACGGAACCCCTGGTGGAATTTGGCCCATTAACGAACTTAACCGAGGCATTCGGGAACTGAACCCAAACTGAAAATTTCAAGTCTCCAGGTTGTTCCGTTCGAGAGTTATCGTGCTTACGGCACATTTTCAGCTCAAAAATTGATAAATACACACATCGTGACGAAATGATATAGCCCTCGTGTAAGTAGTACGAGCGCTCAAAAAGGACCATTTTGTTGTTCGAACAAGCTTTTTTTTGAGTTCCTGATAATCCCGAGACTAAAACAGAAATAAAGACTATGGTGAGATTCGTTTTTCGGTGAGCTGCTGGATAGGGTTGCGACTAAAGGGTTGAAGAAAAATATTCAATTTAATTGCCAAAAAATGAGAGTAATTAAAAGTCAATCGACTGGTCCTAATTTGAAGTTATTGGTCGAGAAACTATTAATTTTATTTTTTTCAAGAGAAGAATCTTTTCATGAACCTGCAGAGAAGCGGGGACGGTTGCTGTTGTAGCGGACAGGTGGCGTTGGTGGAGAAATTCTCTCTTATCCGCGCTGCGGTTCGTTTCGAAGTATTCCCTTCCCTTACGTCAAGTTCATCATCGTTCTAAAGAGAGCATTCGGATCTCGGCAGTAGCGACCCGGCGACGACAACCCTGCAAGCGGAGTACCACTACAAGAGATTTTAGTGCAACACTTACGGACAGAAGCGACTGTGCAGCGTTGCAAGGAGGCGTGGTCTCCCAGCGACCTTAGCAGCGCCGCCAGATTGCATCTGAAGCAGGATGGTCGCGTTACAGGAGAATTGTACACTTTCTACATTTCTCCAATGTGTATTTAGGGTTGCATGCCCTTAAAATTATAATATACTTGCAAACCCGGCCACGCGTTGCTGTGGCTAAGGTAAACGTTGGACTACATATTATTATCATTAACCCTAACCTAACCTCAACCTAACATCTACCCTTATCATTACCCTTGTTTATGAGTCTCAAAAGAATTGTCAAATATATGTTATGATCAATGTGTGAGATGTACCTTAAAAGTTGAATTGAATCCTCGTCCCTCAATTATGTTTGAACCAAATGATGTCATTTGGAACAAACTATTGTAATGCTGAATATTCTACAAGAAATGTTTAGATAGAGGTTCTTGTCCTGAAAGTAACGAATTCGAAGGTTCGGGTGGCGTTGTCAGTTGTGGCAATTTGATTTTTCCATCCAAACAACATAATCCTAGGGGTTCGTTTCGATATCTCAGAGCATTGCAGCATTAACAAATAGTGCTCATATTTCCAAAAGACACCAATATATTGCTACCATACTCGACTGTGGAATCATATCTAAATGCCAAACGCTCAAAGTTGATCATTTCATTGGATTCTATATTTTTTTGTATCTCGCCTGAGATCGATAATATCGATTTCTCCGGAACCGGAGCAGATCTTGATTGAGAACCTCTCATTCTGTTTGCTCATTGTCTCGATCATTACGAACTCGCCTTGATTCACACGTCCGCCGACCAATATTTGGACGCCTCATTGAATAATTATCACACAACACAACGATATATGTATATCAAACACAATAATAAACTTCTAAGCAATTTCTAGAAACACGATAAACTTCACTCACACAAGTGACGAAATTCTCATGAAATATAAGTAATCTATGATTGTTCGCTTGGTCGGAGAAAAAAGGAAAGCCTTTTTTCTTTTCCGTGCGGTTTTTTCGGAAATATGTCGTTGTATAAACCTTGTACTGATAGTAATGAACACAACTAAAAAAGAAGTATCGGATTTGGTACAGTCGTTTGAACGTGATGCCCGCACATAGGTTTATTAATATAGATGCGACTCCAGCATATTTTGTTATTTTGAATTGGAAAATACTGTATTTTATTTATATGTTATTTTTGGTTCGAATAAATTTGCATTAATTTATGATGAAATGTTTGTTTGTTCATGTTTTATTTTAAAAATTGAGATTATAGGAAAAAACTTCCTTCTACCGATTTCCTTCCCAATTCTACCTGTTTCTAATCATTTCTTCCGATATTGAGTGTACGTGGCAGTCGCTGCCTGGTCGTTGCTATCCGTAAGCTCGTAGCAGCGCCGCACGGCAGCGCTGCGAGATTCGAATGCCACCTCAACTGTACTGATGAGGCTCAATAAGCCGAAACCGGTCAACAGTTGCGAATGATGAATTCGATGATCTCTGGGGTTTACACGGATGCTTATAGATAATCTAAAACAACTTTTCTTCCTAAAATTGTTTCTCTTCCGAATTGTCTATGTAATTCCCTTTTGTGTATTTTTCGAATACCTTATTATTTTTTTCTTTCTCTGACTAATCTTATACATTTTGTAAAAGACTGACAAGGTCGATAAAATGATTGTTATTATTATAGGTAGGACTTTGGAAGTTGCTGCATCTTGCCTCTACAGGTTGCTTGGAACTTGGAACACAATACCTCAAGAGGTAATCAATGCCACGAATAGTGGGGAAGTCTGTAACCCATGACCAACCTATCATTAATTATCAAAATATTTCTTATATTTTGTTCTTTTTGTTCAAAATTTCAATTCAAGACTTTCTGGTCAGGGCTTGAATTTTCCGACCTAGAGTGCTGATCATCATTCACTGTTGGGTAGACAATGAGCATTGAGCAGTGCTCTACCTAAAGCCTATACAGAGCACAACCGAATCTTGAATGAACCTCTGATGGTTTTCTCACTGAGACAAATAAAAATATTAAGATAGTCAAAAAATATGTAAAGGTTCAATCGTCCGATCATTTTATGAGCTCCTTCACGCATCGCGAATATAAACTTACACGATTTTATTTTGATAATGCTGACCGCCGGAATTATAATTCAATAGTTTGGCAATTTGTGGTTTGCGCGCATCGATGTGGAATGATGGGGTTACAGGAATCGGAGATGGAATTTAGAATGCGATTTTGTTCCTTCTTTTTGCTGCGATATTTTCATGAACGAATTGTATGATCGGCAAATCCGATATCATCGGATTGATTTATTGTGTTTTCAATTGAGCTAGACTTTATATTCAGAAACCTTCAGTTGAGCTAGAGTCTGTACTTTTGAAAAAGTTTTTTTGTGAATCACATGTTCAAGATATTTTAAAGATATTAATGAAACCTTCCGTAAATATCATTTATGCCCAAGGGTACATAGACATTATATTATATTCGAATCAACTCTGTGTTTTTCTGCCAGGAATAGTCCCACGCCTTGTTATTGTTCCGAGCTACCATAGAATAATCAATTTTCTGAGTACCTAGTACCTAGTACCTAGTACCTAGAAGCGGTGTAATGACATTCTTATACTTCAGTATAAAGTTCGAATGAATATACAGGGTGGTCCACTTTTTGTAGAATATCTTCAAAGAGTAGAAAGAATGTTCATTCGAAGACAAAAATGTCCAATGAATAAAAATTCTCAAGCACTGCGTAACCAAATACAGTATGCATGCTACAGGGCGTTCAAGATTTCCAGATGTTTTCTGTTCCTCCTGAATAATTCTGGTAGTTCCCGACATATTCGGATGGAACTTGGATGATTAAGTCCTACTTGAGGTTCAAATGGAATGATAATCAGAATTGTTTCGAAAATATTCTATTTCTACTATTTCCAGTATGATTTCATTTTTTGTTTCTTTCGAAAACTTTTTATATCATCAATTCTGATCATCAATCCTTGCAAAGCCCACAAAGTACCTCATCGTCCAAGTTTCATCCCAGAAACGACAAAAGTCATCAATAAAAAACGGAAAAATTGTGTAAACACCCTGTGGCTTGGTTGTTATTAGGACATTTTAGTCGTGAAATTGGGCATTTTCCCATAATAAACCATGATTTGATGAGGTTCTCTCAAGTGATCTTGAAGAATACTCTACAGGTATATCATCCAGCAGATAATATTGATCTCGTCAGCATTTCGGCATACGCAGAACGATCAGAATATAAATGTGCATGTATGTATATGTGGGTGAAATTTTAACACAAATCGATAATTCACCACTGAATGATTTATAACGGTTGTATAATGTCGGCTGGTCATGTGCTCATAATTTAACATGCGACGTCGAAGGGGAGAGATCCTACAAATCTGAACACAGAGGTTCGGGAGATATTATGTATAATGAAGACCATACTGGAACTAAGTATTCGAATAATTCACTTACGGTAAATTGATTTTCTAAAAAATTAAATATAGGGTGGCGCACATAAAACCGACCTACTGGAATAATTCCAATGGAGTAGATTTTTCGGAAAACGTTGAGATGAGACAAGTTTCATATTGGAACATAAGATTTGATCGTAAATTCATGCTTGTAGGTTCATCTCCTTGAGAAGTATCTTAAATGGCAAAGGGGTAAATAGCATGAAATAACTATGGAGTTATTTCAGGGTTGAAAGAATTTGAATCCATCAATTTGAATACTTACCTTATTTTCCTCGTGATTGAGTTCACATATTTTTTAAAATAAGAATCTCTGCACATCAAACGAATGGTGAGAATTTCGAACAATATCTGTGTTAACGATTTGGATCAATTTTATCCGTAATGTGTGAACTCCCTAATTTTTTTGGAGGACCTTTTATATCAGTAATTTTTCCTCTTCCTAGTTTTAATTTTAAGAAATATACCTTTCAGGAAGAATCTTTTTATAAAAGTTGAAAGAAAATATACAAATTTGCGACAAAATCAAGCACTTTATTTACTTGCTGGAATGCATATGGCACCGCGATTCATGGCAAATCTCCTAACAAAGAGATAACAAGATCCAGAGTCGTCTTAAGAGCTTGATGCCCAAGATTTTTTGCACTTTTTTCAAATTGAATGTTTTATATGATCAACTTTCGGCGAAATCTTTTGATGAGTTCTAGCACCTGTCAAAGAAAAAACCTCACCTTAAAAAACACCCGGAATTTTAGGAACTTCTCTTTGGGGAAATAGTTGTGTAATCTCGTAAAATTTAAACAAACAAGGCGTGATGATATGGTAATAATAAACCGTTGTGTAAAATTTGTACGTTTTTTCTACAACATGGATTCACATATTCCTTTTTTCCATCTATTCAGAGAGTCTCGTGTACACCTAGGCCGTTAGAATGAAAGCGCCATCGGTGACTATTTTTGTCGACTCAATTAACTGCAAAGACTCTCGGTAACAATTTATCCACAAAAAGAGTCAATTATGCCAGAAATGGAGTAGATAACGATAAAAACTTTCGACTTTAATCAATCCATTCATTGTTAATCATCGGAAGCGTAAATCGATCCATTATATATTCACCGCACGAGCGGTCGTAGTATTCACAATAGTATCGGAAGGATAAATGGATAATACATCAATCGAAAAAAAAAATGGCTTAGAGCGACTCGAACTTGTATGCTGGTAGTTCCGTACTGTGAATTATCAGAAGAAATAGGTGTGAAAATTATGAAATATTCAATTGGGTCGCCCATTGCAATTTAATTCGTTCAGTCTTGCTGTCTTCTTGCGAGTTGTATTCACGAGGTTGAAAACTTCCCACAATTTCTTTTTTATTGCATGACGAACTATTTCGAGTATGGCAAATTTTCGATGCGAATGAACCACTCGTACAGGTTCCAAACGGCGGTCGATAAAGAAAAAACCCACAAGGAACCGTAAAAAATCATGGTGGACTCGGTATACTCGCAATCTATGCGCAAAATAACGTTCCAATCCAATCAGTAGTTTCGAAATATTCAGGAAAAAAATATTTTGAATGAAAATTTCAAGTCCTAGGCCTTTACGTTGCAAAAGTTATAATTTTCTATGGTTATAGTCATGCGATCTGGACAAAATGAAGAATATATCATTCTCTATTAAAATACAAAATTTCGTCACGATCGAATCGGTAGTTTTGAAATCGTCAAGAAAACAAAATTTCAAACAACCATATTTACGGAACCCCTAGTCTAATTCTGCTTCGAATTCTGCTCATTGATAAACGTGACCGCGACAATCGAGATCCACACCTATCCTGGAAATTTCAAGTCCCTAGGTCTTTTCGTTCGAAAGTTATAATTTCCTATGGTTCTGGTCATGCGATCTGGACAAAATGTAACTCGAATTTACCATTCTCCATTAAAATACAAAATTTCGTCACGATCGAATCAGTAGTTTCGAAATTCTCAAGAAAACTATATTATAAACGACCATATCTACAGAATACATTGTCTAATTTTGCTCATTGATGAACGTGACCGCGACATTCGAGATCTTAATCTATCCTGACAATTTCAAGTCCCTAGGCCTTTCCGTTCGAAAGTTATAATTTTCTATGGTTTCTATGGTTCTGGTCATGCGATTTATACAGATTCTTGAACACGTAATTCTTCATCCGAGTTCAAAATTTCACTTCGATCGGATCAGTAGTTTCGGCCATATTTACGGAAGCCCTGTTCGAATTTTGCCCAATAACGAACTCAACCGCGGCATTTGAGATTCGAACCTACCCTGAAAATTTCAAGTTTCTCGGACGTTCCGTTCGAGAGTTATTGTGTATATGGACAGACAGACTCGAATTTTTCGACGGATTCGTCATCAGTGAGCCGAACCTTGTCGAGCGAGACCATTTTCGGCTCAAAATTCGAAAAATACAGACATCGTGACGAAATGATATAGCTCTCATGTAAGTAGAACGTAAACAGTCCTGTTTTACCAGCACAACTTGAGGTCAATTGGTATACTGGAATAACATAAACAAAACTTTAGCATATCGGAACAGGGAGGATAACATGAGCTGACTTGAATGTACCCACTTAAGATGCATCAATACAAGAACATAACTTCCCCTTATTCAAGGTCAATTGATACAGAGGACTAACATAACATAAACATAGCACAAACATATAGGAGCGAAGATAGTTGAATGAGCTGACTTGACTCTAATCATTTGAGGAATAGCATAGCATAAGAATAACATGAAATAGCATAAGGTTGTACTTTGGCGTTTCATACAGGCGAATAACGTACGATATGGAATAAAATAACAGCCATTGAAATTTTAGTTTTGATGAGCATGGCGAATGCTACACTGATTCATAGGTTAGGTTATTCCACTGCTTACAGGCAAATCAGTTAATTTTTCCTACCAATTTGAATGCTTTGTCATGTTTTTCAGGACTATAAGTTCACTTTTGTACATAATATAATATAATAACATAAGAATATAAATAAGCATTGCATTTCATGAACATGACGTTAGTGATCTGTGTTTACAATGCTCACCCAACCAACAGTTGAATGTTGGCGAATTTCACTTGTTTTGATGTATGTTATTCCACCGTATAAATGATTAAATAAAAGTCAGTTCATTTCACTCTCTATGCTCTTTCATTCATGCTCTGATATGTTATTCCCCTTCATCTGATCAATACTACGCCAATTGTTATGTTATTCTACTGCATAAATTGTTACAGTCAAGTCAGTTCATTTTCTATGATCCTTCATAATAATGTTAATGCTTCGTCATGTTATTCCGGTGTATAAGTTCACCTTTGTACAGTGTAATAACATAAGAATAAACATAAGCATTGAATTTCATAAACATGACGTTGATCTGTGTTTGCGATGCGCACTCAACCAACAGTTGTATGTTGGCGAGCTACAGTGCTCATCCTTGTTTTGATGTGTGTTATTCCAACGTTTGAATGGTTACAGGATAGTCAGTTCATTTCACTCTCTATTATCGTCTATGCGTATGCTCTGATATGTTATTCCTGTGTATAAAGTCCCCTACAACTAATCAATGCTACGCTAATTGTTATGTTATTCCATTGAATAAATGGTTAGTCAAGTCAGTTCATTTTCTATGATCTTCTTTCATACTAATGCTTCATAATGTTATTCCGGTGTATGAGTGCTCCTTTGTATAGTGTAACATAGGAATAAGCACAAACATTCATCAACTGGTCGACTATAATGTATCCACTAGAAAATTCTGTGTGGCCCGATTTCCCATTCGAGAATATGTTGCATTTCAAAACCAACAATGATGTTTGAGTCGCATCATTATAAAACTCATACACTATTACTTCATTCGAAATTTCCGTAATTTACTTAACATCTTCATTATGATATTTTATCCATAGAAGATCAGCAGAATAACGATTAGAAGATAATGAATATTTTGCTTTCGAGGATAATACGAGGCACAATAAATTTCTTGTAGAATAGAAGCAACCCTGATCTGCTTTTATAAAGAGAGATTCGCAAACCAGATGTGTCCCCTTGCACCGGTAACAGTATTGCATGCATCGTTGCCAGCGCGGAAGTCCCAGATTTATCCATCTTCGTCGCACTCATTACTTTCGGGTATATTCATCTTTGTCCAAACAATCTTAATGTTTGCTTCACAACAAACTGAATCCCAACAGAGCGATGTTTCATCTCCTTAAGATAATAAGTCTATGGTTAATTCGTACTTATACGTTTCAGTTCCCTTTACGTGAAATATCATGGACTGTGAATAAAAGATGAAAACGATTTGGGAACGTCCATTCTTTGACAGCCAATACAATTTGGGGCGAACTTTAACGTAAAATATTATAAATAAATATGATAAAAAGTTTCACGCCTATAAAGGGTAAGCCAACATGTTTAAATCAATGAATGGACTGGTGGAAATCCAAATTGAGAAGTGAACTGAACGAAACAAGACAAGATAGCAGGTAGACCAGTTTCTACAATTATGTCGATCAATTCCTTCAAAGAACTGATGGAAAGGGTTGTAGACATTTCCCCGTCAAATGTCGCGGCTCTTTACAGTGTATCGATGAGCGTCTCCCCGCTGGTTATATAAGTCGTCATCGTCGACTGAGTTATGCGATACTGATGACGGCTAACAAGCCAGAAATTTTTTTGGCGTTGTAAAATATAATTATGCGTAAACGAACGAACGTACGCACATCTCCTGATCGGTTCATTTATCCTTTTCGTTCATTCTCATTTGATATTTTACGGAAACGTATGGTACGAATCAAATCGAAAAAAAAACCGCAAACTTCCTGGAATGACGTTTTGAAACATTCGAGTAAGTACGTTCCACATCCATCTGGATAATGATTATCCCCGAGCGTACGGACATCAAAATGTTGAATAACGCACAGGTATATAGAGAGAGAGAAGTGGAAATTTCGGTTCAGACCGCTTCTGGCGGTAACTGGAGTTGCCATGGTAACCACTACTGATTATTTGAAAAAGCGGAGTTTGATTATGTTCCTTTTTCGCGAACTGTGTCATGCCCGGTTTGTCTATTTTTTCGAAAATAACATTACGCGTTAAATACCTAATTTCGTTGCCGGGTGTAACGGGACATACGACAAGAGTGCGGACATTGATGTCATTAGAGAACTAACGGTGGGAATTAGCGTTGCATGTCTGAATTCAGATGGTCCAAAATTCATCAGCCATGGGATATAATTCATTTGAAACTCGGGTTAAATGACATAATCAGTTGCAACACTAAGCCTTAATTGAACTCTCTCTGATTGGCAATAAATTCGGAGCAAATGCTGTCGTCCTGCCGGTGTGCGAGTAACAAGAACTAAGGTTGGCCTACTGGTTGTCAAAACTGCCAAAGACACTTGAATATGGTTAGAAGAATTAGGCTGGGCCGATAATTTTACTTTAACATCAGACTCAACAACCAACCTATCTACAGGCGTGAATGTCTCTTCAACATTGCCTTCCACCAACCATCAACAGATAAATTCCTCCTGGTATACGAAAGAAACCCATCCTGGCCTGAACCACTACTCAATAACTTGGCTTTTCAAAGGCATCCAGCGAAATCCGGATAAAAGCAGAGAGTCGTAAACTTCCAAAACGCCCAACAAAAGTGGGGTCAGAAGAGAAAACAATTGGCTAATGAGATCCACGACGAAATTGACCCACAAGTGATGAAAGTCAAAACCAAGTAAAGAGGACAACATCGCAGAATATCCGAGTTACTCTCTCTTCCCAGCCAGCTGGAATAGCTGGTGGACCAATAGATCCAGACAGAATAACCCTACAGCAATATAAAAAGAATCCAAAGCCAAGGCGGCTTCATCAAAACAACTTTCTGAAGAGACTTCCACATTGCTCAAAATCCAGCAGATCTACATAACCCCAGAGACAAGCAACATTGAGTACTGGCCTCCCATAACAACTTCCAAGTTCCAGGTCACTCAGGAATCGAAGAAAACGAAGAGACCAATACACTTGCCAGAAAGGGAGCACAAACGCCACTTACTAGCCCAGAACCTTTCTGTGGCATAGGTAAATGCACCTATAAGAAAGAGTTTCTGGAGAAGAAAGATACAGAAAGAGAAGCACTCTGGAGGAATCTTCCAAGAATGGATCACTTTCAAAGTTCATTCGGAACTTTGAATGTAAAAGTTCCAAAAAGTATTTGGATCTCAGTAAGAATAAGTTAAGCCTCCTCAATGGCTTCCTCAAAGGACATTGTCGCCTTAGAAAGCATATGACGAGAATGGGCTCAACAGAAACTGACGAGTGCAGATTCTGTGGGGAAGAGGAGGAAACTCCTGTTCACCTGGTTACAGAATGCCTCGCCATTGCAAACCAGCGCAAAGAATGTCTTGGACAAGAGAATTACAGGAGGCACGATGATCTAACCTCCTTGAAGCCCACTCAGATACTGGAGTTCATTGCAGCTCTAAAGCTGGTGGGCGAGCTTTAGGTAGCGCATTTGCGAATACGGTTCAATATACCTTGAGGTCGCAGTGAATTGTAACCCCTTTACCTAACTATAACTACAACGGCTTTCAGTCAGCTGCTCAGGATGGCGAATGAGCCAGCCAATAGAACAAATAGGAGTGAACGAAACAATGGAATACCTGGGGCAACATTCATCACCTACGAGCACAAATAGACAACTTACTGAAGATGGGGGATCAAAAGAGCACTTCTATCCCGTGTGCATGACTCAGGAGGAAGAGGAATCTTCAGCTTTTCGGACAAAATACCTGATTCTGATATAACGTTGAATGAAGAATCTTAAAGATTGCAATGAAGCAGCCCTGGATGGGTAGACTGCGTAAAATGGTACCAGCCCGAACCTCAACACCAACTATGAAAGCAGCCAGATCGAGGGCACTACAAGCATCCTTCTATGGTACGGGATTGAGAGAGAATAAGCAAATTTCTCAAGCAAGCCTTGAAAACTGGTCTGGTGAAGACTGTGATCCAACACACTGCCGACAGCTGGACAACCTTACCACAGACAAGAAGCTCTGTATAGAACAGGCAGTCACAGGAGAGAATCACTTTGCCACGTCTCCTAAAGGTGCTCTGCGCTGGAAGAGAATGGAAGGCTGAAGAACTTTGCCAACAAGAAGGTCTGGAGTGTTACTGGACAGCCACACATCCGAGATGGAGAACTGACTGAACGCGTTTCGGTCATCCTTTCGAATGTGACGGCCTCCACGGAGTGACCTGAGCCTCTGGGAATGGCATTAATGCTGAAAAACTCTTCTACACCGAACCGAGATTCCTGGAAAAACGAAGGAAAACAAACTTACGGAGTCTCTCTTATACTCGGGGCCAGAGGATGTTGAGTTTGGTGCCTTGAGAATGATGGAATCATGCGTCTGCTACAGCTGGACTTATCTATAGATCTACCAGAGGAGGTTCCATTTTCCACAGGAAATTTAGCAAGTCCATCTGGCGGACCACAAAGAACCTTGTGGTACGAAGAAGACGTTCTACTAATGGAAGACCTCAGTAGAAATATGCTCCAGTTGTCGTCAACGTTCGAACTGGCGTAGAGAAAGGCAGCATTGGGAGGCTTTCTCCAAAGAGCAGGCGTCAATGTTTTGCTGTGGTCACCCCGTTCACCAGGTTTAAATCCCATCTAACATGTGTAGTACATGAAGGTGGGAGATTGTCCACTTTGCACCATCCCCCGCACACTCTGACACAGTTAATCCTCGAAGTTCAAGTTGCCTAGGACGAGGTGCCGCAAGCAGACATTGACCGCCTCATTTTGTAGATGGCTAGACATATATAATAGCGTCTGAGGCCTAGAGTTTTGGCATTTTCAGAGTTCGTTCGAGGACGGAATGCGTCGGTAAGGTTCTTCAAGAGGTGGAATCCGCCGAAGAGTTTCGTAGATATGGGCATCTGATCTTTTCCTCGATACAGATTCGAACTTTTTAGTAAGTTTTTAAATTACGATACGAAAATTCGTGAGGATCGTAGCACTAAAAGAATTTTGAAAACATTCTTCTGAAAAACATCGGTATCTCAGGAACTATTCGCCATATCCTGTTGAAATTAAGATTTCAAACACAAACAAATCTGATATATTACACGTAATTCTGAGATTCCATCTCTTGAAGTTTTGATTTTATAAAATTACATTATTTATCACACTGACGGCCGGTTTGGATCACAGAATATGTGATTCGCTTCATAATAAGTCGGTCACCAGAAAATTTCCCAGTGACTTCGAGAATGTACTGAATATTTCATTACCCCCAATAAAATATGACCATGAACAATAAATTACTCTCCTTCAAATCCTATTTTGTCGTACAAACGGGTCAAGTTGAAAATTATAAATCGAGTTTCGGTGGATTCAATGAAACTTGAAATTGGGGAAATTCAAAGCTACTTCAACTCTTCATAAAGATGAATTAAGGACAATGTTAGGTTATTTTTAGGAAAAAATATTGAAACGGAGCTTGCTAACAAAATTCCTCTCTGAAATTCATTTTTTTTCTTTGAATAGTTATGAAGTTCAATGTTAGAGAAAGTCAGATTTATTATTGAGTTATGATGATTGAAGTTCAATATGTTTATGACTATTTAATAGAAAAATGTATATTTATTATATGTATTTTCATTGTTCAGTTTTATGAAAAAGGTAATCAACTCAAGTTAGGGCAGGGTAAAATAGTATATCATTCAACGAGCGGTTATGTAGGTCATAACTCACGCAGATGAAGTTTGTAATTCATCAAGTGAGTTATGACCATTACCGCAAGTTGAATACTATAATTTATCTACGACTATAACATTAAAAATTACGAAAGCACTGCCGTGAAGGCAGGAGCATTTGAGCGCTTGTATATGCACCTTGTAGGTAGATTCGCATTTTCCAGTTTCAAAAATCAATTGAAGGAATTTTCGACAGCTGTCAAAAAAATTTTCAAACTAAGGCGATAATCCAGACTTCAAGTCAGTGCTTTAGGTGATCAATTTTGAACGGCCATATTTACGGAACCCCTAGTATAATTTTGCTCATTGATGAACGTGACCGCGATATTCGCGATCCAAACCCACCCTGAGAATTTCAAGTTCCTAGGCCTCTCCGTTCAAAAGTTACAATTTTCTATGGTTTCTATGGTTCTGATCATGCGATCTGGACAAAATATTGTTTTAATATATCATTCTCGATCAAAATACAAAATTTCATCTCGATCGAATCCGTAGTTTCGAAATTATCGAGAAACCAAAATTTCAAACGACCGTATTTACGTAACCCCTAGTATAATTCTGCTCATTGATGAACGTGAACGCCACATTTCAGATCTACACCTATCCTGGAAATTTCAAGTCCCTAGGCCTTTCCGTTCGAAAGTTATGATTTTCTATGGTTTCTATGGTTCTGGTCATGTGATCTGGAGAAATGTAGCTTGAATATATCATTCTCCATTAGTATACAAAATTTCGTCACGATCGAATCTGTAGTTTTGAAATTACCAATAAAACTAAATTTCAAACGACCATATTTACGGAACCCCTAGTATAATTTTGTTCATAGATGAACGTGATCACGACATTCGAGATCCACACCTATCCTGAAAATTTCAAGTCCCTAGGCGTTTCCGTTCAAAAGTTACAATTTTCTATGGTTTCTATGATTCTGGTCATGCGATCTGGACAAAATTCCACATGTAGCTTGAACACCTCATTCTCCATTTGAGTGCAAAATTTCATCCCAATCAAATCTGTAGTTTTCAAGTAATCAGGGAAACAAAACTTTGAACGGCCATATTTACAGAACCCCTTGTGGAATTTGGCCCATTAACGAACTTAACCGAGGCATTCGGGAACTGAACCCATACTGAAAATTTCAAGTCTCTAGATTGTTCCGTTCGAGAGTTATCGTGCTTACGGCCGGACGGACAGACTCGAATTTTCCGACGGATTCGTCATCAGTGAGTCGAACATAGTCGATTGAGACCATTTTCGGCTCAAAATTCGAAAAATACAGACATCGTGACGAAATGATATAGCCCTTGTGTAAGTTGTACGAACTCTCAAAAATACTAAGATACAAGTACAGAGAAAGAACTTCATTTACAAATCTTAATAGTTACCTATAACCATGCATTATTTATGTTGATTGTGCTTCTTAGAATGGAGAAGAAAGTCCATAGGGGCGATGCTTTATATTTAGTGCTGAGTTCACTAAAATATGCCAAAAGAACATTCGCTGTTAACGATTACTTCAAATTCTTACTGCTTCACCAATCTTGAAAATTGTTGTATACACCTTTACAGTTGTTTTGGGATTTTTAAGGCAATAAATTCTGTATGGTAACATTGGCTGATTGTCTTATTTCTGAAGGTAAACATAATAATTTATCTTCACTATCTGAATTCATCTTTTTTAGCAAAACATTCACAATAATAATTAGGTATCAACTTAGTTTGACAAAAGCGTGATAATTACTCAAGTGACATTACTCCCCTCATTATCAAAAATGGACTGTTCTCTTTCGGCCGATCGGATTGTACAGAAGCATAGACCCAGAAACATATATTGGTGAGTTATTATAACTCGTAGTTTGTTCACAAATACTATTAATTGCTCAAAATAGTTGAATAATGAATATATAATATATTCAATGAGAGTATATTATAAAAAAATATATCACAACCCACTTCTGAAACATTCGAACTTGTCTACTCCATCCGAAATTAATTCCTCGACAAGTTCATATTACCAAACAAAATATTAATTCAGACTCGCATTTCCTCCAGGTATCAGAACATTCAGCAGGTACGACAACAATGTAATTCTTCTAGCTCGCTAGAATGCTCCGTTTGCTTTCCCCCTCCTTTGTCGAGCCATAACCATCCCCTCACAGTCTACACCTCGGTCGGCGCGTCAGGATCCTACCAGTGAAACGGGGAAGGCCGCCGCTGCCCGCGGAGATTATTTCCACTTTCCAGTAATAACTTCTTTATCGAAATTATTCACGTTGCGCTCGAAAATTTCCATTTTGAAAATTAAACGCGCCGATTAGACCTTTGGCGAGAATGGACGGAGGAAAGCGATTCGAAATGTTGAATCCGAAGATCCCCGAATTTTACAGAAAGGTGCATTAATACGAAGCACCCATATAGATTTCAGGAATTTCATAATTCAAAAAAATTCAGGGAAAATTATATTCTGATCGTTTGAAGAAAACACAATCTTCATCATTCGAAAATTTTAATAGGCACAGGCAATAACCATTCGTTTATTCACGGTAGCGTGACGTTCACTGAACTGGGTATTTATAACAATTCTGAAGGTCGCCCAATAGTATCGGAAGAAGAAACACGTCAAAAGTCTACAAATTTTACACGAACGCAATTTCATATACGTTTTCTAGTTTCCTCCTCCACACAGAAATGTGTACAATCGGGTGCATAATATTTTGCGCACTCCAAAAAGTTCGTGAAGCTTTTAATTTGAACACTAGTCAGGTCAAGTATATTTTCGCAGCCGTGGTGAAAAGGCTTATTGATTTATTATTTTCACAAACCTTTGGAATCGTCCCGAATGAAATATTTTCAGTTTGAGTTTCGGGCAGGGTATGACCAAATAAGTGAATAAAAAGTCCGTTTGTCCTCCGTTCACAGCTGCTCTCAGAAATTATAAAAAATTGAAAACCATAGAAACCGTAGAAGATTCTAGCGAATTATCGAAAAAAATAATCCTTATAGTATAGTATATACAGTTTTAATTTCATACAATTAAGATTGCAGAATTCGTCAGAGAAATAGTAAAATAGACACATATTGATTAAAACACATATATACCTACAAGAGTAACACTAAAATAAACAATTAATAATCAGCTGATTCGGCATCATTGACAAAGAGCTGCCGTCATTTTTGACATCTGTCAACAAATATTTCAATAGAAGGTGAATGAACGAGCGCTCAAAAGCTCTTGGCTACACGTCAGTGCTTTTTGAGCGCTCGTACTACTTACACGAGGGCTATATCATTTCGTCACGATGTCTGTATTTTTCGAATTTTGAGCCGAAAATGGTCTCAAACGACTATGTTCGACTCACTGATGACGAATCCATCGGGAAATTCGAGTCTGTCCGTCCGGCCGGCCAGCCGTAAGCACGATAACTCTCGAACGGAACAACCTAGAGACTTGAAATTTTCAGTGTGGGTTCAGTTCCCGAATGGCTCGGTTAAGTTCGTTAATGGGCCAAATTCCAACAGGGGTTCAGTAAATATGGCCGTTCAAAGTTTTGTTTCCCTGATTACTTGAAAACTACAGATTTGATCGAGATGAAATTTTGCACTCAAATGGAAAATGAGGTGTTTAAGCTACATGTGGAATTTTGTCCAGATCGCATGACCAGAACCATAGAAACCATAGAAAATTGTAACTTTTGAACGGAAACGCCTAAGGACTTGAAATTTTCAGGATAGGTGTGGATCTTGAATGTCGTTATCACGTTCATCTATGAGCAACATTATACAAGGGGTTCCGTAAATACGGTCGTTTGAAATTTTGTTTTCTCGATAAATTCGAAACTACGGATTCGATCGAGATAAAATTTTGTATTTTAATCGAGAATGATATATTGAAGCAATATTTTGTCCAGATCGCATGACCAGAACCATAGAAAATTCTAACTTTTGAACGGAAAGACCTAGGAACTTGAAATTTTCAGGGTGGGTTTGGATCGCAAATTTCACGGTCACGTTCATCAATGAGCAAAATTAGACTAGGGATTCCGTAAATATAGCCGTTCAAAATATTTTTTTCCTGATAGTTCCGAAACTACTGATCGGATTGGAATGAAATTATGCACCTAGCTCAGGAATAATGTATTCAAACTACGTGCAAAATTTTGTCCAGATCGCATCACCAAGACCATAGATACCGTGGAAAATTCTAGCGAATTATCGGAAAAAAATTGATCAGCTGAAGTATCGACATGAAGTCTGGAGTTTTGCATAAGTTTCAGAATTTTTTTGACAGCAGTCAAAAATTCCTTCAATTGATTTCTAAAACTGGAAAATGCGAATCTACCTACAAGGTGCATGTACGAGCGCTCAAAAGCTCCTGCCTTCACGGCAGTGCTTTTCGTATTTTTTTTCTGATAGTTTCGAAACAGCTGATTTGATCGGAATGAAGTTTCACATATAGATGAAGAATAATGTATTAAGACTACGTGCGAAGTTTTGTCCATATCGCATACCAAAACCATAGAAACCGTAGAAGATTCTAGCGAATTATAGATCCTTATAGTATAATATATTTCAGTATAGTATGAGGTACAAAATACAGTTTTCAATTCATACAATTAAGATTGCAGAATTCGTCAGAGAAATAGTAAAACAGACACATATTGATTAAAACACAAATATACCTACATAAGTAACACTAAAATAAATAATTTTCTGTAACAGCTGATTCGGCATCATTGACAAAGAGCTGCCGTCATTTTTGACTTCTGTCAACAAATTTTCCAATAGAAGATGGAAGAACGAGCGCTCAAAAGCTCTTGACTACACGTCGGTGCTTTTTATATTGTTTTTCCTTCCTTCAAAATTCAAGGATGTTGTTGAATGGAACCAATGGTAAATATCCGACTCGCCGGACCAAAAATGTTGAATATTTGGTGTTGATGATAATAAAAAAATATTGTTACATACTTGAAACAAAATTGTTATTTGTTGATTTGTTGTTGTGAGAACACAAACTGTTTTGGAAGATAAAGAAATCGCTTGATAAAGATGGACTGTATTTATTTACAAAACTAGTAGTTCTCACACTTGCAAAATGATTCATTGAGAATAAATTCAAAATACAGGGTGTTCCTAAATTGGAGGTACAAACGAAGAGGGAAGATTTCTTGAGTAACTTTAAGAAAAAATAGTCCCATAAACATGGGGACACAAACGGTTCGTTTTCGAGATACAGGGTGTTATAGTTTGAATTTTTTCCAAGTTTTTTTTCTCTTAGTATCTACACTTCATAAGATATTCAACTGAAATTTGGCAGTGTTATTACAATTGAGAGTTTACACCATGTGACATGTCAATTTCGATAACAAATCTATAGGGTGAAATTTTTTTCTGGAACACTGTTCCCTGTTTTCCTCCAGAATATTTTTTTGATGAGTCACTGATCTGACTCGCAGATGAAGAATTCAAGGTCGAATTCAACTATGTTCGTCCGGCCGTAAACAAGATAACTCTCGAAAGAAGAGACGAGACCTAGAGTTTCGAAATTTTCAGGGTACCTTCGGAGTCTGATTGCGCCGGTTCGTTGATGGGCGAAATCTGCCGAATGGTTCCGCAAGTAAAACCTCTGACTTTTTCTCTCGATAAATCGAAAAATACCGATCCGATTAATTTGAAACTTTGTACTTAGTTGTAAGATAATGAGACTTCATGTGAAATTTGGGATTGTATCACTAAAAGATTTAAAAAAATCTCTTTCAAAACTTCGGTATCTCAGATACTATTCGCCATATTCTGCTGAAATATTTTGTCTACATATGAGGCATAGGTTAAATGAGGTTTGTGTATATTCAGCTTTCTAACTGTTTCATGCAAAAGGAAAATTAAATTTTTCTGATATATTCAATATAATTTGGTAAATACATCTTTTGAAGTTTATAAAAATAAAATGACACTGAAGGCCGTTTTGGTACACAGAAACAAGCATGATTCTACTACATAATTCTATGACAGTTCATAGAAGCAGCCTTTCCAATTGTATCCATATAAGACAAATAATCTCAGAATAAAATGGCTGCGACATACAGACATACTATTTTTGGATTCTGCACTACCCAATTTCGAATTCCATCCAATAATTTCGAAGGCTAAGAATTGAGAGCACACAATTTTGAAACAATCATTGTTGAAAAACTACACAATTTAGACACATGAAATATAGTATATTAACGGACGGTAATATAGTTATAACTCACGCAAATGAAGTTTGCAGCACGAGCCGAAGGCGAGTGCTGTAATTCATCAAGTGAGTTATGACCATCACCGCAAGTTCAATACTATACTTTATCTATGACAATAACAATAAATACCAATATACAAGTACGGAGAAAGTGTTTTATTTACAAATCTATATACATAGTTACCTATAACAATGCATTATTTATGTTGATTGTGCTTCTTAGTTCATAGAGGCGATGCTTTATATTTACTGCTAAGTTCACTAAACTATGCTAAACGAACATTCTCTGTAAACGATGACTTAATATTCTTACTGCAACACCAATCTTGAAAATTTGGTTTATATACCTTCATATTTGTTTTGGGGTTTTTTGTGTACATAATAATTCATTTTCACTATCTGAATTCATCTTTTTCAGCAAAACATTCACAATAATAATAATTAGGTATCAACTCAATTGGAGAAAACGTCAAAACAGAGACAGGGAGTTATAGTAGTGAGTTATTATAACTCACGGTGTTTGCTTACAGAAACTTTTAATTGTTCAATAGTAGTTGAATAATGAATATATAATTCAATCGGAGTAGATAAAAACATTTAATTCCGTCAGCTTCAATACCCGATGTGGAAAAATGTACTGTACAGGGTGTCCCATTTTTCACCGACACCGCCAACAATTAATCTTATCCATAAAGAAAAAATAAGTTCAAAATTTGAGAAATATGTATGTATACAGTTTAGGTTCGAAAAAATTCATTTAATTTCATTTGGAGAAGGTAACTCAGTTTTCCTACAATTCGAAGCCACATTGAATCCACTTCAATCCAAATTATTTGTTACAACTTGAATCGTTTGACCGACATAAAAAGATTTGAAGTAGAGTAATTTATTGCTCATGGTCAACAATGGAAAGTGTGTTCCATCCAATGTGACAATTCCCATTTAGTTCATTAATTAACCCACATATTTTGATGACCAGAAGACATTTTATGTTTCCTATCAATCATAGAAAAAAATAATTGTTCCTAATTGAATAAATATTTTGTTCTCAATTTCATTTGTGAATATCAAGGAAATTTCAAAAAATTAATTTTGGAGTGTCTAGTCAATAAATATTTTCCAAAATTGTTTTTGGGGTGGCTTCAAAACTTGGGACACCCGACACCTAGTAAAGTATTTGAGATTATAACCAATACTCTACCTACTCACTTTTTGAGCGCTCGTACTACTTACACGAGGGCTATATCATTTCGTCCCGATGCCTGCATTTTTCGAATTTTGAGCCGAAAATGTTCTCAATCGACAAGGTTCGACTCACTGATGACGAATAAGTCGAAAAATTCGAGTCTGTCCGTCCGTATACACGAAAACTCTCGAACGGAACGACCTAGAAACTTGAAATTTTCTGAGTAGGTTCGAATCTGGAATGCCGTTCGTTATTGGGCAAAAGTCGACCAAGAGTTCCGTAAATAGGGCTGTTCGAAATTTTATTCACCTGATTACTTCGAATCTACTGATTCAATCGGATTTTGCACTTAGATGGAGAATGAGATGTTCAAGCTACATGCAAAATTTTGTATAGATCGCATGACCAGAACCATAGAAAATTATAACTTTTGAACGGAAAGGCCTAGGGACTTGAAAATTTCAGGGTAGGTTGAGATCTCGAATGTCGCGGTAACTTTCATCAATGAGCAAAATTAGACTAGGGGTCTGTAAATACGGTAGTTCGAAATTTAGTTTTCTTGATAATTTCAAAACTATGGGTTCGATCTTGACGGAATTTTGTATTTCAATGGAGAGCTCCATTTTGTCCAGATCGCATGACCAGAACCATAGAAACCATATAAAATTATAACTTTCGAACGGAAAGTCCTAGAGACTAATTTTCAGGATAGGTTTGGATCTCGAATGTCGTGGTCACATTCATCAATGAGCAAAATTAGACTGGGGGTTTCGTGAATAAAGTCGTTTAAAACTTAGTTTTCTCGATAATTTCAAAACTACGGATTCGATCGAGACGAAATGTTGTATTTTAATGGGGAATGATATATTGCTACATTTCTTCTAGATCGCATAACCAAATCCGTTTCAAATTCCAACGAATTATTGAATGAAAAATACTTATATTTCTGTAACAGCTGATTCGGCATAATTGACAAAGAACTACTGTCAAAACTTCTTCAATTGGTTTATAAAACTGGAAAATGCGAATCTACCTACAATACGGATGAACGAGCGCTTAAAAGCACCTGACTTCACACCAGTGCTTTTCATAATTTTCAGATGAAAAAATTGCCCAATGGTAAATAACATTAGCATCGAATTTCGTCAACAATTTTATGCCAATCCATAAATATGTGAAAACAACAATGCGCATGGTAAGCACAGAACACTAACATTATGATGAGTGTCAGTGTATGGCTGTCAAATTTGAAAAATTTATTGTGAAAATATACTAAATTATCATTAAAATTAACGAATATTCTACACCAGATTTTTACATTCTTCATTCATATTACTCAACATCGAATTTTGAATTTAAGGATAACCAGATATTCTTTTCATTACGTACATCACAACTTAAATTTCTATGGTTTTTTTCTTTTTCTACTTCCTCCTTTTGTACAAAACGTCAAAATTCAACCTCATGCCAAGTTATGATGTGTTATTGTAATGGTGTGAAGTTTTATATTCATTACGAGTCAAAATGCGAAGAAAACATTTTCCTAATGAAACCATCGTTTTCGCAAGTGAGAATTTCATCTTCATCGACGTAGAGATAATTTCAAGAATTTCGCCGGCGAATCCGCGTCGCACCGTCGATAGCGCCCGCAACAGGTGATAAAACTCCGAACAAAAAAGCCCGAAAAAAACCCAGATACCGGTATAAGCCTCGTCGGGGGATCCGGACGTCCCGACCGCAGTATAGACGTATTGAGCCATGCGATGCGATGAGTCCTTGCTCGCGCGTAGCGCTGCCAGAGAGAACCCTGCACCGCGTGTACCTGCGCCGTTGCCGAATTTACCGGTTGTCCCGACCGTTAGAAAAGTAAAAAACAAATTTCGCACGGAGGTTCATCATTTCGACTTCACTTCGTTCCTTCTTTTCGATAGATATTTCAGCGAATGGTGAAATTATTGAGTGCTTCAATTAACATTAGCCATACAAAGAGAACAAAACTTCGGATATCATAATAAGGCATTCCCAACTATTTCCCGGTTCGTGACACTACCGGTTTGACCGGAAGTGAAATACGTCATTTTCCACTTTTTTGTTGTTGTTCAGAAGACACTTAAGCACTACACAGGTGTAATTGGTTTTCACCTGTAGCGTGTGAACTTCTCAAGATATTCAAACTTCAGGCAAATATGTATGGAATTGCTGCGTTTCCAACAATAATGCAAATATCAGCCCCACATAGAGGGAGACAAGTGTTTGTTTAATTAATGAACATTTCCCGAATAGGATAGGTCGAGTCTACCAAAAGAATGGCCACCTCGTTCGCCACATCTAGATCCTTCTGATTTTTATTTGTGGAGATAAATGAAGCAGCTTGTCTATCATGTACAAATCAAATCTCACCAAATAGTTGATAGAATTCAAGGTGCAGATAAGAAACGATCCAAATCTCATCAGTCGAGTAACGGCATCTTTAGTTCGTCGATTTGATGTTTACATTCAAGCCTAAGGTGGACATTTCGAACAATTTCTAAAATCTCAAGATTTTTTATTTCTATCCATGATATATTTTATGTTCAATCGTTGAAGAAGGTTGATGCAATGTTCAATATTTCAACATGGTTCTGACTCATTCTTTTCGGCAACCGTCCGGGAAGTACTTACTTCCCAGACGCTTTTCCTTTGAGAAAGTAACATTTCCCGGCCTAGTCCGGAAAGTACGTGCTTTCCGGACTAGGCCGGAAAGTACGTTTCCCGTAGCAACGAAATTACGACTGACACCTATTACGTTGTTATCATTGGCTATATGAAAAATTCGATAATTACAATTGATCATTACCATAGCAACGAAACACCAACACGAATTAAGTTGCCATTTTGATTTTTGAAAGTTTGGAGTGTTTTTGGTCGCATTTATCGCAATAAAGAAATGTGTCTCATTGATTTGTTATTCTACACGGTTGCCGAAAAAATAGTGTACGCAACACGTCCAAAAACAGTATTTTCCGGACTTGTTACGTAAATTACTATTTTCTAATTCTTGTACTTTCTGAACGAATATAATAAAGAAATTAAATAAGTGAGATGAAACAGTATTTCAAATTTAATTCCGATCTAACCGATCAATAACCCTAAAATATTTCAAAAATATTGATATCCATCAATTAGGTGAATAG
The DNA here is from genome assembly GCA_963966015.1 of Aphidecta obliterata. Lineage (NCBI taxonomy): Eukaryota > Metazoa > Arthropoda > Insecta > Coleoptera > Coccinellidae > Aphidecta > Aphidecta obliterata. The sequence continues at coordinate 17,832,668 of OZ014435.1, read as the reverse complement.
GCACCTGTATATTCGCTTATAGTCCACCTCGAATTTTGATGTTTTTGAGCGCTGGTACTACTTACACGATGGCTATATCATTTCGTCACGATGTCTGTATTTTTCGAATTTTCAGCCGAAAATGCCCTCAATCGTTCGACTCATTGATGACGAATCCGTCGAAAAATTCGAGTCTGTCCGTCCGTATACACGATAACTCTCGAACGGAACATCCTAGAAACTTGAAATTTTCAGGGTAGGTTCGAATCTGAAAGTTCGATATTGGGCAAAATTCGACCAGGGGTTCCGTAAATATGGCCGTTCGAAATTTTGTTCTCCCGATTACTTCGAAACTACAGATTCGATTGAGGTGAAATTTTGCACTCAGATGAAGAATGACGTGTTCAAGATACATGCGGTTTTTGCCCAGATCGCATGACCAGAACCATAGAAACCATATAAAATTATAACTTTGTAAGGGAAAGGCCTAGGGACTTGAAATTTTCAGGATAGGTGTGGATATCGAATGTCGTAGTCACGTTCATAAATGAACAAAATTAGACTAGGGGTTCTGTAAATATGGTCGTTTGAAATTTTGTATTTTAATGGAGAATGATTATATTCAAGCTACATTTTCTCCAAATTGCATGACCAGAACCATAGAAACTTATAACTTCGGAACGGAAAAGCCTAGGGACTCGAAATTTTCAGGATAGGTTCGGATAGCGAATTTCGCGGTCACGTTTATCGATAAGCAGAATTAGACTAGGGGTTCCGTAAATACGGCCGTTCAAATTATTTTTTTACTGATTTTTTCGAAACTACCCATTGGATTTGAATGAAATTTTGCAAATAGATGAAGAATAATGTATTCAAATTACGTGAGAAAATTCTAGCGAATTATAGAAAAAAAATCACCTAAAGCCAGACGTGAAGTCTGGAGTTTCGCCTTAGTTAGAAAATTTTTTTTGGCTGTCAAAAATTTTTTCAATTTGTTTCTAACACTGGAAAATGCGAATCTACCTACAAGGTGAATGAACGAGCGCTCAAAAGCACCTGACTTCACGGCAGTGCTTTCATAATTTTTTTTTAGGTAGTGTTTTATTATTTCCAATAAAAACACAGTATTAGTTTTGGGTATAATACTCTAATCTAATGAAATAATGAAGAAGAAAAAAACATTGACACTGTAGCGAGACTATCGAACCAAAGATTATGAAACGAACCACAGACTCTGTGAGCCAAACCGACCGTTAGTGTAATAAATAATGTCATTTTATAAAATCAAAACTTCAAGACATGGAATCTCAGAATTATGTGGAATATATCAAATTTCTCAACACCAGATCAGAAAAACTCAATTTTTTCACGTAGAACAGCTGCGAAGCTGCTATGAAACTCATTTTATAGATGCACCATGTATCACTCAAAATTTCAGCACGATATGGCGAATAGTTCCTGAGATACCGATGTTTTAATGAAGATTTTTGTAAATTTCTGTAGTGATACGATCCTCATAAATTCCATATGAATGTTCGTATCCTAATTTAAGAACCAACTAAAAAGTTTGAATTCGATCGAATCTGAATTTTTCGAATTATTGAGGAAAAAATTACGGAAAGCACTGCCGTGAAGGCAGGAGCTTTTGAGCGCTCGTACATGCACCTTGAAGGTAGATTCGCATTTTCCAGTTTCAGAAATCAATTGAGGGAATTTTCGATAGCTGTCAAAAAAATTCTGAAACTTAGGCGAAACGCCAGACTTCATGTCAGTGCTTCAGCTGATTTTTTTTCGATAATTCGCTAGAATTTTCTACCATATCTATGGTTTGGGTGGTGCCATCTAGACAAAATTTTGCACGTGGTTTGAATACATTATTACTCAGCTAGGTGCAAAATTTCATTCCAATCCGCTCAGTATTTTCGAAACTATCAGCAAAAAAATATTTTGAACGGCCATATTTACGGAACCCCTAGTATAATTTTGCTCATTGATGAACGTGACCGCGATATTCGCGATCCAAACCCACCCTGAGAATTTCAAGTTACTAGGCCTCTCCGTTCAAAAGTTACAATTTTCTATGGTTTCTATGGTTCTGGTCATGCGATCTGGAGAAAATATTGTTTTAATATATCATTCTCGATTAAAATACAAAATTTCATCTCGATCGAGTCCGTAGTTTCGAAATGATCGAGAAACCAAAATTTCAAACGACCGTATTTACGGAACCCCTAGTATAATTCTGCTCATTGATAAACGTGAACGCGACATTTCAGATCCACACCTATCCTGAAAATTTCAAGTCCCTAGGCCTTTCCGTTCGAAAGTTATGATTTTCTATGGTTTCTATGGTTCTGGTCATGAGATCTTGAGAAATGTAGCTTGAATATATTATTCTCCATTAGTATACAAAATTTCGTCACGATCGAATCTGTAGTTTTGAAATTATCAAGAAAACAAAATTTCAAACGACCATATTCACGGAATCCCTAGTATAATTTTGCTCATAGATGAACGTGATCACGACATTCGAGATCCACACCTATCCTGAAAATTTCAAGTCCCTAGGCGTTTCCGTTCAAAAGTTACAATTTTCTATGGTTTCTATGGTTCTGGTCATGTGATCTGGACAAAATTTCACATGTAGATTGAACACCTCATTCTTCATTTGAGTGCAAAATTTCATCCCAATCAAATCTGTAGTTTTCAAGTAATCAGGGGAACAAAACTCTGAACGGCCATATTTACGGAACCCCTGGTGGAATTTGGCCCATTAACGAACTTAACCGAGGCATTCGGGAACTGAACCTACACTGAGAATTTCAAGTCTCTAGGTTGTTCCGTTCGAGAGTTATCGTGCTTACGGCCGGACGGACAGACTCAAATTTTCCGGCGGATTCGTCATCAGTGAGTCGAACATAGTCGATTGAGACCATTTTCGGCTCAAAATTCGAAAAATACAGACATCGTTACGAAATGATATAGCCCTCGTGGAAGTAGTACGAGCGCTCAAAAATTTCATGGTTCTCTGCATTCCCGCAAGCTTTTTTTCATATGAAATCCATCGATTTCTTGCCTTCAAAATTCGTGGATCCCTTTCTCGTGCTAAGACGGTCAATGCCAGATAGCAAATGATCGTCCTATCGAATTCCATGCAATTATGTCTCATAGTCTTCGAGGAAAGCTCTGTGCGACGGACGTGCAGTTTTTTAGATTCTACAATTATCCAACAAATTCGAAATGTGTATTCCTATGATGAACCTTACCATACTCCGCGATTTATTAAATTGATATGTTTGAGCTGGGGATAGAAGATAGTAACTGATTTTCTGCATCGTGCAACTACATATTCGATTTTCGACGTGAAGTGAAGAATGTTTTTCCTCGAAAATTACCAATAGTTTAGTATTGGAAACATAGTAATAAACCAATACTGTGTGAAGTTAACTGTAGGGAATATTATCTCCGCGTTTGTTTAATTAACCACAAGAGTACCACACAAAACATCATTCATCATTGCTTCGGGGTAGACCCTGAGGCATTTTCTAATTGAATTCTCTTTATGCCTCATTTGGTCGAACAATGACGATAGTATCATCATTATCTGACCCAGAGGCAGATGACAAAAGCCAAGTATTATGATCCCTAACGAATCGCACCCAACTGAAGTATGTAAATAAATAAAGCCGGACAACCCTGGTCTACTGTCATTTTTTCCGACAGTCAGAAGGCACTGAAACACTAATGGCCGTTTGCACATTTCCACAAAACTATCCCCTTACTTAAGGTTGAACTTAAAAATCTTTCCGTTTGCAACAACAAAACACAACAAAAACTTAACTAGGAGTAATAGTATATTATTTAACGAGCGGTAATGTAGGTCATAACTCACGCAGATGAAGTTTGCAGCACGAGCCGTAGGCGAGTGCTGTAATTCATCAAGGTAGTTATGACATTACCGCAAGTTGAATACTATACTTGATCTACGACTATAACAATAAATACTAAGATACAAGTACAGACAAAGAACTTTATTTACAAATCTTAATAGTTACCTATAACAATGCATTATTTATGTTGATTGTGCTTCTAGCGTGGATTAGAAAGTCCATAGGGGCGATGCTTCATATTTAGTGTCAAGTTCACTAAAATATGTCAAAAGAACATTCTCTGTAAACGATGACTTAATATTCTTACAGCTACACCAATCTTGAAAATTGTTGTTTACAACTTTATATTTGTTTTGGGATTTTTCGGGCAATAAATTCTGTATGGTAACATTGGCTGATTGTCTTATTTCTGAAGGAGTACATAATAATTCATCTTCACTATCTGAATTCATCTTTTTCAGCCAAACATTCACAATAATAATTAAGTAGCAACTTAATTTTAGAAGAGAATTATTCAAGTGACTTCCCCTCAATACCAATAATGGACTGTTCCCTTTCGGCCAATCGGCTTGTTCAGAAGCACAGAGACAGGGAGCTATAGTAGTGAATAATGAATATATAATTCAACAGGAGTAGATAAATTATATTTACCAACGTCAGCAAAATATGACAGATGGGATACATCTAATGTGTGACGGGAATGTCTAAAATATTACGCTCATAACCTCAATTTCCGACTATTTGATTAGTTTGATTTTGATGCTGCTTTTTGATTTCCTCCCAAAGTGAAAAGGAATAATTCAGAAAAAATCTTCTGCTCCAATGACAGAGAAGAGAAGATCAGAAAGTGGAGGATATAGAATTAAAAAATTACGAAAAGCACTGCCGTGAAGGCAGGAGCTTTTGAGCGCTTGTACATGCACCTTGTAGGTAGATTCGCATTCTCCAGTTTTAGAAACCAATTGGAAAGATTTTGACAGCTGTCAAAGAAAATTTCAAACCAACGCGAAAATCCAGACTTCACGTCAGTGCTTTGGTGACCATTTTATTTTTCGATAATTCGCTAGAATTTTCTACGGTATCTATGGTCTTGGTAATGCAATCTGGACAAAATTATACATTATTCTTCATATATGTGCGAAATTTCATTTCAATCCAATAAGTATTTTCGAAATTATCAGAAAAAATATAGTTTGAACGGCAATATTTACGGAACCCCTTGTCTAATTTGGCTCATTGATGAAAGTGACCGCGAAATTCGCGATCCGAACCTATCCTGAAAATTTCAAGTCACTAGGCCTTTTCGTTCGAAAGTTATGATTTTCTATGGTTTCTATGGTTCTGATCATACGATCTGGAAAAAATGTAGCTCGAATATATCATTCTCAATTTAAATACAAAATTTCGTCAAGATCGAATCAATAATTTTGAAATGATCAAGAAAACTGAATTTCAAACGGCCATATTTACGGAACCCCTAGTCTAATTTTGCTCATGATACACGTGAACGCTACATCCACGATCCACACCTATCCTGAAAATTTCAAGTCTCTAGGCCTTTCTATTACAAAGTTATAATTTTCTATGGTTTCTATGGTTCTGGTCATGCGAGCTGGACAAAATTCTGCATGTAGCTTGAGTACGTAATTATCCATCTGAGTGCAAAATTTCACCTCGATCGAATCAGTAGTTTCGAAGTCATCAGAAAAACAAAATTTCGAGCGGCCATATTTACGGAACCCCTTGGCGAATTTTGCCCAATAACGAACTTAACCTCGGCATTTGAGATTTGAACCTACCCTGAAAATTTCAAGTTTCTAGGACATTCCGTTCGAGAGTTATCGTGTATACGGCCGGCCGGACGGACGGACTCGAATTTTCGACGGATTCGTCATCAGTGAGTCAAACATAGTCGATTGAGACCATTTTCAGCTCAAAATTCGAAAAATACAGACATCGTGACGAAATGATATAGCCCTCGTGTAGGTTGTACGAGCGCTCAAAAAAAATGATAGAGAAATAATGCTTTTCATAAATTGATTTGCTTGCCAATAAAATTAATAGAAATGGGTTAATTCATGTCCTTAAAAATGTTAGACCATTCAGTCAATTCATTCCTAGAGAAGACCTGAACTTGTTCGAGTCTGTCACCGTCAAGGTCATTATAATCATGCGTCATATTATAATAACATTTTACCTACTCCTGTCGAATTATATATTCATTATTCAGTAGAGCTATCAATAGTATCTGTAAACAAAGACCGTGAGTTATAATAACTCACTGTGCTCATGAACAAGCCGATTTTCCGAAAGAGAACAATCCATTATTGGTATTGAGGGGAGGTCACTTGAATAATTTGACGTTTTCTCAAATTAGGGTGAAAACTAATTATTAATATTGTGAATGTTTTGCTGGATAAGATGAATTCTGATAGTGAAGATGAAGAAGAATTATTATGTACACTTTCAGAAATAAGACTATGTTACTATACAGAATTTATTGCCCGAAAAATCCCAAAACAAATATAAAGGTGCATACAACAATTTTCAAGATTGGTGTAGCAGTAGGAATATTAAGTCATCGTTTACAGAGAATGTTCTTTCGGCAAATTTTAATGAACTAAGCACTAAATATAAAGCATCGCCCCTATGGACTTCCTACTCCAAGCTAAAAAGCACAATCAACATAAATAATGCATTGTTATAGGTAACTATTAATATCTGTATTAATAAAAGAGGATCTATGGTTTATGTATGTACAAGCATCACGTTCAAACGACTGCACCAAATGCGATAATTCTTTTTTAGTTGTGTTCATTATTCTCACGACAACCTTATACAACGAGAATTTTCCCGAAAAAACCATACGGAAAAGAAAAGAAGGCTTTCTTTTTTCCTCCGACCAATACGAACAATCATAGATTACTTATATTTCATGAGAATTTTGACACTTGTGTGAGTGAAGTTTATCGTGTTTCTAGAAATTGCTCAGAAGTTTTTCACTGTGTTTGATATATATCGTTGTGTTGTTGTCGAGTTCGTAATGATCGAGACAATGAGCAAACAGAATGAGAGGTTCTAAATCAAGATCTGCCCCAGCTCCGGAAGAATCGATATTATCGATCTCCGGCAAGATACAACAAAATATGGAATCCAATGAAATGATCAACTTTGAGCGTTTGGCATATAGATATGATCCCACAGTCGATTATGCTAGCAATTTATTGGTGTCCTTTGGAAATACTACAATGCTCTGAGATATCAAAACGAACCCCCAGGATTATGTTGTTTGAATGAAAAAATCAAATTGCAACAACTGACAACAACACCTGAACACTTGAATTCGTTACTTTCGGGACAAGAACCTCTATCTAAACATTCTTTGCAGAATATTAAGAATTACCAAATAACATCATTTGGTTCAAACATAATTGAGGGAGGAGGTTTCAATCCAACTTTTGAGGTATTTTTTTTTCTATATCGAACATCTCACACATTGCTCATAACATATATAGTCCGTTTAAGAATTATTGACATCTCGGTTGGCTGTGAAAAATCGAATTTAAGTTGGTAATAGACTATTCAGTAATATTTTGGGTTGCTGAATTCAGGTTGGTATAGGAATAACACTAACATTACCCATAGAAATCTTGCTTTGATGATTTTATCGAAGATATTGGTGAATATGTAATTATAAAAATTTGCTCTGAATTTGAGTATTTTTTGTCTTATGCTATTAAAATGGCTGGAATTCACCAGGATACATCGCGCCTTACAAGAGAACGCCAGGCAGTTCATCGGTGTTACTTCGAGTTTTTCAAAGATTTGGCATATATTTCCGCTAGTGTTTCAGGTAAACTGATATTCACCTACTCAAAGTGTATTCTGATTGATCAATGTCTCTTAAATTTTCAGATTTCACCAAGCCCTGTCCGTAGAATATTAGCCTGGAATTAGCAGTGGAAGAAAACTTGTGCGATATGATTATTCCTTCAAAGAGACTTTGAATGACTTTGTTTTTGCTAGAATTGAAAACAATGAATATATCAGTTTAGATATCCTTTTCGAACTGGCCAAAGAGCACCTAGATTTCAATTGATCGAAGTCAACATTATATTATATCATAAAAAAAATTGGATACAAATACAAAAAAGTTGATCGAAGGAAAATTCTTAATGATAAACAGAAAAATATAATAAAAATAGTACGATATTGTGATAAATACCGAGAATACATAGAACAAAACATAAAATTCATTTATCTAGATGAAATTTGGCTATTCAAATTCGGCAGTGGACACTAGAAAATAATCCAAAAGGTATGCCGAGTATATTCAAGGGTAAAGGCAGAAGGTGCACTATTTTGAATGCTGGAACAATTGATGGATTTTTACCTGGATTTGATCCGATTCTTGACAGTGGTATTAATGATAAGGATTACTATGAATGGTGAATTATTTCATAAATGGGTTATTGAAACCTTCCCAGCAAAAGGATGCCCATCAATAGGATTATGTCAGCTTATTCAATAAACACATCCAAATCACTACACTACGAGGAAACAAAGTTTTCAATGATATTTTTATCTTTGCTCTTGTATCATTCATAGATATTTTAAGTTTATTTATTATACTTATACTGTATGGTACCCTGTTCACAAGCTATATTGTTCCCAATTCAAAAGTATACTGAATAATTGTAAAATTGCTCATCAATTATAATATTTTCAATAATTCATGGACAGTTTTAATGAATGAAAATAAAAATTGACTTTCTCAAAGTATTCAACACCGAGCAATAAATAATTCACAAATTGGTTCATATATAGACAGTTCGGTACAAATTTCATGTCAAAATTCTTCATGTACTACATAGATTCTTAATTTTTGTTTCTCTCTTATTTCTTAATACATTATAACGTTTTTTCCAATCCATTCTTTTGGGCCTGTGCTTGCGAAGTATCCAAAATTTTTTTTCTGTTGCAGCACTAGCTATCTGCTAGAATTCCATTAATTATCCTTCTTGAATCCTGACATAAAATGGTACTCTTATAGTTATATGGTTAGAATTTTGCAAGAATTCCAATACCAATAAATATTGCATGGTCCTGAGTGAAAATAAATATTTATTTGAATGATCTTCAAATTTCCATGGTTGACTTTTATATGAACGATAAGTTCAGATAATTTCATATTAAAGCATTCCACGATATTTTTGCGCTTTCAAACCTGAATTCCCATGTTTGAACTGCAATCGAAATTTTCCTGCTTAATTATTCGATAATTCGTAATATTCGTATACTCAACACTTTTCTAGGTTATATTTATGTTCTATGATGAAATTTAGTTACTTTTTAGTGACTAGAAATAAAGCCTCGACTGGACGTTCATGGCCTGCTTCGATGTCAATAATTCTTAAATGGACTATACCTACCTACGAATATGAAAATTCTTTTGAGACTCATAAACAAGGGTAAGGTTATGGTAAGGGTAAGGGTTGGGTTAGGTTAAGGTGAGGTTAGGGTTAATAATAATTCAACGTATACTTTAGCCACGCAACGCGTGGCCGAGTCTGCTAGTTTGTAAATAAAGTTCTTTCTCTGTATCTTTGTATTTATTGTAAGAGTCATAGATAAAGTATAGTATTCAACTTGCGGTAATGGTCATATCTCACTTGATGAATTACAGCACTCGCCTTCGGCTCGTGCTGCAAACTTCATCTGCGTGAGTTATGACCTACATTATCGCTCGTTCAATAATATACTATTGTCCAAACTGTAACTGATTTGTCACTTTGCTCTTCGAACTATCAGAACAACTTAACATAGTTGAAAGTTAAGATTTAAGTTGAACTTTTAGATATTATGTCCGCAAGGGGGAGTGGTGCAAACACCCGTCAATGTTAAAACTTGTGTAGGACGGCGCCTGAACGAAGAGACCAACCAAATTTATTAATTGCAGCAAAATCAAAGATTATCCAGATGCAGAAAGCTACACTAGAGCTCCTACAGCTGTTCGAGAAGGCGAAAGTAATGTCATACAATATGACAAACGACAATATACCCTTGAGGGGCTCAGCCAACCCTTTAATTATTCACTCACCCTTGATCCAGAGGTACAGGTCCGCCCATCTGCCTGGCCATGATCCCGTGGCTGGGCTCCATAGGTCCCGACATCGGGTGTCCCGGTCCAGGCCCGAAAGGCGATCCCGGAGGCATGCCGAACCCCGGCCCGAACTGTCCTGGTGACGAGAAATGGGGGTTGCCGCCGGGGCCCACGAAGGGCGGCCCCGAAGAGCCCGGTCGGCCGAAGGGCGGTCCACCGCCCGAGGGCGATCCGAAAGGTCCGTGGCCCGGTCCGTTGTAAGGGGGTCCCGAGCTGTTCGGGGGAGGGGGGAAACCGGCACTACCGACACTTTGCGGGGGGCCCGGGCCCGGGGTCGAGGAGCCCGAGGGCGCGGGCGACGCATTGTACTGCGGTGTCGTCGAGCCTGGCGGTGGTCCGCCTTGGTACGGAGGTGCCCCAGCTGGTGAGCCTGCCCCCGCTGGTGGGCCCTGGAACGGTGAGGGACCTTGGTAGCCGGCCGGCGGCCCGGAGAAGGAGTTATTCTGGTTTGGAGCGAAGTTCTGGGGCTCCGAGCCGGGCGGCGGTCCCTTCCAGCTTGTGGCGGGGTCCTCCAGGGTGACAGGCAGCGTGATGGAGGGGGTTACGCGACGGCTAAGGCCTGGAAATTTCAACAAAGTTGTCATCATGGAAATACACAAAAATAAATTTAATGAATAACCTCAATAAATTAACAGTATTTCAAGATATTCTCCCAGGTCATTTTTTTCATACCCAAACACAATTTCAATTTGGAGATAATAGTGATGTCATCTTGTGGTAAGCTACCAACCGGATTTGCTAGTGCCTGAAGAGCTCTTGCGAGTGCATCCCAGACAAGCACTACTGGTGATGAATCCTTATGGTGTTTGAGGTGATAACTTACCTTTACACCTGGCGCCTAGGCTGAATGTCTTTCAAATGCAATCGAAAGTAATTTGACCCATTTCTATCATCTATGACTATGGAATCTATTTGTTCCAAATATTTTGGTTCAATCACTCGGACATAGATATTTTACATAGGTAAGGCCAAAATCAGATTTCAAATATTTTTGTTATAGAGCCACTTTTTCATAGGAAATCGATTGATACTAGTCTCCATCAAAGGAAACTTATAGTTTAGCGGGTATGATTATTCGAAAATTGCATTACAACTATAAAATTATAAAAAGCACTTCCGTAAAGTCAGGAGCTTTTGAGCGCTAGTTCATCCACCTTGAGGTAGATTTGCTTTTTCCAGTTTTGAAAAAGCAATTTAAGAAATTTTTGACAGCTGTCAAAAACATTTCCAAACTTAGGCGAAACCTCAATTTTTTTTTTGACAATTCTCTAGAATTTTCTACTGTATCTATGGTCTCGGTAACGTGATCTGGACAAAATTCTGAACGTAGGTCGAATACAGTATTCTCAATCTATGTGCGAAATATTATTTCAATCCGATCAGTAGTTTCGAAATTATCAGAAAAAAATATTTTCCAATGGCCATATTAACGGAACCCCTAGTCTAGTTTTCCTAATTGATGAACGTGACCCCGACATTTGAGATCTACACCTACCCTGAAAATTTCAAGTCCCTAGGACTTTCCGTTCGAAACTTATGATTTTCTATGGTTCTGGTCATGCGATCTGGACAAAATTTCACATGTAGCTTGAACACGTCATTCTCCATCTGAGTGCGAAATTTCATCTCGATCGAATAAGTAGTTTCGAAGTAATCAGAAGAACAAAATTTCGAACGGAAGCCCTGGTCGAATTTTGCCCAATAACGAACTTAACCGCGGAATTCGAGATTCGAACGTACCCTGAAAATTTCAAGTTCTTAGGTCATTCCGTTCGAGAGTTATTTTGTATACGGGCGGACGGACAGACTCGAATTTTTCGACGGATCCGCCATCAGTGAGTCGAATCTTGTCGATTCAGACCATTTTCGGCTCGAAATTCAAAAAATTACGAAAAGCACTGCCGTGAAGGCAGGAGCTTTCGAGCGCTCGTACATGCACCTTGTAGGTAGATTCGCATTTTCCAGTTTTAGAAATCAATTGAAGGAATTTTTGACAGCTGTCAAAAAAATTCTGAAACTTAGGCGAAACTCCAGACTTCATGTCAGTGTTTCAGCTGATAAATTTTTTTTTCCGATAATTCGCTAGAATTTTCTACGGTATCTATGGTCTTGGTGATGCGATCTGGACAAAATTTTGCACGTAGATTGAATACATTATTCCTCAGCTAGGTGCATAATTTCATTCCAATCCGATCAGTAGTTTCGCGATCCAAACCCAACCTGAAAATTTCAAGTTCCTAGGACTTTCCGTTCAAAAGTTACAATTCTCTATGGTTTCTATGGTTCTGGTCATGCGATCTGGACAAAATATTGCTTCAATATATCATTCTCGATTAAAATACAAAATTTCATCTCGATCGAATCCGTAGTTTCGAATTTATCGAGAAAACAAAACTTCAAACGACCGTATTTACGGAACCCCTTGTAAAATGTTGCTCATAGATGAACGTGATCACGACATTCGAGATCCACACCTATCCTGAAAATTTCAAGTCCCTAGGCGTTTCCGTTCAAAAGTTACAATTTTCTATGGTTTCTATGGTTCTGGTCATGCGATCTGGACAAAATTTCACATGTAGCTTGAACACCTTATTTTCCATTTGAGTGCGAAATTTCATCTCGATCAAATCTGTAGTTTTCAAGTAATCAGGGAAACAAAACTTTGAAAGGCCATATTTACGGAACCCCTGGTGGAATTTGGCCCATTAACGAACTTAACCGAGGCATTCGGGAACTGAACCCACACTGAAAATTTCAAGTTTTTAGGACATTCCGTTCGAAAGTTATCGTGTATACGGACGGACGGACAGACTCGAATTTTTCGACGGATTCGTCATCAGTGAGTCGAACATAGTCGTTTGAGACCATTTTCGGCTCAAAATTCGAAAAATACAGATATACAGACATTCAATAACGGATTCATCGTAAATCTCTCTTTGACAGGATTATCAACTTCCTTTCATACAATATTCGAATATTCCACAGATTTTCTTCTTCATTATTTTCACTATTACATCCCATCACTCTTCGTTGAGCTGAATAATGAAAATATTTGATTACATATTTGCAGAAGAAAATATTCAAAAAAGCTTTGTTGACCGAATTTTACACTAAAATTCAAAATCTTCGTATACATTGAACTATACACTGTCCTAACCTTACCCTGATATCAATTCATTATATTATTTATATTTAACACTAAAACCTCCCAAAATGTCGTTTTACACTTCAAAAAGTTTTTAAACTTTTAAATTTAAAAAATATAGTGGAATATAGCGACCTCCAACTCTTTATGTTGGTAATATAATGTACAGTATATTGGCGAGCCTAGCTGTCAACAGCCTTTTTGCGCGCGTATTTCTACGAACAAGAGCGTTATCACTTTGTCCAAATGTCTGTAATTTTCGAATTTTGAGCCGAGAATGATCTCAGAAGAATTCGAGGTCAAATTCAATTATTTCCGTCCGTCTGGTCGTAGAAACGATAACTTAAAAATTTTCAGGGTACGTTCGAGGTCCGAATGCGCCGGTCAAGTTAGTTAGTGTCGAAATCCGCCGATAGATACAAACCGAAGATGAAACCATTTGGAAATAAGGATAAGGATTGCGTCACTAGAAAATTTTTAGAAAACTCATAATTACAATGAACATTGAACACTGAAGGCCATTCTGATACACAGAAAAAATAGTTATTCTTAAATATTCAACATTATTCGGTGATTCCATCTTTTGAAGTATATGAAAATAAATTGACAGTTGTGATACTGAAAATGAAAACTGAAGGCCGGCTTGGAACACAGAAACAAGCGGGCAAAAACTGCTCATTTCACGTCAGTGCTTTTCAAATTTAGTTTTGCGTGTTTTCATGCCGATTTCGAGAAATCGAATCTCCCAAACTATATGTTTCCTAAGATCAAAGACGGGTTCTTGTGGTTTTATTTTCTTCAAACCTTCATCAAAGGAATAATCGTCGACAAATACTGTTCTTGGGCCTTAAGTGAAGTCGAGCTGAAGGTTTTCTAAGGAGAACTGTCATAAACTGAAGAAACAAGAATCCAACTGATAGATATTCATTCTTGGTATTTGATTTCATCACGTTTGATAGCTTGTCAAGGAAATCTAAGCTGATCAGCCATACATAATACGTATCAGGTCCAAATCTTAATCAAAACAAGCCCTAAAAACATAGTTTGATGGCCATCGGCCAATGTTAACCTCATAGAACTCAATACCAACATTAAAGATAAATATTAATCAACTTTAAGGATATTCTTATATGCTTGTAGTATTTATGTCGCTTTATCAAAACTACACACTCGTCTCAAAAATTCTATATACGACTTATGTAACATACACAAACTATACAACAAATTAGAAGACAATTTCACTACAGCCACATCTACAATTTCCTTGCGACAGGAACTAGGAAAAAACATCCCAATCTACTGGTCAACACACACCATTAGTATACCAAAAAATCTGATGTACTAACCAACAAACTTTCATCATATTATTCTGATCTCCGTAAAAGAAACAAAAAAGTTAATGAACTACCTTTATAACAGATGTCCCAAATATTCGAGTATGTAGTGACACTGGTAATTCCCCTAGGTATTTATTTTAACTTGTGGTTATGTTTTATTGCCAGCGGAAACTATGTTCGTTCGCATTTTTCACCATCAAAACAAATTTTTGATATCGGAAAATCAATTAATTAATTTCGAACACCGTAAAACCAATAAGTATGCATGGCATGTGGAAGATATGGACAACACTTACAAGCATTATTTAACCAAACCGAAGATAATTTTTGTCGAAACAAATATCAGTTGTCAAATCTTACAGTTTTAAGCTGTTAGTAATTTTCATAATGAATGCAAGAGAAGGAGTTTGTAATGTTAAAAACTGCTACTAAAAAACCCTTCCTATTGAAAAAATTCATGATAGTTATTGAAAATGTCAAGTTCTGCAGAATCCTGCATTATTCCATTCGAAAACACAACAAAATCATTCTATTGACAAATAAAGGGACAGATCAGTTCCAGTAAATCTCCTATGTTATCAAATCTACCACATCAAAATTGCAGGGAAAAACCAGTAAGCTACAACAAGAATTTTTGAACTAAATTACAGGAAAAAAAAATAAGAATTATATCTACCGTATATGTTTCTGAATAATGGTTGGTCAAACTCATCAAAAGTTCATCATTTCAAATAATAAGATCCATCAATACACAAGTGAAGAATAACTTCATCGACGTCCAAACTAAACAGAAGTGCCGATGTACTTTTCCAACCAATTCATAATACATATATGTATTAATGAGGTATCTTATTAGAATAACTTTAATCCCTTCAACTATTCAACTTCATCAGGAAAACCAGGAAAATCGAGTAGAACCATTCAATGCTTCTTGTTTTCAATTTGGTATAGATAATATCCACTAGGTCTCATTTATACATTACAAGGAAACCAAATTAAAGTTTGTTATGGTAGGTGTCTTATCAAGATTCGATAACAATAATATTTGTATAACAAATGTAAATAATCGATAGTTTGCAGAAAAATCTCTGATGAATATCCGGGAATTTCAAATGAGTGGATAAGAATATTCACCTGATGCTGAAAATTCCAGAAACATAACAAAAACTTCATTCTAAAAGATACCACATTTTCTATTTCTTCTAGGTGATCATTCCAAGAACCTATATTTGTTACACCCCCTGAAATTTTTCAATAGTTGAATAGGTTATGTTTGACCACTACTCAAATCTACTTTGGCTTGTATTCTAACCTAAACAAATTCAAAATCCACCGAAAAAATGATGAATTACATTTTGTTTTTCTTTGGCCGGCACGACCTTGCCTCATACTTCAGAGCTCATTAGGAAAGCACACTATTAATCAAACACAAAACTCACATAGCTTCATTTTTGTATGAACATATTATTATAATTAACTTAAACCGAAAACACGGACTTCATAATTATGAAAGTTTATAAGATTAGCACATGTCCTATCAACGCACTTGCCGCGATATTGACGAAATTAAAATTTAACCCGAAAAAGCTTTATGAAGCACCGAGAAACATAACTAGCGAACTGTTTTATGAATGGCGCATGTTAAGAATGCCGCCATATTAATTATTGACCAATGGTAGGAACCTGTTTTACCGACCCAATGATTTAATACTGGAATAGTATTCCATAGAAATAACAAAGCTCTAGATTTCCGAAATTACTTTGACCTAAATAATTTACTGACTAAGAAATTACATATTATTATATTATATAACAAAAAGGGCAAGAATGTTAGGTGAAGCTAGTAGGTTCCAAGATTCTAGATGACGTATGAGCTTTGTTAGGTTATGTATACAACAGCTTTTGTTATTTTATATTTGTTTTGAATGTGAACGATTTCATTTTGTTTACGAATACAGACTCGTATGTAGGTGGGTATTTTGAAAATATTTGAGGTTAGAAGGCTGTGAAATCAGTAAATAATTGGTGGATTTTTGGAACGTTGCAAACCTTGGTCGGCTTTGCCGATAGCCTTTTCTGATCTAGGTGCAATGGCAGAAGGCAGCAATATCACCGTCAACTAATTTTCCTGGGCGTTCTGGAAAAGGAATCCTTTGAAAAACTCCCTAGCACTGTCATATTTTTCAGAGCTTGACGCGTGCTGCATAGGCCGCCTGCGAGGCGTGCTCTGGAGCCGCCGACAGCGCTGTCGCGTTTGTTTGACAGTAGCACATTCCACCGGTTTTCAAATTCGAAACACAGAACAGTACGCCACTTAAATCACTTTATAAACTTCTCAAACTAATTCCAAACTCGGCAGTCACGAAATTAATCCGATACATATCATCAGGTCATCAGATATTAATTCGAAGCACACTCGAATACGTAGGTTTTTTTCGATTGCCAGTCTTCTATCGCGAACTCAGTCAACTATTGTTGACAGTGTCACCCTAAAAATCAATAAAGTTTTAGCACTCCACAGTCCTCAGCCCTTCCCCACCCTTTGTTCATTCAACTTCACTCTTATCATTACTACACAAAACAGGGCCGAAATGGCATCGATTTCATCTGAATTATTTGAGGATCAAGCCGAACTTTGTCGTTACGTGTGGTTACTTCGATGTATGTAACGATACTCTCCTTACCAGGTGTTTCACCTCCAAGCGTCACACTTTGGTGTCACCGCGGATCTGTTTCACGTCTTCTACCACCACAAAAGTTATAATAAATAATAAGACACTTGAGATCTCGGAATGGCCGAGACAACCTTGCATCGACACGTCGGTCGGGAGTAAATAAAGGAGTGGAATGGCGCTTGCTTTTTTTTAAAATTCAACTGGACTCTTGGACGTTTCCATTCCGTGGTATCTCATGCGTTTGAAATGCTCATTTTCGCTCTGGTTTCGACTTCATTGATTTTAGAATGCATTTTTATAGATAACGAACGATGAAATTCCTAAAAAATGTAAACGATATCATTCAGCCCCTGAAGTTGTGGAAGAAGGCCACCAGTATAACTCGTCTCTGTATGTTAATCGCCTCATACACAAATCCAACAAATATTAGTGTAAATATTTCTAGATTATTTTTTACTATAAATACCTCTTTTCATTTCTTGGAACTAACATAGGTAAGTGAGTGATGCTTTGTCATAAACTCATTGATTTTATAATAAAATTGTTTGAAATTGTTTATAAAAAAAATTGCGTACCATCAGTAGGTACAATTCCTTTGAAAGTTTTTCCTTAGAACATAAAACTATAGTTTCTAATTCATCAATAGAAATAATATAAATGAATTATTGAAGATTTATTACATTATCAATTGATGTAGAATTAAAATCGGCCTTCCCAAAATTAGATAAATTTCTAGTTTTAAGGAATGAGCATTTCTGAGTATAACTCTCCAAATAGGTATTGAATTCCTTGAAATATATAAGTGAAGTTATCAACTTCTGTAACAGGAAATTATCACTTTCGTAAATATTCTGGAAATTACCGATTTGAGGCAGAGGAAACAATTTAGAATGATAACGATTAACGAATGAAGTAAATGAATATCAATCATTTTTCACGTACAGTGTATTCCTATTTTACAGTTCTCTTGAACTTTTTATGTATGTTATGTATATCAAAAGAAACATCTGGGATCCTTAAATTATTCTTCATTATAACCTTACTCATAGGGGGCACCACATACTGAATACTTCTACAGTGATTAGAGATAATAATAGAAACTCAAATATTATATTTTTTCCTTAGCATTTCCTGGTTTACTGTTCCTTCCAAAAATCTATCACTGAATCATTCCAAAACTGGAAGCAATATAGAACTCTTTACAAGAAAATGAGCATTTTAATTTGGCCATCTGGGATAAAGCTCCAATTTTTCACGATAGAGGACGTTCCCTCATTCGACAAAGATAAAACAGATGTCTTTTCGCTGGCAATATTATGTTCGATAGAATGAAGAAAGTTTTCTATGTTTATTAGAATATTGAGGAAGAATCACGGAGTGGGTGACATCTACTTTCAATCGTTTGAAATACTCGAGAGGTGAACAACAAACTGACGCGTGTGTGTTTATATGGGAGGAGTGTGAATTATTTGTATGTTTTTAAGTCATTTATGTATCGAGACTCGAGAGTGATATATTTGAATTTTATTTTATGTTTCAGATAAACTGTATCTGAAAATGCAGCAGATTGTAAGAGGTAATGTGGGAATAAGATCACGGAGAATTTGCTTTGTTCCTCAATGCTCATCAATAGTACTTTTGAAATTTCTTGAGAAGCACTGCCTTGAAGTCAGGAGCTTTTGAGCGCTCGTTTATGCACCTGGTTGGTAGATTCACATTTTCCAGTTCTAGAAAAAATTAAAAAAAAAAAAATTCAAACTGAGGCAAAACTCCTACGAGAGGATAGTTATCCCAAGAATCCGACGTTGCCACACGTTATGACAGACGTTTTGGAGCAGAGAATTTGTAATCGTGATGTAGGGAAACAATTATTTTAACTTAACTTAACCTAACCTAACCTAATAATTAATGAGCGAGAGTTAATCAATTATAATTTTTTATGTGATTACAAATTCTGTGTTCCAAAACGTCTGTCATGACGTGTGGCAACGTTGGATTCTTGGGATAACTATCCTCTCATGAAACTCCTGATTTCACGTCAGTGATTTGGGTGATTTCTCTTTTCGATGATTTCCTTCGGTATCTATGGTCTTGATAATGCGATCTGGACACAATTTCCCACGTAGTTTGAATACATTATTCTTCATCTATGTGCAAAATTTCATTCAAATCCAATGAGTAGTTTCAAAATTATCAGGAAAGAAATATTTTGAACGGTCATATTTACAGAATCCCTTGTCTAATTTTGCTCATTGATGAACGCGACCGCGAAATTCGCGATCCGAACCTACACTGAAAATTTCAAGTCCCTAGGCCTTTCCATTCAAAAGTTATAATTTTCAATGGTTCTGGTCATGCGATCAGGAAAAAATGTAGCTTGAATATATCATTCTCCATTGATATACAAAATTTCGTCACGATCGAATACGTAGTTTTCAAATTATCAAGAAAACTAAATTGCAAACGACCATATTTACGGAACCCCAAGTCTAAATTTGCTCATTGATAAACGTGACCGCGACATTAGTGATCCACACCTATCCTGAAAATTTCAAGTCCCTAGGCCTTGCCATTACAAAGTTGAAATTTTCTATGGTTCCTATGGTTCTGGTCATGCGATCTAGACAAAATTTCAGATGTAGCTAGAACACGTCATTCTCCATCTGAGTGCAGAATTTCAACTCGATCAAATTATTAGTTTCGAAGTAATCAGGAGAACAAAATTTCGAACGGCCATATTTGCGGAACCCTTGGTCGAATTTTGCCCAATAACGAACTAAACCGCGGCATTCGGGACTTGAACCTACAATGAAAATTTCAAGTTTCTGGTCTTTTCAGACTCGAATTTTAGGCTCAAAATTCGAAAAATACAGACATCGTGACGAAATGATATAGGCCTCGTGTAAGTCGTACGAGCGCTCAAAAATGGCAGACAATCTTGAAGATTGGGAAACGTATCTCTATCTATAAGAACATGTTAATTTGCAGCAAGCACTTCCTGAAAGATGATTTTTTTATCGTAAGTTCAATAATTTTCCATAATTATAGTTGTCATTTGCTATAAGCTATCACGTTCACCCACATAATCAAAAATGTCAGAAGTTGTTATCTCAACTTTCAGAGGAATTATTATTGATTCCGCATTTTTATAAAAAATATTTGATTTACTTGTTATGAAAGACAGAATATTTTGATCACCTCTCGGCCCGACATTTTGTCATTTTCAGCGCCATCTCGCGGTTCGGGATTTTTCCCTTTTGTTTCTGCAGTTTATTGCAAGACAAAGACACAAAGGCTGACTGGAATTCATTGGATTATATTTGGCTAAAGGTATTTATATAAATTATTATTATGATTCATCCACGAACGCAAAGACAGAACTCAATCCCCATAATGCTCATTGCTGGTACCCCCATTCTTGTCCAATAAATTTTTATATGGGATTGTTCAACTATCTCTAACTAGTCTAACTATAAATAATGAAATAGAAATAACTGTTCTACTTTTCATATATCTCCCAGGAAAGGGCGCTTTATAAATGAAGCGCCCTCTTATGGATAAATCCATAAGCTCATTTTCGTCTATGTCGGCGCATGACGTCACTCAGTGAAATAATTTGGACTGGTTCACTTGTTCGTTAAATAGAAAATAGAATCTTTCATTACCTGAGTTCTGTACGTTCGTAAGCTATTGTTGTGGTGCATTTGCTTTTACCTTTACTTTCAGGTCATTTGTAGCTGTTTGTTGCTTATTTGAACGGGTATTTATTAGTGAATTTGCTGCAAAATGCCTTCTTGTGCTGTGTACGGTTGTGGTAATTATTCAAAAAAAACTGTAAACGCTGATGTGCGGTATTATAGTTTTCCAAAAAATGAACACCTTTGCAAGCAATGGATAAATGTCTGTCAGCGAAAAGAACAATTCAACCCTAAAACAGGTAAGACTCAACGTTTTCTACCACTGATTTCCTTCAATTTTTGTGTTGTTTTAGCTCGTATTTGTTCGAAGCATTTCCATCCTTCTGCATTTTTCGAAAGTCTCAAACATAAATTGCTTAATTACATGCCAAAAAATACGAGGGACCTGAAAGAAGATGCCATACCAACTGAATTTTTAAGAAATCCAAAGAAAACTTTGAATACCCCTCAAGCTAAAGGATATTCAAAGCAAGAGAAAATTTCTGGGGAATCTCCAATATCAGAACTGTAAGTATAATAATTGAAAATGGTTGTGAATATTCGAATGTTTCTGATTGGTTTTAATAAATTACTTTTTTAGCATGTCAAATGTTGAAATTAAGACAGAAGATATAACCGAACATTTTGCGGATGGGAATGGAATTAATTACAGAAAAACATGTTCAGAAGGAAAGGAAGATTTGAAGTCGGTTATTGGATCTGTAGAAACTGATGCAGAAATAAACTATATAAAAATGAAGATGATAAAAGCTGAACAACAAGAAATAGATCTAAATGAATCAAATGAAGAAATGGCATCCTCTAATTTTGGAAATTTGAATGGAGATTCATGCGAATATAGGTCAGTTGTTGAAAATAAATAGAAACATGAACATCACTATTACAAACATCATCAAGGCAATCTTGAATATATTCTGATCAATTTTTATCTATAATAAGCTTCAACCTGCGGTTCTGAAGCTTTTCTATTGTTCAATAGAAATGGACTTCGGGGGTTTATTTAGGTCTTAATTTTTTCAGAAAAATCTACGAAAATTTCTAATCTTTTTCTTTTGTTTATGAAATTTGAAAATTCCATGTTAAAGTTAATGAAAAGCATTCACAAGGTGAACTGGTTTTGGATTTTTCAGATTCAGTATATTAATATTAAGAGGGAATTCTTTATTGATTCGGTTCAAGTTTTCTACCCCATTCGAGTACCTGCTCATTAATTTTTTTCGTATATTTCATACAGTTTTTTTTAAGTTCTATGTTTCTTATTTCCTGCTTCATTATTCAAAATGATTTTGAAATACCTTGTCCTGGTGAATATTCTATATAAAGGATTTTTGGAATTTTGATGAGTTCTGTGAAAAAAGCCTCACCTTTGAAAACATTGTGTATAATTCTTCATTTACCCACAAATTTTTGTTAATTGATTTGTCTTATTGATTCAATAATCGTCCTCTTTCAGCACTGAAAATGATGAAAAAGAAAGAATGAAAACAGAGCTTCTGGATTTTACGGAGCAGTTTGTAGATGAGAATGGAATTTATGACAGAAAAATATATACAGATGAAATTAAAGATTTAAAGTTCGGTATTGGATCTGTCAAAACAGAGCAACTAGAAGATAATTCATCCAATAACGAATATAATTCATATGACAAGAATTCAATAAATTCGAAGGATATCACATCTGCCTATATCTCAGTTCCTGAAAATAAATCCAATTTGAAAGAGACTAGACATAAATGCCACTTATGTCGCTATACTTCATATAATAAAGTCACTATCGAAAAGCATATTGACGCTGTCCACTCAAATTTGAAGAAATACAAGTGTCAATTCTGTGATTTTACTGCGAAATGGGCGAGAACACTGAAGTGCCATGTTGATTCTGTACATTTGAATCTGAGACAACATAAGTGTCACTTATGCGATTATGCTGCAAACCAGAAAATACATCTCAAAGTACATATAGAATCTGCCCATTTAAAGCAACTGGAGTGCCATTTATGTGAATATGCTGCAAATAACAGAAGAAATCTCAAAAGTCATATAGATTCGGTTCATTTGAATCTGAGGCAATATAGGTGCCACTTATGTGATTTTTCTGCAAGAAGGAAATTTCACCTTAAAACACATATAGAGATTGTTCATCTGAAGTTGAAGCAACATAAATGTACTTTATGTGATTATGCTTCACATTACAAAAAAAAACTTGAAAGTCATATAGAATCTGTTCATTCAGGTTTGAAGAGAGCTAATAAATAATGAGGATTTCAACAATGATTATAATGCTGAATATTTTGACAGGACCTAGGACAGGGTGTGAAGAATTAGACTAAGCTGACGTTTCATGTCTTATTTATTTATTCATTTGTTTCTTTTTTATACACAGTGTGCTTTTTCTATTTATTGAGTTTGTTGTTTTTATCTGTGTATTACCTCATTTATGACATCATAATTTATTTATACAATTTTATCATTGCTGTTAGTTATCATTCTAATTGTTCGTGTTGTGTTAAACTAATAAGCTTTTTTTTTTGAGCGCTCGTACTTCTTACACGAGGGCTATATCATTTCGTCACGATGTCTGTATTTTTCGAATTTTGAACCGAAAATGGTCTCAATCGACTATGTTCGACTCACTGATGACGAATCCGTCGGAAAATTCGAGTCTGTCCGTCCGGCCGTAAGCACGATAACTCTCGAACGGAACAACCTAGAGTCTTGAAATTTTCAGTGTAGGTTCGATCACAAATGCCTCGGTTGAGTTCGTTAATGGGCAGAATTCCACCAGGGGTTCCGTAAATATGGCCGTTCAAAATTTTGTTCTCCTGATTACTTCGAAACTACAGATTCGATCGAGATAAAGATTTATACTCAAATGGAGAATGAAGTGTTCAAGCTACATGTGAAATTTTGTCCAGATCGCATGACCAGAACCATAGAAAATTGTAACTTTTGAACGGAAACGCCTAGGGATTTGAAATTTTCAGGATAGGTGTGGATCTCGAATGTCGTTTATCTATAAGCAAAATTATACTAGGGGTTCCGTAAATATGATCGTTAATGGGGAATGATATATTCGAGCTACATTTCTCCAGATCGCATGACTAGAACCATAGAAAATCATAACTTTCGAACGGAAAGGCCTAGGGACTTGAGATTTTCAGGATAGGTGTGGATCTGAAATGTCGCGTACTAGGGGTTCCGTAAATACGGTCGTCTGAAATTTAGTTTTACTCGATAATTTCGAAACTGCGGATTCGATCGAGATTAAATTTTGTATTTTAATGGAGAATGATATATTCAAGCTACATACCATAGAGAATTCTAGCCAATTTTCGAAAAAAAAATTGGGCAGCTAAAGCACTGACGTGAAGTCTGGAGTTTCGCCTTAGTTTGAGAATTTTTTTGACAGCTGTCGAAAAATTTTTTCTTCTGAAACTGGAAAATGCGAATCTACCTACAAGGTGGATGAAGCTCCCGACTTCACGGCAGTGCTTTTCGTATTTTTTTTTGTATTCTCTTGTATACAGCCTTGAAGAAGTTCGAATATACGGACGAAACGTCGGCACTTAGTTCAGCTTAGTCTAATTCTTCACAACCTGTCCTAGCTCCCCTCAAAATATTCAGCATGTATAATCAAGGACGTGATGCTCACTTCAATGATGTTAATATTGTGTTTAATAAATTGCATTTGTACTGTATAAAAAAAATTTTTCTGGCGGAAATCCAAAGTATGGTTCGAAGCCGATAGCGCCTTCTACACTCGAATAATAAAAGTGTCACACCGCAACTGCTTGAATAAAAATTGACTTCTAAGTTTTTTGATAAATTTGTTGTTTCTCGAGTAAAGTCTAGGTAATCTCAAATAGAAAACACGTCTCTTGTCTGATTCAGGGAAATTAGAATTACCCAAGGTCGATAAGTTTCACGACAAAAATAATTGCATATTTGAGAAAATCTGTCAATGAAAACATTTTCTTTGAAAATGTATCCAAGGGGTAAACTTCGCAGTACAAAGTAAAGTTTATTTTTTATACTCTGATGGGCTAACAAACTGAATTTTTTTGGCATAATTGGAAAGTGAAAAATATCACTAAATCATCATGTCGAAGACGCTGGTTTTGAATTGATAGTTTTTTAGCGATCGTACATTACTATCATTGTTTATACAGTCCCGAGTTCGAGTGCCTATTAGACGTTCCTTGAAACCTGGACCTATTTGAAAGCTGAAAATTGGGATTATGATATTGTTTTACTTTATCTACTGAGCTAAAATATTCTTGAAGCCTAAAAAACTTTCAGTTATAAAGGCAATGAAAAGAAAGTAGAAGAATGGGGAAATATTGTGCATCTCCTGAATTTTGGAAAAATCTTCACAGGGTGTTTCAAATATTTTCTCAAAAATTGTGATCAAGATTTTCCCATAACTTTTGTTCTTCAAATCAGAACCCCATTCTTTTATGATTATCGTAGCCACTCAAAATTTTAAGACAAAGTTGTCGACTAATACGGCGCTCTAGATTTTATGTCATGTTCTAGTTCCGCAGTATTCCATGTCGTGGCGCTGAACTTTTTCAATTTTTTATAAATTTATTTTTTGTCGCCTTCATTCAAGAAATGGTGTTTCACTGCCGTTTAGGAAGAAAAATATATACATAAAGGCCTACCCTGACCCTGTTCTTTCAGATCAATTCAATCCCAAGCATCAGCATAAGTGACAAAATCACCTTATTATCTTGAACTTTTTTCCTTATCTCTGACGCCCCAGAAAAATTCACATTGGCAGAGAACATATGGCAGAAAGAAATTCACCCAACATAAAGAAGGAGAAAATTCTTCACCTGTATTTAAATAAAGCAAGGCATCATCTAATATATAAAATTCTCGTGTCCACAGTGTTCGTTGCCATACTCCTCCGAAACGGCTTAACCGATTTTGATGAAATTTTTTGTGCTTATCCGGTATCTATGAGAATCGGCCAACATCTATTTTTCATCCCCCTAAATGTTAGGGGTAGTCCACCCCTGAAATTTTTTTATTTTTCAGACAAAATTTCTGATTTCAATTTTTTTATGATACAACATACAAAAATACATACAATCCCCAATTTTCACCCTTCTACGATCAACCCTTATTTTTTAATAGCCAGAACAACGAGAGGCCGAAGGCCTCGAGCAATTTTGAAATTGCGAAAAAAGGGAGAGATATGGCAAAACAACGTTTGCCGGGTCAGCTAGGTTAGGTTAGGTTAGGTTATTTTGAGACGAGAGGCCGAAGGCCTCGAGTAATTTTGAAATTGCGAAAAAAGGGAGAGACCGGGGGCGCGAAGCGCCCCCCGCGTTTTCGAGAGGGAGAAACGGGCTTTCCTAAGGTAAGAGAGGCCGAAGGCCTCGAGCAATTTTTAAATTGCGAAAAAAGGGAGAGATATGGCAAAACAACGTTTGCCGGGTCATCTAGTTATATTTATATATTCAGGATATTTTATCCTCAATGTCTGACGCAGTCAGCAAGCGTATATATATATATATCTCGAAAGAACAACAAAATGGACTTTGCAAAAATTTTCTATTACTTAACAAAGAAATTACATTTATTATTCAGTAGTTATATACCGATTCAAACAATGTTGAAAGAACCGGCTAGCCAACTGCAGTTCAAATATTCAATTTTCCTCTAAAATAATAATTGCCTCCATTACAGGCCTAAAAGGAATATGTAATTCAGCATCGTTTTCGTAAGAATTACATTTCCTATAACTTCTTAAAATCGACCCAAAAATTCTGGAAGTGATGATCTTCGAGTGGCAACTGTATTCTAATCAAATTTTTAATTTCAAATCTGAAAATATTGAGGTTGAAGATAAAAAATTGAAATGTGGAATACCTAAAACGAAATCCAGATTCTTCCAAAAATTAAATACATGAAACAAAATAGTTTTTTTTATTAATCATTCGTCAATGCCAGTACAGCTTTTTCGAGGTCAAACAAATGCGAATCATCTACATCAGGTGCTATATCCCTCATAGAATTAGCTAGATTCAAAACATAATCAATATTTGCTCCACTAGGGCCACAACTTTTAACCACTTGTTTGGCAATATCGCTTATTTCAGCATATCCAGCAAATTGTGGATTATCATGACTAGCCAGATATATAACTATGTTGAAAGGATGAGCTTCGTCATCCTTTGGATAAAATACAACCGGAACCCTTTCATACCCCCCCTTTTCCCTGTAATCCAAGTGATTAACAACGTTATCGATATCCTCTTTTTTAATTTTGTAAGCTACCCCAAAAACTTTAGACTCTGAGCTATCACTAGGTATCAACGTCACCACTCTTCCTGGGTTAGTTACTGTTCCACGATGATCTGTACTATGTTGATAAAATCGCCTCTCATAACCTTTGATGTAACCAATTTCTTTTTTCTGAAATGGAAAATCTACCTTCCAGACTAAAGATCCATACCCGAACACCCACATAACGAAACGAAAACAGTCAGGGATACGAGATAACCTGAGCTGACCTTTTACATCTTTTTTGAAAGAGGTTAGGATCTAACTATAGAGGAGTTAAAATTAAGTGTTCTAAACGAGCGTATGATCAAAGACTATAAAGACGTTTCACTCGCAAATCTGAGCCGAATCCGTCGAATTGACCTTGGGTTGCCAGGATTTTAGTGGGGGGATGGGCGCGAAATTGCCGAAATTTGAATTCAAATATTTCCATTTAACTTTCAGTTTTATTTTGACCTGAAATTGTTACTGTTATCGAAACGATTCTTAAATCTTGACTAAGATTCATCTTCTCTTTGATCTTGATTTATCAGATATAAATAGCAGTTTGAATACGTTTTTTTCAAAACGATCACATAGGCTTTTTATTTTCTTGATTTTTTACAGAATTTCTACTTGCAGCCATTTCTTCTGGGATAATAGTTTATTTTCAAGTTTTAATTTACAGTTGTTTGCATGCTGATCATCAATGAAACCTATTAGTTACTCAAAGAAATATATGCTGGATGTAATTAAAATCGTACCATTTATTAGATGTTTCAAATATCTTCTGAAATGTTAGAAAATATAAAACAATATGCATAGATTTTATATAACTCTCATTGAAATACATGCATAATTTGTGATTTATTTTCAGAAAAACATTATTTTCTTGATTAACTTGACAAATAGACAATGAAATTGACATTTCTGTTGTTTTGAAATCCATCTCGACGATGCACGAGGGATCGGTTATCGTGATACTTCGTGTTTGCTATCTGCATTCTGATTGGACCGCCGTTTTAGCACTGCCGCGGTGTATTGACTGCGGTGCCTTTCCTTGGGAGATTCAGTCGAAGGTCAATGGTTAGTTGACGAGAGAGCAGGAACTAATTTACGAGAGTGGTCTCTCTTGTTCCTCTTTGGTATGATTTCCAATGTATGTCTTAGCTCATATCAAAGAGTAGATTTTTGAAAAATTCATAAAGCTCTATGGATTATGTACTATAATTGTAGCTTTCGATTAGGCTATCCGAGTTCTTCCAGTGCACGAAACACTGACATTGGCGCGTTCGATTTGCTTGGAAAAGCATGTGTGAAACACCTTCGGTGCACGAAACTCCAAATCGAAATTGGGGTACTTTGTACAGGTGTTGAACGAGTTAAAATCAACGTGAAAATGTAACAGGGCGGAATAGTTTGTTCGGAAACCTTGAGTTTTTACTTCAAATAATCTTTGGCCAAGATCGTGATCGTCAACTGTTTGGGGGACTCTACGCTATGTATGCAACCCAAATTACACTTGATTCAATCAAAGACATTGACGGAAAAATGGGAAATTCAAAACATATTTTTTTTTAGCACAAAAAAACAATATAATCGAACGTTTATTCCAGAGTGCTAGAAGGTAGGGTGAAAAAACCCCTCCTTATCTCGTACAAATACAGTTGATACCAGAATAAAGGATATCAATAGGCGGCAACAAATCAATTGGTGAGAAATCTCTTATATGATGTTATGTTAAATGCTGCACTAATAACTCCTTAATTGATGTTGATTCAAGAATACAGTGATCTGAGGTACTTCTCAAGTATACATCTATCGTTAGACGGGGATGGTCCAAAGAACAATCCCATTCCGGCGGTGGAGGAAAGTCCAGAATAAATTTACCCTACGAAGAATAAAGGTGTTATATTCCTGAAAACAGTCCCTTTTCATACGATGGGGTAGAGCCAATGAGAACTGACCTGTTCGAAGAGTCATTTCCAACGGTGGACGATAGCTGTTGAAAGTAATTAGCGTTATAGAGTTCAGTGAGATGGGGTGCGTCTACGATAGTTGTCCCCCTGCGAAGTAATCTCATCCAGGATCATATATAACGATGGGCGAAGTGACAATTTGAAGAACTCAACCAATTGACGCCATATTCAAGGGTATAGTTGATCAATGATAATTAACAATGAACAAAATGCCAACACTGATCCTTGCCCTTTGATAACAGTAATAATAGGGCGCATTATCTGTCATATCTGATACGTGGCGAGCCAAATTCGTATCATGGCGTTATCAAATCCGTCCGTTTTTGGTGTAAAATGCCACGTCTGGATGTGTCGAATCAAATCTCTACGTATCAGAACTGTTCGAATAATCCGCCCGTGTATGTTGCCCTAATGTTTGCTGGAGGCCACAACAATTATATATAATACTAGATGACCCGGCAAACATTGTTTTGCCATATCTCTCCCTTTTTTCGCAATTTCAAAATTGCTCGAGGCCTTCGGCCTCTCGTCTCAAAATAACCTAACCTAACCTAACCTAGCTGACCCGGCAAACGTTGTTTTGCCATATCTCTCCCTTTTTTCGCAATTTCAAAATTGCTCGAGGCCTTCGGCCTCTCTTACCTTAGGAAAGTCCGTTTCTCCCTCTCGAAAACGGGGGGGGCGCTTCGCGCCCCCGGTCTCTCCTTTTTCGCAATTTCAAAATTGCTCGTGGCCTTCGGCCTCTCTTACCTTAGGAAAGCCCGTTTCTCCCTCTCGAAAACGCGGGGGGCGCTTCGCGCCCCCGGTCTCTCCCTTTTTTTCGCAATTTCAAAATTGCTCGAGGCCTTCGGCCTCTCTTACCTTAGGAAAGCCCGTTTGTCCCTCTCGAAAACGCGTGGGGCGCTTCGCGCCCCCGGTCTCTCCCTTTTTTCGCAATTTCAAAATTGCTCGAGGCCTTCGGCCTCTAGTTGTTCTGGCTATTAAAAAATAAGGGTTGTTCGTAGAAGGGTGAAAATTGGGGATTGTATGTATTTTTGTATGTTGTATCATCAAAAATAGAAATTAGAAATTTTGTCTAAAAAATAAAAAAAAAAAATTTAGGGGTGGACTACCCCTAACATTTAGGGGGATGAAAAATAGATGTTGGCCGATTCTGATAGATACCGGATAAGCACAAAAAATTTCATCAAAATCGGTTAAGCCGTTTCGGAGGAGTATGGCAACGAACACTGTGGACACGAGAATTTTATATATTAGATAAAGTTATTCAACTAGTATTATTCACAAGGTATTGTATAAACCATAAACCCAAATATTATTGTATGGAAAATGTGAGTGTTGAAGCACGTGGCTTTCAATTATCGTTAATCCACGAAGATCTCTAGGATTAACTGTAGATACTACCACAATATTCGTCTGTGAAGCATGCATATTGCTATGGTTTTAGCATTTTTTGGTCTTTACCTAGAATTGGATATTTTTGATCTACGATTTATACACGGGCATGCGCATTGAGTTGGAAAATAGGTACGTTCAAACTATTTGGCATTTTTTTTTGCACTTCAAGCGCCCAATTCAGAGGTATTGGAACTTTTGAATAGTGTCAGGCAGTGATGAGGGAGTGACTTAGGTACTGTTTCATCCTTATTCTGTTAACGAATTGACAGTTATTAGAATGCTCTTATTCTAAGTAACCCTCAATTGAAAATTGACTTTACCGGACTACTTTGACAAATGTCAGGTTGGTTTCCGAACGCAAAAATCAATGAAGTGAGCCTGAATTTTCAGAAGAGCACTTCAATGATGTCAATTTCTGTCATAGATGTTTATTATTTTAATTTCTATGAAACATAACCACAAATTCAAACGTAATTTTACGATTGATGATATTGTTGGCATTCTGTTGATAATCGATCAACGTAAATCAATATAAAGCAATCATAATTTTATTTAAATTTCAGCTATGTCTCATTTAAGTAGGAGAGACATTGATGATTTACGACCTTCAATAGATAGAGCAGTCTATAAAATTCTTGGAGATAAGGATTCTTCATTGGTCAGTACCGCAGTACATTGTTTAAGCTCAGGGTATGATAAACGCAAAACTATTGATAAACTTTCATCTTATGTTGATAGCAAAAAAGCGTTGAAACTAGGGGATAAAATATTTGATTTAGTAGAAGATTTGAGATCATCATATAGCTCGAAGAAAAGATCTAGAGATGATACTACAGAAAGAGAGTCGAAGAAGAGCAAGTCGTCTAGTTCTAGATATGACGAAAGGGATAGAGGAAGAGAAAGGGAGAGTAGATTTGATATGGATCAGTCACGTCATAAAGAAAGGGATAACGGAGACAAGAAAAATGGCGATCAAAAGAAAATTTTGGAATTGGCACCAAAGACCAATGTGAATATATCAAACATAGCTATTCCAACACCAAGTATTTATGGAATTCCTATGGGATTGCTGAATAGGGGTGAAGCAGACAAGGCAAGGAAAATTGCCCAGCTACAAGCCCAAATAAAAAATAAACTGTCTTCCGGAATTTTAGGGAATGTCATTCAAATCCCTGTTCCCTCTAATAAGCCTACACCCCTCATTCTTGATGAGGAAGGCAGAACTGTTGACAAATCAGGTAAGTTCCGAGCCATATTTCCTGTTTTCCTAAATCAATACTTTTAATTTCTATTTTTTTAAACACTTTTTTTTCTCAGAACTTATATAAATTTAACATTCTTCATAATGTTTTTTACTTCCCTAGTGAATTGAACACAAAGTTGGTCGTACATATATTCAATAAAATCAATCAGTTTAAAATTCAAATCACCAAATTTATTTAGAAATTATCTTTATTCTGAAGATCTAATCAATATACTCTAATATAGGTAAAGCTATTCAGTTGACCCATGTTGTACCTACATTGAAAGCGAACATACGAGCTCAAAAACGTGAGCAATTTAATAAATCTCAGAACCATGACAAAATCCAAGAAGATAATGGAGAAAGTAGATTTATCGATAGTCGTCTTAGTGTTAAGCCAGCTTTACGTACGAAACGTGCCTTGAGGTTTCATGAACCAGGTAAATTCCAACAGATGGCTGAAAGACTTCGAATGAAAGTAAGTTTGGTGTTTTTCATCTCTTATTAATATGGGCAAGCCAACACTTAACGACTGGATGCGGCTTGGCCATAAGATCGTTACTTTTAATTCTTCAGATCACAATATTATTAGAGAAGAGTATAATATATTTTTTTAGGCTCAACTTGAAAAATTGCAAAATGAAATCTCGCAAATTGCAAAGAAGACAGGTATATCGTCTGCGACAAAACTAGCTTTGATTGCTAAATCGGAAGGTGCATGTGAAGAAATCCCTCAGATGGAATGGTGGGATTCAGTTATTTTGGAAGATAATCTAGATACAATGAAGGGTGACAGGATTGCTATTAAGGTTATAGCCATTAACACTTTAGTAGAACATCCGACTCAGATGAGGTGCCCAAGTAAGTGAAAAAAATAGAGAAATGCACTCAAATCTACCTCACTGTAGTTGCTAATTTATTATTATTTATTTCAATATTTTATGGTAAAATTATGTATAATTCAGACAGTAATTTTTAAACACTTTTTCCATCTTTTTTCCAGCTGATCCTATCAAACCAGTGTACATGCCAGTTTTCTTGACTAAAAAGGAAAGGAAGAAGTTGCGGAGACAGAATAGAAGAGAAATGTGGAAAGAGGAGCAAGAGAAAATCAGATTGGGCTTGGAACCTCCACCAGAACCAAAATTACGTATTTCGAATCTGATGCGAGCACTTGGTACTGAAGCTGTACAAGATCCGACGAAAATCGAGGCGCACGTCAGAGAACAAATGGCGAAAAGGCAAAAGGCCCATGAGGACGCGAATAACCAACGGAAGCTTACTACTGAGCAGAAGCGGGAAAAAAAGGTAAAAGAGTTAGAAATTTTAATTTCAATGGGATCAAGGTCTGGCAAGAAATGCATACGTGAAAATTATTCTTTATGTTCTCTTCATTGAAAAATTGCTTCGGAGATGTGCAATGGTTATTTGATTGGAAATTTTCGATTCACAGGTGAAAAAATTGAAAGAAGATACTACACTTGGAGTTCAAGTTGCTGTTTATAGAATTAAAGATTTACACGAACTTGCTTCCAAAAAATTCAAGGTTGAAACTAATGCTAAACAACTTTTTATGACTGGAACCGTTATGCTCTATCATGATTGTTGTGTTGTCGTTGTTGAAGGGGGACCTAAGCAACAGAAGAAGTATAAGAGGTAATTAATGAATAATTTCATTTTTTTTTCTCACCATTTCTTGTTAAGGAGGAACAAATATTTGATTCAACCTAAGAACTCTAGCCTATCTACAATATAATAATACTCGATAATTTATAGATTGATGTTGAACCGTATAAAATGGGAAGAAGATTTCGTGAAAGATCCGGATGGTAATGAAGTACCTAATCAGTGTGTTCTTGTATGGGAAGGAACAAGCAAGCAGAGGAACTTTGGAGAGGTCAAGTTCAAAGTTTGTCCTACGGAAAGAATGGCTAGAGAACATTTCAAAAAACATAAGGTGGAGCATTACTGGGACCTAGCTTATAGTGGAGCAGTGTTAGAGCAAGCAAATGATACAACTATGTAATTTTATATAATTATTAATTTGATATGAGTAATCCTGTAAATAATATAAAAATATTGTATTTTAAAACAGTTCGTTATTGGGAATTTCGAAGGTCCTTAAATAGTAATTCCAATACAATAATAAAAAATATACATTTCATTCTTATATACAGGGTTACAGGGAAGTCATACTGAATATTAAAGGACGTTATTATTCAGGTCATTCCTGATGGATTTGGTTATATAATATGGTCAACTCAACCGTTATGGAGATATTGAGTTTTGAACAATTTTTTCAAAATCCTTTATTTTTTGGCTTTTTCATCGATTTTCCTTGGACTGGAGCTACTAGGGGCTTTTTTATGTATCTAGTTGAGGGGCATGTCAATTAATAAAAATTCGAAAAATACAGACATCGTGACGAAATGATATAGCCCTTGTGAAAGTAGTACGAGCGCTCAAAAATGATTAACAGAAACTGAACGTTCTACTTACAGCTCCATAAGAATGCTCAACAACGGTTAGAATTGAAGGATTTTCACTAAGTGTTTTCAACATATTTACGGAACCCTTGGGCGGATTTTGCCCAATAACGAACTTAACCTCGGCATTCGAGATTCGAACCTACCCTGAAAATTTCAAGTTTCTAGGACATTCCGTTCGAGAGTTATCGTGTATACGGACGGACAGACTCGAATTTTCCGACGGATTCGTCATCAGTGAGTCGAGCATAGTCGATTGAGACCATTTTCGGCTCAAAATTCGAAAAATACAGACATCGTGACGAAATGATATAGCCCTCGTGTAAGTAGTACGAGCGCTCAAAAAACTTGAGTTTGAGTTTTTCTTTGTTTTATTTACGTATTTTAGCTATTTTTTGTGCTCGGGAGACATAGACATACGGTCTAAGGTAGATTAGAAGATGCGTACCCATAGCACGGCCGGCGAGGAGTCCTGATTTAACGCCGATGGTTTTTTATGTGGGGGGTCATATGAAAACCCTAGTATACGACCAAATGACGCCGATCGCAGATGTCGATAGATGACAAAAGATTATTGATGCGGCTGAGGAAAAGGGGCGGAACCTGCGAACTTCTTTCTTGAAAATTAATTTGAGAAAAATAATGAGAATTTGTGTAGGAAATAGCGGCGGCCATGTCGAACATGAATTATAAAATAATTGCCCGGTTTTTTTCATTTTATTTACCTATTTTAGCTACTTCTACCTCAAACTAAAAATGTACGATCTACTACCTGCGTTATTTGGTCAATGCAAGTGTTATACCTTTTTGAATAGCTAAAGAGACGTTAAAGTTTTTGGAGCCATTTGCAGAATAAGTTCCGTGAAGTTTTTGTCGAAAAAAGCGTACTGAATTTCTTTTTTCGATCGAATCAGTAGTTTCGATGTTCGAAAGTTATCGTGCTTACGGACAGACTTGAATTTTTCGACGGATTCGTCATCAGAGAGTCGAACCTTGTCGATTGACTCCAATTTCGGCTCAAAATTGGAAAAATACAGATATCGTGACGAAATGATATAGCCCTAGCGTAAGTAGAACGAGCTCTCAAAAAACTCAATTTTTGATCTTCGAAACGAATTTCAGTGTTCATTGTCAGTATGACAAGTACTGTCAATTCAATTTTATGAACTTAAAGAGATGAACCCAGACAGCACCGGATATTCCTAGAATATTCCCTGAATATGCAAAAAGGGATGGGTATATTCGGAATATTCTTGGAATGTACCTAGAATATCATAGAATATCTATATCCCATATAGCATATTCCAGGAATATTTTGGTACGAATATTCCAGGCATATTCCTAAAAGAATATGCTAAGAATATTCCAAAATGAATATTCAATATAGAATATTCATAGAATATTTCGATTTGTATATTCTTTCTGGGACATCCCTGGAATATTCCGCACATAATATTCCAGGCTATTCCTAGATGAATATGCTAAGAATATTCCAATATGAATATTCAATGTAAAATATTCCTAGAATATTCATAGAATATTTCGATTTGTATATTCTTTCTGGGACATCCCTGGAATATTCCGCACATAATATTCCAGGCATATTCCTAGATGAATATGCTAAGAATATTCCAAAATGAATATTCAATATAGAATATTCCTAGAATATTTCAAATTGTATATTCTTCCTGGGACATCCCTGGAATATTCCGCTCATTATATTCCTGGAATATCGTATCTGGCATATCCATGGAATTTCAATTATTTCATCATGATATATATTTATATAGTTATAAAGTGTCAATACCACCTCCAAAACAGTAACTCATTTAACGCTGTCGCCTCATATATAACGTTGTCACCTCCGAAATCGGAGGTGACAACGTTTCGCATTGTTTTTTAGCTTGTTGGATTCAGGATGCTTCAGGGATCAACATATCAAAAAATCGTTTTGAGGTCACAACGCACCCCATTTATGTACTGAACAATCTTTTAGTTCGAGTGTATATCACTGGCGCTAGTGTGCCGAGCTATATATGGAAGAATAACCCTGAGAGACTCTTCGCCCGCTGTCGCCTCCAAAAATGGCAACCTTGTACTTTCAAAGCAGATGTGGACAAGCGGCATATCTCAAAGGGGTTTTATCGCATATTTGGTAGAAGAATGATGCGATGTGAAAGAAGGGCAATTGTGACTTCTTCATCTCATGAATCTAGTGAATTTATACTAACCATGATCATACTGAATTTAACGAAATGAAATTTTGGTCATTTTCTGGAATATTGGGTGTTTCATATAAAATGAGCACGAAATAATAGTTCGATATGTCGTCAATGCTTTGTCTCATTTTGAAAACTAGTAGAGTTTTGATTTATTATGATAAATACAGTATTCATTTCCGTTATTCTATTATTCACAGCCAAAATCTCTTTCCACCAAATTCAATCAAGTCAAAGTTATCGAGTTTTTTCCGCGATGCTCAAATTTACGAAAAAGCGAAATATCTCAAAAACGACAAATCTTAAGTATATGAAACGTCAAATGAACTCAGTTTTTTATCATGCTTTCCAAATATGCAGTAAAATACAGAATGTTCTATAAAAAATTACGAAAAGCCTGCCGTGAAGGCAGGAGCTTTTGAGCTATCGTTTTTCGATAATTCGCTAGAATTTTCTTCGGTATCTATGGTTTTGGTGATGCGATCTGGACAAAATTTTGCAGGTAGTTTCTCAGCTGGGTGCAAAATTTCATTCCAATCCGATCAGTAGTTTCGAAACTATCAGGAAAAAAATATTTTGAACGGCCATATTTACGGAACCCCTAGTCTTATTTTACTCATTGATGAATGCGCGATATTCGCGATCCGAACCCACCCTGAAAATTTCAAGTTCCTTGGCCTTTCCGTTCAAAAGTTACAATTTTCTATGGTTTCTATGGTTCTGGTTATGCGATTTGGACAAAATATTGCTTCAATATATCATTCTCGATTAAAATACAAAATTTCATCTCGATCGAATCCGTAGTTTCGAATTTATCGAGAAAACGAAATTTCAAACGACCATATTTACGGAACCCCTTGTATAATGTTGCTCATAAATGAACGTGATCACGACATTCGAGATCCACACCTATCCTGAAAATTTCAAGTCCCTGGGCGTTTCCGTTCAAAAGTTACAATTTTCTATGGTTCTGGTCATGCGATCTGGACAAAATTTCACATGTAGCATGAACATTTTCCATTTGAGTGCAAAATTTCATCTCGATCAAATCTGTAGTTTTCAAGTAATCAGGACAACAAAATTTCAAACGGCCATATTAACGGAACCCCTGGTGGAATTTGGCCCATTAACGAATTTAACCGAGGCATTCGGGAACTGAACCCACACTGAAAATTTCAAGTCTCTAGGTTGTCCCGTTCGAGAGTTATCGTGCTTACGGACGGCCGGACGAACAGACTCGAATTTTCCGACGGATTCGTCATCAGTGAGTCGAACATAGTCGATTGAGACCATTTTCGGCTCGAAATTCGAAAAAATACAGACATCGTGACGAAATGATATAGCCCTCGTGTAAGTAGTACGAGCGCTCAAAAAACACATATCCGTACCTCAGAGCAAAAGGGTCACAAAATGTCAGTTCGACAGGAGAGCATAAAATACTTGCATTTTTCGTTTGATTCGCGTTGTGATTGAGGACTTGATACTATGTTATTTTCGTTATTTTAAGTCCAATCGTCTTGAAGGTAGACCACTAAATAGAGCGCGAAATTTAAATGTAGGTGAGCCAAAAAACCCGAAAATTGAAATTTTGGACTTAATATCCTTTCGCTCTGAGGTACGGATATGTTTGGTGCCTACCACTTTCCTAAGACACCCTGTAAATTTCAAAATATAGCCCCAATTGACCTTGATGAATCCACGTTGAAAAAAAATAAGAAAACTTTAGGTACTGCTTAAGCGTAATCGAGATCCGCATCACCGGTGAAACACCCTGTATATGAAATCTGTTTTATTAAGAAAATTTGATTTAGGTGTTTCAATACATCATAAAAGTATAATCTAATTACTAAAAACTAATAATTTTTCAATTATATGTAATTGCGTTGTCTTTATGAGGAGAAATTATCACTATTTTCCAGAATTCATAATTTAAATGAAAACATTCGAGACGTATTGTTCCATATTTTATGAACTCGATACAGAAAAATATTGCTAGTACTCGTACCTTATTAAGGATCGCATGTCAATCTGTTCGAGACCGGAAGTGATGTCGATTATTAATTTTTTTGAGAAAAAATTTATTGGAAGAAAAAGTTTTGTTATATTTTGACAAGAACTATTTTCTATAAAAATCAAAAACTCAAATAAGCCTACTGAACCGCATTCTGTATTCAACAACAAACGGATGTACCGAAAATAAATGTAGGGTCGAAGGCAAAAAATAATATCTGGGACAGGTACCATATGATAACGAATTTCACTAGGCGGATTTTGGGTATCAATAAAAAGCTTCAATATAATATTCGTAAATGGATTCTTTTGGGGAAAATTATTTCTGAATTCAATTTCCATTGCTTTGTTGTTCGTGTCAATCGGTAATATGTGAGAAGAAGGGAAGAAGATTCCTTCTCACCGGGTGTTCCCCGACACTTCTAGTCCTCCCTTGAAAAACATATGTGCTAACTCTTTTCACTTCCGAGATACAGAGCGTTGAAGATGAAAACATTTCTGACAAGTTACTAAACATTTGAGGGGGATACTTTTATCGAAAATATCAGTTTTTATTAGAACATCTAGTTTGAATTGCTTGAATTCCAGGAACAATAAAATATCAAAATTCTTGAAAATTATTTTCTAGAAAATGGATAAGTTGAGGGCCTTCGATGAGGAGTATCGTTTTTGACGAATAAATATCAAAAATTTTAATTCTGTGGAATTAAATCGGATGATTTCCATATGGCAGAGTATGTATTATCATTGGGGTTTCGATTGTGGTAGCGGGTTCTGCTAATATTCCTCGTAAGATCACTCACATAATTCAGTTTTTCATAAAATAATGATGATATTTTGTCAGCATACTCCCTTATGGTTGGTATTTCCCAATCTAGAAGTTCCGTGATCCGTTTGTACCTGTTTTTGTTTGTTTTCAAGCGTAGCATCTTGTTCCGAAATGTTTGAAGTGGCCTTATCGGGGCAGCAGATGTTATAATTGTTCTTATTATTGACGCATGAGTGAATCGAAAGAACATCTGTATTTCATATATGATTATTTCGAACTCTTGCACCTTCTGTCCTCCGAAAACCTGGCAACCCTGCAGGAGGTTACAGCGCACTACCATTACGAAATATATGCGGAGGTGACAAGATCTGACCAATTCAAATAAAATTTTTTTCAAAGAAATATTTTCCCCTCTTTAGGTACCCTTATTATTTGGCTTCCCCTCTACATATACCGACAAAAATTATTTCAATTGCACACCTCCTTCACCCGGAGGTCAGGTCGCCCAATGAACTTAACGGAGGTGACAACGAACTACGGATTCATATTTATACATATATATATATATATTCCTTGACAGCGCATTTTTGAAATATGATACTAGAATCTTGAGAAAAACATGGTTATTTTTTCTTCCAATATTCTTATTCAAATCGAAATAGTGATAAACTAAACATTACGGACTCAACCGCATCATGATAACCTTCAAATAATCGCTCTTATAGAACATTTCTACCCTCACACCTAAGACCTAGATTAGCCGCATCCTTAGTGTTCCTGTCTCGCAACGTGGAATCCTGGGTTCGAATCCCAACGGAAATAAAAAAGTTTGACGTCACTCCGCCATCTCGCCCACACTCCACCCCCCCCTTAACCCCTCCACCCTTGTTGTACTTAAAAAAATTCATTGAAGATTGATAACCTTGAATGGAACAATTTCTCCAAAATGGACCTCAGAAATTAGTAGACAATTTGGCCGAAATCACGCCAGAACTTTTGTTGCACATCTACTACTATTCGAGGTATATGATATGAATATCCTTTTTAGAATAATCCGTTTAGAATATGCCTAGAGTATTCAAGGAATATCCTTGATATTCCTAAAATATTCTATATGGAATATTCTGAGAATATTCCAAATAGAATATTCTAGGAACATTCTATGAATATTCGGAATATTCCAGGTATATGATATGAATATCCTTTTGAGAATATACCGTTTAGAATATGCCTGGAATATTCTATATGGAATATTCTGATAATATTCCATATAGAATATTCTAGGAACATTCTATGAATATTCGGAATATTCCTAGAATATCCTTTACGGAATATTCTATGAATATGCCTATGATCTACCTTACGAATATTCATAGCATATTCCAATATCCTAAAACGAATATTCATGGAATATTCTAGGAATATCCGGTGCTGTCTGGGAAATCACCGAATCATATTGAATAATTCAAAAAAACTCTATTTTTTTCAATTGGTGACTCAATTTACTTATTTAAGGAGAGTCATGGTTACATCAACAACTCGAGAAACGTAAATTCTGGATGATAATTTTGTGATGTTGAATAAAATATTGAGAAATTTTTCGAAACCTTCAAAAAAATGTATCGTGGGGCTGCTAAATTATTCTCCCCTTTTCAAGTGTGAATATCTTTGTTTTTCTTCAAACCCGTTTCACTGGTCAGAATGAAAGGAAGCATTCATTCATTCTTCTATAGTATCCAGGTAGAAATTTTGGTTTTAAAAACCTGAAAATGTAAAACAAAACATAGTATGAGGCTAGAAAATAGTTAGAAATTAATAATTACCTCTATTTCTTAGTGCAATTCACTTCTTTGCATTTTCGATATCATCAATTTCGACTGCATTCTAGAAGGAATAAGGAAAATGACAAATTGGAATGACGTTCACAACCAAAATTTATTTTAAATTCTTGAAAACTCCTTGGGGGCGTTGAAGAAACGTATAAGGATTCGTTTCTGCTCTCCGATTTCTTTCCTTTTTCGATATCGCCAATTTCGACCGCATTCCAAACAGAATGTGGGAAATGAATGCACTGTCATCGAAATAGCGTCCACAACTTACCAAAATTGAT
The DNA here is from genome assembly GCA_963966015.1 of Aphidecta obliterata. Taxonomy (NCBI): domain Eukaryota; kingdom Metazoa; phylum Arthropoda; class Insecta; order Coleoptera; family Coccinellidae; genus Aphidecta; species Aphidecta obliterata. Next base: position 17,791,295 of record OZ014435.1, on the reverse strand, counting down.
AAAAAATTCCTGAAAACTGCACGTGTGTTGAAGAAACGTCAGAGGATATCGGTTGTTCACATTTGTCAGAACATGGTCAATTTTCAACTCGAGCACTTTGTTTTATCATGAAACAGCTAGAAATTGGAATATCCACTCATTTTATCGATGCCTTGTATGTTACACACACAAAATTCTGCAGAATATGGCAAATAGTTTCTGAGATACCAAAGTTTTGAAAATGAATTTTTCAAAAACCTTATGGTGTCGCTGCCACTGTAACTTTCATTGAAGAATAGGCGTTTGTTCCAGCGATTTCGTCAGACAAATGATCGTCCGAATAAGCCTGCGTATTAACAGTAGCCTTAGCCACTGGCATTATAACATTATACTTTTATATTATTCATTTATTTATAATGGCAATGATTTAACATAGTGAACTAACATATAATGTTAATAAAAAAGTGATTGGTATCTATTTACAATGTTATTTACAGAACGAAATGTATTTGACCATGTCAAGAAAATATAGAATTCCTGTACAAGTTACAAATGTTTGGTATATTATAATACAATCACAGATAAAAATTTCTTCCTGGCCTAACGTTTAGTATGTTACATAACTCAAAAACTTAAACAAGGAGGCAATAGATGAAGTCAAAAATTTTTTCGAAATAAGAGATTTCATACAAGATTCATATCCTTTCAAACCATGAATATTAATTGGATGGAAATATCCAGCGTTATTTATCATCACCAACAGATTTTGAAGATATTCAACCTTGAATTGAAATGTTATTTTCAGGTACTTTATTCTTCAATATTCAGGATCTATGTATTTGTTTTAATGACACTGATGTTTCGCAATTTCTAATTCACCCATTTAGTACCTAATACTTCCAAAACTAAATGACAAAAAAATAGTTAGTATAGGTAATATCGAAGTTGAAATGTTCAGAATTGTAATTGATTTTGTCTCAGGAGATGGGGCCCAAAAGTTTTCTTTGTAATATCACATTTTCTTCCATATATAGATTGTATCCAAAAAGAATCAACAAAAAATAAAATAATTGTAAGAGCAATGATCTCTTGTAGACAACAGTTTCTCCACACTGTGTGTGTGAAATATAAAATTCTCTCGTAATTTTTGTTTTGATTTTTGCAAAGGACATTTATATGAAACAGAACAGTGCCAAAATATGTGAAAATTGCCCGAAATGATATAGGTAAAATAAAATGAGCTTCTAATAACTGAAAATAAACTTTTATCTACATATATACAGGCCCGACGATAACTTGACATTGAGGTTTTAGGTGATAATGCAAGGAGATACTTTTTCGTTCTATTTGCAATATCGCCACTTCAATCCTCTACCAGAAAGGGTGAATTATCTCTAAACAGAACATGACCAGCCGAAAGTTTTTTATATATACACTATTATCCTCTGAAAAATTCCTAGTCAAGATTTCGTTGGGTATCCCTGTATATTTCCAATTTAAAAAAAATTATATATTTTTCAGCTTTCATTGTGACCCAACTAAATAATCCAATATTCCCCAAGGTTGCATTCGAAATATGCTGTAGGTCTTTATTATTCCCTTCCTAACAAGGGAAACAACCTGATATCTTATTCCTCATTGAACGTCACTAGCCAGCATTGAAAATTTGGACGAAAAGATTGAAAATTGATCAATTCTTATTCATTCATTTTTTACTTTTTGGTGTTGTTAGGAAATTCTTCATCTGTGGGTAGCCTGAAGGGAAAGGTAGCCCTAGATTGTTGAGCCATCAATTCCGTGTATAATTTCAGTTGTTCTTGGGAGGTAAATTGAAGAAGTGGCGAAGTTGCTTGAGGATATAAACTTTGCAATGCCGCCGAATACAAGAGGGGATCGATCATGGGAAAGTATGGATTTACTCCCTTATTACTTTCGTAGAATTGCGACAAATAGTGGTGGGGGAATTGAACTCCTTGCGAGAAGTATTTTGCGTTAGAGGCAGTCTCTGCGGATGATTTAAGTGCAGTATTATTACTTTCTATCTTCGTACTGGGACGCTTATTACTTGAAGAAGTGTGGTTGGTTTGATTTTCGTCTCTGCATCTTTTATTCCGACTGTTGCTCGATGAAGTTGAAGGCTTTACATAATCGCCATTCTCCTCAAATCTCCTTACTTTGTAACCACCAGAATTTTCCATGCTCGTTTGTTTGTTTGGGATTTTGTATATGGAATAATCTGTATTTCTCGGCCTAGAAGAAGTTTCAGCTTCCCTTGAATATGGTGAAGAAACTTTATCTTTTGAGTCGACAAGGGTGATTTCCAAGTTTGATCCCAATTTTCTACCCTCGAAAATCGGTAAATTCGCAGCTTTCACAATATTTTTGGAGCTGTTAAATTGAAAAGATGAAGTGGCCGTCGAAGGAATACTAGGAACTCTAGTATCAAAAAAAGGTTTCTGAGGACTACCCACAGTCAAATCGAGGAGATCTCCTCCAGTCGGTTTCATTAGATTCACGGGAGCTTTCGGAGTATGTACAGAGTAACTATTCACTAAACAGTCTTTCGGATTTCCATAAACAGTTTTTTCAGAGTAAGAATAAATGGATTTGGACTGAACAACCTTGGGTGGCGTTGTTGAATCCGTCTTTTCAGGAAAGGGAAACACATTCCCCAGTTTAGTCGTACTTTTTGTTGCCGATGGTATTGTAACTTTACTGATATTCAATGACTGAGGTATATTTATGGATAAATGTTCCACTGGCACACCTTGCGAAGAAATCTGTTGAATGTCGTTTCTTAGAGGCTTCGATCCCAAGTGAACGGCCGGTGTTGAAGGAATGAAAGAATCTTTCGAATCATTATACACAACAGTGTTCGAAACTGAACAGACTGGTGTTACCTCCAAACCGCCCTCCTTCAAAATGTCTAGTTTTTCTTTTCTCAGTTCATCTATAAAACGAGAAGACTCTTGTTTTATGTTTTCGAGACTTGGTACTTTTTGATCATTTTCATCCGAAGATGTTGAATTGCATGGCACGTTAACTATAAGTAAATCCTCATTTTTACTGATATCCTTAATTTCATTTGAAAAATTGCTTTCTTTATATTCAACAGTAGGTGAATCATCCAGTGGTGTAGTGGGTTTTTCTTCAATTGTAGAATTTTCAATTTTCACTGATAGTTTTTCTTCTTGTTTAACTTCTTCCTTCACTTCGTTCGATATTTCTGTTGAAGTACTATTTTCGAGTTTTAACATCTCTGGACCTTCTTTATCAGAGTTTATTTCTTCCATTTTGACTACTTTGGCGAACTTATCTTTCTGACGTTCAGGTTTTACCCTAACGCTTCTCAAGGACGAAATTTTCGGTTCTTGCTTGGTATTTCCAACGGATTCCTGAAACGAGAGTATTATATTATTATGAAAGAATTCATGGTGATTTTCAACAAAACGTATGTGCAATTCAACCTTCAGTCCAATTTATGAAGATAAATAAAGTAATATGATAAGAATTTTCGGTTTGATTAATCTTGATTGATGTTCCCTCCCATAAATTCGGCTATAATCAATTAAGCACCTCTATTTACAAAACTTAATGTGAGCTCTTGATATTTTTGAATGATTGTTGCGTTCAAGAGAACACACTTTTCGATAATGTTGATGGAAATAATTTCATAAACCCAATTTAGCAGAACATTGTCGATGGTTCATGGCTCTTTTTCAGGAATAGCTCGACTTACTTCATTCAAGGGAGAATATAAGAAAGTCAGAAATTGAAGGAGAGATAGGGAAAAAAGTTGGGACTGATCCCTAATCTTGCAGAAGAATTTTTAAATTTTTTTTGTCCAAATATAGAGATGGTAATTTAACGATGCACTCATATTAGTGCACAAACAATTTCAATCACTTATATTATGAGCTCAAAATTTTAGTTTTTCCTTGTGGAATCGGGTAGGTTTTATTAATTTAATTACTTCCTATTTAAGATTATTCAGGCTACGCAAGTAGAACGTTCAAAAGTCTTTGAATTATTCTGGACCAATAGAAAATATTTTTGCAGGTCCGTATTTAGAACTGAATATAATAACTAATTTGCCCTGCCCAATTACCTAATAGTATTTAATTTGAGACTATTATTTGTTAACACGGACCTGAAAGTACAGTTTCTAGTGATCCAAATATGAGAGGAAGCTTTCAAACATTATACTCACGTAGCCTGAATAATCTTAAATAGGGAGTAATAAAATTAATAAAATCTGTCAGAATCCACTTGGTACCACTTCCTAGAAATAAGAAAACATTTGAAGATTCTTCAGAAAAAAATCAGAGAAGCATTGAATCTATTCATCACATAATAACTCAATTCAAACAAAAAGATAAATAAGTCACAAGCTGGGCGATAATGGTGTATGATGTCAAGGTTATACTAGGAAAATATTTCAATTTTGATAGAAATCGATCAATAAAAAATTATAAAAAGCACTGCCGTGGAGTCGGGAGCTTTTAAGCGCTCGTTCATCTACCTGGTAGGTAGATTCGCATTTTCCAGTTTTAGAAATCAATTGAAGGAATTTTCGACAGCTGTCAAAAAAATGACAGCAGCTCTTCGTCAATTATACCGAATCAGCTGGTTCAGAAATATAAGGATTTTTTATTCAATAATTCTTTTGAATTTAAAATAGTTCTGGTTATGAGATCGGAACGAGTGTAGCTTGAATATATCATTCTCCATTAAAATACAAAATTTCGTCACGATCGAATCCGTAGTTTCGAAATGATCAAGAAAACATAATTTCAAACTACCATATTTACGGAACCCCTGGTCTAATTTTGCCCAAAAGATATTTGAGTTCTTGTGTTTTTGAGCGCTCGTACAACTTACACGAGGGCTATATCATTTCGTCACGATGTCTGTATTTTTCGAATTTTGAGCCGAAAATGGTCTTAAACGACTATGTTCGACTCACTGATGACGAATCCGTCGGAAAATTCGAGTCTGTCCGTCCGTAAGCACGATAACTCTCGAACGGAACAACCTAGAGACTTGAAATTTTCAGTATGGGTTCAGTTCCCGAATGCCTCGGTTATGTTCGGTTATGAAATTTTGCACTCAAATAGAGAATGAGGTGTTCAAGCTACATGTGGAATTTTGTCCAGATCGCATGATCAGAACCATAGAAACCATAGAAAATGGTAACTTTTGAACGGAAACGCCTAGGGACTTGAAATTTTCAGGACAGGTGTGGATCCCGAATGTCGTGAGCACGCGAGCATCTATGAACAAAATTATACTAGGGGTTCCATAAATATGGTCGTTTGAAATTTAGTTTTCTTGATAATTTCAAAACTACAGATTCGATCGTGACAAAATTTTGTATACTAATGGAGAATGATATATTCAAGCTACTTTTCTCTAGATCACATGACCAGAACCATAGAAACCATAGAAAATTATTCGATCGAGATGAAATTTTGTATTTTAATCGAGAATGATATATTAAAACAATATTTTGTCCAGAACCATAGAAACCATAGAAAATTGTAACTTTTGAACGGAAAGGCCTAGGAACTTGAAATTCTCAGGGTGGGTTTGGATCGCCAATATCGCGGTCGCGTTCGTCAATGAGCAAAATTAGATTAGGGGTTCCGTAAATATGGCCGTTCAAAATATTTTTTTGCTGATAGTTCCGAAAATACTGAGCGGATTGGGATGAAATTTTGCACCTAGCTGATTAATAAAGTATTCAAACTATGAGCGAAATTTTGTCCAGATCGCACCACCAAGACCATAGATACCGTAGAAAATTCTAGCGAATTATCGAAAAGTCTGGAGTTTCGCCTAAGTTTCAGAATTTTCTTGACAGCTGTCGAAAATTCCTTCAATTGATTTCTGAAAATGGAAAATGCGAATCTACCTACAAGGTGCATGTACAAGCGCTCAAAAGCTCCTGCCTTCACGGCTGTGCTTTTCGTAATTTTTTAAAAAAATTTTCACCTTACTTCATTTTTAGTCAATTTCATCTACGTTGACCCAATTTGATTATAATTTTGGATTATTTTCATCTGAAAACGATATGATATGTATGAAAAAAGCCAAACTATCCTGTATCAGATGTTTAAAAATAATCACATAGTATGATTTTAAAGTTGGTATATGAAGAAATTGAAAAACAATTTCTAATATCAATTTGCCTGCAACTTTCGAATTCCACAATTCGTGTATGACAAAAGTACTTTAAAAATTAGCCAAATTCCTTATTATTTTCCTAAAAAAGTTTTCGTAAGAATGCAGGCACTAGAAAGCCAAGAAAGAAAAGTAATTATTAATTTTTTACTTATTAGAGAAAATTCATTCATAAATTATGTTCGAAATATCCTCCACCATTTCCTATACAAGAAGTTTTTAAAATATTTTTTTCATACATAAATTGTGGAATTCGAAAGTTAGAAATTGATTTTTTTCTTCTTCATATACCAACTTTCAAATCATACTAATTCTAATCATATTTCACAGCAAAGTTTTGCTGATGAAAATAATCTGGAATTATAATCAAATTAGGTCAACATAGAAAAAATTGACGAAAAACGAAGTGAGGTGAGAAATCTTTCCAAAATCACAAGAACTCAAATAATTCCTAAACTGTTGATTTTTGGTTATCAATAAATATTGCTCAATCGACAGCAAACGAGTTATACTAATACGTCCTCCAAGGTTCACGTCTGATTTGGAAACACCCTCTATATCGTTATTGGTGCGTTTGATGGAAGAAATCCTCAAAAAAGTACCACAAATGAAGAAAAAAAAAAGTCCCTCCACCAAGAAAAAGCATTGTGTCACAAATCGCAAAATTGCACGAAATGGGCTTTGAATTGCTTCCGCATCCCCCCTATTCTCCAGATTCAGCCCCCAAAGACTACTACCTGTTCGAAGTCCTGAAAAAATGCTCGCTCGAAAAAGATTTGGTGAAGAAGTGATAGCCAAAACTGAAGCCTATTTAGGGGGAAAAGATAAATCGTTCTACAAAAAAGGTTTCGCAATGTTAGAGCGACGTTGGACTTATTGTATCACTCTAGAAGGAAACTATCTAATATATAAAATTCTCGTGTCCACAGTGTTCGTTGCCATACTCCTCCGAAACGGCTTAACCGATTTTGATGAAATTTTTTTTGCTTATCCGGTATCTATCAGAATCGGCCAACATCTATTTTTCATCCCCCTAAATGTTAGGGGTAGTCCACCCCTAAATTTTTTTTTTTATTTTTTAGACAAAATTTCTAATTTCTATTTTTTTATGATACAACATACAAAAATACATACAATCCCCAATTTTCACCCTTCTACGATCAACCCTTATTTTTTAATAGCCAGAACAAGGAGAGGCCGAAGGCCTCGAGCAATTTTGAAATTGCGAAAAAACGGAGAGACCGGGGGCGCGAAGCGCCCCCCGCGTTTTCGAGAGGGAGAAACGGGCTTTCCTAAGGTAAGAGAGGCCGAAGGCCTCGAGCAATTTTGAAATTGCGAAAAAAGGGAGAGACCAGGGGCGCGAAGCGCCCTTCGCGTTTTCGAGAGGCAGAAACGGGCTTTCCTAAGGTAAGAGAGGCCGAAGGCCTCGAGCAATTTTGAAATTGCGAAAAAAGGGAGAGACCAGGGGCGCGAGGCGCCCCCCGCGTTTTCGAGAGGGAGAAACGGGCTTTCCTAAGGTAAGAGAGGCCGAAGGCCTCGAGCAATTTTGAAATTGCGAAAAAAGGGAGAGATATGGCAAAACAACGTTTGCCGGGTCAGCTAGGTTAGGTTAGGTTAGGTTTAGGTTAGGTTATTTTGAGACGAGAGGCCGAAGGCCTCGAGCAATTTTGAAATTGCGAAAAAAGGGAGAGACCGGGGGCGCGAAGCGCCCCCCGCGTTTTCGAGAGGGAGAAACGGGCTTTCCTAAGGTAAGAGAGGCCGAAGGCCTCGAGCAATTTTGAAATTGCGAAAAAAGGGAGAGATATGGCAAAACAACGTTTGCCGGGTCATCTAGTGTTTATATAAAATGATTTTCGCCCAAAAGAAAATGTGTTTTCCGGGAAAATAAATCCGCACTTATCCATAGAAACAAGGGCGCAAAAAAAGCACATTCTCTGAATACCCAATTCACTAAATACCCAAAACGAAATATTACCATCGAATATTCACACCAGTAACATACCTTCGAATTCTGTGTGATTGTTGATTTTGGTGAAGGAGATTTATCGCTGGATGTCGAGGAAAGGGGAACATCTCTATCCGATTCATTGTCAACCTCAGATCGCGTGGTGACATTGTTGGCAGATTTTGATTTCAGTCTTCTCCTTTCTGAAACCGGTAGGGGTTTGTATTCTTCTCCTCTAATATGACGTTCATAGGGCAACAGAAACCTGCAAATAAAAAATTTTCATGTCGAGAACTTGTGATGATTGTCGCAAGTGAAAATAAATGCTGTTCATAGAAGATGTTTATGGTATGCGAACCTTTCATAGTGTCTCTTGATAACTGTAGCTGCACCGGAGTTCTGCTGACCACTCATGTCATCCGATATATTCTTCCAGAGTCGATTCGATGTCACAGAGTCATATCCTCCCATCTTTTGTACTTTTGTATAGAAGTCATGGAGATCAACTGAAAGGAACATGTGAATTAAATTAATTCTAAAAATATTGACCATACGTCTACACTTATTCTAACCGTGGATTGCACAAAATCTTGATGGTCTCATCAAAAATGTGAAATAAGTTTTGACAATTTACTCAGGCCTTCTACAAAACTTCTCCGTACCTTAGTCTAAGTTCGGTTCAGAAATCTTTTCGTTTGCACCAGGTTGACTTAACAAAAACTCAACAAAATGTCCGAAATATTAGGCTCATAAGCGCAATTTCCTATTTTTCTACTGGAATTCTTCCTCCCTATATGAAGATTACAGTATTCAGAAACAAATCAGGAGTTCATGTTTTTCAGAAAAAATTAGGCTTTACCAAGAACCAAGCCATGTGGTCGCCCATCCAGGTGCCGAACCCGCATATCTTTTCATGGCCTCAAGTCTTATCAAACTCACCCCCGATTTTTCGAAGGCTGATCAACGCAAATGTTAACTAATGGGTTGTTGAATCCTGCGCAATAGCTCAAAGCAATGCGCATAACATGTTTATCACACTTTGCGCAGGATCTAACAACTGATCAGTTAACATTTGCGTGGATCATCGTTCGAGAAACCGGAGGTCAGTGTGATAAATAATGTCATCTAATAAAATCGACACGATGGAATAAATCAAATTTCTCAACAGAAACGTCTTTTTAGAAAAGATTTTGTTCTAATTCTTCTAGTGTTACGATCGGATTGGATATAGAGAAACAAATAGTCGAAGAAATCTAAATTATTTTCATACATTGATTTGTTTACCGATATAGTTGATGAAATATGGTGTCATGTGAGAATTGGTTGTATGCCCTCAAAAGTGTTGTTCTGAATGGTGATTTGAACCCACCTCGTTAATGGGCGAAATCCCCCAAAGGGTTTTGTATTGAAACGAAGTTATATGTGAGATAATGACACGAAAGTTTATGAGTAATTTCGTAAAGATCGTACCTATCAGTAGAATATATTTTTTCAATTATTTCTTAACTTTAATATCTCAGACACTTTTCGCCATGTCCTGCTAAAATTTTGTGTACACATATAAGACATCGATTACATGAAAGATTAACCATGTTTCGAGAAACGTGAACATGTCTGATGATCACAGATATCCTGATAATTATTTCAAACTTTGACGGAGTCATGATTCCACTCGAAACTTGAGCGGATTTCGAAAAAAATAGACCAATTCGAGGGTTGAATAAAATACGAATCCTTATATGTATAATTCTTCAACAGTTTCCAGGAATTTCTGATTGATTTTGGTAAGTTGTAAACGCGATTCCAATGGCAATTTATTCACTTCCCTCATTCCGTCTAGAATGCAGTCGAAATTGATTAAATCGAAAATGAAAAGAAATGGAATAAGAAATAGAGGTGAGGTAAGGTAATGATCTCTAACGATTTTCCAACGTTATAATATGCTTTGTTTTATACTTTCACATTTTTAGAACCCACATTTCTACCCCAATAAATCAAATAGTTCTCACGATGTGAAAACTTGTACCAATGTAAGCACTTGTACTTGTACAATCTAATCAAACTACCCTCGCTTCTCAGAAAACACAATTTACACTTACTCTCTTTGGATCCCAAACAAGGTGTTCTTCCAAGGGGGGTTCTTTTCATCTTCATGAACGAATTGAGTTTCTTCAGAAATTCTTTTGTATCGCCGTTATCTGACGATCTTGTACTTCTTCTAGGTGCAGAGCCATCCAAACAAAAACCATTTTTGTTACTACCTGGCTCAGCAGAGACTTTCGACTGAAATGAAGAAAAAATTGAATGTACTTGAGTAGGTCTTTATAAATATAAAACCACATGGCTCATTTATTCATCGCAAGATGAAGTGAACTCCCCATTTTACCGGATGAAATTCAGACTCAATTTAGGGTCGTATTAGGATATATTTATCAATTTCGTAATCGTGAAAGTTTTATCGAGGGATTTTCGGTGAAATTGTTTATTTTGAGGAGTTCCGCCTTTTGTTGAAAAAAAGACTCGCCCTGTATGTTCGTACAATTGAGTTCACGTTTTCTGCTTCCTATGTCGATAATAATCCACATAATTAATCTCTTTTCAAGAAACCGAATGTTGATAGCACACAGCTAAATTTCATACAAGTGTTTAGAAATACCTAATTAAAGGAAGAGGCCAGTCGAAACATTAATTTGTACACTGCTCAGAACTAATGAGAATAATTAGTAAAAAGTTATCAAATCTTTCAGATATTACTTGAGATGAATATTCACAATACAGGATGTTCCAAATTTTATCGTCGCTTCCAAAATTGACATTATTTATTGAAGGGAAAATCCCAGATTTTGGAACTACATATTTGCACCGACCAGATACTACAAAATGGTTAATTTGGTTCCACAGTTATGCATGTGGGATATAGTTATTAAAACAGGGTCGTTCAAATTTGGGGTTTTACCGATAGATATAAAAATAATCCAATCTCCAAGATTGTCTGCCATTTTTGAGCGCTCGTTTTACTTAAACGAGGGGTATATAATTTCGTCACGATGTCTGAATTTTTCGAATTTTGTGCCGAAAATAGTCTCAATCGATAAGATTCGACTCACTGATGACGAATCCATCGAAAAATTCGAGTCTGTCCGTCCGTCCGTATACACGATCTCAATTTTAAAATTCTTTTGACAACTGTCAAAAATTTCTTCTGTTGGTTCCTAAAAGTGGAAAATGTGAATCTACCTGCAAGGTGCATGAACGAGCGCTCAAAAGCTCCTGACTTCACGGCAGTGCTTTTTATAATTTTTTTAATTGAACCCTGTATAATATAAATTTTTCTGAAGTATAATTAAAGTTCATTTCAAATGATTTATTATGTTGATATACCTAAATACTCAGCTCTCCAAAAAAAATTGGACAATTTTGCCTTAATTCATTTTCGAAAATTAACACGCAATCGTTTCATGTACTAATTGTCGAGTTTTCATAATGACATGTTTCATGACAATTTATAGAAAACTAATATAAAGTATGGCACAATAGTTCAATTTTTACCTTTCCTTTATTTCGGCAATATGAATATTTCAATACAGTCCTAATCGCCTTTCAGAATAATAGATGATATACAGGGTGAGCCATTTGAAAAAATTCACTTTTCACTATATTTATATCTATCGGTATAAATCACAAATTTCGAACATTGCCGAATACACCCAAAATTTCCGCTTTCTACGATTTCTATCGTATCTACTGAAGCTATTTTTCGCACAAAAAAAATAGAAAACTAATGAATTTTTCGAAAACCGATAGGTATAGAGAAGTATTATACAAAAATAATCGAAAAGCAATAGCGAAGCGAAAAATGCATATACAGGTGTCCCGTTTTAAATATCAAAGTTGTTACTACTTTTCAATACAAACGGCAACGCCTGAGCGCTGAAATTTTAGATCGATAGAGCAGAATCAGGAGAAACCAAATTTTCAAAATTATCCTGTGTCCCTGTGTGTTCTACAGAAACCTCGAAGTTTGGACACCCTGTATGTTTATATGTACATTATATTTTTACGATTACAAAATTTGATTCCTGTCTGAGAAACTCTCTGAAATGTCTTCAACAAAACACAAATGGTGATGATTATGTGAATTCAGGAAAAAATATGAACAATAGTGTTTAAGGTATCAAATATCAAAGTTGTTGCTACTTGTCAATACAAAAAAGAAAGAGATTTTGGAGAAGGGAGATACTGAAAGAGAAGCACTACGGAGGAATCTTCCAGGAATGGATCACTCCATAAAGTTCCTTCGGAACTTTAGAAGTGCAAGATCGAAAAAGTATTTGGATCTCAGTAAGAAGAAGTTACGCCTCCTCACTGGACATTGTCGCCTTGGAAAGCAAATGATGAGAATGGGCTTAACAGAAAGAGGGGGAAACTCCTGTTCACCTGGAATGCCTCGCCATTGGAAACCAGCGCAAAGAATGTCTTGGACAAGAGAATTACAGGAGAAACGACTATTTAACTTCCTTGAAGCCTTCTCAGATACTAGAGTTCATTGGAGCTCTGGAGCTGGGGGCGAGCTGTAGATAAGGCATTTGCGAAAAAAGCTTTGATGGGAGCCAAACTATAACTAATTATATATACCTGAACAGTAAAAAAAACGGAACTTACCTTAGCAGTGAAAGATGTCACCACCGAACATTCTGACTCGTTACTTTCCGATCCGGGCGAGACACTCCTCTTTTTCCGCTTACCCCTAGGACGACCTTTCAGCTTGGGGGCGAGATGATTGCAGAGCAACTCGTGACCTTCCAGATCCGGATATTCGAAAGTGTCTCTACAGAACATCACTCTGGAATTTTTCGCACTAAAGGAAAAACCACCAAGGGCTTTCACAATGTTATATTTCAAAAACTCGTCTTCCACACCCTCCAAACGCCTCATCATCGACCTGTACCGACAGTACTTGGGGTAACTGAGGATCACCACGGACGGCCCGAATTCGGCACCTTCGTTTCCTGAAAAGGAAAAGAAACGTATCATAAAAGGTTTTTTAGTAGGGGTTTTAATTTGATTCGTAGCATATGTGTCTTATATAACGTAACTTCGACTTTCGTGCTAGACTTGAACTTCATTACGAATGATACATGTTAAGCTTGCGTGTCGAAGTGCCACTCGGCCAGTAAACTGATTACGGATTCACTGTCAGTAGGTACTCACCCAAAACTTGCTTTTCCTTCTCAACATCGGAAAAATCCAACGAACTTTCCGAAAGCGAAACTGGACCGACGTCATCCTCCTCTCCGTCGGGTGGTTCTTTTATCTGTTTGCTGCTTCTTCCCAAGCGCCCCCACGTCCATTCTGCATCTATGGTTATCCATGTTACAAGATCCTCTACTCTGAGGACTACCTTCTCCGCAATAGCTAACACTTCATCCTGAGGGATAAAAGAGATATGTCAAATGTCAGCCTCATTTCGATTGATTCTCTCGTAAATATTTATGGAATAGAGGATCATACGGATTAATGTCAAAATAACATAGATTTCGCAAAATTGTACACAAATAGATGAGTAGAAGGAAACCGCGAGTGTGGGGTGGTCCGTGGATGTTTAGTGATATTTTTTCGACTCGCAAATATGATTAATTTTCTTGTAGTTTCGAAAAATCACCTAAAAAAAACGGAGTTTTTTCAGTTTTTTGCTCGTAAAATCTGAACCAATGGATCGATGCTGACACTTTCAACAGATGAATTGAAGAGAGTTAAAAGGCGAAGAAAATGAGTGCTAGTGCAACTCGAACAGGTCATTATTGCCGTACACCTTTGTGGTGTTTTTTTGAAATTACAAGAAAAGTAATTATATTTACGAGTCGAAAACATCACTAAACCTCCACAGACCACACTCGCGGTTTTCTTCTACGATTTTTGTCACAAAATGCCCCTTTATCTGCTCTATTACCTGATCTGAAAGGTTTATTATTTCCACATCACTTCGTTACTTCCATCTATTTTACAGAATTCAAGTTCTAATTTTCTTAAAAAAAAAAGGTGACACGCTTAGGAGCTCTATTTCACCCACAAAGTGGAACTTTATGATAATGTTTAGGCGACTGAGTACCAGCAAATTTCATGAATCGATGTCGAATAGTTTTTCAGTATTTTTTTGAGCGCTCGTACTATGTACTTACACGAGGGCTATATCATTTCGTCGAAACTCCAGACTTCCAGTGCTTTAGGCGATTTTTTTTCGATAATTCGCTAGAATTTTTTATGGTATCTATGGTCTCGGTGATGCGATCTGGACAAAATTTTCCAAGTAGTTTGAATACATTATTCTTCATCTTTGTGCAAAATTTCATTCGAATCCAATAAGTAATTTCAAAATTATCAGGAAAAAAATATTTTGAACGGCCATATTTTCCCCCCCCCTGGTCTAGTTTTGATAATTGATGAACGTGACCGCGAAATTCGCGATCCAAACCTACCCTGAAAATTTCAAGTCCCTAGGCCTTACCATTCGAAAGTTATAATTTTCTATGGTTTCTATGGTTCTGGTCATGCGATCTGGAAAAAATGTAGGTTGAATAAATCATTCTCCATTAAAATACAAAATTTCGTCATGATCAAATCCGTAGTTTCGAAATCATCGAGAAAACTAAATTTCAAACGACCATATTTACGGAACCCCTAGTCTAATTTTGCTCATTGATGAACGTGACCGCGACATTCGAGATTCACACCTATCCTGAAAATTTCAAGTCCCTAGGCCTTCCCGTTACAACGTTATAATTTTCTATGGTTCTGGTCATGCGAGCTGGACAAAATTTTTCATGTAGCTTGAACACGTAATTCTCCATCTGATTGCAAAATTTCACCTCGATCGAATCTGTAGTTTCGAAGTAATCAGGAAAACAAAATTTCGAGCGGCCACATTTACGGAACCCCTGGGCCAATTTTGCCCAATAACGAACTTAACCGCGGCATTCGAGATTAGAACCTACCCTAAAAATTTCAAGTTTCTAGGACATTTCGTTCGAGAGTTATCGTGTATACGGACGGCCGGACGGAAAGACAGACTCGAATTTCTCGACGGATTCGTCATCAGTGAGTCGAACATAGTCGTTTGAGACCATTTTCGGCTCAAAATTCGAAAAATACAGACATCGTGACGAAATGATATAGCCCTCGTGTAAGTAGTACGAGCGCTCAAAAATGAGGTTGCTAAATATGAATCGAAGATTGTTACGCTGTCTGATGAATAAAATCAATGTCGAACAAGAATTAACTGAAGAACCAATTAAAAAAGAAAAGAAAGTAAAATCTAAGACATCATTAGTTGAAGAAACACAAGATGAAGTGACATCAGAAAAGAAAAAAATATTTCCTAAGAATATTGAAGAAACAGTTGAGAATTTAGCTTGAAGAAGTCAGTAACATCAAAGAGAAAGTAGAGAAGAATAACGTGAAACAAAAAATTCCGGAAAGCACTGCCGTGAACTCAGGAGCTTTTGAGCGCTCGTTCATGCACCTTGTAGGTAGATTCGCATTTTCCAGTTTTAGAAATCAATTGAAGGGATTTTCGACAGCTGTCAAAAAAATTCTCAAACTTAGATGAAACTCCAGACTTTGTCAGTGCTTCAGCTGACCAATATTTTTTTCGATAATTCGCTAGAATTTTCTACGGTATCTATGGTCTTGGTGATGCGATCTGGACAAAATTTCGCACGTAGTTTGAATACATTATTCCTCAGCTAGGTGCAGAATTTCATTCCAATCAAATCAGTAGTTTCGAAATTATCAGGGAAAAAATATTTTGAACGGCCATATTTACGGAACCCCTAGTCTAATTTTGCTCATTGATGAACGCGCCGTGAAATTCACGATCCAAACCCACCCTGAAAATTTCAAGTTCCTAGGCCTTTCCCTTCGGAAGTTATAATTTTCTATGGTTTCTATGGTTCTGGTCATGCGATCTGGACAAAATGTTGCTTAATTATATCATTCTCGTTTAAAATACAAAATTTTATCTCGATCGAATCCGTAGTTTCGAAATGATCGAGAAAACAATATTTCAAACGACCGTATTTACGGAACCCCGAATCTAATTTTGCTCATTGATGAACTTGCCCGCGAAATTCGCGATCCGAACCTACCCTGGAAATTTCAAGTCCCTAGGCTTTTCCGTTCGAAAGTTATGATTTTCAATGGTTATTGTCATGCGATCTGGAGAAATGTAGCTTGAATATATCATTCTCCATTAGTATACAAAATTTCGTCAAGATCGAATCTGTAGTTTGAAAATCATCAAGAAAACTAAATTTCAAACGACCATATTTACGGAACCCCTACTATAATTTTGCTCATAGATGAAAGTGATCGCAAAATTCGCGATCCGAACGTATCCTGAAAATTTCAAGTCCCTAGGCGTTTCCGTTCAAAAGTTACAATTTTCTATGGTTTCTATGGTTCTGGTGATGCGATCTGGACAAAATTTCACATTTAGCTTGAACACAAATGCAAAATTTCATCTCGATCGAATATGTAGTTTCAAAGTAATCAGGAGAACAAAATTTCGAGCGGCCATATTTACGGAACCCCTCGGCGAATTTTGCCCAATAACGAACTTAACCGCGGCATTCGGGATCTGACCCTATCCTGAAAATTTCAAGTTTCTAGGACATTCCGTTCGAGAGTTATCATGCTTATGGCCGGACGGACGGACAGAGTCGAATTTTCTGACGGATTCGTCATCAGTGAGTCGAACATAGTCGATTGAGGCCATTTTCGGCTCAAATTCGAAAAATACAGACATCGTGACGAAATGATATAGCCCTCGTGTAAGTAGTAAGAGCGCTCAAAAATGCCAAAATTTGAAAGCACTGCTCGTTCATCCACCTTGCAGGAACATTCATTCCCTTCCAATCAGTAGTTTCGAAATGGTCCGAAAAAAGAATATTTTGAACGGCCATATTTACGGAACCCCTGGTCTAATTTTGCTCGTTGATGAACGTGACCGCGACATTCGAAATTCACACTTATCCTGAAAATTTCTTTCCGTTCGAGAGTAATTTTCTATTGTTCTGGTCATGCGATCAAATTTTCGCATGTAGCTTGAACGTCATCCTCCATCTGAGTGCTCGTCTCGTCTCGATCGAATCAGTAGTTTCGAAGTAATCAGGAGGTCAAAATTTCGAACGGCCATAATTACGGAACCCCTGGTGGAATTCTGCTCATTAACGAACTCAACTGCGGCATTCGGGAACTGAACCCACACTGAAAATTGCAAGGTCGTTCCGTTCGAAAGTAATCGTGCTTACGGACGGCGAAATTCGAAAAATACAGACATCGTGACGAAATTATATAGCCCTCGTGTAAGTAGAACGAGCGCTCAAAAAACAACAATTCGCGTTTTTGGTAAAATAAGATGAAGAATGCTTATTATGGAGGTGACTGTAAAACTTGAAACCTCCAGTGTTGTCCCCCTTTCTAAAATAATTCCAATTTGGTTTATGATGTTTTGTTGTTATTGTTATGATGGTGCAAGGTCAAGATTATCAAGTGAACAAATCAGTATGATTAATCTGAATTGCTTATTAAAAATACGATAGAAATTTGAATGATATTAATTTTCTATATTGTCGTTTGATGATTTCTGAATATAAGACAAGTATGTAGTTGCATTTTGAACGCACTAAAGTGAATTCCAGTCCCAAAACGGACTTCAGCGTTCATTGTCAGTAAAAATACAGTCATTCCATTTTTATAAACTTCAAAATATGAAATCACCGAATTATATCAGAAAAACTCAATTTTCTTTCCACATGTGACAGCTAAAAAAGCTGAATTTCCACATAACTTATTTAATCGATGCTTCATATGTTGAAACAAAATTCAGCAGGATACTGAAGTTTAAAAAATCTTCTGGTGATATGATCCCCATGAAATTCCACATGAACCTTCGTGTAGTTATCTTTCAAATAACTACAAAGTTTCAATTCGACCGAATAGGTATTTTTCAGAATTATTGGGAAGAAAAAAATTCACAGAACCTTTCTGCGGATATCACCCATTAACGAAAGTTTCCCGACTCTTTTTACGCGAGTTATTGTGTTTTCGGACGGACGGACATAATTGAATTAACCACGAATTCTTCATATGCAATCTCTGCTCGAATTATTAAGTCGTTTCGACTAGGCGCCTATCACGGATTTATTAAGATCATTCCAGTGAACTAGAAAGAAGAGAATGCCGGTGTTTCATTCATATGAATTCCCTAACGCGTAGGACTCAATGTTACAGTGTTGGTCCTGGTAGTCTAAAGAAGGAATCCATAACTGTAGTCGTGGATCCAGACAACATAATCAATTTCGAAAAAGTGAATCAAAATGGGGGAAACATTTTTTCTTAAGCAAAAAGAGAACTAATAAAAATTTAAATCGTTCAAGTGGAAAAAAAAAGGTCACAATAATTTATGAGGTGTCGATTAATTATGGAAAACAAATTAAAACGATTGTTTATGTTATTTCAAGACAAAAACTTCATATAAACATGGGACGCCAATGCATCGATTGTAAGATGTTGTATTGAAAAAAATTTCGAAAAGCACTGCCGTGAAGGCAGGAGCTTTTAAGCGCTCGTACAGGCACCTTGTAGGTAGATTCGCATTCTCCAGTTTTACAAACCAATTGGAAAGATTTTGACAGCTGTCAAAGAAAATTTCAAACCAACGCGAAAATCCAGACTTCACGTCAGTGCTTTGGGTCCATTTTTTCGATAATTCGCTAGAATTTTCTACGGTATCTATGGTCTTGGTAATGCAATCTGGACAAAATTATACACTATTCTTCATATATGTGCGAAATTTCATTTCAATCCAATAAGTATTTTCGAAATTATCAGAAAAAATATAGTTTGAACGGCAATATTTACGGAACCCCTAGTCTAATTTGGCTCATTGATAAAAAGGATCGCGAAATTCGCGATCCGAACCTATCCTGAAAATTTCGAGTCACTAGGCCTTTTTGTTCGAAAGTTATGATTTTCTATGGTTTCTATGATTCTGATCATACGATCTGGAAGAAATGTAGCTCGAATATATAATTCTCAATTTAAATTCAAAATTTCGTCGAGATCGAATCCATAATTTTGAAATGATCAAGAAAACTGAATTTCAAACGGCCATATTTACGGAACCCCTAGTCTTATTTTGCTCATTGATACACGTTAACGCTACATTAACGATCCACACCTATCCTGAAAATTTCAAGTCTCTAGGCCTTTCCATTACAAAGTTATAATTTTCTATGGTTTCTATGGTTCTGGTCATGCGAGCTGGACAAAATTCTGCATGTAGCTTGAGTACGTAATTATCCATCTGAGTGCAAAATTTCACCTCGATCGAATCAGTAGTTTCGGAGTAATCAGAAAAACAAAATTTCGAGCGGCCATATTTACGGAACCCCTTGACGAATTTTGCCCAATAACGAACTTAACCGCGGCATTCGAGATTCGAACCTACCCTAAAAATTTCAAGTTTCTAGGACATTCCGTTCGAGAGTTATCGTGTATACGGCCGACCGGCCGGACGGCCGGACGGACAGACTCGAATTTTTCGACGGATTCGTCATCAGTGAGTCGAACATAGTCGATTGAGACCGTTTTCGGCTCAAAATTCGAAAAATACAGACATCGTGACGAAATGATATAGCCCTCGTGTAAGTAGTACGAGCGCTCAAAAACAGATGTCAAGGATTGTATTTCATTTAGTATTTATTCGTTTTTGTTGTCACAATGAATAATTGTAACACAGTGATAATTAAAAAAAAACTTTTTCTCATTTGTGTTGTGTTGTCCAGGCAAATGCAATTCAATGGATTTTATTTTTTTTTCAAAACCAAGCATGATACGAAAAAAATCAAGCTACAAAACGATTTTACTTCAAGTTGATTGCTTCAAAAAAGTCAGTGGCGTATTGAGCGAACTAGGAAGTATGGAGTACATACATTAACCTAATTGAAATTCTTCATAATAAATAGCAAACAAAAAAAAAATATGAAATTATCGATATTCCAATTTATTTTCGGTACCTACCCAAGAAAGGAAAAAATTATTCATTTTATAATCATTGAAAACTTTATGATATCGAATTGGTCTCATAAATGCTAGGATATTCAGGGACTCTAACAACCAAAACTGAAAAGTCAGGAAAAATTTCCTGGAAGTTTTTCATAGCAAATCATGAACCGAAATCTATAAAAAAATTTCAGACAATTAATACGAATAAGTGACGTGGAAATAATTAACTATTACCTAAAATTTTCAGCTTCTTTCCACGAACGGTTCTAAAGGTTTATTATTGGAAGTAATGAACAAGAAATTGTCGGCATCCCTTGTTTAGGGTTTTCTCGGAAACGATAATAGCTTATTTCATGAAATTTCGTACAAAATTCAATTACTATCCGGCATCGATTCTCCTAGCTAAAATATTGATTGCAAGAAAACGATTCAACATCATTGAAAGTCAGGTATGCTAGAAATTTCCAATCGAAGAACTTTACCCCGGTAAGAAGGTTCAAATTTCCACAAGTTGCATGATGATTATAATTTCCGCGTTCAATATCCCATGAAACAACATTTTTTTGCAGAAATAAGTAAAGGGTTTTAGCATTGGCCTAATTGAAATGAATCAGAATTAACAAAAATAAATATGGGAAAATTATTGAATAATCGATTTTCGAACTAACTTATTCAAAAAAAAAAAAATAATAAAATGCACTGCCGTCAGGGGCTTTTGAACGCTCGTTCATCCACCTTGTAGGTCGCATTTTCCAGTTTTAAAAATCAATTAAAACATTTTTTGACATCTGTCAAAAAATGACAGCAGCTCTTTGTCAATTATACCGAATCAGTTTTGACAGAAATACAAGGATTTTTCATTCATTTAATTGGTTGGAATTTGAAATCGTTCTGGTTACGCAATCTGAAAAAAATGTAGCTGGAAATTATCATTCTCCATTGAAATACAAAATTTCGTCACGTTCGAATCCGTAATTCCGAAATTATCGAGAAAACTGAATTTCAAACGACCATATTTTCGGAACACCTAGTCCAATTTTGCTCTCTGATAAACGTGACCGCTACATTCGAGATCCACACCTATCCTGAAAAATTCAAGTCCCTAGGCCTTTCCGTTCGATAATTTTCTATGGTTCTAGTTCTCGTGTAGCTTGAACACGTCATTCTCCATCTGTGTGAAGAATTTCATCTCGACCGAATCAGTGGGTTCGATGAAATCAGGAGAACAAACTTTCGAACGGCCATATTCACGGAACCCCTGGTGGAATTCTGCCCTTTAACGAACTCAACTGCGGCATTCGGGAACTGAACCAACACTAAAAATTTCAAGTCTCTAGGTCGTTCCGTTCGAGAGTTATCGTGATGACTTGAATTTTTCGACGGATTCGTCATCCGTGAGTAAAACCTTGTCGATTAAGACCGTTTTCGGCCCAAAATTCGAAAAATACAGACATCGTGACGAAATGATATAGCTCTCGTGTAAGTATAACGACCGCTCGATAAAATATTTTTCGGTTCGAAATTATATTTCAATTGATGTTATTAATCCTCCAGATTTCAGATTATTCATGAACTCAATAGAATGTCTCCATAAATATCCCAATGCTATCAACAATGGGACGAACAGGTATTGGGTGAAATATTTATGGAATGTTCTGTACATATTAATCCAAAGGTTTTTTTCGGTAATTGAGGAACTAAAATAAATTAAATCGCTTGATATCGCCTCAGAAAATTTAAACTGACAAAATCTTCATTCAACACAATGTCCATTTTTTTGATGATAACAGTGTTGGTAAACACCTTTTACTATCTTTGTGCATACATAATTATATCGGCAGGCTTTCGCTTGCGAAGAAGGGGGCTACAGGAATAACAAGAGAGAAAGGGCAGAGCCCATAAATAATGAATCACTTTGTGAAATTTTTCAATGGATGGTTACCGAAGCACTTAAAAGTTTCATTTCTTTTGGATTGACAAATTGTCAACGAATCCCAAACTCTTGTCCAAAATAATCATTCAATTTTCGAAATGAAATGTATTGAAGAATAAAACTAAATTGAAAATATTCTACGTGCTCGTTTATTATTTGCAAAAAAAATTACTCAGCAAATCTAGGAACTCCCTTTCACGTTTTGTGGTAAGTAGAAAATTCCTTTCTCAAATTTTATGAGGCGACATCAGGTAAAATTATGAAACACCAAATGGAAGCAGTACCCTCAACTATTATGTTCACCAACAAGTTCATTACTGTAAATATTTCACGGTCAATAACGTGAAGGCCTTGGAAATTATTGAACAAATAAACAGAAAATGTCCTCACGAAAAAAAAAGTGAACAATCTATGTGTAATTTATTCATAAAATTGTATTTCTGAAAAAAAATTGTAAAATTGCTATAGACCAAACGGATTCTGTTTTAATATTCCCGAGAATAAACCTGTTGAATCGTTAGGGAAACAACTTTGAATGAATTAAAATAAAAAAATTACGAAAAGCACTGCCGTGAAGGCAGGAGCTTTTGAGCGCTCGTACATGCACCTTGTAGGTAGATTCGCATTTTTCAGTTTTGGAAACCAATTGAGGAAATTTTTTACAGCTGTCAAACAAATTTTCAAATTTAGGCGAAAATCCAGACTTCAAGTCTGTGCTTTAGGTGACCAATTTTTTTTTCGATAATTCCCTAGAATTTTCTACGATATCCATGGTCTTGATAATGCGATCTGGACACAATTTCCCACGTAGTTTGAATATAATATTCTTCATCTTTGTGAGAAATTTCATTCCAATCCAATAAGTAGTTTCGAAATTAGCAGGAAAAAAATATATTGAACGGCCATATTTACGGAACCCCTAGTCTAGTTTTGCTCATTGATGAACGTGACCGTGAAATTCGCGATCCAAACCCACCCTGAAAATTTCAAGTTCCTAGGCCTTTCCCTTCGGAAGTTATAATTTTCTATGGTTTCTATGGTTCTGGTCATGCGGTCTAGAGAAATGTAGCTTGAATATATCATTCTCCATTAGTATACAGAATTTCGTCACGATCGAATCTGTAGTTTGGAATTTATCAAGAAAGCTAAATTTCAAACGACCATATTTACGGAACCCCTAGTACAATTTTGCTCATAGATGAAAGTGATCACGACAATCGAGATCCACACCTATCCTGAAAATTTCAAGTCCCTAGGCGTTTCCGTTAAAAATTTACAATTTTCTATGGTTTCTATGGTTCTGGTGATGCGAGCTGGAAAAAATTTTGCATGTAGCTTGAACACCTCATTTTCCATTAGAGTGCAAAATTTCATCTCGATCGAATCTGTAGTTTCAAAGTAATCAGGAAAACAAAATTTCGAGCGGCCATATTCACGGAACCCCTCGGCGAATTTTGCCCAATAACGAACTTAACCGCGGCATTCGAGATTCGAACCTACCCTGAAAATTTCAAGTTTCTAGGACATTCCGTTCGAGAGTTATCGTGTATACGGCCGGCCGGACGGACGGACGGACAGACTCGAATTTTTCGACGGATTCGTCATCAGTGAGTCGAACATAGTCGATTGAGACCATTTTCGGCTCAAAATTCGAAAAATACAGACATCGTGACGAAATGATATAGCCCTCGTGTAAGTAGTACGAGCGCTCAAAAACATATTTATATTATGTTACTCAATCGAAAAATCTTTACTGCATAACTCTACTTCAAAGTTCATGCGGTAAATTTTTAATATCTATTGACCACTGAAATAAATAGTGGGCAACCCATGATACAGCGGACCGTTTTTATGGTTTGTCTATGGTAAGTGAGATAATTCTTAATAATTATCATTTCGGCCTTTTCCGATAGAATTGAAACTTTGTAGTTAGTTGTAAGATAACAACACGAAGTGTGAAATTGTCCCCCCAAAATTGACCTACTTTATTGAATGTAATGCCTCAGATTTTAGAAACTTTATGTATCAACTAGACCCGATTTATTTAATTGAAATTTTTTCAAGTTTACCAACAAATATGAAAATATACAGTTTTTTTTTCAAATCAGATAAAGGACAATTTTTTCTCCGCAATAACTGATTCAAAATGAGAATTTCTCTCTGTTATCAAATCGGTCTAGTTGAAGTTATAATTCCTTCACACTTTCAACAAAATTCTGTTGAAAAAATGTCCCATGTGAGCATCTTTTTTCAAAATCTAAAAAATTTCTTATCAGCCTCAAGTGTAGATTTTACTGGACGTTTATAGAAAATTTGAACTTTTCTCTGATGAATTAAACTTGAGACACCCAGTGAAGGGACCAAAAGGAAAATACTGAGATTTTGTCCAATTTGTACCTGCATAACTAATTCATACATAAAAATAAGAATTGAACATCTCCTTAGGCAATAAAATACCGTTATGGTTTCTTCAACATACAAAATGAATTTTGGTCTCCAAAATACAGGTATTTTTTTCATGGACTTCGGTATTTCTGTCATGATTATTAAACTACCTAATATATTATTTGAAAAACCAGCCGATATTCAGGTTCGTATGAAGGAAATATTGAAGAAGTGTTTTATAAAAATTACGAAAAGCACTGCCGTGAAGGCAGGAGCTTTTGAGCGCTCGTACATGCACCTTGTAGGTAGATTCGCATTTTCCAGTTTTAGAAATCAATTGAAGGAATTTTTGACTGCTGTCAAAAAAATTCTGAAACTTAGGCGAAACTCCAGACTTCATGTCGGTGCTTCAGCTGATCAATTTTTTTCCGATAATTCGCTAGAATTTTCCACGGTATCTATGGTCTTGGTGATGCGATCTGGACAAAATTTTGCACGTAGTTTGAATACATTATTCCTGAGCTAGGTGCATAATTTCATTCCAATCCGATCGGTAGTTTCGAAACTATCACGAAAAAAATATTTTGAACGGCCATATTTACGGAACCCCTAGTCCAATTTTGCTCATTGATGAACATGACCGTGAAATTTGCGATCCAAACCCACCCTGAAAATTTCAAGTTCCTAGGCCTTTCCGTTCAAAAGTTAGAATTTTCTATGGTTTCTATGGTTCTGGTCATGCGATCTGGACAAAATATTGCTTCAATATATCATTCTCGATTAAAATACAAAATTTGATCTCGATCGAATCCGCAGTTTCGAATTTATCGAGAAAACAAAATTTCAAACGACCGTATTTACGGAACCCCTTGTATAATGTTGCTCATAGATGAACGTGATCACGACATTCGAGATCCACACCTATCCTGAAAATTTCAAGTCCCTAGGCCTTTCCGTTCAAAAGTTACAATTTTCTATGGTTTCTATGGTTCTGGTCATGCGATCTGGACAAAATTTCACATGTAGCTTGAACACCTCATTTTCCATTTGAGTGCAAAATTTCATCTCGATCAAATCTGTAGTTTTCAAGTAATCAGGGAAACAAAACTTTGAACGGCCATATTTACGGAACCCCTGGTGGAATTTGGCCCATTAACGAACTTAACCGAGCCATTCGGGAACTGAACCTACCCTGAAAATTTCAAGTTTCTAGGACATTCCGTTCGAGAGTTATCGTGTATACGGCCGGACGGCCGGACGGACAGACTCGAATTTTTCGACGGATTCGTCATCAGTGAGTCGAACATAGTCGATTGAGACCATTTTCGGCTCAAAATTCGAAAAATACAGACATCGTGACGAAATGATATAGCCCTCGTGTAAGTTGTACGAGCGCTCAAAAATATACATGGAGTGATTAATGTGGATATCATTCATAATACCCAGCCATTACATTTAAAAACTATCCAATTTGGATAGAGTGATTATTGAGTTAGAATTCATCGAAAATGTAGCTCTACATACTTTGAAATATCTAGTAAGACTCGGATGAAGTAATGAAACACAATAAATCATATTATCTGCTTCATGTACTCGATAAATATAATGCCCAGCCATTATTGTAATTGCTCAGTTTTAGAAACCAATTGGATGGATTTTGACAGCTGTCAAAGAAAATTTTCAAACTAAGGCGAAAATCCAGACTTCATGTCAGTGTTTTGGCTGATCAATTTTTTTTCGATAATTCGCTAGAATTATCTACGGTATCTATGGTCTTGGTAATGCGTTCTGGACATGTGCAAAATTTCACTCCATTCCAATCAGTAGTTTTTAAATTATCAGGAAAAAAATATTTTGAACGGCCATATTTATGGAACCCCTAGTCTTATGCTCATTGATGAACATGACCGCGACATTCAAGATCCAAACCTACTCTGACAATTTCAAGTCCCTAGGCCTTTCCGTTCGAAAGTTATGGTTTCTATGGTTCTGATCATGCGATCTGGAAAAAATGTAGCTCGAATATATCATTCTCAATTTGAATACAAAATTTCGTCACGATCAAATCCATAGTTTTGAAATTATCAAGAAAACTGAGTTTCAAACGGCCATATTTAAGAAACCCCTTGTCTAATTCTGCTCATTGATGAACGTGACCGCAACATTCGAGATCCACACCTATCCTGAAAATTTCAAGTCCCTAGGCCTTTCCATTACAAAGTTATAATTTTCTATGGTTTCTATGATTCTGGTCATGCGAGCTGGACAAAATTTTGCATGTAGCTTGAACACGTAATTATTCCTCATCTGAGTGCAAAATTTCACTTCCATCGAATAAGTAGTTTCGAAGTAATCAGAAAAACAAAATTTAGAGCGGCCATATTTACGGAACCCCTGGGCGAATTTTGCCCAATAACGACCTTAACCGCGGCATTCGAGACTGAACCTACCCTGAAAATTTCAAGTTTCTAGGACATTCCGTTCGAGAGTTATCGTGTATTCGGACGGACTGACTCGAATTTTTTGACGGATTCGTCATCAGTGAGTCGAACATAGTCGTTTGAGACCATTTTCGGCTCAAAATTAGAAAAATACAGACATCGTGACGAAATGATATAGCCCTCGCGTAAGTAGTACGAGCGCTCAAAAACACCCTGTATAAATCACAAATTTTGCGACTTCCGAAGCTCATATTTAACCAACTTTCGGCTAGTCTCGAAAAGTCATCATTTTTCAACCCTGTTGAAGAAATTATGATGGTTCTGTATTTGCCATTTTGGCTACGGACGCCTAAAAATCGCACTCAATTCATGAAAAGATTCGGGTCCCAAGGGGAACGAGGATTTAGGCTAATTCCCCTTTGGGTTAAAAACGTTGAAAACCCCTCTATTATTCCCAATGGGAGGTCAAATGGCACAGGAAGTCAAGTGACACATCAGTAGAGAGTCATTTTAATTATCTTCAAAATCATGCTGAAATGTTCTTCTTCTGCATTAAATTTATGTGAGAACCGAGGAAAAAAATTCAAGATGAATCGAAGAACAAACAATACTATTATTCAGGAGAGAAAATTTTCTAAAGAGTTGTCTATATTTCAGATAAACTGTTTTAATTGGGCCACCCTCCCAAAGTGTTACCGCCAACACGAAACAAAATTCATCTTATTTATTAGGATAAAATTCCCAAACAAATTTTAAGATCATTTTGTATCAATAAAGAACATTACATTCCTCCAACCGCTGGCAGTTTTTCGATTTCATCTTTCATCTCAATTACAGTCAATTCAAATTTGATAATCTTCCGGCTACCATTAAATTCTACACCGGTGTGAAGTTGGCAGACTGTTCGACGGAAACACCCGAAGGCACGTAACAGTGGCGTAGGTAGTATTTTAATTTTGTAGGAAACTACTTGATCTAGCATTACAATATTTTGGATATGAGTTTCTTATTAAAATACGATATAGAAATGGGTTTGGTACTGAATTTTGATTACTCTATGATGAAAGCATAAATGCATTTTTGTGTTATCTGTCGAAATTCTCTCTTTATATTCAGAAAATAATACAATACAAAAGAAACTATTCGCAAGGATATCTCAACTCGTTGGGAAAAAAATCGATTCTTATATCCTCAAGAAGTTTCCGAAGGTTTATCATTGGAAATAATACACCAAAATCGGTCCATTGTCTAGCTAGAGTTTTCTCTCCTTGATACTGCATGAAATCTATTTATTTTTGAGCGCTCGTACTAATTACACGAGTGCTATATCATTTCGTCACGATGTCTGTATTTTTCGAATTTTGAGCCGAAAGTGGTCTCAATCTACTATGTTCGACTCACTGATGACGGATCCGTCGAAAAATTCGATTCTGTCCGTCCGGCCGTCCGCCGGACTTTGTAATGGAAAGGCCTAGGGACTTGAAATTTTCAGGATAGGTGTGGATCTCGAATGCCGAGGTCACGTTCATCTATGAGCAAAATTAGACAAGGGGTTCCGTAAATATGGTCGTTTGAAATTGAGTTTTATTAATAATTTCAAAACTACGGATTGGATTGAAATGAAATTCTCCACATAGATGAAGAATAATGTATTCAAACTATGTGCAACATCTCAAGAAAATGAATATCCCAATATTCTGCTTATGAATGAAATCGTCCGTTTCACGAGAAATAGAGTACCTTTTTTTTCAACTTCCAATATCTCCGATTTGCCAGATTTGATCGATTCAAGTGTAGTGAAAAATCTCAACTAAATGAATTTTCCAATATTGAGCTAATGCATGAAATCGTCCGTTTCACGAGAAATGGGGTAACTCTTCCTTCAACTTCAAATAACTCCGATTTGCCTGATTCGATCGATTCAAGTGTAATCAAAAAGTTGCAACATCTCAAGGAAATGAATTTTCCAATATTCAGCTAATGCATGAAATCGTCCGTTTCACGAGAAATGGAGTTACTTTTTCTCCGAGACCATAGATTCCGTAGAAAATTCTAGCGAATTATCGAAAAAAAAAATACCACCTGAAGCACTGATGTGTGAAGTTTCGCCTTAGTTTGAAATTTTTTTTGACAACTATCAAAAATTGTTTCAATTGGAAAATGCGAATCTTCCTACGAACGATGAACGACTGCTCAAAAGCTCCTCACTTCACGGAAGTCCTTTTCAAATTTTTCACGATTTATTCAATGTGCAACAGTTTCAGAAAACAAATGTTCTCTTCTTCAGGCTGAATAGATACCACAACATGACCAGGTTACATCCACAATCTTATCAAACAACAGATTTACCACTACAGATAAATTTTATGCAATATGATCTTCAAAAATAAATCGTATAAGGAACTACAAGTTCTTTCGTCAACCATCTAATAACTTTCTATGAAAGAGGCAATCTCAAAAAACAACGACTGGAAGTTTATGCTTTAGAATGTTTTATTTATTTTAATGATCTCTCATTTAATTTTTTTAATTTGTTAATTTTATTTCATTATTATATTATTTTATGTTGGTTTTCTTTTCATAAATAAAATTTTGCCGTGCTCGTAGGACCGCCCTTGCTGCGGTTTATATCTAAAATCGACAAAACGTTAGCCAGATTGCCGCTGCAATTTCGAACTCATTTTAATTACCTTCTACCAAAAACGAAACCGAAAAAGAGTATATTTTATAGATCATTTGTAACTTCCATAGAACTATGAGTTTGAACAATGTCATAGTATTTTTTTTTGCACAGAATTTCACAGAATTTCATTTGGAATTGGGGTTACCTACACCGTTTAAAATATAAGTGTTCTTATTGGTAGGAATTATATTAGTCTATTCAATAAACCTATCTTTAATTAATCTCCTTTATTTGAAGTTCTGACATGGACAAACGATAACAGCCGCCTTTTCAGGATATAATTACGATATAACCGCGAAATCAACGCCAGCTGCGTTCGGGTTTGAAGGGGGTCCGTCTATATTCAACGCCATCTATGTGTTATGGCCGACTCGTAAGAAACTCCAAATTTATTTATACAGCAGATCACTTTCAAATAAATATGAACACTCTTCTTTATTCGAGATTGAATTACATCCGGAATATATCGAGAAACTGTCATCCGAAAATTCGATTGAATAAATCAAATCATAGGATTTCCATAGAAAATAAATAAGCACCCAACTCGACAAGCATAAAGCACTCACCTCTCCGTGATCCATACGCCCCTCAGGTGTATTTTCTGGCAGAAAATACAGCCTGAGGCTCGCCAAAACTTGTTCACTGTTTTTATCAATCCATAACAACTGCAGTTCACCAATACACAATAAGTCCGAGTCGATCCACAGTTTCACAAAAAAAAATTCACCCAAAGTCACTATTCTATTTACACCATTCTTTTTGTATTTGAAAGCTTTGTAGAAAGTATAAGGTCCATGCTGTCCACACGAAGCACCGATAAACTGAAACAAAAATATTTGTGATGAGGTATTCTTCACTAAAATAGAAATATCGAATGGAAGATATCTCTGGTTAAAATTAGTTGAGTCATTAAAAATACTCGCAATTGCTGCATTCTATTATGGAGTTATTTAAGTGAACCAAAGCAGCGAATTCGAGTGGTAAAAATATATTCAAATATGAACGTTGGTCTTGATAAACATTTATCGATGTTCCTGTGGTAATTTTGCTATCACATTTTATTCGCCGATAATTTTATAAATTTCCGAGGACTCCTTAAAAATGTCATAATATACTCATAATGCAAGATGAATCACGTAAAAATTCATATCCAACTAACAAATAACCGACCTGAAGCTTATCGAACTTCGTTATCAATAATTTGGTGATAAAGAATGAATGGGATCGAGAATTTCAATAATATACCGGATAGTTGGAAATTGGATTATATTATTACCTTAACCTTTTTCTCCATTTAAAAAGTCATCCCGAAGCACAGAAATTAATCACTCAAATTGGAGAATAAATCGGCGAAAATAAATAACTCTAGTCTACTTATATCAATTCACATAAAAACATTACCCATTTCCCAAGTATCAAGTCTTTCTGAACTAACGTGAACATGGCTGAATAAACAAATTTGTAGGGGGGATTCAAATACCAGATTATTATACATACTACAATTCGTATACACACTATTCCAACTTGACTTGAATCGATTAATACGAATCTCAAAGCGAAACAAAGGTGTATTCGTTAAACATATCCGTATATCCTAAATCATAATAAAAGAATTTAATGGTTCTGTTTTCTTTCCATCGGTTAAATTATACTCAAAATGTATTTATTTTTAACTGGCTTCGATATGAGTAATGAATAAAAGCATGCTAATTATCAAGGAAACATCACATCGATTTATCAGTTGAGCATTTCGTTTCAATTCGTAGAAAAGGAAAAAATCACACAATTATGTACGGTTAAATTCACTCGAAATCTGAAACCACTCAAAGGTTACTTCCTAAAATAACGTAATTGTGTAATAATTAAATATAATCAATTATTCATTATATTTAATTAAAATTCGTGTAACCACGAGAAGAGCCGTTTATATGCTATGTTTCCATACTAAGATGAAATCCATAAAACGAAATTAAAATCGAAAATGTTCAATTGTGAATTCAAGAGGGAGTTCATGTTTGAAGATACATGTTCCTCCATATAAAGAAATAGGTACCATTTCTACATCTATCTCGTTCTACCTATTGATAAATTCACGTACATGCAAACTGTGCAATAGAAAAGCTTATAAATTCAACGAGAAGAAGGATGCATTTATATGAAACTATTTCATATCAATAGTCAACAATTGTGAATAATTAAGGAATGAATATGTTATTAAAGATCATAATTCTAATTTTGTTGGTTCTTATGATTTATTCATAAAGTATTGAAATTATCATTGAAACAAACAACACTGCTTATGATTGGGAAACCAATATTTTTCCTTAGATAAATAGGGACAAAATTATTTTAATTCTCTGCCAATGAATTCAATTATTTGGAACAATAATAAAGAAAGGAATTATAAGAATTCGATCAGTAACCAATCAAGAAAATCTGGACGTTACTTGGGACGTCCCATTGTACAGACATGAGGTATTGCTTAAATTTTTTCGTACCTGAATCACATTATGATCCATTTTTATTTACAATTCATCACAGAAAACTTCACAAGAACAGCACGCTGACACCATGATAGTCTACTTTGTATTTACTCTAATTATGTGACGTCATGATACAGACCCACAATCGGAAGAAATCGGCGCTATTCGTTTATACTGGCGCATATAGACGGTGGGAAGGGAACTTGTCTTTTCGTTTTCGTTCTCACTTCATTTCTGTCAGTTAGTAGAGAAATAGCAGGAATAATGACCGAACAGGTAGGTAATTGGAAAGGTAACCTCTTCATTGAAAACGTCTTAAGCTGAATGGCCTTACAATTGACCAAATTTCCATATACCAAATGAAATGGAGTGACAGAGCCAATGTCAAAAAAAAAAAAATTTAGATCGAAGTGTGGTAGTATTTTATTTTTTTTTTATCAAGATTCCTAGGAATAGTACCAACAGCAATTTTTTTTTCTTATTTTGAGGTTGAATATGAGGAATTGAATAATAGAAAGCCTATGG
The DNA here is from genome assembly GCA_963966015.1 of Aphidecta obliterata. Lineage (NCBI taxonomy): Eukaryota > Metazoa > Arthropoda > Insecta > Coleoptera > Coccinellidae > Aphidecta > Aphidecta obliterata. The sequence continues at coordinate 17,758,672 of OZ014435.1, read as the reverse complement.
AATATTTTTGAAGCGATTCATTTCGCTTGATAATCACAAGCTGATAGGTAGTTCATATTCGAAATTGCTTAACTCACGAACCGTTAGCAATATTGAGTTTGAGCGGGAATTTTATTTCGATTGTAAAATGATAGCGACACACAATTCACTCTCGAGCTTCTATGTTTGTACCTATTCTTTATTCAAGAAATTCAGCCCTTTGAAATCTTGGGTAGCATTCTCGAGCTAAAAGGATCAATACCAGATGGCAACTGATTATTCTACAAAATTTCATGCAATTAGGTTTTATAAACCTAGTTTCTGAGGAAATCCATGGGATGTTTTTTATTCGGTTTTATTATCTTTTGGTTTATTATTGGAAGTTATGAACCAGTATGGATATTCATGTTAAAAAAATCAGAAAGTTTAAAAAATGGACTTCCCTACACTTTTCAAAACTATCAATGCTAGGATTATATGGCATCCGTAGTATAATGAAATTGATGTTCTCCTCTGCATGAACGAATATTGCGTATTCTCAAAATACACAGAACAAGTTATTTTTGACACAAACAGATTTTGGATGAAAACAAAAATAACAAATAAATATAACACGAATAAAAATTGCCGCCCACAAAAGGGTTGCAATCTGGGACTATAACCAATTAAGCCATGTGATTAGGGTTGTTCTGGTTACTCCAAAGAGTAATCCTTGGTAACTCAACCGTTTATTGACGTTAATTTCGAATTAATTAACGCGTTCGAGGCAACCCGTCATATACCACTGGTTCTTGCTGTCGCTGAGGGTGTCCTCTATCGACATTGTCCTGAACTGAAAGGATAGTTTTTGAGCACTCGTACTACTTACACGAGGGCTATATCATTTCGTCACGATGTCTGTGTTTTTCGAATTTTGAGCCGAAAATGGTCTCAATTGAAAGAGTTCGACTCACTGATGACGAATCCGCCGAAAAATTCGAGTCTGTCCGTCCGTCCGGCAGTCCGTAAGCACGATAACTCTCGAACGGAACAATCTAGAGACTTGAAATTTTCAGTGTAGGTTCAGATCCCGAATGCCTCGGTTAAGTTCGTTAATGGGCAGAATTCCACCAGGGGTTCCGTAGATATGGCCGTTCGAAATTTAGTTCTCCTACCGAAACTACAATTTCGATCGAGATAAAATTTTGCACTCAAATGGAGAATGAGGTGTTCAAGCTACATGTAAAATTTTGTTCAGATCGCATGACCAGAACCATAGAAACCATAGAAAATTGTAACTTATGAACTGAAACGCCTTGGGATTTGAAATATTCAGGATAGGTGTGGATCTCAAATGTCTGGATGACTTCTATCTATGAGCAAAATTATACTAGGGGTTCCGTAAATATGGTCGTTTGAAATTTAGTCTTCTTGATAATTTCAAAACTACAGATTCGATCGTGACGAAATTTTGTATATTAATGGAGAATGATATATTCAAGCTACTTTTCTCCTGATCGCATGACCAGAACCATAGAAAATCATAACTTTCGAAAAGGAAGGCCTAGGGACTTGAAATTTTCAGGACAGGTGTGGATCTGAAATGTCGCGTTCACGTTTATCAATGAGCAGAATTATACTAGGGGTTCCGTTAATACGGTCGTTTGAAATTTAGTTTTCTAGATAATTTCGAAACTACAGATTCGATCGAGACAAAATTTTGTATTTTAATGAAGAATAATATATTCAAGCTACATTTTGTTCAGATCGCATGACCAGAACCATATAAACCATTGAAAATTATAACTTTCGAACGGAGAGGGCTAGGAACTTGAAATTTTCAGGGTAGGTTTGGATCGCGAATTTCGCAGTCACGTTCATCAATGAGCAAAATTAGACTAAGCGTTCCGTAAATATGGCCGTTCAAAATATTTTTTTCCGATTATTTCGAAACTACTGATTGGATTCCAATGAAATTCTGCACATAGCTGAAGAATAATATATTCAAACTACGTGCAAAATTTGGTCCAGATCGCATTACCAAGACCATAGGTGCCATAGAGAATTCTAGCGAATTATACATTATTCTCCAAATTATACATTATTCTCCATATATGTGCGAAATTTCATTTCAATCCAATAAGTATTTTCGACATCATCAGAAAAAATATAGTTTGAACGGCAATATTTACGGAACCCCTCGTCTAATTTGGCTCATTGATGAAAGTGATCGCGAAATTCGCGATCCGAACCTATCCTGAAAATTTCAAGTTCCTATGCCTTCTCGTTCGAAAGTTATGATTTTCTATGGTTTCTATGGTTCTGATCATACGATCTGGATAAAATGTAGCTGGAATATATCATTCTCAATTTAAATACAAAAGTTCGTCACGATCAAATCCATAATTTTGAAATTATCAAGAAAACTGAATTTCAAACGGCCATATTTACGGAACCCCTAGTCTAATTTTGCTCATTGATACACGTGAACGCTACATTCACGATCCAGACCTATCCTGAAAATTTCAAGTCCCTAGGCCTTTCCATTACAAAGTTATAATTTTCTATGGTTTCTATGGTTCTGGTCATACGAGCTGGACAAAATTCTGCATGTAGGTTGAGTACGTAATTATCCATCTGAGTGCAAAATTTCACCTCGATCGAATCAGTAGTTCCGAAGTAATCAGAAAAACAAAATTTCGAGCGGCCATATTTACGGAACCCCTGGGCGAATTTTGCCCAATAACGAACCGCGGCATTTGAGATTCGAACCTACCCTGAAAATTTCAAGTTTCTAGGACATTCCGTCCGAGAGTTATCGTGTATACGGACGGACGGACAGACTCGAATTTTTCGATGGATTCGTCATCAGTGAGTCCAACTTAGTCGTTTGAGACCATTTTCAGCTCAAAATTCGAAAAATACAGACATCGTGACGAAATGATATAGCCCTCGTGTAAGTCGTACGAGCGCTCAAAAATATAAAAGGGAGTAGATCTACTCCGATCGTGATAGCTTTGGCAATGCTGATTATATCCAACGTACCCGACGGACATTAAATCCTACTGCGCAGGTACCGCGAAAGGCAATGAATATGGATGGTACATTCTTCGCTTTCCGGGATTTCTTTGTCGCGGTATTGAATACCGACTCGGACCGGGGAAGGGTGCGAAGCGCGAACGTGAACACCAAGATCCCATCCACACTCGCGTTTCGCGGGTTCGCGGCATGAGTGTGGAGCGGACTTTACGTGAATTTAGTTATGTTATTCAGGATATTGCCATAAATACCGTATCCGATGAATTAATTGATATTTAATCTAACTTTAGCCCAGGCTGCAACATTTGATACTAAAAAAATTACGAAAAGCAATGCCGTGAAGTCAGGAGCTCTTGAGCGCTCGTACATCCACCTTGTAGGTAGATTCGCATTCTCCAGTTTTAGAAACCAATTGAAGGAATTTTCGACAGCTGTCAAAAAAATTCTGAAACTCCAGACTTCATGTCAGTGCTTCAGCTGACCAATTTTTGTTCGATAATTCGCTAGAATTTTCTACGGTATCTATGGTCTTGGTGATGCGATCTGGACAAAATTTCGCACGTAGTTTGAATACATTATTCCTCAGCTAGGTGCAAAATTTCATTTCAATCCAATCAGTAGTTTCGAAACTATCAGGAAAAAAATATTTTGAACGGCCATATTTACGGAACCCCTAGTCTAATTTTGCTCATTGATGAACGTGACCGCGACATTCGCGATCCAAATCTACCCTGAAAATTTCAAGTTCCTAGGCCTTTCCGTTCAAAAGTTACAATTTTCTATGGTTTTGGTCATGCGATCTGGACAAAATATTGCTTCAATATATCATTCTCGATTAAAATACAAAATTTCATCTCGATCGAATCCGTAGTTTCGAAATTATCTAGAAAACTAAATTTCAAACGACCGTATTAACGGAACCCCTAGTATAATTTTGCTCATAGATGAACGTGATCACGACATTCGAGATCCACACCTATCCTGAAAATTTCAAGTCCCTAGGCGTTTCCGTTCAAAAGTTACAATTTTCTATGGTTTCTATGGTTCTGGTCATGTGATCTGGACAAAACTTCACATGTAGCTTGAACACCTCATTCTCCATTTGAGTGCAAAATTTCATCTCGATCAAATCTGTAGTTTTCAAATAATCAGGGGACCAAAACTTTGAACGGCCATATTCACGGAACCCCTCGTGGAATTCTGCCCATTAACGAACTTAACCGAGGTATTTGGGATCTGAACCTACACTGAAAATTTCAAGTCTCTAGGTTGTTCCGTTCGAGAGTTATCATGCTTACGGACTGCCGGACGGACAGACAGACTCGAATTTTTCGACGGATTCGTCATCAGTGAGTCGAACATAGTCGATTGAGACCATTTTCGGCTCACAATTCGAAAAATACAGACATCGTGACGAAATGATATAGCCCTCGTGTAAGCAGTACGAGCGCTCAAAAACAGAATTTTTTCTGGTATTTGTCAGTTATGCATGAGAAAGGAATTATCTGCAACGAAAGGTCGAGGTAGTTTGAAAATACATGAAATTAATGAAACAATAGTAATTTACGTAACAAGTCCGGAAAATACTGTTTTTTTGGACGAGTAGACAAAATTCTAGGACGAGCGTCCTGCTCGCATGACCAGAACCATAGAAAATTATAACTTTGAAATGGAAAGGCCTAGGGACTTGAAATTTCCAGAATAGGTGTGGAGCTCAAATATTGCGGTCACGTTCATCAATGAGCAAAATTAGACTAGGGGTTCCGTAAATATAGCCGTTCAAATTTTTTTTTCTGATAATTTGGAAACAACTTATTGGATTGAAATTAAATTCCGCACATAGATGAAGAATAATGTATTCAAACTACGTGGGAAATTTTGTCCAGATCGCATTACCAAGACCACAGAAACCGTAGAGAATTCTAGCGAATTATCAAAAAAAAATTGGTTTCGCCTTAGTTTGAAATTTTCTTTGACAGCTGTCAAAATCTTTCCAATTGGTTTTTAAAACCGGAGAATGCGAATCTACCTACAAGGTGGATGAACGAGAGCTCAAAAGCTCCTGACTTCACGGCAGTGCTTTTCTAAATTTTTATTTCAATATTTCAATTATTTTACGCTTTCGCTTATTTGACATGCAGTATTCATGCTTTTGTTCAAAACTTCCATGAGGAAATACATTCTACACCGGAAGAATAAGCTTTTGCCTTATCACTCAATTCAACATTTTGTGCTAATTGTGTCAATTGTTTGATAGCCATAGCCATAGCAGCCAAGCACAGATACAAGAGGGAAAAAATTAATTCGTCTATGAACTTAACAAAATTTAAAAATTTGTCACACGATGACGTAGTTGACGATATGCGGGTGGGTTTATCTTTAGCTTCGAATAAAGAACCACAGGAAGGAGCATTGAGCTGAAAAAGTGGTATTAAAAGGGTTGTTGCATATGGCCGACTCGTATTTCCGGATTGCAGTGGCTTGGAGTATTTTAGTAGGTTAGAAACTAGAGAAATTCCATTCATTTTCGTTGGTATTAATGCTTTCAAACATTGATCAAAGAATATTCCTTAAGGCTTTTTGTTTGAGCTCTCTCGCAAATCAATAAAACTTTACGCGAAAGCCAGATGAATTGAACCATTATTTAATTTGCATTAATTATTTAATTTTCATTTGCAAGGATGTAATGGACAGTTTCAAATATGGAATAAAATGAAAAACAAAGGAGGAGGGTTAATACAAAAATAGAAAATATATGAAAATACATTTATTGCCTTCTCAATAAAATTAATTTTGTATACATATTTCTGATATTTTCACTTCCTATTGCATTCTCACAAATTAAAATAAAATTGATTCTCGATGTGAGGTATGCCATACAGAAACATTTAATCAACAATTTCCGCGTATACTTTATTAGCTAGCAGCTCCAACTTTATTAGCTAGCAGCTCCAACTTTATTAGTTGAGACCATTCTCGGCTCATAATTTACAAAATACGATTCATTATAATTATATGATGAAAATGAGAAATAACAAAACCAGCCTCAACCTTATCCATGTTACGCCCATATGCGTTTGTTTACGATTTTGGTGGAGAAACGCCCCACTGGTGAGTCATAATGGGCCGTTCGATATGGCTGTTTCCGCCTCGCTTTCATACGAAGAAAAGTAGTCCAATGCTCCTTCCTGTGGTTCTTTATTCAAAGCTCCAACTATCGAAATTCTTTAGTTATCCTGACGGTTCTGTCAATAAAACTCGTAATCTATGATCTGGATGACGTGGCGCCCTTCTCGTCGAATCGTATGCCATATTATTCACTTCTCAAATGAAACAATATAATGTTTTCTTATGGTATTTATTCCCATAACATGTGTTTTTGACTTCGGGACACCTCAAACATTCATTTACTAGAAGAACATAACGGAAATATTCTCCGATGACTGGTGGAACTAATCGACTCCGTTCCCCAATTCAACATAAAAAGAGCAAACCAGAGACAACTAAGTCGTCTATGGAGCAAACTTAGGGCCGGTTGTACAGTGCCAGCTCAATTCGAAGCTCTACTGAGCTCGGCTCACTCTTGAGCCCGGTTCCGATTATTTATTCATTTATTCTTTCTTGGTGAACAAGCCATCCCGATTAGCAGCCCCTCTATAGCGTGATGGCTGTGGTCTGGGCTCAGCAACGATGTACCCAATCTCAGTAAATATCTTCGTCGTTAAACTTTCAGGGTCCCGGTGAACTGCAGGAGTCTAGGTAGAACCAATCCCAAAAAGTCTTTTACACGAGGCTCACAATTCAACAATCTTCGAAGACACCAACAACTTATTTCAACAAATCACATCAAGAATATACAAAAACAAATCTTCGTCGTTAGAATAAATGAATATTTTCAAATATTATTCAACTTTTGGAGGTCCAAAATGGGACGCGAGGAAAAGTTTTCTACAGTACAGTTTTTCAGAAAATGGCAACGTCGCTTCCTTCAAGACATGCCTTTTCGATAATTGTTAGGCGCTTTCGTGCCCCGGAGGGCTCGGTTTTTGTTGTTTTGCGCACGCTTTTCGAAGCAAATCGAATGCGCGAATGTCATATTTCAGCTCAGATAGCAAATCGAAAGCTGCAATCGACAATATACCAAATGAGAAATACTAGCAAGAGAAAAATCAACATTCTTCTATGACAAGAGTGCGAAGAGGATATTCAAAATTTGAATTGTTCAATTTATATAAGATTAGTTGGTGAGGTCTATTGTGATTTAAGATTGTACTGAGTGTTGGGAATCATGTTGGACGTAAAGCGATCTGCGAACTTCACGCCTTCCGATGAAAACATTTTAGTAACCCTTGTGAACAAGTATAAGAGTGTGATAGAAAATAAAAAAACAAACAGTAACGTAAATAAAGTGAAAAGTGACTATTGGAAGCGGATTGAACTTGAATTTAATAATGAAAGTGGATTACTATTTCGCGACTCCCTTTCTTTGAAGAAAAATTACGAAAAGCACTGCCGTGAAGACAGGAGCTTTTGAGCGCTCGTACATGCACCTTGTAGGTAGATTCGCATTTTCCATTTTCAGAAATCAATTGAAGGAATTTTCGACAGCTGTCAAGAAAATTCTGAAACTTAGGCGAAACTCCAGACTTCATGTCAGTGCTTCAGCTGATCAATTTTTTTTCGATAATTCGCTAGAATTTTCTACGGTATCTATGGTCTTGGTGATGCGATCTGGACAAATTTTGCACGTAGTTTGAATACATTATTCCTCAGCTAGTTGCATAATTTCATTACAATCCGATCAGTAGTTTCGAAACTATCAGAAAAAAATTTTTTTGAACGGCCATATTTACGGAACCCCTAGTCTTATTTTGCTCATTGATGAACGTGACCGCGATATTCGCGATCCAAACCCATCCTAGGCCTTTCCGTTCAAAAGTTACAATTTTCTATGGTTTCTATGGTTCTGGTCATGCGATCTGGACAAAATATTGCTTCAATATATCATTCTCGATTAAAATACAAAATTTCATCTCGATCGAATCCGTAGTTTCGAATTTATCGAGAAAATTTCAAACGACCGTATTTACCGAACCCCTTATATAATGTTGCTCATAGATGAACGTTATCACGACAGTCGAGATCCACACCTATCCTGAAAATTTCAAGTCCCCAGGCGTTTCCGTTCAAAAGTTACAATTTTCTATGGTTCTGGTCATGCGATCTGGACAAAATTTCACATGTAGCTTGAACACCTCATTTTCCATTTGAGTGCAAAATTTCATCTCGATCAAATCTGTAGTTTTCAAGTAATCAGGGAAACAAAACTTTGAACGGCCATATTTACGGAACCCCTGGTGGAATTTGGCCCATGAATGAACTTAACCGAGGCATTCGGGAACTGAACCTACACTGAAAATTTCAAGTCTCTAGGTTGTTCCGTTCGAGAGTTATCGTGCTTACGGCCGGACGGACAGACTCGAATTTTTCGACGGATTCGTCATCAGTGGGTAGAACATAGTCGATTGAGACCATTTTCGGCTCAAAATTCGAAAAATACAGACATCGTGACGAAATGATATAGCCCTCGTGTAAGTTGTACGAGCGCTCAAAAAATGGGAGAATATAAAAAAACGCGTGAGAAAGAAATTCTCTTTAAAAAAATTGGATGAAAAGAAAAATATGTTCCTTGAAGAAGAGCAACACAAAAAAGTGTTGAAACAAGAGGAAATATTATTCCTTGAAGAAGAGCACAAGAAGAAAATGGATATGTTAGAAGGAGAGGGGATAAAAAGGCTAGAGTTACTCGATAAAGAACACCAAAAGAAAATGGAATTATTGATGGTCAAAAATGATGCAGAGATCAAGTGTATCCAGGAGCAGAATCAAATAAAGAAAAATTTTTTATTGTTGCAACAACGAAGTCTTCAACACAAATATACACATAAGATTCAGTTTCAATAAAGATTTCAATAGAAATAAACGTTTTTTTTAAATGACAAGAGAAAATTAAGTTATCAATCAACAATGGAGATTATTAAAATAATTTATCATATGGTTCCTTCTTACACTATTTCTATTATTTGTTGAATGGGTTCTCATGTATGATGTAGTGCCCAGTGTGTTAACAAAATTTACTACAGCTTCTTCTTCGTCATTGGAGGATTGTCCCTTTGAAAATTTGCATATTTTTTGTAGGACTTCAGTTGCTAGAACTACAGTCTCTATTTTATCGATGCTCAGATGAATTCCATATCAGAAACCTCCTTTTCTACTGTCCGAACGTCCTTTCAATGCAGGTTCTTGTCCTTATATCTGATTCGTTAAACAGAAGCTATCCTTTACACTCAGGATCAGGCCATCGACACAACATCCTGAAATAAGCACCCAAATCACATACAGCTTGGACATTAATTGAAAAGAAGCCTTTTCGATTCCTATAAATATATTTCAGCATCATCTCCTCCCGGAGACAAAATTTGTACATGAGGGCTCCAAAACATTTTGGGAACCTTGCCACATTGTAAAATTTTGGAGGAGTATTCTTGAATTTTTCTGTTTGGGGCTTCCAAACATGTTGAAGAAAAAGTCCTGCAATTGCTCTGGAAACTTTCCAGACCATGCGACTTGCATTTCCTTCATCCATTCCAATAATAAATCACCCACAATCAGTAGAAAATTACCCGTAGCAAAATACCTCAATATGACAAGTACCATTTCTTCAGTTGACACAGCATAGTTCCTAAAAAAAATTATTGAGAACAATATATTCATGAGAGCAAATCGGAAGACTTGCCAATCTGTTGGGAATGATATTTCCTCTTGAATCTGCGATATCACAAAATGTATTCCATCTTTCAGTAAACGAAATCTTTGCAAACATTCCGTTCCATTCCACACCTCAAAATGATTTATCCCCTTCCTATATTTCTTTGGCTTTTTTCTGAATTCATTGCAAATTCTACTGCTTCCACAAAATCTTCATCATCAGTCAATTCCGGAAGATTATTGCGAAATTGAAAAGCCATTTTATCAATATAATATACAGGAATTATGTTTACTTGAGTGAAACACACAACTCATTCACGAAAATAATTAATACTAGCACCAGCAGAGATGTAATCTCTGAATACTAGCGATTCAAGTACTTGATCTTGATATTTTTCAAAATTCTAATAATTAATGACTTATTCAGTTGACATGAATTCACTTCAGGATTTTCGTTTAACTCCAAATTTCAAAGTTTTATTATTGGAAATAATAAACCAAAAGTTGATAAGCCTTATAATTCAGGGATAATTGTTTTATTCATATATATACAATAAATCGATCCTTGAACTGATTCATTAAAATATGTATATAAGAAAAATTGAATCTCTATAACGTTTTAAACATTGACTTTATATAATCTCAACAATGATAATAATTTTGTTTTATATGTAGCTAAAAGTAGAATGTTTCGAATGACACAGTTTTTTCCTAAAGGGTGCAACTAGAATTTTCCTGATCACATTTTGCTATATCAATTTCAGAGGCATTCACAATACCCTTATTCAGAAATAATAAAGTTATCTAATAATAATACTTAACGATACACATATATAACATTCATTATAGTAGTCTATACATTGACGAAGATAGATTACTATATAGAGAGTACTGTGTTCAATACTTGTATTTGTTTAAAAGGTCTTATTCTACCTTGAGCACAAAAAAATCATTCGCCTGTATCAAGCCATTTATTCTCTTCCATGATCCTTTCAAAGCAGTCCATTAGGTAGAAATACTAAAAAAAATTCATTCAGTACCCCACTTCAGATAACATCGATTTAAAGATTGCAAACATTGCTCTTACATAGGGAGTGAAAATTTTAAGCCATCTTGGTGTCCTATCAGGTCGCGCATATTTCAAACAGAAAGCCATATTTTCCTCATCAGCTTCCCACTGACGAACACAATCCCATCCAAGCTCTACTTGTTGGCTCTCTAAAGATCCGTCTTCCTTACAAGCATGAAGCTTAATTCCATTTGCTCCTATTGCAACAACCTGTAAATAATACATGGTATTGAATCCTCATTTCTAGAAAACATTTAATACAAAAAGAAGCATCCACAAAAAAGAGCCCTAAATGAATCTATTCCACATTACTTGGTGATAATGCTTACACGAAACATTTGTTATTCGTCAGAATAGTATTTTATGAATGAATTGGTCGTCTATCTGAAGTCTGAAGTTTTCAAAATGAGACAAGAAAATATGTATTAGATAGACTAATAAAAGCAAGCCAACATATCAATACATGTAACCCCATGAAACATCGAAATTTATCCTTTGCATCTGCAGACCGGTTTCGCCGTATTACGGCTCGTCAGTACAGATCAGCTCAGGATAAACTCGATGTAGCAGACAGCTACCCAAACAACCTAACGCGATGACGGTCAGAGTTTATTTCTCTACTTACGCCACCTGTCGGCCGAAGGAGCAACTGAATGCATTCCATGATGGTCCATGTAAAGATTCCTTGGCTCCCCTGACAAAACCACAACAAGCATTAAGACCGTAAACATTACGGCCTAGTAGTCACAAGTGGTAATAAGGGTTTAAGCTTCATGGGGTTACATGTATTGATTTGTTGGCTTGCTTTTATTAGTCTATCTAATACATATAGTATTTTATGTGGTTTTACGAGTTTTCAGTGAGGATATTTTGAGCAAAATGAGTGGACAACTTATTTTTCTGGCAGGTATACTTTTGGAGGAATTATTGAACAGGAAAGTGGACATTTGTTTCTCAGAAAATATATGGAAATAAAATAGATCAGATAAATCGATTAGACTGATTGAAGGTTCGAGCAATATGTACATAATTTGGAATACAAGCGAAATAAGGGTAAATTTGTCTTCAAATGATCAATAAGGTGGTGACACCCTCTTTCTTTTAATATGTGAGAACCAATATCAAACTAGTGTGAATACATATAATAATAATCTTAGTTTTTCCTTCTTTTAGGGGATAGCGAACCATGGGTTTTTACTCCTTTCCTTACTCGGGAGAAAGAAAAAATCTCAAAATCAATATCAAGGCCCGGTTGTACAGTATGAGTTTAAGCAGAGTTCAAGGCTGAGCCCTACTCAATTCAGAAATCGAGCGCATAAGCTCGCTGCAAATTTATCAATTTATAGGTTATAAGTAGAGTACTTGAATCGCTAGTATTCGAAGATATCATATATACTATAGTCTGTTCAAGTATAAGAGGGAGCATGTAAAAAAACTAAATCCGTTAGTTTTACGCATAACTAATGTCTTATTGGTCAAACGGTCTTATCTACAATCCCTTCTCCGCCCTTAACAGTCTGCCAAGATCGTATTCAGAAAGATAGTAGTAGTGAAAGTTTATAGTGAAAATAATCATTCTCGTTAAAAGTGTAGTAACAGTCTCCATCAAAAAATCTTCTCACGAGCTATCGACTCCGGAGTCACGGACAACAATATCGAATTCAGAAACAGACAATGCATCTGAAGGTGATCTATTAGGCCCATCTCGAAAAAGATCAAAACATTCACATTTATCAATTGAAGAAAAACAGTTAATCTTGAATATTTATCGGAAAGAATTTGAGGAACATCCAAATATATCAAAAAGAGACTTGGTGGGAATTGTTTCAAAGCCCTCAGGTGTGAGTAATTCCTCCACATACAAAATCAAATATTGACTACACCTAAGATAAAACCCCATTCTTTAAAAATAATCGATTCAATTGACGATTTTGACATGAGCAATCAGGAGAATATTTCACAGTTTTTATTTTCGTAATGAAATTCTTACAATTTCGAAGGTCTTAGAAGTTGCTAATAAATTATGACAGCCTGCCGAATTTCAAAAGAACGACATTTTGAAATTATTTAAAAAAATATTACGAAAAGCACTGCCGTGAAGTCAGGAGCTTTTGAGCGCTCGTACATCCACCTTGTAGGAAGATTCGCATTTTCCAGTTTTAGAAATCAATTGAAGGAATTTTCGACAGCTTTCAAAAAAATTCTGAAACTTAGGCGAAACTCCAGACTTAATGTCATTATTCTTCAGCTTTGTGTAAAATTTCATTCCAATCCAATCAGTCGTTTCGAAATTATCAGGAACAAAATATTTTGAACGGTCCTAGTTTAATTTTGTTCATTGATGAACGTGAGACCGCGACATTCGAGATACAAACCTACCCTGAAAATTTCAAGTCCCTATGCCTTTCCGTTCGAAAGTTATGATTTTCTATGTTTTCTATGCGATCTGGAGAAATGTAGCTTGAATATATCATTCTCCATTAGTATACAAAATTTCGCCACGATGAAATCTGTAGTTTTGAAGTTATCAAGGAAACTAAATTTCAAACGACCATATTTACGGAACCCCCATTATAATTTTGCTCATAGATAAACGTGATCACGACATTCGAGATCCATACCTATCCTGAAAATTTCAAGTCCCTAGGCGGTTCCGCTCAAAAGTTACAATTTTCTATGGTTCCTATGGTTCTGGTCATGCGATCTGGACAAAATTTTACATGTAGCTTGAACACCTCATTCTCCATTTGAGTGCAAAATTTCATCTCGATCAAATCTGCAGTTTCCAAGTAATCAGGAGAACAAAACTTTGAACGGCCATATTTACGGAACCCCCAGTGGAATTTGGCCCATTAACGAACTTAACCGAGGCATTCGGGAACTGAACCCACACCAAAAATTTCAAGTCTCTAGGTTGTTGCGTTCGAGAATTATCGTGCTTACGGCACATTTTCAGCTCAAAATTCGATAAATACAGACATTGTGACGAAATGATATAGCCCTCGTGTGAGTAGTACGAGCGCTCAAAAATGAAATTCAAATTCAGAAAACGTGGTCGATAGGTAGGTAGATTATATAGGGAGGAAATAGTTGTGTGGAGGAGAGATTATTTTAAGACAATCCGAGCATTAAGGGAGCAAGGCCATTAAGGGAGCAAGACCTTGACGAGACATGGATAAATACAGGATTTACTAAAAATAGTAAAAATACTATATGGGTTGATGAATCCATTAGGTCCTGTAGACAAGCTTTTCAAGAAGGTCTGTCAACTGGACTCAAAAACCCAGGTGGAAAGGGGGAAAAGGCTGATTATTTGTCTCAAGGGGGAGAAGACGGATTTGTAGAAAACGGCCTGTAGTTTTTTGAATAAAAAAAATCTGGAGATTACCATGATGAAATAATAATAATAATAATAATAATTTATTCCTCCTTTGAGACATCATACAAATGTATAGGAATTGTCATCGTGAAGAAAAAATTAAACAACACAGATACAAGCGAACAAATGAAAGTACCAATATAACAAAGTTGACAATAGCAATAAAAAAAGAAAATTTAAACGATAGGACTAGCAAAAAACTCTTGAATACTATAAAAGCATTTTTCAATCAGTATTGATTTTACTTCCTTCTTTAATTGCTTTTCATCAATTCCTTTATAATGTTTAGGCAAGTGATTATAAAATTTCATTCCTGTGAAGGTAGGAGACGACTCATACTTTTTAGTTCTGTGCTTGGGAATACATAATGTATCCTCATGCCTAGTATTATAATTATGAAACTCTGTACATGTTTTAAGTTTTTTCAAATTCTGGTGAACATAAATTAGGCAATTCAATATGTATATGGAAGGAAACGTTAGAATTTTCCTTGAAAATAGGGCGGCATGAGTCTTGAGGTCTCAGGTTGAATATAAGTCGAAGTATTTTTTTTTGTGCAACAAACAAACGACCAACTTCTGGAGATGAACCCCACAGAACGACGTTTTAGCAAAGGTGAAGAGACTATACACGCTGCTAAAATTCACCCCAACGAGAGAATCTAACGATAGTGAACTCTTGAGGCGAGCAATAGCAAAGTAGGATTTACTGATTTTACCACATATGTGGTCGATGTGAAAGGACCATCTCAACCTGTTGTCCATGCGAACTCCCAGAAAACAAACACACTCCGATTATCTGAGGCTGCAGTCCGAAAGGTTCACAGTGAAATCAAGACCGTCCCTGATCCGAAATTTGATGATCTTGGTTTTATCCAAATTCACAATCAAGGAGTTCCCTCGGCACCAGACAATAAAGTTCCGGACAAGTGACTCACAAATCATTCTTAGTTCATCAAGATTACGAGCCTTAATTGCCAAGGATGTATCATCAGCAAAGAGGACCACAATGCAAGCTACAATATACTGAGGAAGCTCGTTGATAAACAACAAAAAAAGAAGTGGCCCCAAGACTGAACCTTGGGGGACACCCAATTTAGTGTAATATCTACGGGAATAGGAGTCGCCAAGCTTAACCACGATAGTCCGGTTTGAGAGAAAACTGCGAATCCAATCGAGGAATACTCCTCGGAAACCCATTTGATACATTTTCTCGATAAGAAATCCGGGTTGAAGGCAATCAAATGCGCGAGTTAAATCGAAAAATACTCCCGCAACTTCCGCCCCATCATCTAACGAGGAACAAACAAATTCAAGAAATTCGCAGCAGGCACTTTGAGTGGATCTTCCAGCTCTAAAGCCATGTTGACAACTAGTCAGGATGGAAAATTTAGATAGATAATCATACATTCGACGGTAAACAATATTCTCGAATACCTTCGATAGCTGACTCAATAAAGAGATCGGACGGTAATTCTCTAAAACATCAACACTACCTTTTTATGAACTGGTTTAATAATTGCCTGTTCTAATACTGTAGGAAATTGACCTGAGGAAACAGAGATGTTAATCAGATTTGAAAAATGCTCCGCAATAAGAGGAGAAATATATTTGAGCAATTTCGAAGAAATATTATCGGGTCCAGACGCACCACTATTTTTCTAGAGACCACAGATACGATTTCCTCGGAAATGACTGGAAAAAAGTATAAGTTGGAGTTGACTTATTTTTGGGTGGTGCAACAGTTCGAAATTGAATTGCCATATTCACTACGTAAAGCGAGCTCCCCCATATTAGAGAAATAGCTAGCAAATGCGTCAGCGACCTCATCGGGAGCAGAAATAGACTGTTCATTAATTGTAAGCGTGATACCTTTACCACGACTTTTGTTCTTCTTAGTACCCAATTCCATGTTTACAAGGGTCCATAAAGTTTTATTGGGATTGGCTGACTCAGATAGAATTATTCCATTATAATTAAGTTTAGATATCTTCAGTAATCTATTGTAAGCAGTTTTAGCTTTCTTATAATTAATGAAAGCATCTTGGGATTTCAAGTTCCTAAAAACCCAGTGAAGATTCTTCAAGTGGTCCTTTGCTTCAAGTATGGAGGAATTTATCCATTTCGGCCGACACCGAGAAGAAGAAGGCAATGACCTCAAGGGGCAAGTGACTTCAACCGAAGAAGTTACCAAGTCCACAAACCTCTGAAATCTGGTGTCAAATGAATCGCAGGTATACAAAACTTGAAAGTTAGTATTGGAAATCATGGAGGAAAGGTTCTTCAAACTTGAGTGCGATATACTTCTGAAAGTTATAAGGTCATTTTCCACCTCAAGTTCGTCATGGGAAAGATAGTCGAGAATGATAGCTTTATGATCACTAATGAAGGGTTCGTGTACAGCCACCGCAATGCTTCCCCTGTTCGCATTAGTAGCTATATAGTCAACCTTGCTAGACGAGGTTTTTCCGTGTTTATTTGTAAAGACTCTCGTAGGCTCGAAGGAACCTTCTGATCAAAAGAAATAAAAAGTTCATCAAGAAGTTTCTTCCACGGGTCTCCAACCGAGAGGAAGTCAATATTCAGATTACCACATAAAAACAAAATTCCTGAAATAGAAATACAGTAGTTGAGAACATATTCCAATGTTTTCAAGAACAGAGGAATATCACCCGACGGAGGTCTATAGACACTTAACACACAGTAGGTAGTTTTTTTGACTTGATCTTAATGGCACACACTTCGCAATGCATCTCAACAGAGAACTTATCGATATTCAGGCGTTGCACTTCACATCCCGACTTAACATAGATAGCACTGCCTCCATGTTCGCGGCATGAACGGAAATCGTTCGAAAAGTGGTTCCCAACAATTTTGCCAACTCTTGATGATAACTCGGTTATCGTAATAGGTAACGCCGGTCATTCTATAGAAATGGAATCGATACCCTCTTCTTCAACCCGCAAGGAATATGTCAAAAACTGGTTACTCAGACCAGAATCTTTTGAAGGCTAAACTATTTGCTCTGGTGAAAGCAAATAGAGCAAAATAAGGAAAATTAATTATCAATGAAATGGCCAATCGAACGGGAAAAACGGTGTTGGGACTCCCACCATATCATTGTGAGCTAAATCCTATCGAGCTCATTTGGGCTCAAGTTAAAGGAAAATTTTATGCTCATAACTGCTCATTTAAAATTTCTGAGGTTCGCAATTTGTTTCTGGGAGCTATACGATCGATAGGAGCTCAATCCTCGCTGTTGGAATTCGTCTGAGCATCGATAAAGTAGAGACTGTAGTTATAGCAACTGGAGTACTACATGAAAATTAAAATTTTTTAAAGGATCAACCTCCATCCTCTAACGTAAATTTGCAATTTGAGAGATTCCATCATATTTTCACTGCACCATTGGATAAAGCATGCCCATTGAGAAGAATTCCCATCAAAAAGTTAAAAAAATGGTATCAGCATGACCCACTGATCAAGGAGATAAAAAGCAGATTGGATATTCTACTCCTTTTAGCTGAAAAAGACAGCAGAATGAAGAGTACTTACAGGAAAGTTAAAACTGAATATGATCTTGCATTGCTCAGGGAAAAAAGCAAGGAATTTGAGGAGAGAATAAACGAATCCGACAACAAGAACAGAACAGCCTAGTCAATTCCTTGAATAATTTCACTAAAAAGGAGGAGTTTCCAATACAAGGAAATCATAAAAAATTAGCTATTGACCTCGATGAATTTTTTGTTAATGTATCAACTTGACTAACAGAAATGAGCAAAATTCATGAATCACCTTGTATCTCGGTAAGCGAGGCAGTCAGACCCAATAAATGGGGTATACATATTTAGAACCATCTCGGTGTCCTCTATTCACTGTTCAAGTTTTTCCGTTTACCAATGAAACACCCTGTATATTGTGACACTGTTTTTTTTCATAGAGCCTAAGTATTTGCTGTAGGTAAAGTGATTTGTTGTTGTTGTTATGTTGAAGAATAAGCTGTGTTAAATTTTGTTAACACACTGGAGACTAAATCATACATTAATGTATGATTCATTCAATAAATAATAGAAATAGTGTAAGAAGGTTCCAAATGATAAATTATTTCAATAATCTCCATTGTTGATTGATAACTTAATTTTCTCTTGTCGTTTAAAAAAACGTTTATTTCTATTGAAATCATTATTGAAACCAAATCTTATGTGTTTATTTGTGTTGAAGACTTTGTTGTTGCAACAATAAAATATTTTTCTTTATTTGATTCAGCTCCTGAATGCACTTGACTCTGCATCATTTTTAACCATCAATAATTCCATTTTCCTTTGGTGTTCTTTATCGAGTAACTCTAGCCTTTTCATCCCCTCTTCTTCTAACAAATCCATTTTCTTCTTATGCTCTTCTTCAAGGAATAAAATGTCTTTTTGTTTCAACACTTTCTTGTGTTGCTCTCCTTCAAGAAACATATTTTTCTTTCCTTTCAATTTTTTTCAGATAATTTCTTTCTCATGCGTTTTTTCATATTACAGGGGTTACAGAGGTCATATTTCCGAAGATTGAAAACTTTCTTTTCAATCCTCGTTTTTGGAATTCGTCTGAGCATCGGTAAAGTAGAGACTGTAGTTATAGCAACTGAAGTCCTACATAAAATATGAAAATGTTTAAAGGAGCAACCACCATCCTCCAATGTTGAAGAATAAGCTGTGTTAAATTTTGTTAACACACTGGACACTAAATCATAAATAAGAATTCATTCAATAAATAATAGAAATAGTGTAAGAAGATTCCAAATGATAAATTATTTCAATAATCTCCATTGTTGATTGATAACTTAATTTTCTCTTGTCATTTAAAAAAACGTTTATTTCTATTGAAATCTTTATTCAAACTAAATCTTAATACTTTGTTGTTGCAACAATAAAATATTTTTCTTTATTTGATTCTGCTCTTGGATGCACTTGATCTCTGCATCATTTTTGACCATCAATAATTCCATTTTCCTTTAGTGTTCTTTATCGAGTAACTCTAGCCTTTTTATCTCCTCTTCTTCTAACATATTTATTTTCTTTTTGTGCTCTTCTTCAAGGAATAATATTTCTTTTTGTTTTAACACTTTTTTGTGTTGCTCTCCTTCAAGAAACATATTTTTCTTTCCTTCCAATTTTTTTTCAGATAATTTCTTCCTCATGCGTTTTTTCATATTAGAGAGGTTACAGGATCATATTACCGAGGTTTGAAAACTTCCTTTTCAATCCTCGCTTCTGAAATTCGTCTGAGCATCGATAAAGTAGAGACTGTAGTTATAGCACCTGAAGTCCTACATAAAATATGAAAATTTTTAAAGGAACAACCTCCATCCTCCAATGTTGAAGAATAAGCTGTTTAAATTTTGTTAACACACTGGACACTAAATCATAAATAAGAACTCATTCAATAAATAAAAGAAATAGTGTAAGAAGGTTCCAAATGATAAATTATTTCAATAATCTCCATTGTTGATTGATAACTTAATTTTCTCTTGTCATTTAAAGAAACGTTTAATTCTATTGAAATCATTATTGAAACAAAATCTTATGTGTTTATTTTTGTTGAAGACTTTGTTGTTGCAACAATAAAATATTTTTTCTTTATTTGATACTGCTCCTGGATGCACTTGATCTCTGCATCATTTTTGACCATCAATAATTTCATTTTCCTTTGGTGTTCTTTATTGAGTAACTCTAGCCTTTTCATCCCCTCTTCTTCTAACATATCCATTTTCTTCAAGGAACAATATCCATACCTCAGAGCGAAAGGGTATTAAGTCACAAAATGTGAGTTTTCCTGGAGAGCGTAAAATAATTGCATTTTTCGTTTGATTCGCGTTGTGATTAAGGACTAGATACTATGTTATTTTCGTTGTTTTAGGTCCAATCGTCTTGAAGGTAGACCACGAAATAGAGCGCGAAATTTAAATGTAGGTGAGCCAAAAAACCCGAAAATGGAAATTTTGGACCTAATTCCCTTTCGCTCTGAGGTACGGATATTCCTTTTTGTTTCAACACTTTTTTGTGTTGCTCTTCATCGAGGAACTCATTTTTTTTTCTTCCAATTTTTCCTTTAAATAATTTTTATTTCGTGCGTTTTTTCATATTCTAATATTTTGTTTTGAGAGAAAGGGAGTTGCGAAATAGTAATCCACTTTCATTATTAAATTCATGTTCCATCCACTTCCAATATTCACTTTTCACTTTATTTAGGTTACTGTCTGTTTTTTTATTTTCTATCGCCTTCCTGTACTTTTTAACAAGGTTTATTAAAATTTTTTCTTCGGAAGGCGTGAAATTCGCAGATCGCTTTACGTCCGACATGCTTCCCAACACTCAGAACAATCCTAAATCACTCAAATCAATGTTGTCAATTTTTATCGAAAACAAATGTCTTAAAGGATGCCATTTTCTGAAGAATTGTACTCAAGGAAAGTTTAGTTGAGCTCGCTACAAGTATAACCTGTACAACCAGATGACATATCTGAACCTGGCTCAAAAGTGAGCCGAGCTTCGAATTTAGTAGGCAATGTGCAACCAGCCCTAAGATTTCCTTCTAGTTATAGTACATCGTACGGAAGGCTAACCGAGCCAGAAAGACCCCAGTTCAAATTATAACTATGGAAATATCAAATAACTTTCCATTAAACAGACCATCGTCAATAATATCAGGAGAAGATTCATAATATTATCACTTACAACATGACCATCCTTTCTTGAATCACAAGGGCAGTGAGGAAATACGACATCACCATAACCTGGTTGTTCACGTGCCAATTTCAGATATTCAGAAGCTCGAGTATTATCTTGTAATGCCTTCAGTTGGTACAAGCGCTCTCCTGCATGAATGTAGCCTCTGTTCACCTCATCAACAGCCTAGAAATGATTTGTTGTGTTTCTGCATAATATTATAGATTATATCTATACTTACTTGCCAAAATATGAATGAAGTTGCTAAAGAATCTTTCAGCAGAGCTATTTCTCTGGTGAGGGAAAAGAGCCATTTTCTTATGCACAGACATGTGCTAGTCGCTGTGCTATAGTTCTGAATGTATAAATTATGAGGGTTTTCATTACACTGCAGTTTCCGTTCTGGAACAAACATATCGAAATAAAAAGGATTCGATAAGAACAACAATCATACTCACCGAAATTATACTCGACTATCTCGAATAAATAAAAATACTTCGAAGTCTCCTGAGACATGTTGATCTTCTTGACTACCGCATCGTAGACTTCATCGGAATTCGAGCTTTTCCTCAATGATATTGTTACAACATCACGATTAGGAAGCAATACCTGAAATCATGTTAACAACTTTAATTGAAATTCGACCCCTGTAATTGGGTCTCCTCTGTGATGTATTTAGAGTAGTTAGGAGGTAAACATAGTAAAATTCCTGGAATTTAAACTTGAAGCTTATTACATCATTATTACAAAAGCTCCAGTTCAAATCATTTTTGAGCGCTCGTTCTACTTACACGAGGGCTATATCATTTCGTCACGATGTCTGTGTTTTTCGAATTTTGAGTCGAAAATGGTCTCATCGACATTAGAAACTTGAAATTTTAAGGGTAGGTTCAAATCTCGAATGCCGCGGTTAAGTTCGTTATTGGGCAGAATTCGACCACGGGTTCCGTAAATATGGTCGTTTCAAATTTAGTTTTCTTGATAATTTCTAAACTACGGATTCGATCTTGACGAATTTTTGTATTTTAATGGAGAATGATATATTCAAGCTACATTTTTTCCTGATCACATAATCAGAACCATTTCAAATTCCAACGAATTATTGAATAAAACATCTTTATATTTCTGTACAAGCTGATTCGGCATAATTGACAAAGAGCTGCTGTCATTTTTTCGACAGCTTTCAAAAATTTCTTCAATAATTGGTTTCTAAAACTAGTAAATGCGAATCTACTTATAAGGTGGATGAACGAGCGCTCTAAAGCTTCTGACTTCATGGCAGTGCTTTTTATAATTTTTCACTTTCTATTTATGCCGAAAATATTTCAAATGTTAACCTATCAGAGTAAAAAATAAACTATTACTACTTTTTACTGCGAAATTTTCAGAGGAAATGTTTTCATTGACAGATTTTCTCAAATATACAATTATTTTTGTCGTGAATCGTACCGACCTCGCATAATACTAATTTCCCTGAATCAGACAAGAGACGTATTTTCTATTCGAGATTACCTAGACTTTGCTTGAAAAACAAGCTACAGCTCTTGAAGTGACGCCACTTTGGACATTTTGAAACAGCGAAAAAAAAAGGATTTCGTGTGTTGATTGAACATTGCTTTTTGATAGGAAAAAATACCGTCAAAGCATTATTCGGACTCTGTCCCAGAAAAATCAACTGTCATGTCATCTAGTGCAACCATCGAAGATGAACCACGCTCCCAAAAAAGGTGGTTACTCCAGAAAACCTTGAAAAAAGTCCACAAAGTCGTATTGGCAAATCGTAAAGCGAAGTTGCAGAAGATAGCTGAGATTTCAAAGGAACTTGTGGGATGATTCCGAGATCTTTTTGCAGCTGTTTTTTGCACAAAAAATCTGAAAAATTCAGCAAGTTTGGCCACGTTAATTTACACTCATTGTAAAGGAGATTTAATGCTCTGCAACTTTTTCTTTATGGATAAGGCAGAAAAGTAGAAGGCTGAGGCGCTGGAAGGGAATGTTCGTCAATAAACGTGAATTGTCTAAGAAACTGTTTTAAGATACAAAAATTACGAAAAGCACTGCCGTGAAGGTAGGAGCTTTTGAGCGCTCGTACATGCACCTTGTAGGTAGATTCGCATTGTCCAGTTTTGGCAACCAATTGAGGAAATTTTTGACAGCTGTCAAACAAATTTTCAAACTGGGGCGATAATCCAGACTTCAAGGTGACCAATTTTTTTTTCGATAATTCGCTAAAATTTTCTACGGTATCTATGGTCTTGGTGATGCGATCTGGACAAAATTTCGCACGTAGTTTGAATACATTATTCCTCAGCTAGGTGCAAAATTTCAAGTTCCTAGGCCTTCTCCTTCGAAAGTTATAATTTTCTATGGTTTCGATGGTTCTGGTTATGCGATCTGGGCAAAATGTTGCTTAAATATGTCATTCTCGTTTAAAATACAAAATTTTATCTCGATCGAATCCGTAGTTTCGAAATTATCGCAAAAACAAAATTTTAAACGACCGTATTTACGGAACCCCTAGTATAATTCTGCTCATTGATAAACGCGAACGCCACATTTCAGATCCACACCTATCCTGAAAATTTCAAGTCCCTAGGCCTTTTCGTTCGAAAGTTATGATTTTCTATGGTTTCTATGGTTCTGGTCATGCCATCTAGAGAAATGTAGCTTGAATATATCATTCTCCATAAGTATACAAAATTTCGTCACGATCGAATCTGTAGTTTGAAAATTATCAAGAAAACTAAATTTCAAACGACCATATTTACGGAACCCCTAGTATAATTTTGCTCATAGATTAAAGTGATCACGACAATCGAGATCCACACCTATCCTGAAAATTTCAAGTCCCTAGGCGTTTCCGTTCAAAAGTTACAATCTTCTATGGTTTCTATGGTTCTGGTCATGCGAGCTGAACAAAATTTTGCAAGTAGCTTGAACACCTCATTTTCCTGTAGAATGCAAAATTTCATCTCGATCGAATCTGTAGTTTCAAAGTAATCAGGAAAACAAAATTTCGAGCGGCCATATTCACGGAACCCTTAGGCGGATTTTGCCCAATAACGAACTTAACCGAGGCATTTGGGATCTGAACCTACACTGAAAATTTCAAGTCTCTAGGTTGATCCGTTCGAGAGTTATCTTGCTTACGGACGGACGGACAGACTCGAATTTTCCGACGGATTCGTCATCAGTGAGTCGAACATAGTCGATTGAGACCATTTTCGGCTCAAAATTCGAAAAATACAGTCATTGTGACGAAATGATATAGCCCTCGTGTAAGTAGTACGAGCGCTCAAAAAAAAGTAATGAAGGTGTGTAGGGAATTTAAAAACCTTTCATTTCATATATAGTAAGTTTAACCGTACAAAGCACAGTTTGGGATATGAGAAAAACATAAAATTGTGACCATTGCCAATACAGGGTGTTTCATTGGGAAATGTACATTCGTTAATCTGGGCTGGAGCTACCCTAGACGAGTCCAAAAAACCTATATATGATAGGTCTAATCAACTTTATAGCCGAAATACAGGGTGATTGATGTATTCGCCAATATTTTCAATTGCTTATAACTTTTGAACCATTCAGTATAATCCATTGACATCTGGAACATACAGCACACTTCCATGGGTGAATCCATTCATTTTTGGACTGATCAAAAACTCTAGGTCGGTATTAGAAAAATATGGGACTTTTCGCAAGCTGAGATTCAACGAATTTTGGAATTTGATTAGAATATTCGGAAAGAGCAGAAAATTTTCGATGGGGATCTGTAAATTTCACTGTCCCGTACACATTTGACCCATCCAAATTTTTTCGGAAGATTTAATTCGATAGTGAAATTCCACTAACTTCACAAAAACATCGTACATTTATATTGAATTAGAAAGAGTGTTGGACTGATGGAAAATTTTTATTTCTTTTCATATTCTAATAAATAATTTCAAGAATGTTTCAGAAAAATATGGATTTTGAATAATTTATTCAAAATGATCAACAGTGAAAGAATAAATGAACAAGAGAGTAAACAAGTAAAACATTTGAAATAAATCTTAAAAGTTGCTCAAAAGTGCCACCGTTTGGCTTGATGCACATTCTTGCTCTTTTCAAATTATGTCTAATAGCCTTTTTGGTCATTTCTGGATCATTACGGATCTTATTGCGGGCAACTTATACGTTGTAGGAGAATCTCCTCACTTCCAATCTCATACCCATTTATTTTAAATGTTTTACATTTTTAATAAATTATTTCAAAATCCACATTTGATGATCCTTTCTGGGATATATACAACATTTTTCGAATTTTTTCAATATTAGGACTCACTCACTTTCAGATCAACAGGACTACTGATGCTTTCATCATCTTGGTCCGTTAAAAACTCCTGCATTATATCCGATTCGGCTATAACTCGGACAGCACACACTCTTTCTAAATATTGCTCGAGGTTTCTCCTTCTTGCATCAAGTTGCTGTTCACTCAATGCGAACGGCCACTTGCCAGGCAATTTCGGGAATGTGAAACCTAGAAAAATAAGCTTTTTCATTCAAGATCACTAGGAAAAGATATTAGAATCATGAATTCTGTTATCTTCATTTTGAAATAAAATCTGAATATAATTACCCAAAAATTCCTTTTTGAGATCCACATGCAGTTTGGAAAACTCCCTGTACCTTCTTGAGCATAAATGCCTACCAGCCATGTAAATGTTGAAGGCAACATACCGTTCCCCGCCTCTTTCTAGGTAATGGTAGTCCGGAATACTGATTGGTAGGGACCGTTTCTCACTATAATCGTAGCAGGCTTGATTATCCTCATTTGGTTCGAGACGTTCGGCTTCCTGAAAATGTATGGGAATATGAATTGAATGTGACCAGGAATTCTAGGGAGGGGCAAACTGGGCAACTGCTAGGGGCGCAAAATGGAGGGCGGTTGCCTCTCAGTTTCGCCACTAGGACATAAAATTCCTAAATTTTTCCTGGTTGCCTTTGCAATATGACATAAGCTAAATAATTACAATAATACATTATAGGTAAATGAGATTGGCCTTGAAAAAGTATCAAAAATTTGATAAGTAATTCGATATCAACTTTTCGAAACATAGATATTCAAAGAACAGAATGAACTTGCAATAAGGTCCAATCATAAAAATTTTAAAGGTCTGATCATAAATATTACATGGCATGCGATTTCCTGCAAGGTCTTTTCACGAGTTTTTCACACTACATCTTGCTTTGAAGGGCGGCTTCTTTGATGATTCTTGATTTTTAGGCGACATCTGTGATATTTCCAAAATTTTATTTTCAATTCACCAATCAGAATTTCGAGCGCCGAGAAGAGGGAGAAAAATTGGGGAATCTGAATTCTATTCTTTCATATTCCTTTTCTCTATTGTGACAGCAAAAAATTAATATTTCAATGTTCGTTGAATGAGTCCAGTGTTGTTGTTTTTGTATTCTGAATTTTTCGTAATTTTGGAATGGAGCATTATAAATTGTGTTATTGAAGGTAAGTTGTACTTTTCGATATTTTTTAAGACATAATTCCGGCCATATAATAATATTGTTCCTCTCATTTCAATAAGAAATCTATCAGTTCTTCTCTGCGGAAAATTTGGATTGGATTTGGAACTTGAGTTCTCAGAGCGTGTTTTTGAGCCGAAAATGGTCTCAATTGACAAGGTTCGGCCCACTGATGACGAATCTGTCCGTCCGGACGTATACACGGTAACTCTCGAAAGGAACGACCTAAAAACTTGAAATTTTGAGGGTAGGTTCGATTATCGAATGCCGCGGTTGAGTTCGTTATTGGGCAAAATTCGAGCTACGTGCGACATTTTGTCCAGATCGCATTACCAAGACCATAGATACTGTAGAAAATTCTACCGAATTATCGAAAAAAAATTGGTCACTTAAAGAACTGACGTGAAGTCTGGAGTTTCGCATTAGTTTGAAATTTTTTTGACAGCTGTCAAAAATTTCTTGAATTGGTTCCTAAACTGGAAAATGCGAATCTACCTAGGTGGATGAACGAGCGCTCAGAAGCTCTTCACTTAACAGCAGTGCTTTTTATAATTTTCCTAACTGAAATCCAATAAAACTCAAATTCTACAAATCGAAAGCAATTGCTGAAATATCGATGGAATTTTAAAGCTGAATATTGAATTATAATTATCGAACAAAGATAGGTTCGTAGGTACAGCTCACTGGCCACAGTGAACGTAAGTATTCATTCATAAACTGCATGGTATCAGGATAGATTTTTTCCTTCAAATCGAAATTTTTTTGTGTGTATTTTCACGGTTTTTCCCCATTTTTTATCATTCTCAACTCATTCATGAGCAGATCTGCCAAGATTGTTTTTCCAATTTAATTAATTAACTATTGTAATTTTTTGACTATCGCATATACTTTGTGAATACGGTTTTTGAATGTATTCCTCTTCATTCAACCAGATAAAAATAAACAAGGAAATCAACTTAATTCCATAATATTTTCAGACGTACCTGTTGAGTAACGGATATTACAGTGAGAGTTAGAATATCTCCACCAGATTTAATGAGATCTACAACTTGTTTGTGGGTTGCTCCTTCAACATTTACACCATTTCTGAAAACGAGTGAAGAGGTCATAATACTGGCTTTATATCTACATATAACAAAATTAAAAGTGACATAGGCTAAGAAAATCATTTTAGCGTTGAGAATAAATGAATGGGCCATATACTATTCATCATGGAGTAAAAGACTGCAAAGTTTATTATTTCCACTTCATGTTGTTTCTTCTATTTATATTTTCAACATCTCACTCCCAAAAAAAGATGGTTCCATATCCCGGAAGTGTACCCACGATGTGTGCATTCAGACACAACATAGAAAATATTCAAGTGTTCCCAATTAATGTTCAAAATTCCATTGAGCAGGAAAAATTAGGAGTAGACTTTTACGTAAAGTTATTTCGATTATGTAACATCATACCGACCCGAAAATAAGTAAGTTGTGGCAATTGTTCAAGTCATTCTTTGAGTTGATTTTCTTTTTCGCCTCATCTGATTTTCCATGCTTTTTAGCAGTATTATCTAAACACTTCACTTGATACTGCAACGACAAATGTAACTGAATCTTCGGAGAAGGTAATGAAAAGATGTCCACTAATATACTTATCGAAGATTGAGAAACTGCCAGGCTTATTAGTTATTCCATTATATTCAAGAAATTCCTTGTCAACTGTCACTTCGATATGAAAAATCAATAGGTCAGCCTCTAGTCCCTGTAACTATTATTTTCAACCTAGTGAATTAATGTATACTTACACCATCAAGATTCTGTCTCCCTTTCTTATACCGGCTTGTTCTGCAGCCCCTGTCTCGAGGACGGCACTGACATGCTGTAAAGGGGCGTACAACTCCCCATTTATACTTCTCAGCTGGCCACCTTCGCTCACTTGGCCCCTTACGTTGAAACCAAATCCAGTTTCTGTTTTTTTTATTGTTACTACTCGGGGACCATTGCTAACTTTCATATTATTGATATTGTTTACTCGGCCACCTTCTCTGACAGAGTCAGGATCTTCCATATTTTGACGTCTATCACCGATGCATTTGTCATGTTGTCAAAATTTTATAACATTACATTTGAAGTGTCAAATTGATAACCGGAGAAGTGAACTACTTTCTACTTCTTCAAAGAATATAGATATTTCGAAAATCGTTGAGTAAAGACTTATTTCCATAAACCTTATTATTATTGATTATATTAAAAGGTGAACAAAATATCCTGCTGACTGATGCCAATGGATTCGAGCAGTTATTTATAAGGGAAAAACTGAACTGGGCGCTAATATGTGTCCAGTGCTGCCAATCCAGTTAGCTCAAATATCGGTAGACAGATATCCGAAATTTAGGTAGATGTTGCCAAATTTCTGTAGATTATTTTATCCTTTTTTTTTAGGGAAACTTCAGCAGTTTTGATTTAACCGATTCCATACTTTATTAATGATTAATATTAATCTTGATATTAATAAAGTTATAAAAAGATAATAATGTTCCAAAATAAAAAAGTTCTAAAAATATATTTATGTAGAAAATGTTCGTAAACAAATAAAATACGAAAAAATATAGTTGTTCAATAAATAATAATAAATATAAAATACAGAATGTGAAAAATATTCGAAGAGGCTCAAATATATATAAATAAATGGATACAAAAACAAATTCTCTTAAAGAATTCATAAATTTTCAGCCTTATATATGGTACCTTTATTGATTTTAGATGTCATGTTCTGAGGAATTTTGAAATCATAACAATTATCTTTTTTGAGCTCTCGTACTACTTACACGAGGGATATATCATTTCGTCACGAAGTCTGTATTTTGAGCCGAATATGGTCTCAATCGACAAGGTTCGACTCACTGATGACGAATCCGTCGAAAAATTCGAGTCTGTCCGTCCGTCCGTATACACGATAACTCTCGAACGGAACGTCCTAGAAACTTGAAATTTTCAGGTTCTAATCTCGAATGCCGCGGTTGAGTTCGTTATTGGGCAAAATTCGACCAGGGGTTCCGTAAATATGGCTGCTCGAAATTTTGTTTTTCTGATTATTTCGAAACTTCTGATTCGATAGAAGTGAAATTGGCACTCAGATGGAGAATGGAGTGTTCAAGATACATGCGAAGTTTTGTCCAGATCGCCTGAACAGAACCATAGAAAATTATAACTTTGTAATGGAAAGGCCTAGGGACTTAAAATTTTCAGGATAGGTGTGGATCTCGAATGTCGTGGTCACGTTCATAAACGAGCAAAATTAGACCAGGGGTTCCGTAAATATGGTCGTTTGAAATTTAGTTTTCTTGATAATTTCAAAACTACGGATTTAATCGTGACGAAATTTTGTATTTTAATAGAGAATGATATATTCAAGCTACATTTTTTCCACATCGCATAATAAGAACATAGAAATCATAGAAACTTATAACTTTCGAACGGAAAGGCCTAGGTACATGAAATTTTCAGGATAGGTTCGGATCGCGAATTTCGCGGTCATGTACATCAATGTGCAAAGTTAGACTAGGGGTTCCGTAAATATTTTTTTTCCTGATAATTTTGAAACCACCCGGATTGGAATGAAATTTTGCAAATAGATGAAGAATAATGTATTCAAACTACGTGGGAAATTTTGTCCAGATCGCATTACCAAGACCATAGATACCGTAGAAAATTCTAGCGAATTATCGAAAAAAAATCACCTAAAGCCTGACGTGAAGTCTGGAGTTTCGCCTTAGTTTGAAAATTTTTTTCACAGCTGTCAAAAATTTTTTGGATTTGTTTCTAGAACTGAAAAATGCGGATCTACCTACAAGGTGGATGAACGAGCGCTCAAAAGCTGCTGACTTCACGGCAGTGCTTTTCATCATTTTTTTTGAGTAATCTTTGCAATCCTGTTTTTGTCTCTGTATTGAGAGCATTGCGCTGTTTATAGATGAACATATGCGTCGCAGACGAGTCTGGAAGGTATAAATGTTCAATATAGATTTTGTTAATGTTTTAAATATCTCCAATTCTTCTCCAGATGTCATAAGCTCCAGCAATAATAAGGAATAGGTTTTTTTCATAGTCAGGTTACTGGTTGATCTAAAGCTGTAAAGTTCGCACGGAGCTGAATTTAGGTAGATCTACCGAAATTTCGGTAGGGTTGGCAGCATGGTATATGTCTTACAAGTGTTGGCATTGGCAAAGAGTTACTCTATGGCATTAGTCAAATTGATGGCAAATAGAGATGTGCGATTGACCAACTGAGAAATATCCCAAATTCATAGACCTAAATATTTGAAGAGCACTGATGTTAAGTTATGAGCTATAGGAAAGAACTAGTAAGCCGGGAGATCCACATAATAGGTAGATTCGACTTTTCCGATAGATTCACCTTTTCTGGTAGATTCACATTTTCGAATAGTTCGGTGAAGAAAAAAAAAATAATAATTTTGATTATTGCCAGAAGGGCCAAGAACGGTCCTGTCCTATAATGTCAATCGAAGGGGGCGGGGCTTTATCCACGAAATACGGGGTAAACGTCACGTAATATCTATGCTCCACGTAAATTAATTCGGGTTTCTCGAGGTGTCAGAAATCGACCTTTTTCAATTCGAGTTCTTGCGAAAACCGAGGATAGGTGGAGGACGTCACATAGTTTATTGAGACCTTACGTCCTTTGAGCTGAAAATTCGATCCTTGGCGGAGCCCGAGAGGTTGCGGTTTAATATCCTTATGAAAAGTTCGGCGGCAACTTTTGGGCATCTTTTCGAGTTTTTGACCTTTTCCGAACGTTATTTTCGTTCGTTTGGAATTTCAAATAGGTATCTTTTCGAGTACCGTATGAAAGCCCGTTTCTTCCTCTTGAAAACGCGGGGGGCGCTTCGCGCCCCCGGTTTCTTTCTTTTTCCACAATTTCAAAATTGCTCGAGGCCTTCGGCCTCTCGTTTTAAATAGTTTGTCTTAACTGTTCTGTGGTTTCGAAAAAATAATTTTAGTATATGGATCACGGAGTGGGCGACATCTGCTTTTAATAGTTTGAAAATACCCGAGAGGTGAACAATAAACTAACGTGTGTGTGTTTATATGGGAAAAGTGTGCAATATTTGTATGATTTTAAGTCATTTATGTATCGAAAGTGATATATTTTGATGATAATTTATGGACAATTGTTTCACATAAACTGCATACGAGCTGAAAATGCAGCGGATTGTAAGAGGTAATGTGGGAATAAGATCACGAAAAATGTGCTCTGTTCCTCAATGCTCATCACATTTCTTTGCTAAATAATGGCACACAATCTTGGAGATTCGGAAATGTATCTCAAAGAATATGTTACTTCGCAGCAAGCACTGCTGATGATTATTTTCATCGTAAGTTCAAAAATTTTCATTCACGTTTACCCACTAAATGAAAAATTTCCGAAGCAGTTATCTCGACTTCCACAGGCATTACTATTCATTCTGCAATCTTATGAAAAAATATTTGATTTACTTGTTATGAAAGGGGGGCAAGAAACCAACAGGGTTTCCCTTCACTCATTCCTGAACTCTCAAGTGATAGGGTTCTCTACAGTTCTAAATTAATTACTGACATTTTGGTGAATTCGTAAATTTATTTCAATATGTGGGTAAAGATGTCTCAGTACCTTTTCTATTATTGATTTTTCACATTACTGATTTCGTGCTTTCTGCTTTATCATTTTTCTTGTTTGTATCCACAAGACATTCATTTGCTTGGCATAGTTAGTTAATTCGATTCAACATGTATCAATGTACCTAACCGAACAACTATGGCTTTTCCATATGTAGTAAAATCTGATCCACAGTAAATTCTATTGTATTGATGATAATTGAAAGCCACGTGCTTTAACACTCACATTTTCTTGATAATAATGTCCGTTTATGCCTTACCCTGTAATAGGTCGGTCCTGGATTCTCATCCAGCGACGGACGAAGTAATAAGGAATTCTTGTTCTTTCGGTTCTCAACACTTTTTGAATTCCTTAGGACTTCCCCACCATTTTCATTAGTACGACTGAGAGAATTCTGTGGTTTCTACGAAACGTTCTTCCTACTAGACCGATCATTGAGCTGGCCAAAAAAAGGCAGGATTAGTACGCGATCCCGCGCGTTTGTATATTGTAAGTGTTCCGAGCTTTCGTTCGTATAACTAAAGGGTATCTAAAACTGCAAAACATTACATGCTAAAAATATGTGTTTTGAATTTCCTATCTTCCCGTCAATTCGCGATTCCAACTACCGGTGAGGGTGCTGCGAAATGTAAAAAAATATGGAGGAAAACGAGTACCTTTTCGAGATTTATTGTGGTGAAATGGATTATTTTAGGTGACTTTTTAGTGAATGATTGGATTATTGACAAAGTAGTGTTAAGTTCATTGATTATAGGTGAAAATTTTTTTTTTCAATTTTAATTAGGTATATCGAAAATGATAATAATTCAGCAAAGAAGCACTATTTGAATTTGACAGTGTTCAATTATTTGGAAGCTACACATAATGGTAGATCATTTGTGCTTTTCTTCGGTCCATTTTTTCTACTATGCCAAAGACATTAGTGACAAACTGATGAGGCATCTTTCTTATGAAATTAATGGAAATGTATAGCCCCGTTTTGATTTTTCTTCGAGTATTAATTGAAGACACAACAATTAAAATTGTAAAGTGTTTTTTGAGCGCTCGTACTACTTACACGAGGGCTATATCATTTCGTCACGATGTCTGTATTTTTCGAATTTTTAGCCGAAAATGGTCTCAAACGACTATGTTCGACTGACAGATGACGAATCCGTCGGAAAATTCGAGTCTGTCCGTCCGTCCGCCCGGCCGTATACACGATAACTCTCGAACGGAATGTCCTAGAGACTTGAAATTTTCAGGGTAGGTTCCGTAAATATGGCCGCCCGAAATTTTGTTTTTCTGATCACTTCGAAACTACAGATTCGATCGAGGTGAAATTTTGCACTCAAATGGAGAATTACGTATTCAAGCTACATGCAAAATTTTGTTCAGCTCGCATGACCAGAACCATAGAAACCATAGAAAATTATAACTTTGTAATGGAAAGGCCTAGGGACTTGAAATTTTCAGGATAGGTGTGGATCTTGAATGTCGCGGTCACATTCATCAATCAGCAAAATTATACTAGGGGTTCCGTAAATATCGCCGTTTGAAATTCAGTTTTCTTGATAATTTCAAAACTATGGATTTGATCGTGACGAAATTTTGTATTTAAATTAAGAATGATATATTCGAGCTAAATTTTTTCCAGATCGCATGATCAGAACCATAGAAACCATAGAAAATCATAACTTTCGAACGGAAAGGCCTAGGGACTTGAAATTTTCAGGATAGGTTCGGATCGCGAATTTCGCGATCACTTTCATCAATGAGCAAAATTAGACTAGGGGTTCCGTAAATATAGCCGTTCAAACTATATTTTTCCTGATAATTTCGAAAATACTTATTGGAATGAAATGAAATTTTGCACATATATGAAGAATAATGTATTCAAACCTCGTGAGAAATTGTGTCCAGATCGCATTAACAAAACCATATATACCGTAGAAAATTCTAGCGAATTATCGAAAAAAAATGGTCACCAAAGCACTGACGTGAAGTCTGGATTTTCGCGATAGTTTAAAATTTTTTTTGACAGCTGTCAAAATCTTTCCAATTGGTTTCTAATACTGGAGAATGCGAATCTACCTACAAGGTGCATGTACGAGCGCTCAAAAGCTCCTGCCTTCACGGCAGTGCTTTTCGTAATTTTTTTTTCTAGTACTAGAACTCTGTTCGCTCATTGTTATATAATTTAATGTCCTAAAACTCATGTACATCTATTATTTAAACATAAAATAGTTTCATTAAGACTTCACCTCAAAGATGATTCTAATTTCTTTCTTATAGAAAGTTTGAGTCACAGTCATTTAAAATACGAAGATCAATTTCATAACACTCTTGTTGATAATTATTGAATTACCTTTCTAAATCACCACACAAACCTGCCCCAGAAAATTGGACTCAAACTTGTGACTTGAAATTCAATAATTTCGTGAACGTATTTCAACTGAATAACACTAATATAAATACTTCACTGACTATTTTTTTTTACAATTACTCTGCTCAAAAAAATAGAAATTTCTAAATGTACCTCACAAATACCTAGTTCCTGGATATAAATTAAAAATATCTGGCTTGAAAGAACTTGAAATATGAAAACAATACTCGTTTTCTAGGTTCGGGATTTTGCCAACAGAGGGCGTTTAGACTTTTGGAATCGCGAATCTCTTTTATTGAATCAAGTGTAATTTGGGTTGCATTTATAACGTCTTTATCCTCTCGACGATCACGATCATAGCCGAAGATAATTTAGAGTAAAAACTTAGGGATTCAGAACAAATTAATGCGCCCCGTTGAAATGGCAGACAATCATGAAGATGGGGAAACCCGGGAAACATAGTATATGTTTGTTTGCAGCAAGAACTTCCAGAAAGAAGATTTTTCCCTTCACCAATTTGATTATTGTGTAATACCATACCATTCTCATATAAATTAAACAATAAACTTTTCATATTATTTATTGAAACAGTAAACATGTATCATTTTATTGAAATATTTTTCGGTGATAGTTTTTATCAGTTGCTTAGAGATTATTCTTTGAGATTATATGTGTTGTTGGTAGTATGTATATTCGAATGTTTATGTTTATTTTTGAATCCTGACTATGATAGGTCTCCGCAGTGTTGCCACCTCTACCGATTTTTCGGTAGATCTACCGATTTTTCGATAGATCTACCGATTTTTCGATAGATCTACCGATTTTTCGGTAGATCTACCGATTTTCTTCTCAATCTACCGATCTACCGAAAGAGCACATATATCTACCGAAATTTGATGGAGTGAATGTATGTTCTGATATTGTAGGAAATCATGACTTTTACGATATTATTTTGAAGGTTTCCTTACCATAACATAATTTGAGTTATACGTTGACAAATCTACAACGCAAAGCATACTACACATAAATCTGTATTAACAGATTGATGTATTACAGGTTGCCGTTTCCTTAAAATGATAAATACCTATATTTGGGTGAATCCCCGATCAGGGCTTATATAAAGCATGTCACCATATTTGCGCTAAGCGTCTATCAGAAATCAATAACAATATATATTATATATTGTTTCAAATATTTTTTTTTACATATTTGTTGTTTTCAATAGGTGTTAATTTTTTGAATACCTATTTATTTTGTTAGAGTATTCATTTTTGTTCGAAAGTTTAGTTTTCCAAATATTAATTCTTTAAATTAATAAAATCTATTTTCAATTTTGCTTCATTCGTAAAAACCTACATGCCCAGTATTTCGGATAAATGGTATTTGAACTTGAATAACCCATAAAATAGGTGAAAAGCTATGTATTTCAAAAATCTACCGAAATCTACCGATTTTTTCCGAACTTTCTACCGAAACTGTAGGTACGGAAGGTGGCAACACTGGGTCTCCGAGACCCCTCATGAGCTCAGAGGTTATGTGAGACACTTACGTTTTTTCAGATTCAAATGAACAAAATCTATGTGAGTTTTCAGACAGTTTTTGAAATTTGATGCATAGTCACACAAGTGACATTTATGGTTTTTCAGATTCAAATGAATAGATTTTATATGAGTTTTGAGACAACCTTTTAAATTTGAGGCATAGTCGCATAAGTGACACCTATGTTGTTTCAGCTTCAAATGGACAGAATCTATGTGATGTTTTAGAGAACTTTTTATATTTGAAGCATAGTCACACAAGTGACACTCATGTTGTTTCAGCTTCAAATGGACAGAATCTATGTGAACTTTGAGACTATTTTTGAAATTTGAAGCATAGTCACACAAGTGACATTTATGGTTTTTCAGATTCAAATGAATAGATTTTATATGAGTTTCGAGATCACCTTTTACATTTTTAGCATTAGCATAGTCGCATAAGTGACACTTATGTTGTTTCAGCTTCAAATGGACAGAAAATATGTGATATTTGAGACATTTTTTGAAATTTGAAGCATAGTCACACAAGTGACATTTATGGTTTTTCAGATTCAAATGAATAGATTTTATATGAGTTTTGAGACGACCTTTTACATTTGTAGCATAGTCGCATAAGTGACACTCATGTTGTTTCAGCTTCAAATGAACAGAATCTATGTGATTTTTGAGACATGTTTTGAAATTTGAAGTATAGTCACACAAGTGGCACTCATGTTGTTTCAGCTTCAGATGGACAGAATCTATGTGAACTTTGAGATATCTTTTGTCATAAGCTGCATAGCCACACGAGTGACACTCATGTTGTTTTAGCTTCAAATGAACAGAATCTATGTGGCGTTTGAGATATCTTTTGTCATTAGCTGCATATTCGCACAAGTGACACTCTTGTTGATTAAGCTTCAAATGGACAAAATCCATATGGGATTTGAGATGGAATTTATTGGATGAAGCGTAGTCACACAAGTGGCACTCATGTTGTTTCAGCTTCAAATGAACAGAATCCATATGGGATTTCAGATGACTTTTTTGAACTGCAACATAGTCACAGAAGTGACACTTATGCTGTTTCAGCTCCAAATGGACAAAATCTATGTGCTTTTTTAGAGAACTTTTTAAACTTGAAGCATAGTCACACAAGTGACACTCATGTTGTTTCAGCTTCGAATGAACAGAATCAATGTGCTTTTTGAGAGAACTTTTCAAACTTGAAGCATAGTCACACAAGTGGCACTCGTGTTTTTTCAGATTAAAATGAACGGAATCCGTATGCCTCTTCAGATGGGCTCTCTTGTATGAGGCAAAGTCACATGATTGACACTTATGTTGCTTCGAATCTGAATGTACAGAATCTAAATGATTTTTGAGGCATCTCTTGGATTTTGAAGAATATCTACATTTGTGGCATTTATGTCTCCTTTCTTTCGAATCGGATTTATTTTTAAGAACTGATCTATTGTCACTTGAAACATCCTCGCAATTTATCGAAATTTCTTCATTTGAATTATTTTTGTTATTAGTCAAATTATCTATTTCTTGTTGTTCAGTTTCACCAGAACCAATATCAGACCTCAAATCTTTAATTCCTTCCAAATATATTTCCCTATCATAAATTCCATTTTCATCCACGAACTGTTCCTACATATCAAAGTCCTCTGTCTTCAGTATTACTTCTTCGACATTTTCAGAGCTGAAAGAATAATTCAATTTGAATCCATGAGACAAATTAGATTCGCAAAAATATTTGGATAAGTGAGAAATTATTGACTAATAATATGACATTTCACATCTCTCCTTTCAATATTTATTAAAATTAAGGACCAGTCTAGAAAAATGCCAACAAATTCCTTCATAACGAAAAGTACAACTTGTGTACCAGTTTTTTTTTACTGCGACATGAAATTTTATAAACAAACAAAATTAAATTTACCAAATTTTCATCGATTTTTAGGGAAAACTTTGAATATATGTCATGACATTCAGCAAAAGTTTATAACAATTTGCAACCTCCCTCTCCATTACCTTCAAAATGTCTCATCTTCCATCAGTGTGTGCAAGAAGACAATTCTGCAACTATCGGTTTGCAAGAAAATAAGATCTGAAATTACGGAGCGGTCTGTGAGACCGGACCACGGTGTTTGTGTGTGTATTCAAATTGTGTTTTCTCTATATTCGGAGAACCATTTTTGGACTCTGGAGAATATAATTTGTACGTTTGAAACTCTTATAATGAGTGAAATATCTTGCGCATCCAAAAGAGTTCGGTTTGGTGATCCAGAGTCCAGACTATGAAAGTATCTTACTCCAATGAGTAGAAGAAGAAAGTAATGAAATTTTTGGGGATGATAGTGATGGAGAAAATGTTGACGAGGTTTATTTTGAAGAAAGTGATCATGAAACTAATTTAAGAATTGAAATTACTGACTCAAAATCGATAGAAGAATTTGAGAGCCTATCTGATGGAGTGTTATCTGACGAAGATGACGGATGGTGATTTTTTTCCGGCTACTTGATATCAGCGGTGTCAATGGTCATGTCCCCTATCAAGCTATCAAGGATAACCAGAAAATGGAGAAGACAGATTTTCTGAAAATACTCGCAGATGAATTAGTATGACCTCACCTAATGTGCAGCGAATAATAAATGGAAACGGCACCTCCGCTCTACAATACGTAGAATTTTATCCCTTTCTGAGTTCGATGAAGCTGAAGTTATGGAAGAAAAGTTAGAAAAAAGAAAAACATTTCACACTAGCCCACTCAGAAGTAGAAGAAAGACATTAAATTTTTGCAATATTTGTCATAAGCTGACTTGTTTGGAGTGTGCTAGTGAAAATTGTAGGCATAATATTTGAGAAATTCACTGCTTGCATTTTTCGGTTTTTTTGAGGTTGATATACATGATTTCTCGTAATTGTTATCCTTAACATTTCTTCTTTTGAGAATACATAATATTTCGTTATTGTATTAATGCGTTTTCTGTTAATTGGATAATATTTGGAGGTCCTGAGAAAATGGACTGAAATTCATTCAAGATATTTGTTCCTTTTTGTACAATTTTGAAATAAAAAAAAAGAGGAATAACATGGTTAATCCTTTTTTGGGAAGCAAACCTCGAATAAATACAGTTATTTCTATATAAATATCAACTTTTAATATTGCAAACGGTGAAAGCGCTACTGTTTTTTGACTGCGGTGGTTAAGGGTTAAATAACAGAGCACCAAATCAAAACACTGGTTCAAGACTCAAATAAACTTTGTTGAAAAAAAAAAAAACGTTAGAAAATAAGAGTAAAATTTATTTAAAGGATGGAAAATTCAATATCACTTATCATTCCGCCATTATAATATATTCAAAGGAAACATAAATCCGTTACATAAACATAAGTAAGAGAAAAATACTAAGAAGTTTATTTGCGATTCCAACTACCGATCAACTTTAAACAAATATATGAAGGAAAATAAGTGTACCTTTTCGGGATTTGTGGCGAAACGGATTATTTCAGGTTTTTCTTCGATTTTGAGAGTTTTATGTGAAGATCTTTCAGTGAATGATTGGATTATTGATAGTGTAGTGTCAAGTTTGTTGATTTTTTTCAATTTTTATTATATCGAAATTGATAAAAATTCAACTGGAAAAATGGAGCAATATTTGAGTTTGACGACTGTGTTCAATTATTTGGAAGGTACCTAATACTTAATAGTCGATCATTTGTTGAGGGAGAACAAGTGCTGAATAGTAGACATCTCATCTTAGTGGGAAAAAATGATGGAAAATTGAATGGCGAAGGTGTTTATTCCCCTATCAAAATCAAAATAACGGCACTTTGCCTTCAAACCAGAGCCCTTCTGAGTAAAACTCCATGAAAATTCTGATTGGCTAGAGGTGGATTCTTCCACAGAAATTTCGAATATAATTTCATTTACCTGTTCCTGTAAAGCTGGAGCTTGTGGGAGAGGCAAACTTTTCTAAAGTGCACAAGGTTGTGTTAATCAACAGTTCAATAGTGGCATGATTCGAGCCCTTACAATGAATCTTGATGCTACCCATCATTAATCATTTTTTTTTCTTTTTTCTGCTCCTTCTGTTTTGATTTCAGGGTAGATATTCAAAAAATAGGAAAAGCTATTAGGATGTGGAATGTTATTGTAAATCACAAAAAAACATATCCAGGAGGATTATAATAAGGCTTGTCTTATTAGGGACCTGAAATGCATTAAGATTTAGTCCCGATCAAAACTTTGCAGAGAACTTTTTGATGAGGAGCAAAAAAGATGTGTTCATTTATTGATAGCAAACAAAACAATGCTAATAGTGCAATAGTGGAAACAAGTAAACTGTTTTTTTTTCTAGTACTAGAACTATGTTCACTTATAATCCAATGTCCTAATATTCATGTACAAAAATATCATTACATAAAATCGTTTCATCCAGACTTCACCTTAAAGATGATTCTAATTTATTTTTAAAAGAAAGATTAAGTCACAGTCATTTGAAATACGAAGATCAATTTCATGACACTCTTGTTGATAATTATTAAATCACATTTCTAGATGGCCAATTAAATCTGCCCCAGAAAATTGGATTCAACTTTGTAACGTAAAATTCAATAACTTCGTGAACGTATTTCACCTCAACAACACTGATATAAATACCATATCGACTTTTTTTCTTCAATACCAAGTACTCTGCTCAGAAAACGATAGAAATTTTCAAATATACCTCACGAATACCTGGATCCCAGATAGAAAATATCTGGCTTGAAAGCACGTAAAATATGAAAACAGTACTTGTTTTCTAGGTTCGGGATTTACCTGCCAGGGGGCGGGTAAATTCCTTTGGAATCGCGTAGCCTCTGCCACAACCAAATAAACAGTTCACAAAGGTGGATGGACATTAACAGAAGCGTCCGGCAAGAAACTAGAGGTGTTCGAGATGTGGTTGTACCGTCGTATTCTGAAGATCTCATGGGTTGACCACATCTCGAATGCAGAAGTTCTCAGGAGATTCAACAAGGAGAAGGAGATCTTGTACCAAGTAAAAAAACGAAAACTTGAATACCTGGGTCACGTTATCAGAAATCCGGAAAGGTATCGACTTCAACAGATTATACTACAGGGAAAAATCAGGGAAAGAGAAGCATTGGACGACGAAGAATATCGTGGTTGAAGAATTTGAGAGTTTGGTTCAACTCAACGACCACAGGGCAGCAGTTGATAAGATCCGTGTCGCCATCATGTTAGCCAACATCCAGAATGGATAGGCACCAACAGAAGAAGAAAGGTGGATGGATGAGGAAGTAATGCATAGTAAATCAAAAACGACACAAGCATAGGCTGTAAAATTACAGACATTGTGACGAAAATATATAGCCATCGTGTAAGTAGAACG
Organism: Aphidecta obliterata; assembly: GCA_963966015.1. Lineage (NCBI taxonomy): Eukaryota > Metazoa > Arthropoda > Insecta > Coleoptera > Coccinellidae > Aphidecta > Aphidecta obliterata. The sequence goes on along the minus strand of OZ014435.1, from coordinate 17,717,275 downwards.
AGCGCTCAAAAAGGCATGGTATATAATATATATATATTGTTATGGAAATCAAACATGGTCATATTTCTCAAAGTTTCAAAAATTTAGAATAAAATAAATTCAAATAATATCACCAAAAATTCAAGAACCTTCAAACATCTTATAGTCAATTCAGTAAATTCGATCAACTTATAAATTATTGTTATATTATATTTTCAAAGGGGGTTCAGATTATTCAAAAATAATCTGAGAAATATGAATTTGTTCAAATGATTAATTTTAAATGGTTAAGTTTAGTTTATGAAGAATATCAAAATGAATATGTGCATGTGAAAATGGAAAATGTATCAAGAATGTTGGCATACCAAGGGAATGCAATACAAATAAGGAAAGAAATAAAGGAGGCTAGTTGTCGATTGGGAAAAACGTCAGAGAGGAAATGTAGATTTCAAAAATTTTGCAGATAAATTGGTTTGGAGAGAAGAAAAGTATAGTAAATAGTATTTGAAACTTTGTCACGAATAGATTGAAATGTTAGAATTGATTTGGCGAGTGAAAGATTGAAGGAGATATCAACACGGCGTGCTTTTTATAAGAAGGAGAATTGAAATTGGGGATAGTAGGATATAGTTCAATATATAGGTATATAGTTCAATTGGTGAGTGCACTCCCCAATTGAACGTTATTTAGAGTTTATATATATTAGATTTAGTTTCTTTTGATAGTTGAAGTTGGTTTTTTTTTGTAGAATTAGATGCTGATTATATAATTTTAGAAAAAAAATTTCTTTTGATTGATAACCTTTAGAACTCTCCTTATACAGGGTTTTCCTTTTAACTTGGCCTATTAGAAGTATTTAGGGAACAAGTCAATATTTCGTTTTGAAATTTTTAGGTGGAGCCTTCGGAATGAGGGAACTCTTCGCCTAAAATATTTTCAAGTCGACAGTGTTGCCACATCTATCTTAAAAGCATATCTACTTTCTTATTTCGAATGGAACTATCTATATTTTTATTGAGGTATATATACAATACCAAATTCCAAGTACAACCTACTAAAAAAAATTCTCTGCCATGCACTGTTGCCAAGTTATGCACTAATTCTTGAAATTCTTGACATCTGCATTGCCAGTTTGGAAATGCAATATCTCGATTATTTCGAATGCGAACAAAACCAAACTCAGCAGTCTTATAGGAGATAATCCCAGCATTCGTGTGGTACATTCGGTATTTTGATGAATCGGAAGGTTTTTCGAAGATTTTGCTCCGAAAATGTGGAACATCCCAGCAAACATGAATAGCCGGCTAACAGGCGGACCCATGACGTGAACGACGGCTTAGTGACGGCATCGGTATTCTAGCAATGGCCCTGCGTCTTTACCGAATCGGTTAAGAGTTTAAGGCTCTATGTGTCTCTGCATTTAAAGGCCCATTGGTGTATCAACTATAAATGAACCGCTGTTTCCCAAGGGAATGCCGGCCTTGCGCTGGGCCATCGATAGTTTTGCATTGTCCATGATACAAAAAAAAGATTGCCTTCTCTGCATCGGTCGCACTGTTATTTGTCAGAATTTTGCTTCATTTGACTGCTTTTGACCTAGCACATGGTAAGGTGAATTTAATGAGAAGAATTTGTCAAAAAAAAAAGTGAAATTTGTGGGTAGAATCGTTTAGGTTAGTTGATCACATTTTCGCCACCTATACGCCTCGGGAGGAACTGATTACAATATATGAAGGTCCGTGTACAGATTTCTTGGTTCCCTTGACAAAACCCAACAGATTCTAATCAGTTGCCCTAGGGATGGACAGGTTGCGTGAGTGGATAAATGTTCTACTAACACCGTTGCGTACCCTTGTTTTGGTAGCCTGTTTACCAATTCGAATTTATTAGGATATATCCTGACGAGTGACATTACATGTATGTATGTCGAAACAGGTCTCTAGATGCAAGGAATGCAAGGATGTATTTGGTAGTCTATGGGGTTACTTGGCTTGCTTTATCAGTATATCTAGAGCTATTTTCCTTGTTCTATGACATTAATGGTGTTTTCATTATGAACAATATGAATACTGAACAGAAGAGTTTATTTTTGTTTCATAGTGATTATATTCTAATGAAAGGTTGATGAATATTTATAATTTCAATTTAGTTATTACTTTCGTTCATTTCAATAATGGCCTCACAATTAATAAGAATAATAATACTCATAACTTACTTTATCCCATTATTATTAATGGTGATAGTGTTAATAGTTGACTATTTCAATTATATATTTCTATAAAAAAAATTCCTGGGGTTTCAGAACCTAGCCACTCCAGTTCACCGGCAATGGCCCTTAAATATATCTTTATAAAATAAAAGCGGGCCATTGAATGTAACTTCAAATGGCCCATAGTTGTGCCTTTAATGCATTCAGTTAACATGCCACGTTCGGGCTTCTGTAGGCCCTGCAACGTAATGAACGGCAGACTGAAGGCTCAAAAGAGGCGGCCGGCTGCCGGCCGCCGGGACACGGGCTAGCCGGCCCAATGTAGTTGTACATCTAAGGGCCGTTGATATCATTGCCGGCATGTTTCATTTCGCCTTTAAAGGGCCGCAAGCATAATGTTTGCTGGGATAAAATTGAAATATTTCGAGATTTTCAAATGGCAACCCCATATTTGTTTTACACCATTCGATTCGAAATAAAAAATGATTGGAAGTCTTAATTTAAACCAATCAATTATTTTGGATAGGTTTCGAATGAGATGAAAAATACTGGATTATTTCAGTATTTATAGTCATGATCTATGGTCGTGTTTACGATTAAATGGATCTGTGATTATGAGGTAAATAATTGACATAGATTCTACGGTTGAGATCATAAAAAGTGTTCGATGATTATGGATGTCATAAAAAAAATGTTGATTGTTAATCAAAACTCGATTCAGGTGGTTTAGTTTGTAGCATTTTTTTATTTAAGATCTTGAAGTGATGTCTTATAGTTATGAAAAAATTTTGGACCTTTTCACCATTTACGGAGAATGCCAAAAAATTGTATGTAATATGGGGTTGCCATTTGAAAATCTCGAAATATTTCAATTTTAAGTTCCACATTTTCGGAGCAAAATCTTCGAAAAACCTTTCGATTCATCAAAACACCGAATGTAGCACATGAATGCTGGGATTATCTTCTATAAGACTGCTGAGTTTGGTTTTGTTCGCATTCGAAATAATCGAGATATTGCATTTCCAAACTAGCAATGCAGATGTCAAGAATTTCAAGAATTAGTGCATAACTTGGAAACAATGCATGGCAGAGAAATTTTTTTTAGTAGGTTGTACTTGGAATTTGGTATTGTATCGATACCTCAATAAAAATATAGGTAGTTCCATTTGAAATAAGAAAGTAGATATGCGTTTAAGATAGATGTGGCAACACTGTCGACTTGAAAATATTTTAGGCGAAGAGTTCCCTCATCCCTAAGTCTCCACCTAAAATTTCAGAACGAAATATTCACTTGTTCTCTAAAAACTTCTAATAGGCCAAGTTAAAAGGAAAACCCTGTATATATCATCAAAACTAAAGTATTCCAATATTAGTGAATTTCGGAAATTTCAAAATTTTATATTATCTTAAACGAACCATAACAATATATATACAGGGTGTCTACGTTTAAAAGGGCCAAACTTCAGGGGGAGATCAAACATAAGATTTGCGACAAAAAATTTCATATAACACATGGTCGAAATGTTGACGGTTATTCTTCAAATTAACATTTCTTGATTTCACGAAATATTTCGAGTTTTTCCATAAAATCAGTCATATTTTTCCAACGGTTTTATCGATGAAAAATCATTAATTATGGACATGTTTTCTTTTCAGCAAAAACCATTTAGTGTGCTTTCGAATGTCATATCAACTTTTGTGCTTGCTGCTCGCCTTCCACCCTAATATCATGCCTAACAAGATAACAACGAAAACATCGAAATATTCCAAACCTAAATTTGCTCTATTTTGAAGCTCTTTATGATTGAATATTGAAGTTATTTTCATGGAAATCATGAATTTATCTGTCAAATCAGAATAATTTGAAGGAATAAACTAAATTTTTAAAATACAGATTCTATGAAATTATGTAAAGAAGGCAGACTAATACTACTTACAACAATCGTTCGAAATGTCCACTGCCTTATTCAATACATTTTACACATCGTTATCGCACTGAATCTACAAACCTGCGAAGTTCACAACGTTTCTGACGCATTTCCGCACATCACAAATTTATTCTTTCGATCAGATCCTTACGAGTCTGAACGCGAATTTGATATACTTCTTCAAGGTGTTCCAGACATAAAAATCCAAAGGCCTATGGTCGAGGCACCTTGGTGGCAATCTTACCGTACCTAACAATCCATTGCACCCCGAAATATTGATTCATCAAGTCCCGTACATTCCGGCTATAATGAGCTGGCAGCCATCCATTTGAAACCAGTTAAGCTACTTTGGATTGATGTAATGAATTCTTCAGCGTCGAGCCGATCGGGAAGTATTACTGGTCAGAAAAGTTCACCTTTCATGACTCCCAAAGCCGGAATTTGCGGGGCTTAATGAATGAATATTTAGGGGTGCATTGGATTGGGAGGTACAACACGGTAAGATGGCCACCAAGCAGCCCTGACCTTACGACTTTGGATTGTTATGCCTGGAACACCTTGAAAGAAAAAGTATATCAAATTCACGTTCAGACTCGAGAGGATCTGATCGAAAAAATCAATTTGTGTTGTGCAGAAATGCGTCAGAAACGTTGTGAACTTCGAAGGTTTGTAGGTTCAGTGCAAAAACGATATGTAAAAGGTATTGAACAAGGAGGTGGACTATTAGAACAACTTTTATTAGTAGTAGTAGTCGTCTTTCTTCACATGTTTCCATTAAATTTGTTCTATTAAAATTTAGTTTATTCTTTCAAATTATTTTGATTCGACAGATAAATTCATGATTTCCATAAAAATAACTTAAATATTCAACCATTGAGAGATTCAAAATAGAGCAAATTTAGGTTTGGAATATTTCGACTTATTCGTTGTTATCTTGTTAGCCATGGTATTAGGGCAGAAGACAAGCAGCAAGCACGAAAGTTGATATTATGTCATTCGAAAGCACACTAAATGGAATAGTTTTTGCTGAAAAGAAAACATGTCCATAATTAATGACTTTTCATCGATAAAACCGTTGGAAAAATATGACATCTCCGAACCACGCCCGCAATAAGAATTTTTTTGGCAAACAGGAATCCTCATTTTGTGGAAAATCTAATGTTGTTTCCAAATATGTGGTCAAATCTGATGAGGCCCTAAGGATAAGTATAATTGATTTTATGGAAAAACTTGAAATATTTCAAGAAATGTTAAATTGAAGAAAAACCGTCAACATTTTGACCATGTGCTATATGACATTTTCTGTTGCAAATCTTATGTATGATCTTCCCTTGAAGTTTGGCCCTTTTAAAAGTAGACACCCTGTATAATTATGTTTTTGAAATGCCAAGTTTTAAAAAGAAAAAACTATTTATTTACAACAGACGATTACCGACCTATCTAGCATACAGTTAAAGGTCGATTACATGGAGGGAGTTCACAAGCTGCTAGTGAGCGAATTTAGAAGTTGCTAGTGAACTCGCCCGGTGTAATCATGTTCACTAGCCAACTAGCAGATTTTAAACAATCTGCTAGTAAAGTTGTAAGCTGGGCTACTTTACTCGCTAATCGCTGGCGTTCTTCTTTCTCTGGTAACTGACGCTGACCACTAGAAAATCCGACCATCGAAAAATAAAATGACATTGCATAGAGTATTCGACTGGTGTGTTTGGTGGACTAAGAAATGTACTCAAAAAAACTTGGATGCGAATCTAGGTCCGAACCATTACAACATATATAGTCCATTTAAGAATTATTGACATCGAAGCAGGCCATGAACATCCAGTCGAGGCTTTATTTCTGGTTACAAAAAGTAACTAAATTTCATCATAGAAATAAAACATAAATATAACCTAGAAAAGTGTTGAGTATACGAATTCGGAATTATCGAATAATTAAGCCGGAATATTTCGATTGCAGTTTCTACATGGGAGTTCAGGTGTGAAAGCGCAAAAATATCGTGGAATGCTTTCATTTGAAGTTATCTGAACTTATCGTTCATATAAAAGTCAACCACGGAAAATTGAGGATCATTCAAATAAATATTTATTTTCACTCAGGACCATGCAATATTTATTGGTATTGGAAATCTTGCAAAATTCTAACCATATAACTATAAGGGTACCATTTTATGTCAGGATTCAAGAAGGATAATTAATGGAATTCTAGCAGGTAGCTAGTGGTGCAACAGAAATAAATTTTTGGATACTTCGCAAGCACAGGGCCAAAAGAATGGATTGGAAAAAACGTTATAATGTATTAAGAAATAAGAGAGAAACAAAACTTAAGAATCTATGTAGTACATGAAGAATTTTGACATGAAATTTGTACCGAACTATCAATATATGAACCAATTTGTGAATTATTTATTGCTCGGTGTTGAATACTTCAAGAAAGTCAATTTTTATTTTCATTCATTGAAACTGTCAATGAATTATTGAAAATATTATAATTGATGAGCAATTTTACAATTATTCAGTATACTTTTGAATTGGGAACAATATAGCATGTGTATTAGCAGAGGGAATGTGAACAGGGTACCATACAGTATAAGTATAATAAATAAACTTGAAATATCTATGAATGATACAAGAGCAACGATAAAAATATTGAAAGCTTTGTTTCCACGTAGTGTAGTGATTTGGATGTGTTTATTGAATAAGCTGACATAATCCTATTGATGGGCATCCTTTTGCAGGGAAAGTTTCAATATTTCAATAACCCATTTATGAAATAATTCACCATTCATAGTAATCCTTATCATTAATACCACTGTCAAGAATCGGATCACATCCAGGTAAAAATCCATCAATTGTTCCAGCATTCAAAACAGTGCACCTTCTGCCTTTACCCTTGAATATACACGGCATAACTTTTGGATTATTTTCTAGTGTCCACTGACAAATTTGAATATCCAAATTTCATCTAGATAAATGAATTTTACGTTTTGTTCCATGTATTCTCGGTATTTATCACAATATCGTACTATTTTTATTATATTTTTCTGTTTATCAGTAAGAACTTCGACTTCGATCAATTGAAATCTAGGTGCTCTTTGGCCAGTTCGAAAAAGATATCTAAACTGATATATTCATAGTTTTTAATTCTAGCAAAAACAATTCAATGTCTCTTTGAAGGAATAATCTTATTGCACAGGTTTTCTTCCACTGCTAATTCCAGGCTATAATAACATGCTAATATTCTACGGACAGGGCTTGGTGAAATCTGAAAATTTAAGAGACATTGATCAATCAGAATACACTTTGAGTCGGTGAATAACAGTTTACCTGAAACACTAGCGGAAATATATGCCAAATCTTTGAAAAACTCGAAGTAACACCGACAAACTGCCTGGCGTTCTCTTGTTAGGCGCGATGTATCCTGGTCAATTCCAGCCATTTTAATAGCATAAGACAAAAAATACTCAAATTCAGAGCAAATTTTTATAATTACATATTCACCAATATCTTCGATAAAATCATCAAAGCAAGATTTCTATGGGTAATGTTAGTGTTATTCCTATACCAACCTGAATTCAGCAACCCAAAATATTACTGAATAGTCTATTACCAACTTAAATTCGATTTTTCACAGCCAACTGAGATGTCAATAATTCTTAAACGGAGTATATATTTAAATTAAGCCTAGTAATGAACTAGTTGTGCTCTATTTTTCGCCACTATGTTTTCTCTGTAAAAATAAGATAACTGGAAGAACAAACTGAATTGCTAAAGAATTGTCTTGAGCTGAAGCCAGATTCGCACTATTCAATAAATAAAAAATGAAATATTTTGTATACAGTTCATCAAATCCAATTTATTAAATAAAACGAAAATAGTGTAATTATTTGTTGAAATTTTTTTTACTATAATGTATTACTCCCATCACACATTTTCTGCGATATTTTTTCACGCTTACACTTTAAATGAACAGATTCTATATTAGACCAGGCAATAGAGATTTTTTCGTGACAAAAATAGTAGAAGAAAACCGCGAGTGGGGAGTTCTGTGGGGTGGTCCGTGGATGTTCAGTGATATGTTTTCGACTCGCAAATATCATTACTTTTCTTGTAATTGCGAAGAAACACAAAAAAAAAAAGATGTTTTTTAGTTTTTTGCTTGTAAAATCTGAACCAATTGTTGGTGCTAATACTTCCAACAGACGAATTGTAGAGAATGAAAAGATGAAAAAAATGAGTGCTAGTGCAACTCAATCGGGTCATCATTACCGGAGGAAAGCCGGAAAAACCGTGAAAATCAGCGTTTTTTCAAATCCTCATAACTCGGCCAATTTCGAAGTTGTAGCGCTGGCTTTCCAAATGAAAGTAGTGGTCAATAGATACTTTGAGTGTGCATTACCCGGACGTTAACCGATAAATAGTTTTTGCGTAATTGCGATTTGAATTATTCAAGGCACTATTTTCCGGAAGAGCTGGATGCGTCGGAAGTAGTCCGATTTCAATTTGCAAAACGGATTTTGAAAGAAGAAGTATAGTACTACAAAAAAGCAATCTTGATTTTTCGTTAAAATGCTTCAAAATAGGTGAAAAAAGCATGCAAACATGACCAAAATAAGCCGAATGCTCGATTGCAGTCAAGTAGTGGGGGTATATACGTAAATATTCGCGCCCGGCCTCAGCGCGATTTTGGTTCCCCGCGTCTGCCGGCTACCCCCACTATCCGTCCCAGAAAGGGCACTGAGCCGGTTTTGGTCATGTTTCCACGTATTTTTCACCAATTTTGCAACATTTCAACGAAAAATCAGTTTGCCGTTTTGTAGTACTATACTTCTTCTTTCAAAATCCGTTTTGCAAATTGAAATCGGACTACTTCCGACGCATCCAGCTCTTCCGGAAAATAGTGCCTTAAATAATTCAAATCGCAATTACGCAAAAACTATTAATCAGACAAAGTCTGGGTTATGCACACTTAAAGTATCTATTAACCACTACTCTCATTTGGAAAGCCAGCGCTACAACTTAGAAATTAACCGAGTTATGAGGATCTGAAAAAACGCTGATTTTCACGGTTTTTCCGGCTTTCCTTCGGTAATGATGACCCGATTGAGTTGCACTAGCACTCATTTTTTTCATTTTTTCATTCTCTACAATTCGTCTGTTGAAAGTATTAGCACCGCTCCATTGGTTCAGATTTTACAAGCAAAAAACTGAAAAAACATCGTTTTTTTTGGTGTTTCTTCGCAATTACAAGAAAAGTAATGATATTTGCCAGTCGAAAACATATCACTAAACATCCACGGACCACCCCACGAAACTCCCCACTCGCGGTTTTCTTCTACTATTTTTGTCACAGAATGACCCTTTTTCTGCTCTATTGCCTGGTCTATATGACAATATTTGAAATTTACAGCATAGTCGTCACATAAGTGACACTCGTGTTTTTTCAGATTCAAATGAACCAAATCATATGCCTTCTGAGATAATATGTGTTGCTGGTAGTATGTATATTCGAATGTTTGTTCATTTTTATATCCTGACTCTGCTAGGTCTCTGGATAGAATCTATTGGATTTTTAAGCCATCTTTTATCATTAGCTGCATAGTCTCACAAGTGACACTCATGTTGTTTTAGCTTCAAATGGACAGAATCTATGTGAACTTTGAGATGATTTTTGAAATTTGAAGCATAGTCACACAAGTGACACTTATGTTGTTTCAACTTCAAATGGACAGAATTTATGTGCTGTTTAAGAGAACTTTTTATATCTGAAGCATAGTCACACAAGTGACACTCATGTTGTTTCAGCTTCAAATGGACAGAATCTATGTGAACTTTGAGACTATTTTTGAAATTTGAAGCATAGTCACACAAGTGACACTTATGTTGTTTCAGCTTCAAATGGATAGAATCTATGTGATTTTTGAGCCATCTTTTGTCATTAGCTGCATATTCACACAAGTGACACTTATGTTGTTTCAGCTTCAAATGGATAGAATCTATGTGATTTTTAAGCCATCTTTTGTCATTAGCTGCATAGTCACACAAGTGACACTCATGTTGTTTCAGATTTAAATGCACAGAATCTATGTGCTTTTTTAGAGAACTTTTAAAATTTGAAGCATAGTCACACAAGTGACACTTATGTTGTTTCAGCTTCAAATGGATAGAATCTATGTGCTTTTTTAGAGAACTTTTCAAACTTGAAGCATAGTCACACAAGTGACACTCATGTTGTTTCAGGTTCAAATGAACAGAATCCATATGGGTTTTCAGATTACTTTTTTGAACTGCAACATAGTCACACAAGTGGCACTCATGTTGTTTCAGATTCAAATGGACAGAATCTATGTGTTTTCTGAGATCATTTTTTAAATTTGAAGCATAGTTACACAAGTGACACTCATGTTGTTTCAGCTCCAGATGGACAAAATCTATGTGCTTTTTTAGAGAACTTTTTAAACTTGAAGCATAGTCACACAAGTGACACCCATGTTGTTTCAGCTTCAAATGAACACAGTCGATGTGATTTCTGAGAGAACTTTTTAAACTTGAAGCATAGTCACACAAGTGGCACTTGTGTTTTTTTAGATTCAAATGAACGGAATCCATATGCCTCATCAGATGGGCTCTCCTGTATGAGGCATAGTCACATGATTGACACTTATGTTGCTTCGAATGTGAATGTATAGAATCTAAATGATTTTTAAGGCATGTCTTGGACTTTGAAGAATATATACATTTGTGGCATTTATGTCTCCTCTCTTTCGAATCAGATTTATTTTTAATAACTGACCTATTGTCACTTGAAATATCCTTGCAATTTATCGAAATTTCTTCATTTGAATTATTTTTGTTATTAGTTAAATTATCTATTTCTTGTTGCTCAGTTTTACCAGGACCAATATCAGACCGCAAGTCTTTAATTCCTTCCAAATATATTTCTCTGTCATAAATTCCATTCTCATCCACAAACTGTTCCTTAATATCAAAGTCCTCTGTCTTCAGTTTTACATCTTCGACATTTTCAGAGCTGAAAGATTAATTCAATTCAATCCATGAGACAAATTAGATTCGCAAAAATATTTGGACAAGTAAAAAATTATTGACTAATAATATGACAGTTCACATCTCTCCTCACAATATTTATTAAAATTAAGGACCAGTCACCTTGTGTACCAGTTCTGTAACTGCGACATGGAATTTTATAAACAAACAAAACTAAATTTACCAAATTTTCATTGATTTTAAGAGAAAACGTTGAATATGACATTCAGCAAAAGTTCATAACAATTTGCAACCTCAATAAACCCCCAATGTTCGTTTGAAGTATAAACGCGGGTAAAAGCATAGTATAGAGATATTTTTCCGAATAACACAATTAAATTTAAGGTAGAAAAATGTATAAGTTGTGAGATGCCAAAAGACAGGATAACTGTTCTTGTTGCTGCTTGTATGACCTGTAGAGAAAAAATTAAACTTTTGGTTATTGGCCAAACTAAATCGCCTTGATGTTTCAAAAATGTTGAATCTTTGCCGGTGTATAATGAAAACAATGCCAAAGCCTGGATGCTAGCATCACTATTCGAAAAATAGAAGATGGCGATTTCTTAAGACAAAATAAGAAAATGCTCTTGCTTAACTGTTTAATCGTTCAGCGTACTGGACGGAGTTTAACCAATGAGATCATTAGTGATATCAGCAAAAATGCATTACTTGTAAAAATAATTATAAGAAAAGCGAAGGAAGGCTTTTCCATTTTAACCCTTAACCGCCGTAGTGCGGTCTGTGAGACTTTTTTTTTTTTTATTGATTATCCCTAACTAATCTCCACTTCAATTTTAGCCCACTAACTAATTCTGCTACTAACGGTTTGCAAAGAAATAAGATCTGAAATTACGAAGAGGTCTGTCAGAACGGACTATGGTGTTTGTGTCTGTATTTAAATTGTGTTTTCTCTACATTTGGAGAACCATTTTTGGAATCTGGAAATTATAATTTGTACATTTAAAACTCTTATAATGAGTGAAATACCTTCCACATCCAAAAGAGTCCGGTTTGGTGATCCAGACTATGAAAGTATCTTACTCCAATGACTAGCAGAAGAAAGTAATGAAGTTTTTGGGGATGATAGTGATGGAGAAAATGTTGATGAGGATTATTTTGAAGCAAGTGATCATGAACTAATTTAGGAATTGAAATTACTGACTCGAAATCGATAGAAGAATTTGAGAGCCAATTGGATGGAGTGTTATCTGACGAAGATGACCGATGGTGATTTTTTTCTGGCTTCTTGATATCAGCGGTGTCAATGGTCATGTCCTCCATTAAGCTTTGAAGGATAACCAGAAAATGGAGAAGACAGATTTTATGAAAATACTCGCAAATGTATCGATGTGATCAGTATTGTTTAAATTCCATTTTTAAGATAGTTAAGAAGTGTTTCGTTACGAGGCCGATAGCCACAAAACTATCCTGTATCTATCTCAACTGTAATTTGTTTTGATCAGTTGGTTGAATAAAATGACTTTATAATTCTGAATTCACTCAGTATCTTTTAAGAAGATGATGGTTAAGCAAAAAAGCTGTATACAAGAAAATACAAAAAAGTTCATCAGTATAACACAACACGAACAATAAGAATGACAACAGACAGCAATGATAAAATTGTATAAATAAATATGTCATAAATTAGGTACTACACTTTATACGCCGTGTGCTTTTTTCTATTTATTAAGTTTGTTGTTTTTATCTGTGTAGTAGGTACCTAATTTATGACATCATATTTATTTATACAATTTCATCATTGCTGTTAGTTGTCATTCTAATTGTTCGTGTTGTGTTATACTGATGAAATTTTTTGTATTTTCTTGTATACAGCCTTGAAGGAGTTCGAATATACGGACGAAACGTCGGCACTTAGTTCAGCTTAGTCTAATTCTTCACCACCTGTCCTAGCTCATGTCAAAATATTAAGCATTTTTGTTAACTGCGACATGGAATTTTATGAACAGACAAAATAAAATACATATACCAAATATTTATTGATTTTTCAGAAAAAAGTTGAATATATTTTCATGACATTCACTACAATTTGCAAATTCAATAAACCCCCAAAATTCATTTGAAGGAAAGCAATAGTAAAGCTTTAAAACCGCGGGTAAAAGCATAGTATAGGCAAATTTTCCGAATGTGGTATTATAATGTAAAGATGTTGAGTTTGTAATTGGGTTGATCCCTTATATCAAATAAATATACAAAAATAACCAATGAAATATAAGTGTGAAAAATGCATATGTGGTACAGGATAAGTAATGTTGTTGCTGCTGATATGACTGGTTCAGAATAAATTGAACTCTTGGTTTTTGGCCAAACTAAATCGCCCTGATACTACAAAAGTGTTAAGTCTTTGCCAGTCGCTCATAATAACAATGCCAAAGCCTGAATGTCCAAGCACTATTCCAAAAAAAAAACATGGGATCATACATTGTTTAGACAAAATAAGGAAATGCTCTAGTTACTAGACATCCAAAATTGAATAAAACTGGTGTTTTTGCCGTCTGTGTTTCTTCAGTCTCAAATTTTATTTATTTTTAAGAACTTACCTATATTCACATAATTCCTCCTTGAAATTTCTGGAATTATAGGATGCTATCTCGTCATTTGAATTATATTTGCTGATAGTTGGATTATCTATTTCTTGTTGATGAGCTTTTATCGTCACCATTTGGTTATAATTTATATCTGCATCAGTTTTTCCAGATGCAATTACTGACTTAAAACCTTCAATTTCATCTGAATATATTCTTCTATCATAAATTCCATTCTCATCCACAAACTGTTCGGTAATATCTTCAGTCTTTGTTTCATCATTTGAAGTGCTGAAAGATGAATTAAATATAACCAATGAGAAAATTTTAGATATCATCATAAATGTTCCACTAGTGAAAATAATAATAAGAGCCGAGGAAGACTTCTTCATTTAAAATAACAGAACAGGAAATAATGTTAAAACACTTAAAGAACATGGTTGAAAAAAAATAAGCACGAAATCGATTTTAAGCGTTGAAAATTTGATATACTCACTATTCACTCAATATTATTGTAAGTTTCTCATCCATGATTCCATCTGAACTATCAAGAGAAGAATCACTCTCCATATCTTCGGATTGTAAATACCTTTTGCTTTTAGTTCGTTACACTTTGTCACTTTGTAATTCAATTGGCATAATACCTCAATTAAAATTAGGCGTTCCACAGAATAAGGGGAATTTTTCCACGTTTCACATAGTAAATTTACGAAAAATATGCCTGAACGACTACAAACAAGAAAATAGGGCAATTTACAAATTAGTAAATTCTGTGATTAAGAGCATAGACTACTTAAGTTGTCTATGATTAAGAGTTGAATCTTTGTTATAACCAAAAAACGTCAAAATGCACAGAACCATTTTAAATCTTCTCTAGAATTAGCATCAAAGGGTAACAACTCTAATCCAATCTTTGTTAGCATGTAGGATTAATCGTCCTCGCTAACGCTGATTCTAAATTTATGATCATTTTTGTCGAGCAGTGTATAGGGAAGAATAACAGAGTGGGCGACATCTACTTTTGATCATTTGAAATACTCGAGAGGTGAACAACAAACTAACGTGTGTGTGCTCAAACATATGGGAGAAGTGTGAATTATTTGTATGATTTTAAGTCATTTATGTATCGAAACGAAAGTGTTATATTTGGATGATATTTTACGGACAATTGTTTAAAATAAACTGTATACGATCTGAAAATGCAGCGGATTGTAATAGATAATGCTGGAATAAGATCACGAAGAATGCGCTCTATTCCTCAATGCTGATCATATAGTTTTTTTGAAATTTCTTTGCATAAATTCCTGTTGAATCCCAAGGCAGTTGAAAAATGGCAGACAATCTAGAAGATTGGGAAACGTATATCAAAGAATATGTTAGTTTGAAGCAAGCACTTCCCGAAAGTTCAATAATTTTTTAACAGTGGTCATTTGCTATCAGCTATCACTTTCACCTACATAATCAAAAATGTCTGAAGTAGTTATCCCGACTTTCACAAGCATAACTATGAATTCCGCAATCTTATAAAAAAATTTTGATTTGATTGTTATTATTATTATTATTATACAAATGAGAAGAGGGGAGGGTAAACACCTATGACCCTCATTTACAAATTTGAAAGTATGTAACAAAATGTATGAAATAAAAATGGAAACCAAGTAAAGTCCCGAAAAAATAACTGAACAAAATAAGAAAAAGTCCGAATGAAAATCAACTAGAAGCAAAAAACACATCCAGCAGGTTCTTGAAAGAGTTCACCGACGTGGCACACACGATGTTATTGGGCAGTGAATTCCATAGATGAAAAACTCTATTGCTCAGGAAGTGCTCCCTAGGGGTCGAGCGGAAGTTCTCGCGGTAAAGCTTGAAGGCATGACCGCGTAGATTGGAGCTGGAGAGTTGAAATAAACTACTCAGGTCGCAGCCCAGTAAGCCATGCAGAATTCGGTAAACAAAAATCAAATCTCCCCTGGTGCGACGATGTATAAAAGATGTCAAACCAGACATCAGCAGCCTCACCCCGTAAGAGGGACGCAATGGAGAAAGACCATAGGGTATCCTTGTGAAATTGCGCTGGACGGACTCCAGGCGCTCTCTATCCCTCACCAGGACCGGGCACCATACAGGACCGGCGAATTCCAACATTGGACGGACATACGTGGTGAACACCAATTTGCATGTTTCAGGCGAACACTTGGGAAAAGCCTTCCGCACTATGAAGTTCATGCGACTAACCCTGGCCACAACGGCATCCACGTGACGAGACCACGATAAATCACTCGTAACTAATACTCCAAGGTCATTGTGACAATCAGTGGGAGCCAGTGCCTGACCACGAATAAAATAGGCAACCATGGGGTTATTCCTCCCAATGTGTAACACCTTACACTTGTCAACGTTCAATGGTAGCTGCCAGATCTCCGACCAGGCGACGATATTGTCGAGATCCTGCTGCAGCTGCCTCGACTGAGTGAATGCACTTCCATATAAATTTATATCGTCAGCATATCGATACATTTTTGCCAAACTATCGTAAGCCTCAACGTAGTACGTTGAGGCTTACGATACTTTGGCAAAAATGTATCGATATGCACCATAATTGGATCTAATGGTACTAGGAATATCGGCAACATACAGAGTGAAGAGTATGGGCCCAAGCACTGACCCCTGAGGAACTCCACTAAAAACAGGCACCTTCGACGAGAGCGATTCACCGACTCTGACAGAAAAAGATGGACCATGCAGAAAACTTCGGATCCACTCAAGAACCCGACCGCGGATCCCGAAGTGTTCCAGCTTGTGGAGAAGTCTCCTGAATGGCACCCTATCGAACGCGCGTGCAAAGTCTAAATAGAGTACATCGATAGCATCACCAGCGTCCACAAACCGTGTCCAGGTATCAACGCACTCGAGAAGGCATGTAATAACCGACCGACCAGGCGCAAAACCGTGTTGACCATCCGGAATTACACCATTAGCGATCATAAAGTCAAGCACCCGCTTCGCCACGAGTTTCTCAGCCACCTTAGATACTATGGAAAGCAAGCTTATCGGCCTGTAGTTAGATGAAGATAATTTGTCCCCCTTTTTGAACACAGGTGTAACCTTTGCTGACAGCCATGACGACGGTAGCCTAGCTGAGTTGAACGATAGCTTGAATAATGTTGTTAGCGGTTGACATATTTCGTTCGCAGTGGTCTTCAGCAGCTTCGTCGTGATGTTGTCGGGTCCAGGAGCCGAAGATGGGTCCAGTGAGAGCAAAATCTTCCCGACATCCTCTGAGTCGAATTGTAGTTCTTCCAAAGACGCGGAGCAACGTGGAGAGGGGACACGAGGAAGAGGGCCATCAGATTCGATTGTGTGTGACTCTGCAAAAGTTGTAGCGAAAGTATTAGCAACCTGTGTATCATCCCTGCACACGTTCCCACAGAGATCCCTAACGACAGGCCTAGATATGCTGGAGCTGAAGAATGAACGAACATGCTTGTAGAATTTCCTCTTGTTACCAGATGTGGCCAGCCTTTGTTCGTAGATAGATCTCGCCCTGTCGATCGTCGACTTAAGCCGGTTGGAGAACTCTCTGTGTGTGGCGAAATTCAATACACTCCTGTTTCGAAGGTAGCGCTGCCAAAGGCTTTTTTTGCGTCTCATCATCGATAAGATGCTCTCAGAGAGCCAGGGCTTGGCTGGTCTGAATTTAATGGATTTAGTGGATGTATGCTGTGTAACAGCATCGGTTAAAACTGTGTAGAAATTATTCCAAACCATTTCAACATCGTCGCCCCGCATTATTTCGTCCCAATTTAGGTCGGCCAGATGAGTTCTGAGGGAACTGTAGTCAATTAAGCTCACGGTTTTCTGGGTTACATTGGTAGACTGCTTTGAAACAAACTGGAGAGTGGCAGTGATAACAGAATGGTCTGATTTACCCAGAGGAGACGTCAGAACGACATTACTCACAAGATCCGGTTCATTAGTCAGCATGAGATCCAGAATGGAAGGGTTCTGCGTCGAGCAATATCTTGTAGGTTGGTCCATCAGTTGAACAAGTCCAGAACCTTCCAAAGCAGATATGAACCTGGAGCCAACGGAACCTGGGGGCAAAGCGCCAGGATCGGACCAGGATATTTCAGGGAAATTGAAGTCTCCAGTTATCAGTACGTTTGTTTTTGACAGAGATACTTGTCTGAGATGTTCGAAGAGGAGATCATCAGATGACGATGGGCTTGGGCGGTAAACACAACCCGAATAAAAGGTAAAATCGGGGCTGACCACTTCCAAGAAAAGATTGTCTATGCCAGGCAAATCAATTCGCGACAGAAAACTTGCTATCAACAAGCTTACTCACGTATATGCAGACACCACCATATCCTGTACCATTACCGCGGTCTGAGCGATGGAGGGTGTAACCAGGGATGTGGAAAGCTTGATCTGGAATCTCCGGGCGGAGCCATGTTTCAGTGACACAGATGAAATGCGGATTGAGGACAGCCACACTAGCGCAGAGTTCGTTGAACTTATTTTTTATGGAACGTGAGTTAGTGTAATATAAGGACCATTCGCACAAGTTTTTTAATTTTTTGGATTCCGCGGTGATTCACGACGAATAATAGTCGGGTTACCCTTGATGTATCTAATTGTCAAATCATGCTCTCCCCCAGATTGCCTCCTCTTCAGTTCTTCACGTACTTCCTTCAGTTGATTCGCCTGATAGGGTGTTACATCATCAGATATGGTTGTGTGTTTGAAGGAATCGTGGGTAGACAACAATTTCTTGTTGCGCAGTATGTCGCGGACCAAGGCAAGATGAGACAGGGTTACCAACACGGGCCTAGGGCTTGATGTATTGATTTCGCGTCCCATTCTAGAGCAGCTGACCACATATCCTGACGAAGAAGGCCTGATAAGATCAATCAAAGACTTCACCTGACGCTCATCCTCAGCAAGGCTGCCTGTCTCCGGGAGACGACGAATAATGATGTTGTTCGCCCGACGAACCCGATCCAGTATTTCAGCCGAATCCACAGTGTTGTCAGAAGCACAAGCTCCAGAAGTGAGATCGCCTCTGAGCTGATCCACTCCACTGCCGAGCGTATCGACCGTCGACCTTAAAGAAGTAATATCTGTGGATAAGTTGGTGATCTCGGCTTGATGGGTCGTTATTTTGGTTTCATGTTCACTCAGTGCTGTGGAAAGAGCCGCGATGTCATCAATGCAATTTGTGACCTGGGTGGCTAGTATTTCCTGAGAAGACTTCATTGATGAGATATCTTCTTGCATGCGGCACATACCTGATGAAAGGTTTTCGAGTTTGGCCATTAAGAGTTTGAACTCACGAATAGTGATCGGGGCATTATCATCCTCAGTCGACTGGGAGATGCTTCCAGTGGGATTCAAGCGATCAGCCCTTGTGTTCCGTCGTGTAGAGTCCCCCGGCATTATGAGAAAATTCTCCAGGAAATTCCGCACTTGAACAGTGAAGTCGGTCGGTGTGTGGTAAGCCTTATACAAGCACTTTTAAAAACTCACGAATCTTGCGGCGGGCGTTGAGCACACAAGAGTCTCAGTTGCACCACAAGAACAATTCACTTATACTCAAATGAGGGTCAATGTTTTCACTCAGCTACCTCGAAAGATTCAGAATTAAATTCGACGACTTTTCCGCAAAACTTCAATTATGAAGGAAAGAATATTTTGATCACCTCTAGGCCCGACATTTTGTCATTTTCAGCACCATTCGGTTTTCCCTATATACAGGGTGTCCTTAAATTTAAATTAGCTTATTTAGTTTTTCAGGGGCGGACTAGGCTGTACGTTTCAATGCTTACATTTTTAACACCCTGTATGATAAGGAGTTGAAAAAAACAAATTTGGATACCTTGAACATTGACTTAAAGAAAAGGAACTTTTGTTCATTGTCGATAAAATGAACCGTTTTCGAAAAACAAAATAATAAAAGAAGTATTCTTTTATTTCTATTAAAAAGAACCATGAATTCTAATTTTTTTTTGTCTGCAATTAAGTGTGATACGAAAATAATTCAAGGAACAAAAAAATTTTAGTTTGCGTTATTGAATCCGACTAAATTACAAAGATTCTTAACAATGCAGTTTTGGCCCAGAAAGGCACCTTAACAAAAATAATTCTTTAGAAATGTACTTTCACTAAAGCTTGCACCGATTGAATCTAAATACGCTAATCAGAAATAATCAATTAAAAACTTCATAAGTGGGTTCAACATGTGCT
Source organism: Aphidecta obliterata (assembly GCA_963966015.1). Lineage (NCBI taxonomy): Eukaryota > Metazoa > Arthropoda > Insecta > Coleoptera > Coccinellidae > Aphidecta > Aphidecta obliterata. The sequence continues at coordinate 17,697,327 of OZ014435.1, read as the reverse complement.
GATACACTCGCGGGCACGACGAATAGAGGAATGCTGTACTCGCCACAACAACCCAGCATTGTTTCTCATCATATATTCACATCACAATGTAATTTGATTCTCTGTAAAAGTTCCTACCTAGTATCAACCAGAGAGAAATACACCCAAGTTTTGAGATAACCCCACAGGTAAAAATCCATTGGCGTTAGGTCGGGAGACCGTGGAGGCCAGGCAATAAGACCTCCTCTGCCTATCCAACGGTTTGGATAGACGGTATGCAGGTGGTTCCGAACAGCAACGCTAGAATGAGGTGGAGCCCCATCATGCATAAACTACATCCTTTGGCGAGTTGCAATTGGCAAATGCTCTATTGCCACCATTCAGGTCCCACTTGGTTCACTGATGGTTCTGTGTCATTAACAGGGTTTGGTGCTGGAATTGTGGGACCTCGCTTCAATCGAGCTATCCCTCAGGGGATGAATTGCTCCATAGTTCAGGCTGAGCTGTATGCGGTTCTTGTCTGCGCGCTGGAGTGTATTCGCAGGGGATACTCTGGGGAACACATTCATATGTGCTGTGACAGTCAGGGAACACTGAAATCCCTTTCTGACGTAAGAATTGACTACTTGCTAGTAGGAGAATGCAGGGAAGCTCTGCGTGAGCTTGGCTCAGAAAATTTCGTGAAAGTTGTTTGGTGTCCGGCTCATGCGGGGATACCTGGAAATGAGAAGGCAGATACACTGGCGAAGCAGGGGGCCCGATCAGAGTTTGTTGGTCCGGAACCCGCACTGCTAGTCTGTCGGAAATCTGTCAGGAACTTCTTCAGAAGTTGGCTGGACAGGAAGTTTTCCTCGGAGTGGAGCACGGGAGTTGGTCTCAGGCAGTCGAGGCTTCTCATTGAGAGACCTTCATCTGGACCTGAGGTCAGGAGACTCCTGGCACTAGAGAGAAGACAGCTCAGTCTGGTGATCGGTACTTTGACTGGCCACCTACTGAACAAACCTTTGAAGAGAATGGGACTGACTAGCTGCTCTTTGTGCCGGTGGTGCAGGAGCACAGATGAAACTGCTGAACACATTTTGTTCAGTTGTAGAGACCTCACTAATCTGAGGACAACACACCTAGGAAACCCAACTCCCACTATTCCTATGGTGAAAGGGACTCCTCCTGGTCGACTCGACTTGCGGCATTTATGTCTGCTTGTCTGCGGGACTGAGTCTCTCAAGCAATATGCGGAGAAACAATGGGCCACATGGCCTCAGTTCAGCCCGGAGTGGGCACCGCACAGAGAAGAAGAGAAGATATTAAAAAGTTTAAAATGTATTCCAGTAAAATGAATTTTCAGTGTCGTCATTTAGGAGGTCGTATCTCCGCAGAGAGGGCCGCTAGGAAAAAAAATTACGGAAAGCACTGCCGTGAAGGCAGGAGCTTTTGAGCGCTCGTACATGCACCTTGTCGGTAGATTCGCATTTTCCAGTTTTGGAAACCAATTGAGGAAATTTATGACAGCTGTCAAACAAATTTTCAAACTAAGGCGATAATCCAGACTTCAAGTCAGTGCTTTAGGTGACCAATTTTTTTTTCGATAATTCGCTAAAATTTTCTACGGTCTATGGTCTTGGTGATGCGATCAGGACAAAATTTCGCACGTAGTTTCATTCCAATCAAAACGGTAGTTTCGAAATTATCAGGAACAGAATATTTTGAACGGACATATTTACGGAACTCCTAGTCTAATTTTGCTCATTGATGAACGTGACAGTGGAATTCGCGATCCAAACCCACCCTGAAAATTTCAAGATCCTAGGCCTTCTCCTTCGGAAGTTATAATTTTCTATGGTTTCTATGGTTCTGGTCATGCGATCTAGAGAAATGTAGCTTAAATATATCATTCTCCATAAGTATACAAAATTTCGTCACGATCGAATCTGTAGTTTGGAAATTATCAAGAAAACTAAATTTCAAACGACCATATTTACGGAACCCCTAGTATAGTTTTGCTCATAGACGAAAGTGATCACGAAAATCGAGATCCACACCTATCCTGAAAATTTCAAGTCCCTAGGCGTTTCCGTTCAAAAGTTACAATTTTCTATGGTTCTGGTGATGCGAGCTGAACAAAATTTTGCATGTAGCTTGAACATCTCATTTTCCATTAGAGTGCAAAATTTCATCTCGATCTGTAGTTTCGAAGTAATCAGGAAAACAAAATTTCGAGAGGCCATATTTACGGAACCCTTAGGCGGATTTTGCCCAATAACGAACTTCGAGATTCGAACCTACCCTGAAAATTTCAAGTTTCTAGGACATTCCGTTCGAGAGTTATCGTGTATACGGCCGGACGGACGGACAGACTCGAATTTTCCGACGGATCCTATTTGAATCAAAATTTCGAACGACCATATTTACGGAACCCTTAGTATAATTTTGCTCATAGATAAACGTGATCACAACATTCGAGATCCACACCTATCCTGAAAATTTCAAGTCCCTAGGCGTTTCCGTTCAAAAGTTACAATTTTCTATGGTTTCTATGGTTCTGGTAATGCGATCTGGACAAAACTCCACATGTAGCTTGAACACCTCATTCTCCATTTGAGTGCAAAATTTCATTTCGATCGAATCTGTTGTTTCCAAGTAATCAGGAGAACAAACTGGTTACTTTCTCTCATGTACCAATAAAAGACTCTAACAACAAAGGGGATGAACAAAATTGTCTTGAGCTTTAAACTGACGTCAGATTCGCAATAAACATAATGGATTCGATTCCAAAATAAAACCATGTCAATATTTTTTAAACAGTTGAAATTTATTGAACGAGAAAATAAAAAAAATTCTTGATATGTACTATGTATCAAACATTCACTACGATATTTCTTTGGCTTCAACCTTGAATGAACCAATTCTATATGACGATTGAGAGGTTGTTTGAAGCATATTCGCACAACTGACACTTATATGGTTTCAGATTAAAATTAACAGAATCAAAGTGGGCTTTGAGACAAATTTTGGAATTTTCTGCGTAGTCACACAAGTGACACTTCACTTCGAATGGACAGAATCTATGTGAACTTTGAGACTATTTTTGAAATTTGAAGCATAATCACACGAGTGACACTTATGTTGTTTCAGCTTCAAATGAATATAATCTATGTGGTTTTTGAGATAACTTTTTTCGTGAGTTGCAAAGTCACACAAGTGACACTTATGTTGTTTCAGCTTCAAATGGACAGAATCTATGTGTTTTTTGAGATTATTTTTCAAATTTGAAGCATAGTCACACAAGTGGCACTTATATTGTTTTACCTTCAAATGAACAGAATCTATGTGTTCTCTGAGATTGAATTTATTGGATGAGGCATAGTCACACAAGTGGCACTCGTGTTGTTTCAGCTTCAAATGGACAGAATCTATGTGTTTTTTGAGATTATTTTTTAAATTTGAAGCATAGTCACACAAGTGACACTTATTTTGTTTCAGCTCCAAATGGACAGTATCTATGTGGTTTTTGAGAGATCTTTTGGCATTAGCTGCATAGTCACACGAGTGGCACTCATATTGTTTCATCTTCAAATGAACAGAATCTATGTGATCTTTGAGATGGAATTTATTGGAAGAGGCGTAGTCACACAAGTGGCACTCATGCTGTTTCAGCTCCAAATGGACAGAGTCAATGTGCTTTTTGAGAGAACCTTTCAAGTTTGAAGCATAATCACACGAGTGACACTTATGTTGTTTCAGCTTCAAATGAACCGAATCCATATGGTTTTTGAGATATCTTTTGGCATTAGCTGCATAGTCACACAAGTGGCACTCATGTTGTTTCAGCTTCAAATGGACAGAATCTATGTGGTTTTTTAGAAATCTTTTTTCATTAACTGCATAGTCACACAAGTGGCACTCGTGTTGTTTAGGCTTCAAATGGACAGAGTCCATGTGCTTTTTGAGAAAACCTTTTAAATTTGAAGTATATTCACACAAGCGACAATCATGTTGTTTCAGCTTCAAATGAACAGAATCTATGTGGGATTTCACATGACTTGTTTGAAATGCAACATAGTCACACAAATGGCACTTGTGTTTTTTCAGATTCAAATGAACAGAATCCATGTGTCTATTGAGGTTCCCTCTTGATTTTGAAGTATAGTCACATGATTGACACTTATGTTGTTTCGGATTCAACTGAACAGAATCTAAATGATTTTTGAGGCATTTCTTGGACTTTAAAGAATATGTACATTTGTGGCATTTATGTCTCGTCATTTTCGAATTGGATTTATTTTCAAGAACTGACCTTTTGTCGCTTGGAATATCTTCGCAATTTATCAAATTCCCTTCATTTGAATTATTTTTGTTATTAGTTAAATTATGCAATTCTTGTTGATGAGTTTTAGCAGATCCAATATCAGACCTCAGATCTTTAATTCCGTCTAAATATATTTCTCTCTCGTAAATTCCATTCTCATCCACGAACTGTTCCATAATATCCAAGTCTTCTGTCTTAGTTTCTACTTCTTCGTCATTGTCAACGCTGAAAGATAAATTCAATGGAATCCATGAGACAAATTAGACTAGCAAATTTTATCGACAAATTAAAATTATTGACTAATAGGTGGATTGTATGACCAATCACATCGAGCAATAGACGTGATCACATCTCTCCGTATAGGAGCATTTCTTTTCGATATTTATCAAAATTTGGGAACAGTATAGAAAAAATGTCATCAGGTTCCTTCATAACGAACCATTTTTGTTAACGGAGTTAGCCTCATGTCCTTGATTATACATGCTGAATATTTTGACAGGAGCTAGGACAGGTGGTGAAGAATTAGACTAAGCTGAACTAAGTGCCGACGTTTCGTCCGTATATTCGAACTCCTTCAAGGCTGTATACAAGAAAATATAAAAAAGTTCATCAGTATAACACAACACGAACAATTAGAATGACAACTAACGGCAATGATGAAATTGTATAAATAAAAATGATGTCATAAATTAGGTACTTCACTTTATATGCGGTGTGTTCTTTCTATTTATTAAGTTTGTTGTTTTTACTTGTGTAGTACCTAATTTATGACATATTTATTTATACAATTTTATCATTGCTGTTAGTTGTCATTCTAATTGAAGAAGCCTTGATGAAGTTCGAATATGGGGAAGAAACGTCGGCACTTAGTTCAGCTTAGTCAATTCTTCACCACCTGTCCTAGCTGCTGTCAAAATATTCAGCAATTTTTTTAACTGCGACCTGGAATTTTATGAGCAGATAAAATAAAATACATATACCAGATTTTTCAGAAAAACGTTGAATATATTTTCATGACATTCACTACAATTTGCAACCTCAATAAACCCCCAAAATTGATTTGAAGGAAAGAAAAAGTAAAGCTTTAAAACCACGGGTAAAAACATAGTATAGGCAAATTTTCGCGAATGTGGTATTATAATTATAATGTAAAGATGTTGAGATTGTAATTGGGTTGATCCCGTATATCAAATAAATAAACAAAAATAACCAATGAAATATAAGTGTGAAAAATGCATATGTGGTACAGGATAACTATTTTTGTTGCTAATATGACTGGTTCAGAATAAATTGAACTCTTGGTTTTTGGCCAAACTAAATCGCCTAGATGCTCCAAAAATGTCAAGTCTTTGCCAGTCGCTCATAATAACAATGCCAAAGCATGAATGCTCAAATCACTATTCGAAAAAAGACAACATGGGATCATACATTGTTTAGACAAAATAAGGAAATGCTCTAGTTACTAGACATCCAAAATTGAATAAAACTGGTGTTTTTACCGTCTGTGTTTCTTCAGTCTCCAATTTTATTTATTTTTAAGAACTTACCTATATTCACATGATTCCTCCTTGAAATTTCTCGAATTATAGGATGCTATCTCGTCATTTGAATTATATCTGCTAATGGTTGGATCATCTATTTCTTGTTGATCAGCTTTTGTCGTCTCCATTTGGTTATAATTTATATCTGCATCAGTTTTTCCAGATCCAATTACTGACTTAAAACCTTCAATTCCATCTGAATATATTCTTTTATCATAAATTCCATTCTCATTCCCAAACTGTTCGTTAATATCTTCAATCTTTGTTTCATCATTTGAAGTGCTGAAAGATGAATTAAATATAACCAATGAGAAAAATTTAGACATCATCATAAATGTTCCACTAGTGAAAATAATAATAAGAGCCGAGGAAGACTCCTTCATTTAAAATAACAAAACAGGAAATAATGTTAAAACACTTAAAAAACATGTTTGAAAAAAAATAAGCACGAAATCGATTTTAAGCGTCGAAAATTTGATATACTCACTATTCACTCAATATTATTGTAAGTTTCTCATCCATGATTCCATCTGAACTATCAAGAGAAGAATCACTCTCCATATCTTCGGATTGTAAATACCTTTTGCTTTCAGTTCGTTACACTTTGTAATTCAATTGGCATAATTCCTCAATTAAAATTAGGCGTTCCACTGAATAAGGGGAATTTTTCCACGTTTCACATACATAATAAATTTACGGAAAATATGCCTGAAAGAGTACAAGAAAAAAGGGCAACTAACAAATTAGTAAGTTCTGTTTTTTGTGATTATAACCAAGCAAGCAACGTCAAAATGCACAGAACGATTTTAAATATTCTCTAGAATTAGCATGTAGGATCAAAGAGGAATCATAGATAAAGGAATTACCGAGACAAGTTATTAGTACTGGATATAAACACCAGGATTCAAATCGAACTCGCCGTTTACGAGGCCAGTGTCCCATCTATACATTCCTTTATCTATGAGAGGAATAGTCTTTGGTAGGATTAATCGTCCTCGCTGAGGCTGATTCTATTCTGAATTTATGTTATGAATGTTATGATCACTTTTGTCGAGCAGTGTATAGGGAGTGGGCGACATCTACTTTTAATCATTTGAAATACTTGAGAGGCGAACGAAAAACAAACGTGTGTGTTTATAAGGGAGAAGTGTGGATTATTTGTATGATTTTAAGTCATTTAGGTATCGAAACGAAAGTGATATATTTGGATGATATTTATGGACAATTGTTTCAAATAAACTGTATACGATCTGAAAATGCTGCGGATTTTAAGAGATAATGCGGGAATAAGAGCACGAAAAATGTGCTCTATTCCTCAATGCTCTTCATATAGTTTTTTTTGAAATTTCTTTGCATAAATTCCCGTTGAATCCCAAGGCAGTTGAAAAATAGTAGACAATCTTGAAGATTAGGAAACGTATATCAAAGAATATTGTTAACGTAAGTTCTGCTGGCCCAGTGTAGCAACAAGCTTCGTTGAATCGCAACCTCGCAATTGGACAACTGCGCACCTATGCGCAAAGGTGACTTAACGTCTAGTCTATGGTTGATGCCTACGCCCTACACCTACAGTGGCTACAGTACAGTTCTGTTTTAGACAAAGAGCAGATAAGTCGACTTGCCAGGCTATTTCCATATTTATATATTTGTTTTATAGTGTTTGATACTTAGTTGTATAAAATTACAGTTCCTTCTTGTAATCTGTGTAAAGACGAAAGTTCGAGTGTGTTATTCCGTAAACCCTTTATAATATAATAAATTTGAAATTGAAATAAAAACAATCAAGAGAATTCACGAATTAATTTATATCGAATTGAAATGAAAGTAAACGAAGTCCGAATGAATTTCGATACAATACCTGATGGGAACGCGGATATAAACAGAATAATTGGATAAATGACAAAATAGATGAAATTAGACTGAATTTCAAGTTCCCTGGTTTCGGCACCATGAACGGTAGCAAATGGTTTACGAGTTTACGACCACACTCAGATGAACTTACTGTGAAATTGAACACTGCAAAAGCAAAGTACTTACCCACAGGGGGTGATGACGGAGTCTCGGCGAATCACCACGGGCTGATACCGAAATCAGAAGACTCTATGACTTTATGGCGTCGATATTTAACATAATTCTAGGTTTTCTACAACGATGATTTGCTCTCTCGACGACAGACTGATTTTTGTTCTGACTTATGGTCCGACAGATGACAAGACCTGTAGCAAGAAAGCCACTATACAGTGATCGTTCACGACGTAACAAGTGGATTCATACAAAATTGTCTTGAACTCTAAACTTATGCTAGATTCGCAATTAACGTGCTAGATTAATTCTGAAAAAAAAAAAAATCAATATTTTTTATACAGTTTATTGAAAAAAAAAATAAAAATCACAAAATTCTCAATATTGACAACGTATCACAAAACTGGCCAACTCTCTACAGAATCCAAACTTGGAATCTATAAGCAAGGTACAAGACCTCTCACGGTTTATTCGATCCCAATTTGGAGCAAAACATCAAAATCAAACTATAAAAAATTCAATGTTTCCAGAACAAGTTCCGAAGAGTTATCTTAAATAATCCTAGAAAAATTAAAATTGACGAGCTCCATTCTTCCAGCTCAAAACCAAACACAAACTCACTGTGAAAAAATTAAAAAAATTCTAAACTAGGTAAAATTTTTTTTTCAGGCACTTACTGTAATTGTCTCATTAAGCAATTTGTAACTCTGTATACAATGCCTATAAAACATGAATTGAACAACATTTGAAAGTAAAAAAATTACGAAAAGCGCTGCCGTGAAGGAAGGAGCTTTTGAGCGCTCGTACATCCATCTTGTAGGTAGATTCGCATTTTCCAGTTTTAGAAATCAATTGAAGGAATTTTTGACAGCTGTCGAAAAAATTCTGAAATTTAGGCGAAACTCCAGACTTCATGTCTTCAGCTGACCAATTTTTTTTCGATAATTCGCTAGAATTTTCTACGGTATCTATGCTCTTGGTGATGCGATCTAGACAAAATTTTGCACGTAGTTTGAATACATTATTCCTCAGCTAGGTGCATTTCATTCCAATCCGATCCGTAGTTTCGGAACTATCAGGAAAAACATATTTTGAACGGCCATATTTACGGAACCCCTAGTCTAATTTTGCTCATTGAAGAACGTGACCGCGATATTCGCGATCCAAACCAACCCTGCAAATTTCAAGTTCCTAGGCCTTTCCGTTCAAAAGTTACAATTTTCTATGGTTCTGGTCATGCAATCTGAACAAAATATTGCTTTAATATATCATTCTCGATTAAAATACAAAATTTCACCTCGATCGAATCCGTAGTTTCGAAATTATCGAGAAAACAAACTTTCAAACGACCGTATTTACGGAACCCCTAGTATAATTCTGCTCATTGATGAACGTGAACGCGACATTTCAGATCCACACCTATCCTAAAAATTTCAAGTCCCTAGGCCTTTCCGTTCGAAAGTTATGATTTTCTATGTTTCTGGTCATGTGATCTGGAGAAGTGTAGCTTGAATATACCATTCTCCATTAGCATACAAAATTTCGTCACGATCGAATCTGTAGTTTTGAAATTATCAAGAAAACTTAATTTCAAACGACCATATTTACCGAACCCCTAGTATAATTTTGCTCATAGATGAACGTCATCACGACATTCCAGAACCTCACCTATCCTGGAAATTTCAAGTCCTTAGGCGTTTCCGTTCAAAAGTTACAATTTTCTATGCTTTCTATGGTTCTGGTCATGAGATCTGGACAAAATTTCACATGTAGCTTGGACACCTCATTCTCCATTTGAGTGCAAAGTTTCATCTCGATCGAATCTGTAGTTTCGAAGTAATCAGCAGAACGAAATTTTGAACAGCCATATTTACGGAACCCCTGGTGGAATTCTGCCCATTAACGAACTTAACCGAGGCATTCGGGATCTGAACCAACTCTGAAAATTTCATCTCTCTAGGTTGATCCGTTCGAGAGTTATCATGCTTACGGACGGACAGACTCGAATTTTCCGACGGATTCGTCATCAGTGAATCGAACATAGTCGATTGAGACCATTTTCGGCTTAAAATTCGAAAAATACAGACATCGTGACGAAATGATATAGCCCTCGTGTAAGTACGGCCGTGAAGTCAGGAGCTTTTGAGCGCTCGTACATCCACCTTGTAGGTAGATTCGCATTTTCCAGTTTTGAGAATCAATTAAAGGAATTTTCGACAGCTGTCAAAAAAATTCTCAAACTTAGGCGAAACTCCAGACTTCATGTCAGTGCTTCAGCTGATCAATTTTTTTCGATAATTCGCTAGAATTTTCTACGGTATCTATGGTCTTGGTGATGCGATCTGGACAAAATTTCGCACCTAGTTTGAATACATTATTCTTCAGCTAGGTGTAAAATTTTATTTTAATCCAATCAGTAGTTTCGAAATGATCAAGAACAACAAATTTTGAACGGCCATATTTACGGAACCCCTAGTCTAATTTTGCTCATTGATGAACGTGCCCGCGAAATTCGCGATCCGAACCTACCCTGGAAATTTCAAGTCCCTATGCCTTTCCGTTCGAAAATATTATTTTCTATGGTTCTGGTCATGCGATCTAGAGCAGTGGTTCTTAACCTTTTAGCGATCAGGGACCATTCGACAAAATTGTTGTCTTGTCACGGACCACTAACTGTTTGAAGGTAATATCACAAAAATATAATTTTTTTTTTAATGAATAAAAGGTTGTTATACCATAAATTTTGAATGAAACATGCCTACAATCGTTCAGAGCCAACAGTATTCAATTTTTGCAATTTTATAGAAATACAGAAGCTATATTATTTCAATGGGATTTTTGTGTCTGCATACTATTCACCAATTTCTGAATCCTTGGTTTCTGTTTTTGATTATCAGTAGCGCTGAGAACCCCTGCTCGCATAAATATGTCGATGAAAACAGTGTGAGGTAACGAATAGCAATATCTCGAATCTTTGGAAAAGAAGCTGCTTTTTGGCCCCAGAATCTTCCAGATTAATTACTGCCTCGAATGTATCCTTCGAGTTACTCCTAGCTTTCTATTTGACCATTGACAACTGATTAACTTCCGAATTTCTTCACTTCGAACTGAAGTGAATTTGACAAATAGAACACGACCTTTTCGGATGACGTTTGATTAAAGTTAGGTTAACAACACAGAACACCGACATAAACAAATCAAAATTCATATCAAATAAAAAATAAAACCATTATAATAGTTTCATCGTTACAATGCAGTCTGAAGAAAATAAATCTTTTAGTGTGATATTCAGAATCAATGGGTGCCTGCAAAAATTTCAGATTCCGTCAGAAAATGAAGAATTTTATCATAGTTTACCGAGTAAGTATAAAATTTTTTTTCATCTAACGGCTCGCACTCACTTTCTGTTTTTTTTCAGATGACAATGATTACACCATACGTTATATGAATCAGCAAATCGCTACAAATGAACCAATAACATCTTTAGAGAGATTAATTGATGATAAATTGTAAGAAAACGAAAAAGTCTATTTATATGTTATTATAACAATTCTCATTTTTTCTTGTAGTGAAACCATATATACCGTAAACGTTAATAGCCTTATTTTGAGAGATGAAACTGAGAAATCCTCATGGGACCATAACAAAACCATGATGTTGATTGGCAGTGTGGAGTCTAGATACGAGTATATGCATCATGCCACAAAAAAAAAACATTTTTGGAATAAAGTTTGTGAGGATTTGTTGAGCAATAGGATCATGGCTAGTTGTTAGGAAAAGATAGTTATCATAAATATAAATGATAGTTGGTAATTGATTTAGACATCCGACTTGGTATCAGAGACCCATTTCCTCATGTCAAGGATAGAAATTTTCCTGCAAGCATGGCAGAAGATGGGATTCTCAACTATTTCAAGCAATTCAGCTTATAAATCATGAATATAACATATTAATATGCTCACGTGACTTTCTTTTCCAGATCACTTCTCAGCAGTGCAAAACCAAGTGGCAGAATTTAGTGGGAACGTATAAATCATGTATAGACAATAAAACAAAGTCTGGTCGAGGACCTTTGAAATTCAAATATTTCCAACAATTGGATGATGTTACATTTAGGTTCAAAACCTAATATCAAAACTCCAAAACATTGTGTAAATACACGTGTCGACAATTTAGTTCCAACTCAGACTGCTGAGTTTTTAGGTCAGTCTGACTTGGCACATTCAAGTCAGACGAAGTTGGGAAGTCAGAATGATGTAGTGCTAACTAATAAAAAAAAAAAAAAAAAAACTATAAGCGAGTATCTAAAAATGAAAACTAATTACTATGCCGATAAAGTGAGATCTCAAAAAAAGAAGACTGATCTGCTTGAGCGAAGAGTAGCTCTTCAAGCAAGAGCTGTAGTAGCCTTGGAGGAACTGGCAAGAAGGAGGAGAGAAAATCATTAGATAGATATGTGATAAATTTTTTTTTGAGATTTTACAATATATATTTTTTTTCAAGTGTTCCTTGAATATTTTATCTTTTTATGTTCTTGTTGATATTTATAAATTATATAAAATATTAAATAATTCTGTTCTTTATCTAGAAACCTGAACATATGGCTGTTTCAATTATTTAAGATAATATTCACCTATATGATATAATTGTTGTTTTCAGAATTCAATTATCAAGTATAGAATGAAATCATTATAGTAAATTATTTACTTTAGTGGAAAAGTATAACTTATAATAATAATTCTTTATTTGTCCTGTAAGACATTTTTACAATGGATAGTACATGTCAATAGATTTATATCAATTAGGAAAAGAGAAAAAATATAAAATCACAATATTTCTTGAAACTAATTCTTTTCAACTTGAGAGATACTTCATGTAAACCTGACTATAAGGGAAACAAAAGAATTAGAAAGAAAATCTTTCATGGGAAAAAACGTTTCAAGCTCATCAAAAATCGATTTTTATCGAATTGAACAAATTCATATTTATTATCCACCTTACATAAAAATTAAAATAAAACTTCAGTAACCTAAGGGAACATACTCTGGAACAATCGTTCTCTTGTTTGGGAATTTTCTTCGACTGAATCGACTTGTGCACTGCTATCACTTGTAGATTCTATATCTTCCTCAACCTCGTGAATAGCCAAGTCTAAATCGTCCATTATTGCACATATATTGTGTAGTACACAAGCTGCAATTGTTGCTTCCACAACAAAACCAATATTCAAACTCTCAAAACCTTTCAATCTACGAAATCGTGATTTCAATAGACCGAAGGCATTTTCAATTACTATCCTTGTCGAGGAATGTTTGTAATTGAATATTTTTTGAGCCTCTGTCAAGTAGCCATTATCCTTATATGGCGTAACAAGCCACTTCAGGTTGGGATATGCCGAATCTCCAAATAAATAACCATTATTTAATTTCAATTTGCCAGAGGTCGCATCTCTGTATAAATTTGATTTCTTCAATACATGAGCATCATGCAGAGACCCAGGCTCACCACAGTATAAGTCTATAAACTTTTTGTTGTTGTCACACACTGCCTGAAGAATGATACTGTGAAAGCTTTTTCTGTTACAATAGGCTTCTTGATTATTTTTCGGTTTTAAGTACGGGATGTGGGTTCCATCGAGAGCACCAACACAATTCGAAAAGTTATTTATAGCAGAAAACCCTCTGCATATATCTTCTTTTTCCGCATCTGTAGGCCACCTTATAAATTTCGTCCTCTTTTCCACCAAATATTTTATCACTAATGTAATACACCTGTGGGTAGTGCTTTGAGTCACATTTAATCTATTTGCCACTTGTCTGAAGGTCTCTCTATTCACCAAGTACCAGATTGTCATATAGACTCCTTTCTCTGGCGTTATGTTTTCCTTACCTGATTTGTAGTTTGGAAAAACATTATCCTCTTTGATTAGAGAAATTATATAATTCACTGTCCTCTTGGAAAGCCGGAAGTGGGAAGAGAATTCTTTGTCATCATATTTCGTGATTTGTTTCACAAAATCACTGCCCAGTTTGTATTCAACTCTTCTTTCAACAAGGTCTTCTTCCGATGATTCACTACTGCTTGAAGAGCTTCTTTCCATCTCTCCTTCCACTAGAATTGCTACAGCCGAAGCCTGATATGAAACAAGATGAAAATTAATATTAAACCCAAACGATAATAATCAGAGTCAGAAAATTAAAGAAACAATTAATTCAACCAAAACAGCAATAAAATCGAAACACTGTAGTCATTTATGCAGATTTATGTTTACTTACCACAATCATATCTTCTTCTACACCCATTTCCATTGAATAATCCATTTTAAATTATTAAAATCTTCAATCGATGGCAACAAATTGTTTGTTTACCAAAAAGTAAGGTTATGTTTATCTGATGTGATTACGGAAATTAAACTGAATTTGCCAGAGAGCCGCTTCAGTTGGAAGTGATGCGCATCACTTCAAAATCAAAACATTGGCAAATAGAACACAGACCAACTGATTTTACTTCAGTTTGGAAGTGATTCGGCGTCAAATAGAAAGCGCCTACTGTCATGTTGCATTTCAATTACTTCTTCTTGAATTTCATCAGACACCTCAGAAACATTGACCATAAAAGGATTACGGATCAATCTCCGAATATCTTCGTCCTCGCAGTCAGGAAAATAGCGATCGAATTCACTCTTCAAGTTCTTCAAATGGTTGGGAATGTTCTTTTGTATTTCTCCTTTAGTTTCTGGACATGATGTGTCAATAATAATTTGGTTCAGCGTATCAAACGCAGAAAAGTTTTGTCTTGCGACTTTGTTGAGCCATAGCTCAATTTTAGCGATAAATGCTGCGATTTTGTCTTCATTTGAAAATATATTCCTCGTGCCTTGCAACTTGCAATTTCCAGATCCTTGAAGTTGAAGTTTCAATTTATTCAGTTGCGCGAAAAAATCGACCAAATAAGCAAGATGTAGGTGTCTGAAATTTGGACTCACAGAACTGATCCAGCAACTCTTTGTTTTTGTCAGTTAAGAATATTTTCACTTCCTCTCAGTAAGTTCATACAATCTGGAAAGCCAGCCCACTTTCGTATGGAACAGCAGAGTTTCGTGCTCAGGGTTCATATCAGAGCACAATTGTTTGAAGAAACGAGTGTTTAGTGCACTATTCTTAATGAAGTTGAGTGTTGACCACTCTGATATTGCAACAGCCAAACATTCTGGAAGCGTTTTTACAGGCAATGCTTGACGATGAGTAGTGACACAGTGTGACGTAATTGCGGATTGATTTTCCGTTTTTATCAATGCCGCAAGACCAGAGCGAGAACCGAGCATAGTCTGTACAAAATCCTGCAAACTTTTGCCACATAAGTCCATGTTTATCCAAATATTGACCTACTGCATCCAGAACATCTGCACCTCTGGACGTCGTCTCCAGTTTTTGGGAAAATAGTAATTTATTTTCTTTCAAAAATCGAACAAATACAAGCAATTGACAACATTGTGAAATGTCAGTAGATCGTCACATTGAAGCGCGAAATAAGGACTAAATTTTATCTTGTCGATGACTTGTTCTTCAATATCTTTCGACATTTTTTGGATACGTGACATTACCGTATCGTTTGAAAGTGGTTTTTCGAGAATTTTTTTTTGAGCTTCTTGCCCTGAAAGTTCTTCTGCGGCAGAACAAAATTTCAAACGGCCATATTTACGGAATCCCTGGTGGAATTCTGCCTTTTAACGAACTCAACCGCGGCATTTGGGATCTGAACCCACACCGAAAATTTCAAGTTTCTAGGTTGTTCCGTTCGAGAGTTATCGTGCTTACGGCCGGACGGACGGACAGACTCGAATTTTCCGACGGATTCGTCATCAGCGAGTCCAACATTGTCGATTGAGACCATTTTCGGCTCAAAATTCAAAGAATACAGACATCGTGACGAAATGATATAGCCTTCGTGTAAGTAGAACGAGCGCTCAAAAACTGCTGAAATTCTGTTGAACAATAAAAAAGATTCGTATACAAATTTCAGCCTCAATTCTACTGGAATTCATCCGGTATTCGTGCGATGCAGGGGGAAGGAAATGCGAACGTTGAAGGCAAGCAGTATCTAATATACTGGGAGGTTGCCCCTACAAAAATAGGATTATTGTTTTTGCATTGATGAATATATGAAATTCCAGATTATGAAAATGTGGACCACGATTCAGAATCGACTCTAATAACTATGTCACATGATACAAAGAAAAGTATTCTTTATGTCATGTGTTTGTGTCGGATGGCTTCGCGGACCAGTTCGTGTGCTTCCAGGGACCACCAGTGGTCCGCGGACCACCGGTTAAGAACCACTGATCTAGAGATATGTAGCTTGAATATATCATTCTCCATTAGTATAAAAAATTTCGTCACGATATATTTACGGAATCCTTAGTATAATTTTGCTCATAGATAAACGTGATCACGACATTCGAGATCCACACCTATCCTGAAAATTTCAAGTCCCTAGGCGTTTCCGTTCAAAAGTTACAATTTTCTATGGTTCTGGTCATGCGATCTGGACAAAATTCCACATGTAGCTTGAACACCTCATTCTCCATTCGAGTGCATAATTTCATCTCGATCAAATCGGTAGTTTCCAAGTAATCATGAGAACAAACTGGTTACTTTCTCTCATGTACCAATAAAAGACTCTAACAACAAAGTGGATAAAAAAAATTCTCTTGAGCTCTAAACTGACGCCAGATTCGCAATAAACATAATGGATTCGATTCCAAAATCAAACTATGTCAATATTTTTTAAACAGTTAAAATTTATTGAACAAAAAATAAAAAAAATTCTTGATATTTACAACCTATCAAACATTCACTACGATATTTGTTTGGCTTCAACCTTGAATGAACCAATTCTATATGACGATTGAGAGGTTGTTTGAAGCATATTCGCACAACTGACACTTATATGGTTTCAGATTAAAATTAACAGAATCAAAGTGGGCTTTGAGACAAATTTTGGAATTTTCTGCGTAGTCACACAAGTGACACTTCACTTCGAATGGACAGAATCTATGTGAACTTTGAGACTATTTTTGAAATTTGAAGCATAATCACACAAGTGACACTTATGTTGTTTCAGCTTCAAATGGACAGAATCTATGTGTTTTTTGAGATCATTTTTCAAATTTGAAGCATAGTCACACAAGTGGCACTTATATTGTTTCACCTTCAACAAATGAACAGATTCTATGTGTTCTCCAAGATTGAATTTATTGGATGAGGCGTAGTCACACAAGTGGCACTCATGTTGTTTCAGCTTCAAATGGACAGAATTTATGTGTTTTTTGAGATTATTTTTTAAATTTGAAGCATAGTCACACAAGTGACACTTATGTTGTTTCAGCTCCAAATGGACAGTATCTATGTGGTTTTTGAGATGACTTTTTTCATGAGTTGCAAAGTCACACAAGTGACACTTATGTTGTTTCAGCTTCAAATGGACAGAATCTATGTGTTTTTTGAGATTATTTTTTAAATTTGAAGCATAGTCACACAAGTGACACTCATGTTGTTTCAGCTCCAAATGGACAGTATCTATGTGGTTTTTGAGAGATCTTTTGGCATTAGCTGCATAGTCACACAAGTGGCACTCATATTGTTTCATCTTCAAATGAACAGTATCTATGTGAACTTTGAGACTATTTTTGAAATTTGAAGCATAATCACACGAGTGACACTTGTGTTGTTTCAGCTTCAAATGAATATAATCTATGTGGTTTTTGAGATAACTTTTTTCATGAGTTGCAAAGTCACACAAGTGACACTTATGTTGTTTCCGCTTCAAATGGACAGAATCTATGTGTTTTTTGAGATTATTTTTCAAATTTGAAGCATAGTCACACAAGTGGCACTTATATTGTTTCACCTTCAACAAATGAACAGAATCTATGTGTTCTCTGAGATTGAATTTATTGGATGAGGCGTAGTCACACAAGTGGCACTCATGTTGTTTCAGCTTCAAATGGACAGAATCTATGTGTTTTTTGAGATTATTTTTTAAATTTGAAGCATAGTCACACAAGTGACACTCATGTTGTTTCAGCTCCAAATGGACAGTATCTATGTGGTTTTTGAGATAACTTTTTTCATGAGTTGCAAAGTCACACAAGTGACACTTATGTTGTTTCAGCTTCAAATGGACAGAATCTATGTGTTTTTTGAGATTATTTTTTAAATTTGAAGCATAGTCACACAAGTGACACTCATGTTGTTTCAGCTCCAAATGGACAGTATCTATGTGGTTTTTGAGAGATCTTTTGGCATTAGCTGCATAGTCACACAAGTGGCACTCATATTGTTTCATCTTCAAATGAACAGTATCTATGTGTTCTCTGAGATTGAATTTATTGGATGAGGCGTAGTCACACAAGTGGCACTCATGTTGTTTCAGCTTCAAATGGACAGAATCTATGTGTTTTTTGAGATTATTTTTTAAATTTGAAGCATAGTCACACAAGTGACACTCATGTTGTTTCAGCTCCAAATGGACAGTATCTATGTGGTTTTTGAGATAACTTTTTTCATGAGTTGCAAAGTCACACAAGTGACACTTATGTTGTTTCAGCTTCAAATGGACAGAATCTATGTGTTTTTTGAGATTATTTTTTAAATTTGAAGCATAGTTATTTTTAGTATTAGTTAAATTATGTAATTCTTGTTGATGAGTTTTAGCAGATTCAATATCGGACTTCAGATCTTTAATTCCGTCCAAAAATTTTTTTCTCTCATAAATTCCATTCTCATCCACGAACTGTTCCATAATATCCAAGTCTTCTGTCTTAGTTTCTACTTCTTCGTCATTGTCAACGCTGAAAGATAAATTCAATGGAATCCATGAGACAAATTAGACTAGCAAATTTTATCGACAACTTAAAATTATTGACTAATAGGTGAATTATATGACCAATCACATCTAGCAATAGACGTGATCACATCTCTCCGTATAGGAGCATTTCTTTTCGATATTTATCAAAATTTACGACCAGTATAGAAAAAATGTCATCAGCTTCCTTCATAACGAACCATTTTTGTTAACGAAGTTAGCATCATGTCCTTGATTATACATGCTGAATATTTTGACAGGAGCTAGGACAGGCGGTCAAGGCTGTATACAAGAAAATATAAAAAAGTTCATCAGTATAACACAACACGAACAATTAGAATGTCAACTAACTGCAAAGATGAAATTGTATAAATAAAAATTTAGAAAAGCACTGCCGTGAAGGCAGGAGCTTTTGAGCGCTCGTACATGCACCTTGTTGGAAGATTCACATTCTCCAGTTTTAGAAACCAATTGGAAAGATTTTGACAGCTGTCAAAGAAAATTTCAAACTTACGCGAAAATTCAGACTTCACGTCAGTGCTTTGGTGACCATTTTTTTTTCGATAATTCGCTAGAATTTTCTATGGTATATATGGTCTTGGTAATGCGATCTGGACAAAATTTTTCACGTAGTTTGAATACATTATTCTTCATATATGTGCGAAATTTCATTTCAATCCTATAGGTATTTTCGAAATTATCAGGAAAAGTATAGTTTGAACGGCTATATTTACGGAATCCCTAGTCTAATTTTGCTCATTGATGAAAAATATCGTCGAAATTCGCGATCCGAACCTATCCTGAAAATTTCAAGTCCCTAGGACTTTCCGTTCGAAAGTTATGATTTTCTATGGTTCTGATCATGCGATCTGGAAAAAATGTAGCTCGAATATATCATTCTCAATTTAAATACAGAATTTTGTCACGAACAAATCTATAGTTTCGAAATTATCAAGAAAACCGAATTTCAAACGGCCATATTCACGGAACCCCTAGTCTAATTTTGCTAATTGGTGAACGTAACCGCGAAATTCGCGATCTGAACCAATCCTGAAAATTTCAAGTCCCTAGGCCTTTCCGTTCGAAAGTTATTATTTTCTATGGTTTCTATGGTCCCGATCATGCGATCTGGAAAAAATGTAGCTCGAATATGTCATTCTCAATTTAAATGCAAAATTTCGTCACGATCAAATCCATAGTTTTGAAATTATCAAGATAACTGAATTTCAAACGGCCATATTTACGGAACCCCTAGTCTAATTTTGCCCATTGATGAACGCGACCGCGACATTCGAGATCCACACCTATCCCGAAAATTTCAAGTTCCTAGGCCTTTCCATTACAAAGTTATAATTTTCTATGGTTTCTATGGTTCTGGTTATGCGAGCTGGACAAAATTTTGCATGTAGCTTGAGTACGTAATTCTCCATCTGAGTGCAAAATTTTACCTCGATCAAATTAGTAGTTTCAAAATAATCAGAAAAACAAAATTTCGAGCGGCCATATTTACGGAACCCCTGGGCGAATTTTGCCCAATAACGAACTCAACCGCGGCATTTGAGATTCGAACCTACCCTGAAAATTTCAAGTTTCTAGGACACTCCGTTCGAGAGTTATCGTGTATACAGACGGACGGACAGACTCAAATTTTTTGACGGATTCGTCATCAGTGAGTCGAACATAGTCGATTGAGACCATTTTCGGCTCAAAATTCGAAAAATACAGACATCGTGACGAAATGATATAGCCCTCGTGTAAGTTGTACGAGCGCTCAAGAATGATGTCATAAATTAGGTACTACACTTTATAGGCAGTGTGTTTTCTTCTATTTATTAAGTTTGTTGTTTTTACTTGTGTAGTACCTAATTTATGACATATTTATTTATACAATTTTATCATTGCTGTTAGTTGTCATTCTAATTGAAGAAGCCTTGAAGAAGTTCGAATATGGGGAAGAAACGTCGGCATTTAGTTCAGCTTAGTCAATTCTTCACCACCTGTCCTAGCTGCTGTCAAAATATTCAGCAATTTTTTTAACCGCGACCTGGAATTTTATGAGCAGATAAAATAAAATACATATACCAGATTTTTCAGAAAAACGTTGAATATATTTTCATGAAATTCACTACAATTTGCAACCTCAATAAACTCCCAAAATAGATTTGAAGGAAAGAAATAGTAAAGCTTTAAAACCACGGGTAAAAACATAGTATAGGCAAATTTTCCCGAATGTGGTATTATAATTATAATGTAAAGATGTTGAGTTTGTAATTGGGTTGATCCCGTATATCAAATAAATATACAAAAATAACCAATGAAATATAAGTGTGAAAAAAATTTAGAAAAGCACTGCCGTGAAGGCAGGAGCTTTTGAGCGCTCGTACATGCACCTTGTAGGTAGATTCGCATTTTCCAGTTTCAGAAACCAATTGAAGGAATTTTTGACAGCAGTCAAAAAAATCCTGAAACTTACTGAAACTCCAGACTTCATGTCGGTGCTTCAGCTGATCAATTTTGTTTCGATAATTCGCTAGAATTTTCTACGGTATCTATGGTCTTGGTGATGCGGTCTGGACAAAATTTTGCACGTACTTTGAATACATTATTCCTCAGCTAGGTGCATAATTTCATTCCAATCCGATCAGTAGTTCCGAAACTATCTGGAAAAAAATATTTTGAACGGCCATATTTACGGAACCCCTAGTCTCATTTTGCTTATTGATGAACGTGACCGCGATATTCGCGATCCAAACCCACCCTGGAAATTTCAAGTTCCTAGGCCTTTCCGTTCAAAAGTTACAATTTTCTATGGTTTCTATGGTTCTGGTCATGCGATCTGGACAAAATATTGCTTCAATATATCATTCTCGATTAAAATACAAAATTTCATCTCGATCGAATCCGAAGTTTCGAATTTATCGAGAAAACAAAATTTCAAACGACCGTATTTACGGAACCCCTTGTATAATGTTGCTCATAGATGAACGTGATCACGACATTCGAGATCCACACCTATCCTGAAAATTTCAAGTCCCTAGGCATTTCCGTTCAAAAGTTACAATTTTCTATGGTTTCTATGGTTCTGGTCATGCGATCTGGACAAAATTTCGCATGTAGCTAAAACACCCCATTTTCCATCTGAGTGCAAAATTTCATCTCGATCAAATCTGTAGTTTTCAAGTAATCAGGGAAACAAAACTTTGAACGGCCATATTTACGGAACTCCTGGTGGAATTTGGCCCATTAACGAACTTAACCGAGGCATTTGGGATCTGAACCTACACTGAAAATTTCAAGTCTCTAGGTTGATCCGTTCGAGAGTTATCGTGCTGACGGACGGCCGGACGGACAGACTCGAATTTTCCGACGGATTCGTCATCAGTGAGTCGAACATAGTCGATTGAGACCATTTTCGGCTCAAAATTCGAAAAATACAGACATCGTGACGAAATGATATAGCCCTCGTGTAAGTAGTACGAGCGCTCAAAAATGCATATGTGGCACAGGATAACTTTTGTTGTTGCTAATATGACTGGTTCTTTGCCAGTCGCTCATAATAACAATGCCAAAGCCTGAATGCTCAAATGACTATTCGAAAAAAGACAACATGGGATCATACATTGTTTAGACAAAATAAGGAAATGCTCTAGTTACTAGACATCCAAAATTGAATAAAACTGGTGTTTTTACCGTCTGTGTTTCTTCAGTCTCCAATTTTATTTATTTTTAAGAACTTACCTATATTCACATGATTCCTCCTTGAAATTTCTCGAATTATAGGATGCTATCTCGTCATTTGAATTATATCCGCTAATGGTTGGATCATCTATTTCTTGTTGATCAGCTTTTGTCGTCTCCATTTGGTTATGATTTATATCTGCATCAGTTTTTCCAGATCCAATTACTGACTTAAAACCTTCAATTCCATCTGAATATATTCTTCTATCATAAATTCCATTCTCATTCCCAAACTGTTCGTTAATATCTTCAATCTTTGTTTCATCATTTGAAGTGCTGAAAGATGAATTAAATATAACCAATGAGAAAATTTTAGATATCATCATAAATGTTCCACTAGTGAAAATAATAATAAGAGCCGAGGAAGACTTCTTCATTTAAAATAACAGAACAGGAAATAATGTTAAAACACTTAAAGAACATGGTTGAAAAAAAATAAGCACGAAATCGATTTTAAGCGTTGAAAATTTGATATACTCACTATTCACTCAATATTATTGTAAGTTTCTCATCCATGATTCCATCTGAACTATCAAGAGAAGAATCACTCTCCATATCTTCGGATTGTAAATACCTTTTGCTTTTAGTTCGTTACACTTTGTAATTCAATTGGCATAATTCCTCAATTAAAATTGGGCGTTCCACTGAATAAGGGGAATTTTTTCACGTTTCACATACAGAATAAATCTACGGAAAATATGCCTGAAAGACTACAAGAACATAGGGCAACTAACAAATTAGTAAGTTCTGTATTTTGTGATTATATTATAACCAAGCAACGTCAAAATCATAGATAAAGGAAAACATTCCTTTATCTATGGTCAAAATGCACAGAACGATTTTAAATCTTCTCTAGAATTAGCACGTAGGATCAAAGAGGAATAGTCTTTGGTAGGATTAATCGTCTTCGCTGAGGCTGATTCTATTCAAAATTTATGTTATGAATGTTATATATGATCACTTTTGTCGAGCAGTGTATAGGGAAGAATCACGGAGTGGGCGACATCTACTTTTAATCATTTGAAATACTTGAGAGGTGAACGAAAAACTAACGTGTGTGTGTTTATATGGGAGAAGTGTGGATTCTTTGTATGATTTTAAGTCATTTATGTATCGAAACGAAATTGATATATTTGGATGATATTTATCGACAATTGTTTCAAATAAACTGTATACGATCTGAAAATGCAGCGGATTTTAAGAGATAATGCAGGAATAAGAGCACGAAAAATGTGCTCTATTCATCAATTGTTTTGTTTTATATTCCGACTCTCCTAGGTCTCTGTGAGACCCCTCAGAAGCTCAGAGCTCTTCATATAGTTTTTTTTTTTAATTTCTTTGCATAAATTCCCGTTGAATCCCAAGGCAGTTGAAAAATGGCAGACAATCTTGAAGATTGGGAAACGTATATCAAAGAATATGTTAGTTTGAAGCAAGCACTTCCTGAAAGATGTTTTTTTTTTATAGTAAGTTCAATAATTTTCTATATTTGGTCATTTGCTATCACATTCACGTTCACCCACATAATCAAAAATGTCTTAAGTGGTTATCTCGACTTTCACAGGCATTACTATTAATTCCACAATCTCATAAAAATATTTGATTTACTTGTTATGAAGGACAGAATATTTTGATCACCTCTAAGCCCGACATTTTGTCATTTTCAGCGCCATCTCGCATTACATGATTCTCCCCCATATATAGCACAGCCGTCTTTATTAGAAGCCATTGAGTTTTATCAAAAAAAGCGATTGACCTCTCGTGGAGTACAGACGTATTGTGAAGTGCGCATGTGTGCCAAGTGAGTTGAAGCTAAAGAATTTCAGTACATTGTGTCGAGTCCAGGTCAAACGATCGTTGGTTCCGCAATGGAGAAATATATGGAACAAATGTGGTCAATGGCCCAAGTTTTAGCCGAAAACGATATCGACGAATTCTTTCTCAGAATTTCAAAGAGCCTGAAAGAAGCGAAGAAAATAGAGAAGACGACACGCCAACAGTACGAAGAAGAAGACCAATTTGAAGATGGCCAACCAGCATCAAAAAAAGTGAAGAAAACAAAAACGACAAGTGAAAATAAGAAGGTACCCGAAAATGAAATATTAATATCAAATCGATATGAAATTCTGAGCGACGATGGAATAATGGACACCGATGATGTTGAAAAACTTAAAGATGAAGAAATCAAAGTGATGAACAAGACTGTAACTGCGAATAACCAGACCGAGCCTCAGAAGAAGAAGAAAGAAGCCCCTATTCAACGGCCAAATCAGAAAAGCGAAAGGATTGCAAACCTTGTTCTGAGGAACAAATCTAGGTGGAACGCAGTCAACAAAATGATGATAAACCAAAATATAAAATGTAAAAAGGTGAAGTTAGTTTCGCAAGGGGTACAAATCGAACCAAGTACCGAAAACGATTATCGCACTCTCTATAAAACCCTTAGAGAACAAAATGAGGAATTTCATACCTACGGCTTGAAGAGTGAGAAGAAACTGAAGGTTGTACTCCGAGGAGTACTTATTGAATCAAGCGAAGAAGAAATTGAAAAAGACTTAGCGAAGCAAGGTTACCCGGTGACAAAAATTACCAGAATGAAAGGAAAAAAGGGATTTCCCATCCCTCTCGTACTAGTGGAGATTGACAAAGCCTACAAGGCGATCTTCACAAAATTGGAATTTTGCTGTGGGATATCCATCACAGTTGAAAGCTTAAGACTAAGGACAGAAATAATCCAATGTTACCGTTGCCAACTCTACGGACACTCGCAGAAATTCTGCCATGCCGTCTACAAATGTATGAAGTGTGGTGAAGAACACGTGACCGCAGAATGCCCGAAATCAGTGACGACAGTACCCAAATGTGCAAATTGTGGAGGAGATCACCTATCGACCTACATAAAATGTATAAGAAATCCGAACAACCCGGATGTGAAGAAACCCAAATTCGTAGAAGCCCCGCTGCCTAAAGAAAATGTATGGCAAAAACGGACCGAAGAAAGAAAAAAAGAAATGGCCAAGAAAGAAGATATTAAGGTCAAAGCCCAAGAAAGAATTCCAGTGAAGAAGGAAGAGAAAAAAGCACCAAAAAAACAAAATGATGCACCAAAACAAGAAGTGAAAGATGGAGATGAATTAGCGGTCATCCTAGGTAGAATGACGCTGACGTTATGTTCAACAAATGCTACCATTAAACAAAAAATCTCCTTCATAGAAGAGCAGGACAAACTGATCAAATTATTCACGAAGAAATGAACTATACAACCAACAAAAGTTTAAATATTGCGTTCTGGAACGCAAATTCGGTAATTCCAAAAAAACAGGAGACTCTTTTGACTTGACAGTTGACATTGTGAATAAGTGTTTATCGGTAGTGTAGACTTGTTGATAATATTGAAAATCGTAAAACTCGAAAGTGCCTGTGTCGATATTTTGTGATTTCGACCGTCTGGTATATATAAAAGAGATACTTGAGACTGGGTTCATGGTACATAGGTCGAGCCCATTTCCCATCCTAATATGGGTTCAGTTCAGATAAACACACCCACAAATATTCAAATATATATTTTTCACTTGTGAGTGGAACGTGGAAAGTGAATAAAAACATTTTTCAAGCATTGTGACCATTATCTCCAGAAAGAATCGAATTAGATACTTTCGAAAATGGCAGAGAAATCTGAACCAATTGTTTTTACGCTAGGTTCAGCTGAAAAATATGAGAATAATTATGCGAAGAAAGAGATTGAAACAGAAGAGGTGGAAAGAGTTGAAGAATATAATACATATGAGGAAGTAGAATCATCAATTAATTATGAGTGAGTATCTTCCATTGCTGAAAATATTAATGATCGAATATAAAACGCCAACATAAAATCCGGATTGGTGAACGTGTATTTTCAAAATCTTACACTTTTCTCGAACAAAAGATGCTTTTTCTGAAGTTTCATGTACCGGAGGAGCCCAGTATTTGTTAACCATGAGATCTTTGAGCTACTCGCAAGCAGATGCATTTTAGTGGTTTTTTTCTTCAAATATTACAATAGAGGCCAAAATTTGCCAACATTAAATTTTTTGTATTATGATAATATTGACGTTTGTCTGGAAAGTTATTTTGGGCTATTGTTATCGTTTATGGAATTCTTTCGGCATCGTCAATTTATCACACAACATCAAGTAAGATCAAAATTCTTGTTGTAAGTAGTTCGTATAAGATCTGAATGAAAATAAGGCAAAGTTTCCGTTGAAATACATATAATCTATTTGAGGTCACTTTACCTTTATATTGGACATGTCATTGGGTTTAAAATGGAGAGTAACTAACAGTTTACTATCAATTATGTAGTGAACCACTAAGATTTCGAACTGTGACTAAAGCACCCAAAAATATTGCTTCGAATTGTTTAATCTGTTTCAGTGCTCAGTATCCAGTTCATGAAGAGACTCCTGACAGCCTGAAGATTGAAGATGTGGACATTCTTGAACAATTCATCGATGGAAATGTGGTATACAAGAGAGAGACATACATTGGTGGATGTGACGCCACAAGTAAATCTACGGAGGGAGAGAATTATTTTTCCAAATTCGAAATGAAAGCGGCCCTGAATTTCATTGAAGAAAAGCACCCTAGAAATAATTTATGCGATAATGCTGCTAATTGGGATATTGATAGGCACATAGATTCTGTTCAGATGAAAGATCCTAAAATACGTATAGGAGATTTAGAACATTTGAATATGAAGAAACATAAGTGTCATCTATGTGATTATGCTTCAGCTCATAAACCAAACATCAAAGTGCACTTATATTCAGTCCATTTGAATATAAGAGAACATAAGTGTCACTTATGCGATCATGCTTCAGTTACTAAAAACAATCTTAAAAGGCACATAAATGCAGTCCATTTGAATGTAAAGGAAAAGAAGTGTCACTTATGTGGCTATGCTTCATTCGAGAAGTCACACCTCGAAAGTCATATAAAATCAGTTCATTTGAATATAAAGGAAAATAAGTGTCACTTATGTGATTTTGTTTCAGGTTTTAAGAACACTCTTAAAAAGCATATAAATGCAGTCCATTTAAATGAAAAGAAACATAAATGTCACTTATGTGTTTATACTTCAGCTGAGAAGAACAACCTTGTAACGCATATAAATGCAGTCCATTTGAATGAAAAGAAGCATAAATGTCACATATGTGATTATGCTTCAGCTTATAAGAAAGATCTCAGAGTGCATATATATTCAGCGCACTTGAATATAAAGGAACATGAGTGTCACTTATGTGATCATGCTTCAGGTACTAAAAACAATCTTAAAAAGCATATAAATGCAGTCCATTTGAATATAAAGGAAAATAAGTGTCACTTATGTGATTTTGCTTCATTTGGGAAGGCACACCTCGAAAGTCATATAAAATCAGTTCATTTGAACATAAAGGAACATAAGTGTCACTCATGTGATTATGCTTCATTTGGGAAGGCACACCTCGAAAGTCATATAACATCAGTTCATTTGAATATAAAGCAGAATAAGTGTCACTTCTGTGATTATGTTTCAAGTAGAAAGAATACTCTCGAAAGGCATATAAATGTAGTCCATTTGAATATAAAGAAACATAAGTGTCACTTATGCGATCATGCTTCATTTGAGAAGGCACAACTCGAAAGTCATATGAAGTCAGTTCATTTGAATATAAAGGATAATAAGTGTCACTTATGTGAGTATGCTTCAGCTCGGAAGGCTTCTCTCAAAACGCATATAGATTCAGTCCACTTGAATAAGAAGGGACATAAGTGTCACTTATGTGAGTTTGCTTCAGTTCAGAAGAGGACTCTCGAAAAGCATATAGATTCGGCCCATTTGAATATAAAGGAACATAAGTGTCACTTATGTAATTATGCTTCAAGTTGGAAGAGCACAGTCGATAGACATATAGACTCAGTCCATTTGAATTTGAAGGAACATAAGTGTCACTTATGTGATTTTGTTTCGGGTAGAAAGAGCACTCTTAAAAGGCATATAAATGTAGTTCATTTGAATATAAAGGAAAATAAGTGTCACTTATGTGTTTATACTTCAGCTGAGAAGAGAGACCTCAAAGTGCATATAGATTCAGCGCACTTAGAAGGAACATAAGTGTCACCAATAAACGATTATTATTTGGGTTCTAAACTAGTAGTTTGAATTACCTAAACTTCCCTACCATTTCCATTAGTATAAGAGTAGGAATTCTGTGATATCTACGAAAGATTGAGTCCTTCCATCAGACTATCATTGACGCTGTCCCAAAAATTGATAGGGTAGTATGTGATCTCTCTTGAGGTATATTTCAAGTGTTCTGTAACTCTTCTCGTTCTTGTAACAAAGTAACAAGTTTTCCAATTGGAATGATACAAATTAAAATGGTTATAATTTTTTGACATTTCTAATGACATTTTTGAGCGCTCGTAATACTTACTCGAGGGCTATATCATTTCGTCACGATGTCTGTATTTTTCGAATTTTGAGCCGAAAATGGTCTCAATCGACTATGTTCGACTCACTGATGACGAATCCGTCGGAAAATTCGAGTCTGTCTGTCCGTAAGCACGATAACTCTCGAACGGAACAACCTAGAGACTTGAAATTTTCAGTGTGGGTTCAGTTCCCGAATGCCTCGATTAAGTTCGTTAATGGGCCAAATTCCACCAGAGGTTAGGTTAGGTTCGAAGTTTTGTTCCCCTGATTACTTCGAAACTACAGATTCGATCGAGATGAAACTTTGCACTCAAATGGAGAATGAGGTTTTCAATCTACATGGGAAATTTTGGCCAGATCACATGACCAGAACCATAGAAAATTGTAACTTTTGAACGGAAAGGCCTAGGGACTTGAAATTTTCGGGATAGGTGTGGATCTCGAATGTCGCGTTCACGTTCATCAATGAGCAGAATTATACTAGGGGTTCCGTAAATACGGTCGTTTGAAAGTTTGTTTTCTCGATAATTTCGAAACAACGGAATCGATCGAGGTGAAATTTTGTATTTTAATCGAGAATGATATATTAAAGCAATATTTTGTTCAGATCGCATGACCAGAACCATAGAGACCATAGAAAATTGTTACTTTTGAACGGAAAAGCCTAGGAACTTGAAATTTTCAGGGTGGGTTTGGATCGCGAATATCGAGGTCACGTTCATCAATGAGCAAAATTAGACTAGGGGTTCCGTAAATATGGCCGTTCAAAATATTTTTTTCCTGATAGTTTTGAAACTACTGATCGGATTGGAATGAAATTTTGCACCTAGCTGAGGAATAATGTATTCAAACTACGTGCAAAATTTTGTCCAGATCGCATCACCAAGACCATAGATACCGTAGACAATTCTAGCGAATTATCGAAAAAAAATTGGTCAGCTGAAGCACTGACATAAAGTCTGGAGTTTCGCCTTAGTTTCAGAATTTTTTTGACAGCTGTCAAAAATTCCTTCAATTGATATCTAAAACTGGAAAATGCGAATCTACCTACAAGGTGGATGTACGAGCGCTCAAAAGCTCCTGCCTTCACGGCAGTGCTTTTCATGCAATTATGTATGGTAGATTACATCATTCAAATGACCACTACGATTTCTCCGTACGCACTGCATTTTGTCAACCCAATTTTTCATCACTTTTTCACATAAGTCTGGCTGTATTTCATCAATGTTCAATGTTGATTAATTGCTCAGTAGATTATCAGCATAAATTTGCGACTTAACATGTCCCCAACGAAAGAAATCAAAAGGTGTTGAATATTACGTCCTGGGGAGATAATTAAATCGACCATTTCTTGAGTGAATTTCATCAACAAATTATGTTTTCAATGAATCGATTGTTGAGGTGGCAGTGTGGCATGTAGCACAATCTTGTTGAAAGCTCTCAATCCTCAAGATTCCCAACAACAGCATGAAAAAAAAATTCAGATGGACCAATCCATCCGCCACAGTACAATCTGAACAGTATCTTGTGGATTTTCATCAGTTCATCACTCCAAAATCTGCAATTCTGTTTGTTTACATAACCATTTAACCAAAAATGAGCTTCATCACTGAATACATTCTTTCGATAAAAATGTTCATCATTCTCAAGTTTTTCAAGACAAAAATCAGAAAATGAACGGCGATTATATGGTGGTCTGATATGGCTTCAGTTCTTGAACCAGTTAAAGTTCGTAAGGTTGTAAACCCAAACCTTTTCTTAAAATTCTCCATGTTGTTGTCCAAGAAAGATTTAATTGTTGAGAACGACTTGGAACTGATGAATTTGAATTTTTTCCCCCACTTGCTGCTACCATATCAATATTTTCTTTTGTGCGTGCAGTTCTTTGTCGTACTACTGGTATTTTTATTATTTTTTCATTTTATTATTTATTCATATTAAGGAAATTCACTTTGAAATTTGCCCACAATACGAGAAATAGTCGGTTGACTGAATAATGTCGTCCATGAATTATTCTTAGTTTGTCTCTCAGTGTTCATAAAGGAGCACTAATTTTGATCAAATAATTTAACAATTTCTCAACGTGTTGAAGCGTGTATCTTTCCATGATTAAATGGCATAATTTACTGAACACAAATGACATAAGAAATGCCAAAAAATAATACGCAATGTTGTGACGTGTTCAAGCTAGATGCGAGATTTTGTCCAGATCGCATCACCAGAACCATAGAAAATTATAACTTTCGAACGGAAAGGCCTAAAGGCTCTAAATTTCTAGGGTAGATTTGGATCGCGAATGTTGCTGTCAAGTTTATCAATGAACCAGGGGTTCCGTGAATATAAAATATTTTATTTCTGATAATTTCGAAACTACACATTGGGTTGGAATGAAATTTTGCACATAGATAACGAATAATGTATTCAAACAACGTGCGAAATTTTGTCTAGATCGCAAGACCGTAGATAATTCTAGCGAATTATCGAAAAAAAATTGGTCATTTTTTTTTTGGAGAGGAGAAAATCCTGTTTACGGACCTTCACCATAGCTCTTTGGCGGTGTGTGCAAACTTCCCCACCGAGTTCACGGGGAACGAACTCACTAAAATCTCCTCTGTTCCCACTCCTAATACAAGAAGTGAGCACGGTTTTATTTCCTGCAACCGAATTCAGCTCTTATGGGCGCAGGTTGCCCAGGGGTAATTTGCCCTCGCAAGCACCCTACCCGACACCGACTCTGAGACTGGGAACCCTTCATGTTATTTGGTTCCACCGGGTCCAGTTCGTGGACCCTTGCAACACCCTAGTGGTTATTCCACTGATTAGCCCTCGACTTCGTCCTCAACCGGATCGATATTATACTTGCCGACCTTCAAACTGTGGGCCAGGTCAAGCGGCTGCGCGCCTGGCACGTCTAGGAACCCACACATCGTGCTCCCTCACGACAACCAGGTCAGGTTCACGAACGCCCTCTGATGTACGTTGGCGCGGTTCGTTGTGCACCTCGAGCCCCTTATTTTTGAAGAAGCCAGGGAGTGTCTTGCACACGGCATCGTGTCTCATGATCCTTCCGCCATGAGTGCGGATGCAACACTGGAGTACGTGTGCCGCTGTCTCGGTGCTAGTACACCCAGCCCTACAATTTATGTTCGTGTGGGCTGTTCTCCGACCCCTCGTCGTGCGTACTCGGGTTGGCAGACTGTTGACATGCATGTAATAATATTGGCGATAGTCCCTTCCGGGTATGCCCGTGCTGCCAGCATCACCGCCAGCATCACCGAGTGGAAGCGGTCGACTTCTCACTCTCCCTTAGCTCATCATACCCATCATTAGAGGTATATAACCTCATAGTCCAGTATTGTCTGCGTCGTTCTGCAGAGTATATCTTGTCACCACCTATGGACAGGACTTTCTCGGCCCAACCGATCTTATGTCGAGACAGATCTAGCCGCTTTCGAGGACGATTCCTCTAGGTGAGCCAGTCTGTCGCTGATGATACCGGGTATAATGATGGCGAATGCGGGAATCCCGAGTCCACCATTTTTCATATAAGCGTGAAAAAACCCAAGCGGTGTATCTTTAGGCAATCTCACCCATCGCCTTACTGCCGCTCTAATCTAGAGGTCCAGCTGCTTCAGGAACTTCATGGTGCACCCAGACAATACCAACGAGTGATAATATCTGGGTACCAGAAAACAATGCAAGATCTTAAGCTTATATTAACTCCCAAGTACCGCCACTCTTTTCTGTACTCTCCCTGATGGTACTAATGAAGTCGCTACACACTTATTAGGGTTGAAACTCAACCCTTGTTGTAAGGCGACGCGCTCGGCAGCTTCGAGCGCCGTAGTCATGCCTACCTTTGATGATGTTGAAAGGCAAATGTCGTCTGCGTAGGCGGTCGCGTTTATCGGATCGCCTCCGACACTGTACCCCACTTGAGGAGGAACCGCCTTCAAGACCCTGTTCACCACCAATGCGAACAAAATGCTCGACATTGGATCGCCCTGGTGAACTCCCCTGCTCACCGGGATCTCGTGAGATCTTTTACCGTCACACTCCAAGACAGTTGTACTTCTTGCGTATGTGGCGGCACTTCAGGTATTCCAGCCTGTCATGGCAGATGTTATTGCCTGATGGCTGACGGAGTCATACGCCTTGGCCACATCTAGAGACACTAGATGCAGCTCTTTCAGGTGTTGTCTGGCGTGATGTAGGACGGCTGCAAACACCGAAATGTTTTCGGCACAACCGTCCTCTAGGCATCGTTGCCTCTCATCAATGACCCCAGCTGCCCCCATACGTCTCGCCAATATCTTATGTAATTGTCGTACTATGACAGACGCTATGCTGATTGGCCTAAAATCAGCAGGTGTTACACCACCTGTTTTCTTAGGGACGGATATCGTCCTGCTCGCTAAAGTCTAGTTCGCATTAGGAGAGTATTTTAGTCGAGTAGCGAGTGACTAAACCCGCTACTGTCCGAAAATCGTTCGCACTTTGCTTTTAGTACAGTTGACAGTTCACAAGTGAGGTTAGGTAGTAGTGTGATTTGCAAGACGAACAGCCTACAACGAATTAAAATAAACAAAGTTATTAAGCTAATCGTGTCGGCTATTTTAGAAGAGGTTGATGAGGAAATTTGTGTAATTAATAAGAAGAAGCTATGGGTACGAAAATAGATCGAAAGAAGAGAAAAACTAGGAGCTACTAATTGTCTTCTGAGAGAATTAGCATTGGAAGATCCCAAAGAATACTTCGATAGTTTCAGAATGTCGGAAAGTTGTGTGCATTTTCTGTTAATAAAAATACAGTCTCAAATTCAGCGTAAAGATACACTTTCAAGAAGCGCTATTTCTGCAATTACTAAATTACAAGTAGTTCTATACTTTCTTGCTACTAGATGCAGTTTACGGACACTCACACATATATTTAGACTCGGAAAATCAACTATTTCTGGATTCATCATCGAAGTTTGTGAAGCAATATATGAATCATTAAAGGAATTTATACCTGATATTTTTGATTTTCATTTTTATTTCCCTTTCACCAAATCCAGAAATGTCCATTGTTTTTTCGATGTCCAAATATGCAGATTGTTTCGACTGACTGTTTTTATACTGCGTGGACTTGATGTTCCACAAACATTCATGTTCTAGATACTTCGAAATAAATTTTAAAGTTGTATCTTCGCTCCAGCTGGACGTCATATTAGCGGCTACTAATGAACTCTACTAAATATTCGGGTTCGCACTTGATGAGCCGGCAAGCCAGTGATCTCGGACGCGTGGTGGGGGTGCTACTCGCCCGTTGAAAATACAGTAGAATGGATCGACTCGACTAAATTACTTGCCTAACTACTCGACTAAATTTTCATCGTTCAGATACGTTTAGTCACTAAATCACTCGCTACTCGACTAAAATACTCTCCTAATGCGAACTAGACATAAGAGCTGGTCTGGAAATGATCCCAGATGCAACACGGGGTTGTACAGAAGAGCCCTATGGGCTGGTGGAACTTTACGCCACATGGCGAATGTTACGCCATCAATGCCAGGAGCTGAGTTGTATGGAATTTTCACCGTACTGATCTCACTTTCACTAATCGGTGAAGCGGTAGCAGATTTTTGCCGATGTTCTGGCAGGGATTCGTGTTGCTGATCTGGAGCCGAGGGAACGGTTAACACTGGTTCTCAGTGGTTCACCATTTCCTCGAGGGATGGTTTAGACGTTTCATCCCCTCCGTTCAGAATCCGCTTCGCGGCTCTGGACATGTTCTTCTTGAAGAGATTTTGCATGTCCGCATATTCCTTACGCCTTCTAGTATCCCTATTACTTAGGCGTTACAACCCTTGTTTTTCTCACGTACCTCCGTTTTTGTTTGCCATACGATGTTATCATGGCTTTGAGGCAGGCCTCTATCATTCCTGACGTGTCTAGGCCTGCCTCGAACTGTTCTGCTAACCCGACCAGCGCTTGAGAACCCGGATATTCGGACTCTCTGACCCTTGGCAACAGACTTCTTGCAGCTTCAAGGTACCGGTCCGCATTAGGTATAGAGGCACCGAGTGACTCCTGATCACTAATAGTGGAGTCCGGGCTCGAGGAAACCGAGGAAGAAAACTCCGTGATGGCCTGTTCCAACAAAGCCCTATAGGCAGGAGTTCTTCTCATGCCTCTCAATGAGTCAATTGTTCTTCCTGGGAAGAACTGACTCAGAAAGACATTAAGAAACCGGAACTCTCGGCCCAGTCAGCTTCGGCCGTACTCAATCACGTGTGCCTCCTCGACCGCGGCGATTTTCATCTCCTCGGTCGAGTATCCCCTATGACGACGTTCGATGTTAATATCCTCATTCGCGGCCTCTGGATGAGCTCGCTGCCTGTGCACTCCGAGGCCAATCTTTGTTGTGAACTCCCTACTCGGTTCACATAACATACACACAAAGCCTTGGCTTGCTGTCTGCTCGGCCACCGAGACCCCAGACGGTCCAGGTCTCGAAAGATCCGGAACCGTTACGGTGTGTGCGCATGTGATTGGCCAGTCCTCTCGTCGAGGAAAACACTCGTACGGGTACGCAAATTGAGCATGCAACCTCAGTTGTTCGAGGTGCCTGCGCGTCGGCATCGGACCGGGTACTCTCGAGATCCGTCACAAGTAGGGCCGTGCTCCGAGTACACGGCCTTTGGCCCTCAGGCCGACATCTATTCGCTCTGTCGTAAGCTACTTGTGTTTTAGCGGATGAGGGCTGCTAACCCACACTCACACGGGGGATTACCCCTATGTCCCTCCCGTTAGGCTGAATGCCGGACACCAACTTTGGCAGGAGTGGGCCATTTGAAGGGGCTGCCTTTTTAGTGAATTCAAACACTCGTTTCGTTTCTTTCAGATGACTCATAAGGAATAAGAGAAATATCAACAAATAAATTAATATAATTTTCAAAAAGGAAGTATACATTTCATATATGTCATAAGTTAAAAACACTTCACTGTATATGCCATACAGTGAGTTACGATATACATCATTCGTATTCATTATAATCTGAATAATCGTTACCACCATCATCATCTTTGAATTTCTTGAACATTTGAAGGACGCCCATTTCATTTTCGTTTTCACCCTGATTGTAATAAAATTCTTCTTCCTCAAATTCTTCTTCATCCTCAACATTAGGTTCCTGTTCTTTGGGATCACTTCTGGTAATCAAAGGTAATCCCACATCCTTTTTCGAATTTCTTTTTGTAATATTTGATGGTATCATCTTTTGTGAAACAGTCGATGCTCGAGAGCAAGTGGAAGAAACAGAGGACAATCTTTGTCTTTTGGGTGATGGCTCTGCAGTGGTATTATGTTTACTCTTGGTTTCAGTCTCTGCGCTCAAGCACTTCAGTACATCATAATTTATTTTCGAAGATATTTTTTTCTCTTGAATGATCTTCTCTATAGCCTCTTTAGCAGAACTGGCTGCAGTCGAATTTTTCTTTGTCGTTTTCTTCTTCTTTTTTGGTTTCCCTTCTTCGTTTTCATTTTTCATTCGTTCTTCTTTCTCCTTCTGTTCTTCCAAATATTTCGCATTTCTGATATTCCACAAACCATTTTTGTGCAGATATTCATTTTCACTCATAATGTAAGTGTCAATTTCATCATCGTCTATATCATCGAAATTCAAATCGACGTCTAAACTTTGCACAGGCGCAGTTTGGGGAGCATTTGAAGTATCGTCAAGAGATTTAGCCAATCCCATGCTTTGTATGTCTGGACCCAGTCCAACCACTTCTGTTTCAACGTTCGTACCATTTTCACTACACTCGGAAATAATATCGTTTATTGTCCCCAAAGTTGATTCTTTAATGAAGATTTCCGTTTCTTGCGATTCCGTCAGTTCTTTCTGGGAGGACGGTCTGGGCCGCTTTTGCCTATCTTTCTCCAATTGTTTTTCGATTTGTTTTTGTAGATCTTTGATGCTCTGTGGCTCATCTTCTATTAATCTGAAATCGAAATGATGTTATCAGCCTCTATAAAATTATGCAAAAAAAAATACGAAAAGCACTGCCGTGAAGGCAGGAGCTTTTGAGCGCTCGTACATGCACCTTGTAGGTAGATTCGCATTCTCCAGTTTTAGAAACCAATTGGAAAGATTTTGACAGATGTAAAAGAAAATTTCAAACTAACGCGAAAATCCAGACTTCACGTCAGTGCTTTGGTGACCATTTTTTTTCGATAATTCGCTAGAATTTTCTACGGTATCTATGGTCTTGTTAATGCGATCTGGACGTAGTTTGAATACATTATTCTTCATATATGTGCAAAATTTCATTTCAATCCAATAAGTATTTTCGGAATTATCAGGAAAAATATAGTTTGAACGGCTATACTTACGGAACCCCTAGTGTAATTTTGCTGATTGATGAACGTGACCGCGACATTCGAGATCCACAACTATCCTGAAGATTTCAAATCCCTAGGCCTTTCCACAGCCGTCTTTATTAGAAGCCTGGAACGAGAGAAAACTGGCAACGTTGGACGGAGCGATATAGAACTCGGGGGCTTCGCATAATCGAGTTTTCAGTTCAACAAGTCGTAATAGGTTACGCACGTGTTTTTGTTGGTATTTGTGTTTTTGTGAATTAAATGAGTGTAATAAAGTTCAAACTGAAGTGTAATAGTGATTTAAGTGAAGTGAAAGTGTTGTTTTCAGTAATTTTGGTGGGTATATTTGAGATCATCTACTGAGAATCAAGATGGTACGATCGTGTTGTGTTCCAAATTGTAGAAGCAATTATTCGTATCAGAAAGATAGGAATTATGTAAGTTGTTTTAAATTTCCCAAAAATGAAGAGCTGAAGCTTCTATGGATGAAAGCTATCCCATTTATATAATTAATTTCGAAAAATCATTATCTGTGGATGTTTCAGTTCAAATAGATAGAGACCTTAGATTGAAATTATTTATTAAAAATATTCAGATCTCTCAAAATGATTTAAAATGGTTCTTCCGTACGATCTAACACTTAGTAGGTGGTCTCAAATTACAAATTTACTTTCTCGTTATAAAAATGTAAATAATGAAGATGCAGTACCTGAAGAATCTATGTCAGATTCATTGAAAAGTTCTTCAGCTTCCTTCTGTTATTTTTAGCTGATAGAAATAATGAAAATTTTTACAAATTCAGACAGGTAGAAATCATTACAGACCAATTACGACAGGTCATAGCAAAAAGAATTAAATATTCATCAAGTACTATAGTTATGTCATTTATATTATTTTCACAGTCACCTTCATGTTATGAATTAATGAGAAAATTTTTTATTTTGCCTTCTAAAAGGTATTTGAGATCAATTTCTTCGTCATTAGAAATATCCCCTAATTCTGACAGTGGAAATAAAAACTATCTCTCAAATGTAACATTTTAAATTCACTCTGCTCCATTTTCGCGAATTTACTGCTCAAAAATTATGTGAAAAATAGAAATAATGATTCAAAAGTCGAGCAAATGGAGAAGAAAAGAAAACATTTAGGAGATAGCAAAAAAAAACCATTGAAGAATAAAAAATTATTCACTTTGTTATGAGTTTTTCGAAATTTTCATTACTTAATATATTTCTATATTTATTTATTTATTTGTTATGTTTGAGAGTTTATATTTATGTTGAGAATTTTATTTGAGTTTTTTTTTTGGCAAGAGATGACCTTACACCTTCCCGTGGTTCTTGCTGAACAATAAATTGAATAAAAATTCAGAGAAATATCATTTCAATTTCAACTTTATCATGAGATTATTGTGCAAAACTAACTGAGATATTCAATTTATTGACTAAGTAGGGTCTTATGTTTCTTTTTCTTTCAGCAAAAAATTAATTTGATGACTTGACTAGTGATTTGAATGTGAAATAATACTATATCTCGCGCTATCGCCCCGCACTAGTATACCTACCATTTACGTTCGGATGCGACGATGCCAGACTTCGTTCCAGGCTATCTATAAAGACGGCTGTGGCCTTTCCATTACAAAGTTATAATTTTCTATGGTTCATGCGAGCTGAACAAAATTTTGCATGTAGCTTGAACACGTAATTCTCCATTTGAGTGCAAAATTTCACCTCGATCGAATCTGTAGTTTCGAAGTGATCAGAAAAACAAAATTTCGAGCGGCCATATTTACGGAACCCCTGGGCGAATTTTGCCCAATAACGAACTTAACCGCGGCATTTGAGATTCGAACCTACCCTGTAAATTTCAAGTCTCTAGGACATTCCGTACGAGAGTTATCGTGTATACGGACGGACAGACTCGAATTTTTCGACGGATTCGTCATCAGTGAGTCGAACATAGTCGTTTGAGACCATTTTCGGCTCAAAATTCGAAAAATACAGACATCGTGACGAAATGATATAGCCCTCGTGTAAGTAGTACGAGCGCTCAAAAAGTGGAAAGTTTTCGAAACTTAGGTCCAATAACAGATTTTGAGTTCGATTATTCCTCAGATGTGGGATGGAGAGAAAAATCGATTGGTTTAGGAAACGTTTAGGTGTTGATTCAACATTCAGTAGGTACATATGGAAAAAAATATCATTGTCAAATGATATTTTAATCACATGTCGAGTAATTTTTTTAAGTCAATAGATATTTGTAGTATTTGAAGATATTAAAACATGCTATATGGAGAACCGTCAACAGGTTATGGGCCGAGGTATGGGCTGCGCTAAAAAACGCATGTGGTTTCAACAAGATGGGGCTACGTGTCATATAGCCAGAGAAACTTAGCAATTACTGCATACAAAGTTTCCAGACCGTGTTATCTCCAGATTCGGTGACGCGTATTGGCCTTCCAGATCCTGTGATTTGACACCGTTAGACTTCTTTATGTGGGGCTATGTTAAGCCACAGGTCTAAAATGATCATCCTCGAAACGTTGAAGCATTAAAAGCAGAAATGATTCGAGTTATTGGTGAGATAGAGCCGCAACTATGCCAAAATGTGATTGAAAATTTTGATAAAAGAATCAGGTACTGGAGATACGAAATGCCAAACATTGTATTTCAAAAATTAATAAAAACTTTTTCAGTTTCAATTCAAATTCTATTCCTTTCAATTTTGAAACTCAATTTGAAGGACGCTATATTATGGCCAACATAAAATATAACGTTGAAAGAGACTATTTCCCACTTTTTCTTATTTTTAAGATTAAAACGTTCAAAAACTTTTTGTGGGTTTGTTTCTTGT
Organism: Aphidecta obliterata; assembly: GCA_963966015.1. Lineage (NCBI taxonomy): Eukaryota > Metazoa > Arthropoda > Insecta > Coleoptera > Coccinellidae > Aphidecta > Aphidecta obliterata. The sequence continues at coordinate 17,657,200 of OZ014435.1, read as the reverse complement.
GAGTTTTGAGTTCAGGGTTAGATGTAAATTTTAAAAGGAATTAATTATTTGGTGAGGTTAGCTCAAGTTAGGACAATGTTGAACATAAATGCCATTAGGTTAGGTTGAGGACAGTGTTATATGATTCCGTAAATGTATTCATATTTAGTTTATCTTAAATTGGGAAGGTGTTGAAAATAATTCTCAAAATCAATTCATAATTAGGTTATGTTGGGTTACCCGGAGTTGAAAATAATTCTCAAAATGAATTAATAATTAGGTTAGATAAAATTAGGACAGTGTTGAAAATAATTGTCAGAATGAATCAATATGTAGGTAAGGTTCAAATTAGGACAGTGTTATATAATTTTATGGGTACCATTAATTCCACTAGTCATTGGAGAATATTTTCGTTATTTTCTTATGGTAGAAAAATGTTTGAGGTGTCCTGAAGTTAATAACACATGTTAAGAGGAAAATACCATTAGAAAACATTATATTTTTGCATTTGAAATTGGATAATATGGCATACGATTCGACGAGTAGGGCGCATCTTCGGATATTTCTGTTCATTTACGTCATCCAGATCATATTTCACTAGTTTTATTAATGGAACCTTTGAATAAAGAACCACAGGAAAGAGCATTCGACTACTTTTCTTCGAATTAAAGCGAGACGGAAACAGCCATATCGAACGACCCCTTATGACTCATCTGTGGGGCGTTTCTCCACCAAAATAGTGAACAAACGCACATGGGCGTAACATGGGTAAGGTTGAGATTGGGTTTGTTATTGCTCAGTTTTCATCTTAGAATTATAATTGAGATTGGTTTTGTTATTTCTCAGTTTTCAACATATAATTATAATCAATCGCATTTTGTAAATTATGAGCCGAGAATGGTCTCGAATGATAAGTTGGAGCTGCTAGCTAATAAAGAATCCGCGGAAAATTGATTAAATGTGTCTGTATCGCATAACTCACAACGAGAATCAATTATATTTCAATTTGTGAGAATGCATTCGGAGGTAAAAATATCAGAACATTCCTGAACATTTATATAGGTTAGGTTATGTTAAGTTAGGACAATGTTGAAACAATTCATAAAATGAATTAGAATTTAGGTTAGGTTAGGTTAACTTAGAACAGTGTTCTAGTGTTCTAATTCTTGAAATGAATTGATATTCACTCTTCCAAAGGGCACAAAACATGCGACACGTGTTATAGTTCCTTCTGATTGAACTCTTCCGCTGAAGTTCAATAATCCATCTCGGAATTGTCTAAGAATTTCATAATATCGGTTATACGTACTACACCTTCCATTTTTAATGTAGAAAAAACAACCGAAAACCGTTGGAGCGTGAACTCAAAAGGCTTTGAAAATTGATGAGCACTAACGATAAAATAACGCATTGGTAGGCGCATGACAATTACGTCAACCGTGAAATTTAAGTTCAGAAGACGCTGTTGCCGTATCTACATCAAATTCTTGATAGCACATCAATGAGAATTTTGAATAGTTTTTTAGCGCTCGTTCTACTTACACTAGAGCTCTGTCATTTCGTCATGATGTCTGTATTTTTCAATTTTTGAGCCGAAAATGGTCTCAATCGACAAGATTCGATTCACTGATGGCACGGTTAGGTTCGTTATTGGGCAAAACTCGATCAGACGTTCCGTAAATATGGCAGTTCGAAATTTTGTTTTCCTGATTAATTCAAAACTACTGATTCGATCGAGATGAAATTGCACCCAGGTGGAGAATGACGTGTTCAAGCTACATGCGAGATTTTGTCCAGATCGCATGACCAGAACCTTAGAAAATTATAACTTTCGAACGGAAAGGCCTAGGGACTTGAAATTTGGGCAAAATTAGACTAGGGATTCTGTATTTATTTCCGTAAATATTTTTTTCCTGATATTTTCGAAACTACTGATTGGATTGGAATGAAATTTTGCGCATAGATGAAGAAAAATGTATTGAAAACTCACGATGTCTGTATTTTACGAGTTTTGAGCCGAAAATGGTCTCAATCGACAAGTTTCGACGATGACGAATCCATCGAATAATTCAAGTCTGTCCGCCCGTCCATATACACGATAACTCTCGAACGGAACGACCTAGAAACTTGAACTTTTCAGGGTAGGTTCAAATCTCGAATGCCGCGCTCAAGTTCGTTATTGGGCGAAATTCGGCCAGAGGTGTTCAAGCTACATGCAAAATTTTGTCCAGATCGCAAGACCAGAACCTTAGAAAATCATAACTTCCGAACGGAAAGACCTAGAGACTTGAAATTTTCAGGGTAGGTTAGAATCTCGGATGCCGCGTTAAGTTCATTGAGCAAAATTCGACCAGGGGTTCCGTAAATATGGTCGTTTGAAATCTTGTTTTCTTGATAATTTCAAAACTACGGATTCGATCGTGACGAAATTTAGTATTTTAATGGAGAAAATGATACTTTCGAGCTACATTCTTACCAGAACCATTTTAGATTTCAACACGAATTATTGAATAAAAAAATTCTTATATTTCTGTACCCGCTGATTCGGCATAATTGACAGAGGACAGCTGTCATTTTTTTGAAAGCTGCATAGAATTTTTTCAATAATTGGTTTCTAAAACTGGAAAATGCGAATCTATCTACAAGGTGGAGGAACGAGCGCTCAAAAGCTCCCGACTTCACACCAGTGCTTTTTATAATTTTTGTAATTGCTTTCCTCAGAAAAAACTTCACTATTTTAACTGTAACTGTTCTACTCTATCCCCAATTTTGTAAATGAATTTATAGTTTTAAGCTCAAGTTGAAAGGAGGTTTGAAATAATCCTCGAAGTGAATTAATTTTTGAATCAGGTTTGTTTAAGTCGGGTCATAAAAAATCTTTAGACTTTTCCGGAGCCCAGAATATTTAGAACTTGAAAAATTGAATAAATATTACTGCGATCATATTTTATTCGAATTGATCACTCAACTAAAGTTTGAATCCTCCTACTATATTCATGCTCGAATTTTAATCTATAAGAAAATAATATGCACTTACTTCTGCAGTCGTTCTTTATCTTTTTTCCTAGCAGCTTTGAATGACGGTGGATCTTGTTCATCTTCTAAATCAACTGTCATGAATTCATCTAAAGTCAGTGAACTACTGGGTGTATCACCAAATTCGATCAACCTTTTCCTTAGGGTTGATTCGTGTACTTTAACAATTTTCACAATATCACTAGTGGAGCGTCCAAACTCGTGTAACCTGGCTGCCATTAGAAGTGCTGCTCCACATAATCCTGTAGGCTTTCTACCAGAATGTATAGAGTCCCTTTTCATTCTCTGAACTAATCTCAAAGCTGTGTTCGTAACCATTTGAGTTTTATTTCCAAAATCTAATTTAGAGGCAAACCTTAATATGTAAATGCAAGGATCAATGGCAGGAATGTTGATACATAACTCTTGCGACAATCTTAAGTATGTTCTACCTAGTTCATAACAACAAATATGTAAAATATCACTTATATCTATCAACAAATGACCTGTTCCTTCTGTACGGCATGTTAAATACACGCAAGCAGCATAAACATGTGTATTTTTACGTCCCTTTGTTAAATTCCTACATAATGCCATTTTGAAAAAATTACATGCTCTATCAACATAGACACTGTTCAAGTTCAGATTATTACACAACATTTGAATGCCATTTCTTGCTTTTCTCAAGGTGATTTCTCTGGAGTCTGAATTTGGACGGAAATTTAGACTAGCTCCTAATCTGTTAGATGGACCTTTTGAGTCAGATGATACGAATTGGCCAATAGCCCTACTAGATCCTTGAGCTCCTTCTTCGAACTGTACTTCGGAAACAATAATATTAGATCCAAGAACCGATCCACAGTTCATACAGACTGCATCTCCTCCTCCAATTTCTATTTCGGAGCTTCCACAATTCTTACACTTCATTCCTCCAGACATGTTTGTGAATATTATTTCGATAATGTATCCGCAATTTTCAAAAAAACCCTCGTGGTCCAAAAAAATTGATAATATCATTCGATTTAATATTTAAATTATATTGATTCTACACTGACAAGTCATAATTGTGAAGATTTTGAGAGTCAGATAAAATTACCGAGAATAAATATCAGATTATTATGTCGCTGAAAAATTTCAACATCAAAATACTTTCGAAAAAGATTCAATTTTCATTCGATTATCATCACAGAATTAACAGTCAACTCAATAGCACATAGCACAGATGCACAGAACATCCTAACCCCTAACCCCTAACACTGAACACAGTTTGTTTTGTTATTGTGGGATGTACGACCATAACCATAGAATATAAAATATATTTTTTTCCTCTTTTACCTGTGCTTGGCTGCTTTGGTCATCTATACAATGAACATTTCTCATAAACTCTATCATTTTCAACCCACCCCCAGATATTCACAACATCCATGACCTAGCTGGGATTCGAACCCGATACCTTCGACACTCAGTCAATGGTCATTACAGTGTACTTCTTATACACTAAAACTATTACCGGCATTGAAGTTCTCTGTTGTGAGCAACAAAGAACTCTACCTTAAAAGAGTTCAAATTAACGTGAAAATATATCATTTACTCCAAAAAATCTTTGATCGTGATCGTATAGTGGTTACAGGACTCTACCTCTACTCTCTATCGTAGACGCATCAATGCGCTAACTATCTACTCAACTATCATCCGCCGTGGAAATAATGCCTTCCATAGGCATTATTAATAATTCCGCAATCTTGTAAAAAATATTGGATTTACTTGTTTTACATGACAGACTAATTTTGATCCCCTCTCAGCCCGACATCTTGTTATTTTCAGCGCCATCTCGTGGTTGATTTTTCCCTATTGACATTGACATTGACTCGCACAAGCCTTGAGCTTATGAGGGATTTCACAGATATCTAGGATAGTTGGGATATGAACATTATGAACATAAATATGAACATAAACATCGACATCGATCATGAAACATGGATGTTTTAGAAACATCGCTGATGATGTCCCATCCCTTCCACAGAATACAGATAGAATATAGAATTCTATACTCAAAGCTTAGAACGCAGTATCTGTAATCTGTGGTTTTATATTTGTTATTATTATTTGAGATATTTGAGATACAAAAATATCACTATTGACACTATTTAATAATAGGTACTGGATAACATGTTTCTTGAAAAGTTTCAGTTTTGACCATCATCAAAATTCAAGGCAACAAATAGGTTGTTGGAATTCCAAATCAAAATTGAGGTTATTCAATAATTTCAGATTTTTGATTATGCCAATACCCAATATTGGCTTATATTTTGAATGGATCAAATACAGAGATGAAAATAGAATATTGTTTGCCTCTTCCTTCCACATATGTACCATTACTCTCGTTAGTATGTCGATGGTGGGTTTACCTTGGTTTTCCATTTCTGGAGGGGTATGTCAGGAACACTTAGCATTATCAGATTTTTTCTGGTATGGTCCATTTTCAGAAGATTCGAGTTCGAAAGGTAAAGAATTAATGATTGGCAGAATTTTTGCTGACATAAACTAGTCAGCCTATCATGTTCTAGTTTGCTTTATGAATTAGAATTGATATAATTATGATACAATTACATTATTTATATGGAATCTTTTTACAAGAACTAATAGCTAATTGCAGGATATTCGGTACAAAATGCTCTCAACATTGAATTTCCTAGCTTAAAAATTCAATCTATCAATTCTAAAGGCTACAAATTGAGGAGTAATGAAAAATATTTTTTTTTACAGATGTCGATTGTATTAATACTACCCTGGTCAATATGATGAGAATGACCATAGCATTATGTTTTTTGATCCTTGTGCTATCTCTTGGAGGGTTCTTCATGAATATTTTTATACCAAAGAAAGATGCAAATAGATTCTTTTTTAAGTACGCTATTCCAGGAGTATCTACTGGATCAGGTAAATGAGTACAGTGAAAGCCGTTTATTACGACACCGGTTATAACGAAAATCCGTATATAACGACGAAATTATCGACAATTGTTTGGAATTCCAAGTAATTTAACATTCAACCATTCGGTTGTAACGACTTCGTTTATAACGACGAAGTCGCTTATAGCGACAAAAATTTTCCAAGCTTGTTGTTTATTTCTTTTGTTTATAACGACGTACCACTAAGAATTCGTCGCTGCAGACACCTGATCTTCCGGAAATACTCGTGCGATGCAGGGGAATCCCCGTTTTATGTTACGTTGTGAAGACATAAGCAGTTGCAGTTCTTAATTGATTGACTTCAGTTTATTCATCGAGCGAGTGACTACACTAAAATGGCTTCAAGGTCTAAATTAAAAAGAAAATCTTTTTCAATTGAAAAGAAGGGGATAATCCTATTTCTGCGTTCTTTATACAAATTTTTGGATATAACGACCATCGGATATAACGACCTAATATTCACGGTCCCCTCAATGTCGTAATAACCGGATTTCACTGTATTTAGTAGCAACAATAATTAGAAAAATACTGTTTTGGCGTTTTTTTGATGTAGTTCAGAACACTAAAAATAGTAAAGTGTTGCATTAAATTGAAAAAGGTATGTTTGTCTCTTTTGAAGAAAAATGAATTACTTTTTCCAAAAATCTATCAAAGATGATTCTACAACATATTAATTTTAGGTATAGGGAAGTGAATTAGCAGTAGGGCTCATTTTCATGATTGAATTGAATCATGTGTTGTAAATATGGGGGTTTTCATGTTTCTCATTCACTTTCTAGACCCATTTTTTTGCTCACCTTGTAAATAATTCAGTAGATGTGATTGACGGTGGGTGATCCATTCAGTCTTCAATATTCATGATCCACTCACTGTATATCACTAAAAGTATCAATTTACACTAAAATGTGAAAAGTCATGATGTAAATTTTCACAATTATGCCCACTCATATTTTTTGAATATTTTTCATTGAAAATGAGCATTCGAGATTGATTCTTACGGTACTTATGGTTTTCAATGATGGCAAACTAGAATTTATGCAGATTTTTTAAACGGGATCGTTAGTGAATGGGGGTGCTGGGTGGCTAAGAATCTCAAAAAATGTTAGTAAAATAGTGTTTTCGAAGCACGTTCAGTCGTGGAAATGTCAAAAATATAAAGATCGATGACGCCACTCACAAAAAAAATTGAAAAAGTTTTTTTTTTTGGAAAATTTCGAACAAAAAACGAGGAAATCTGAATAAAAAATAGTTTGCCATCATTGAAACCCATAAAGAATCACTCAAAAATGTTTTTTTTTTCCAAAAAAAGTTCAAAATTTCAAATTGTAACTTACCAAACCTAACTCCACTCCTGTTTTCATGAGTATGAAAGCAGAAATAAAAAATTGATAAAAAGCACTGTCGTAAAGTCAGGAGCTTTTGAGCTCTCGTTCATCCACCTTGTAGGTAGATTCGCATTCTCTTGTTTCAGAAAACAATTGAAAAAATATTGACAGCTGCCAAAAAAAATATCAAATCAGTGCGAAAATCCAGACTTCACGTCAGTGCTTCAGGAGACCAATTTGATGATTCGCTAGAATTTTCTACGGTATCTATGGTCTTCGTTATGCGATCAGGACGAAATTTCCCACGTAGTTTGAAAACATAACTCTTCATCTATGTGCAAAATTTCATTCCAATCCAATAAGAAGTTTCGAAATTATCAAGAAAAAAATATAAAGAACGGCCATATTTAGCCTTTGTCTAATTTGGCTCATTGAAGATGAAATTAGCATCCCAACCTAGCCTAAAAATATCAAGTCTCTAGGCCGTTCGAAAGTTATTATTTTCTATGGTTCTATTCATGCGATCTGGGAAAAATGTAACTTGAATATATCAATCTCCATTGAAATATAAAATTTTGTCACGATTGAATCCGTAGTTTCGAAATTATCAAGAAAACTCAATTTCAAACGACCATATTTACGGAATCCACACCTATCCTGAAAATTTCAAGTCCCTAGGCCATTCTTTTCGAAAGTTATAATTTTGTATGGTTTTTATGGTTCTGGTCATGCGATCTGGAAAAAATGTGGCTCGAATATATCATTCTCCATTAAAATACTAAATTTTGTAGCGTGTAGCTTGAACACGTCATTCTTCATCTGAGTGCAGTATTTCATCACGATCCAATCAGTGATTTCGAAGTAATTAGGAGAACAAAACTTCGAACGGTCATATTTACGGAACCCCTGGTCGAATTTTGCCCAATAACGAACTTGACCGCGGCATTCGAAATTCGAACCTACCCTGAAAGTTGTTCCGTTCGAGAGTTATCGTGTATACGGACAACATACATCGACAGACTCGAATTTCTCGACGGATTCGTCGTCAGTGAGTCTAACTCTGTCGATTGAGACCATTTACGGCTAAAAATTCGAAAAATACAGACATCGTGAAGAAATGATATAGCCCTCGTGTAAGTACTGTAAGTAGTACGAGCACTCAAAAAAATTGAAGGGTACGATCGGATAATTTCCTGAAAAACGTCACGTAATATCTGTGATCGACAGGAGTTCCTCTCGATCTTCTCGATAAATCGGTCTCTCAACTTTTATGGGTTTTCGCCTTTTTTCGACCTTTTCCGAACGTAATTTTCATATATTTCGTGGTCGGAAAGTCCGTTTGTTAACCCCCCCCCCCAAAAAAAAAAAACGAGAGGGCGCGGAACGTTGCCGCCGACCGCTACGCGGTCGTGTTTTCACAAAACGGCTCGACCCGATCTCAACTTTCAAGAATTTTTTTCTATGGACTTTAGTCGGTTTATTATGTGTGACACTGTCTTAACTTAAATCTAACTTGAATATTAAATCATTTTAAGAATTGTTTCAACATTACTTAACTTAACCTAACCTAACCTTCATGAATATTCAGGAATAAGTCATCTCCCCACATATGATCTAATCGACTCCGTACCCGAGAGTTAAAAGAAAGAAACACTGAATTGTATCCATATTGAATTCCAAAAAATCTGAAAATTACATGAGCATGGCAAAAACGCCCGTAGTATTTCGGGATTATTGTAAGTTGAATATCAGACAAGTATTCAGGAAAAATTTACTTGAAAAATCAATTTTTGAGCGCTCGTACAACTTACACGAGGGCTATATCATTTCGTCACGATGTCTGTATTTTTCGAATTTTGAGCCGAAAATGGTCTCAATCGACTATGTTCGACTCACTGATGACGAATCCGTCGGAAAATTCGAGTCTGTCCGTCCGGCCGTCCGTCCGGCCGTCCGTCCGTCAGCACGATAACTCTCGAACGGAACAACCTAGAGACTTGAAATTTTCAGTGTAGGTTCAGTTCCCGAATGCCTCGGTTGAGTTCGTTAATGGGCCAAATTCCACCAGGGGTTCCGTAAATATGGCCGTTTAAAGTTTTGTTTCCCTGATTACTCGAAAACTACAGATTTGATCGAGATGAAATTTTGCACTCAAATGGAAAATGAGGTGTTCAAGGTACATGTGAAATTTTGTCCAGATCGCATGACCAGAACCATAGAAACCATAGAAAATTGTAACTTTTGAACGGAAACGCCTAGGGACTTGAAATTTTCAGGGTAGGTGTGGATCTCGACTGTCGTGATAACGTTAATCTATGGACAACATTATTCAAGGGGTTCGGTAAATACGGTCGTTTGAAATTTTGTTTTCTCGATAAATTCGAAACTACGGATTCGAACGAGATGAAATTTTGTATTTTAATCGAAAATGATATATTGAAGCAATATTTTGTCCAGATCGCATGACCAGAACCATAGAAACCATAGAAAATTGTAACCTTTGAACGGAAAGGCCTAGGAACTTGAAATTTTCAGGGTGGGTTTGGATCGCGAATATCGCGGTCACGTTCATCAATGAGCAAAATGAGACTAGGGGTTCCGTAAATATGGCCGTTCCAAAAAAATTTTTTCTGATAGTTTCGAATCTACTGATCGAATTGGAATGAAATTATGCATTGAAACTACGTGCAAAATTTTGTCCAGATCGCATCACCAAGACCATAGATACCGTAGAAAATTCTAGCGAATTATCGAAAAAAAATTGATCAGCTGAAGCATTGACATAAAGTCTGGAGTTTCGCCTGAGTTTCAGAATTTTTTTGACAGCTGTCAAAAATTCCTCCAATTGATTTCTAAAACTGGAAAATGCGAATCTACCTACAAGGTGCATGTACGAGCGCTCAAAAGCTCCTGCCTTCACGGCAGTGCTTTTCGTAATTTTTTTTCGTTAATCAAAACTCCGCCGATTTTCAGTATTCGAGATAAATGGATTAGAGTCTCGAGCCCCGAGTAAAAATGTCACATAGGAACTGATTTTTGAGCGCTCGTACAACTTACACGAGGGCTATATCATTTCGTCACGATGTCTGTATTTTTCGAATTTTGAGCCGAAAAAGGTCTCAATCGACTATGTTCGACTCACTGATGACGAATCCGTCGGAAAATTTGAGTCTGTCCGTCCGTCCGGCCGTAAGCACGATAACTCTCGAACGGATCAACCTAAAGACTTGAAATTTTCAGTGTAGGTTCAGATCCCGAATGCATCGGTTGAGTTCGTTAATGGGCCAAATTCGCCCAGGGGTTCCGTGAATATGACCGTTCAAAGTTTTCTTTCCCTGATTACTTGAAAACTAGAGATTTGATTGAGATGAAATTTTGCACTCAAATGGAGAATGAGGTGTTCAAGCTACATGTGAAATTTTGTCCAGATCGCATGACCAGAACCATAGAAACCATAGAAAATTGTAACTTTTGAACGGAAACGCCTAGGGACTTCTATGAGCAAAATTATACTAGGGGTTCCGTAAATATGGTCGTTTGAAATTTAGTTTTCTTGATAATTTCAAAACTACAGATTCGATAGTGACGAAATTTTGTATACTAATGGAGAATGATATATTCAAGCTACATTTATCCAGATCACATGACCAGAACCATAGAAACCATAGAAAATCATAACTTTCGAACGGAAAGGCCTAGGGACTTGAAATTTTCAGGATAGGTATGGATCTGAAATGTCGCGTTCACGTTTATCAATGAACAGACTTATACCAAGGGTTCCGTAAATACGGTCGTTTGAAATTTTGGTTTCTGGATAATTTCGAAACTGCGGATTCGATCGAGATGAAATTCTGTATTTTAATTGAGAATGATATATTAAAACAATATTTTGTCCAGATCGCATAAACAGAACCATAGAAACCATAGAAAATTGTAACTTTTGAACGGAAAGGCCTAGGAACTTGAAATTCTCAGGGTGGGTTTGGATCGTAAATATCGCGATCACGTTCATCTATGAGCAAAATTAGACTAGGGGTTCCGTAAATATGGCCGTTCAAAATATTTTTTTGCTGATAGTTCCGAAAATACTGAGCGGATTGGGATGAAATTTTGCACCTAGCTGAGTAATAATGTATTCAAACTACGTGCAAAATTTTGTCCAGATCGCACCACCAAGACCATAGATACCGTAGAAAATTCTAGCGAATTATCGAAAAAAAATTGATCAGCTGATGCACTGACAAAGTCTGGAGTTTCGCCTAAGTTTCAGAATTTTTTGGACAGCTGTCGAAAATTCCTTCAATTGATTCCTGAAACTGGAAAATGCGAATCTACCTACAAGGTGCATGTACGAGTGCTCAAAAGCTCCTGCCTTCATGGCAGTGCTTTTCGTAATTTTTTTTTCGATATTTTCGGGAAATATTGATTCGCCAGTCCTCTAATCGAAACTCTGACATGAAAACATCAAAAGGAATCATTATGCAAAATATTTTTCATCACTTTTTCACATAAATTTGGCTGTATTTCACCAATAGCAATGTTTTTTTATTGCTCAGTTGTTGTTGGATTATCGGCATGAATTTGTGACTTAACATGTCCCCAAAGAAAGAAATCACAAGGTGTTAAATCACACGACCTGGCGGATAATTAACTGGACCATTTCTCGAAATGGTCAATTTTCGTTTTCGATAAATCGATTGTTGAAGTGATGTGTGGCAGTTGTCACCTTCTCGTCGAAACCACATATCCTCAAGATTGTTCTCAACGACAGTAGGAAAGAAAATCATTCAACATAGTCCTGTATCGTTCTGCATTGAATGTTACTCTTCGACCGTTTTCTTCTCCGCCAGCATTAATGGCACACCACACAGTGGCTATTTGGATGTAATGGTGTCTGAACAGTTCCTTGTGGATTTTCATCACTACAAAATCTGCAATTCTGTTTGTTTACATAACCATTTAACCAAAAATGAGCTTCATCACTGAATTAAATTTTTCGATAAAATTGTTCATCATTTTCATTGTTCAAGACAAAAATCAGAAAATAAACGACGTTTATGGTGGTTTAACGCCTCCATTTCTTGAACACTGCAGTTGAATTTCGTAAGGATGTTCTTCCAAATCTTTTCTTTAAATTCTCCATGTTGTTTGAGAAAGATTTAATTGTTGGGAACAACGTGGAAACGATAAATTAGAATTTTCTCTTGCGCTTGCTGCTACCAATTCAATATTTTCTAATTTCTTGTATGCGTGTAGTTCTTTGTCAAACTGGTACTCTGGTATCGTATGAAGAAAATTCACAACGTTGTTGAAGCGTGTATCTTTCCATGATTAAATGGCATAACCCAGTGAACACAAATGACATAAGAAATTTCAAAAAATAATACGCAGTGTTGCCATTATAACCATTTCAAATGGTATAATTCCTATTGGAAAAACCGTTATACAGATCGCATCATTTCATGATAGGTCTTGTTCCTCTGCTACTGTCAATCAAGAATCATCATAATATTGATGATGAAGGTGGACCTATTATCATGAGATTCTTTGTTCCAGTGATATTGGTGATGATAATTGTTAGTCTATCGTGCTATATTATTCTAATATTGGAAGACTCATTATCCAAGTTGTACCCGAAAGTTGCTACCGATGTTACTTATGGACCTGGGTTCTATTTTCTGTCGTCTGCAGGTAAGATTTTGTTTTCAAAACCAGTGTTTATATTATTCAGCAATATCCACGTTACTTTTATGCTGTATAGTCAAGAGTGTATAATATTTGGGGAGGCGCTCTTTGACATATTAGTGTCTGGTCAATTCATACATTTTCCGAAATCTGGGATTTTCCTTCAATAGTTTCAATTTTGGAGGGTTATCCATTCCTAACATAACCTATTTTCAGGGATTGTATCTTTATTTGGAATGTATTACACAATAAATATGGTTCAAGACTCCAACCAAAGTTCTTCTGAGGATGATCAGTGCCTAATAGATGCCTTCGATGATAATTCATCAATGTTCAGCCATCTCACACCACCTCCGCCTTACAATGTCCCACCTCCACCTTACACTCCTTAGATAGTAGAAAGGAAGATAGTTGTATATATTATTTTATTATCGTAGGTGGAACCAGTCAAACTACCCGAATATTTTCCAAGAATAAACCCTAAGTTTTATCATACCAATAATGATTCGGTAGCATCAGTTCGATTCATTTTTTGGGAATGCTTCTGAAAATTTGCTTCAGTTGGATTTATAAAATCTCGAAAGTTTCCTTCTCATTTATTGTGATACGATTATTTTACCCTCTTTTTTATGTTCATTCTTAGGTACCAATGATCTTACGGCAATTTTTGCTTCAATGTATGTGTTATGTGAAAGCTAGTCCAAAGAAAGGTTGATGTAACCTTACTTGTACATTATAATATGAATACTGTAAACTTCAATCATTGTTTTATTTCACGTTACCAAGACCCACACAAAAAACAGAAACCAAGATAGGTTTAAGGAATTGTTATACAAAAATAATTGAAGAAAGTAATAGCGGAGAATATAGGGTGTCTTGTTTGGAATATTAAAGTTGTTGCTCCTTTTCAAGAAAAGCGGAAAATCCGCAAAGCATAACCCATTTTAAAGTTTAAATCCTTCCCCTTTCCTGAAAACGGTCCGAGTAATGACAACGAAATGTTACAAAGAAATTCCATGAACGATGGAAATAGTCCCAATAGTTTTTCCTTGGCGCATTCCGGAATTTACGTTGGTCCTAGGAGCGCCCGCTAAGAGCGAGAACTACAGCTTAATTATTATCATTGATTACCGACTGTCTCTGTCTATCCCACCCGAGTTTATGTGCGTTCCCAGTCTGTCTGTTTTCTGAGAAGCCACGTTTTCTTGTAGTATATTCTCTGCGAATTAAACATGGCTCTAGCAGATTTGAACAGAATTATTCCAGTCGAGTATAAGAGATTGGCTGGATTTTTGGTACATAGTTTCCAGTTAGTCTTTACAACATTGGGCCGTATTCATAAAAAAGGTTATGCTTATACTTGCAAGAAATGAAGGAAATTCTTTTGCTCGCATTCATAATATTCCGAGTAAAACCTTATACTTATAGAGTAGAAGCATATTCTTCACAAAAAAGTACATATTTGGTTATTCATTAAGATCTCGTTTTACTCTAAATAAAAATTATAAAAAGCACTGCCGTGAAGTCAGGAGCTTTTGAGCGCTCGTTCATGCACCTTGTAGGTAGATTCGCATGAACCAGTTTTAGAAACCGATTGAAAAAATGTTTGACAGCTGTCGAAAAAAATTGCGATCTGGACAAACTTGCATGTAGCTTGAACACGTCATTCTCCATCCGAGTGCAAAATTTTACCTCGATCGAATCTGTAGTTTCGAAGTGATCAGGCGAACAAAATTTCGAACGGCTATATTCACGGAACCCCTGGTCGAATTTTGCCCAATAACCCATTCGAACATACCCTGCAAATTTCAAGCCTCTAGGCTATTCCGTTCGAGAGTTATCGTGCTTACGGACGGGCGGACAGACTCGAATTTTTCGATAGATTCGTCATCAGTGAGTCGAACCTTATCGATTGAGATCATTTTCGACTCAAAATTCGAAAAATACAGACATCGTGACGAAATGATAAAGCCCTCGTGTAAGAAGAACGAGCGCTCAAAAAGGAGAGCCTCCGTTTTTTGCAAGTAAAAGCATAACCTTTTTTTTTGAAGATTGTGTGGATTTGCAGGCATAGGAAACTTTTTATATTGGAAATGTTGTACATCAACCCTACTCTGCTTGAGACACTGGATTCAAAGCCTACAGACAAGAGGGTGAGTGAGTTTGGGGTGTTAAGCAATGAAATATTAATCTCAGGGTTCCTGACAGAATTAACAATTGTACAATTGTTTACAACAAGCTGAGATCGACCTCTGAACAGATGAATCTATAAAATATAAGTATTACTTAACTTTATTATTTCTCCCAGACCTTCGGGGTATTTCCTCCAAAAAATGTTGTCTTTCAATACTCAAAATATGTCCAGCTCTGTAATAAACCGGGGGTTTCTACCCTTTTCAATCGTACTCCGCTGTCACCAATTTACTATAACCTGAATTGTTTGGCTAGAAAATGCCTTGTAAATTTTTTTGTTAATACTCTAAATTATCCCGCTGTCACCATATATCATCTATTTTCCGAAAAGGTCTAGGTTCGTGCTCTCTGCACGAAGGGGGAGTCTTTTGTCTTATATTTTCTGAGGAACAGATATTCAGGAAAGAAAACCTAGAAATTTTAAAAGAACATATTATATTTACGAAAAATGATGGTAAAATGCGTATATAAAAATTACGAAAAGCACTGCCGTGAAGGCAGGAGCTTTTGAGCGCTCGTACATGCACCTTGTAGGTGGATTCGCATTTTCCAGTTTTAGAAATCAATTGAAGGAATTTTCGACAGCTGTCAAAAAAATTATGAAACTTAGGCGAAACTCCAGACTTCATGTTAGTGCTTCAGCTGATCAATTTTTTTTCGATAATTCGCTAGAATTTTCTACGGTATCTATGGTCTTGGTGATGCGATCTGGACAAAATTTTGCACGTAGTTTGAAAACATTATTCCTCAGCTAGGTGCAAAATTTCATTCTAATCCGATCTGTAGTTTCGAAACGATCAGGAGAAAAATATTTTAAACGGCCATATTTACGGAACCCCTAGTCTAATTTCGCTCATTGATGAACGTGACTGCGATATTCGCGATCCAAACCCACCCTGAAAATTTCAAGTTCCTAGGCCTTTCCGTTCGAAAGTTATGATTTTCTATGGTTTCTATAGTTCTGGTCATGTGATCTGGAGAAATGTAGCTTGAATATATCATTCTCAATTCAAATACAAAATTTCGTGACGATCGAATCTGTAGTTTTGAAATTATCAAGAAAACTAAATTGTACGAGGGGTCAAATAATCGAATGCAACTAATATTCAAGTTCCGTACGTAAAATCGAAAATACATCAAATCAACTTCGGATCGAGATATCAAAAATATTGGGGATTATAATAACACCATTTACATTCATAGGGGTTAAAACTTTGAACTGAATTTTCCTACCTTGTTCTGCAAACCACCTAATTCCTTTTTGTACCTATTTGGAAACAAATCCACCCACACGCGAAATTGACTTAATTTTTTATTCGAACTCCCGAAATCGAAATACGGCTTTCAACTCTACTCAAAATAAAACCTCTCCGAATTTTAATAGAATCCTCGACTGAACATTACTGAACTATTTTCCTACACCGCCCTCTAACCGAAACCGTCGTCCGATTTTACCCTTCATGGTGAGTCCCGTTTCCGCCGAGCAACTTACTTTAATTTTTCCTTCTTCTCCAAAGGTAAACTCTACCCCCCTTTCAAAAAACCCACAACTCCTGAGGGGGCGTCCAGACGCTTACGCAGCAACATTCTTGCTTCAAAATTTTTCCATGAAATCAATCACCGCTGCCCTATCTACAATAGACATAAACAATTTCAGCCACTACAAAGTTGCAAAGGTACGACTTCGCCTTTTAGACGTGGATTATCGTAACTGCGGGTGGTCTTTCAAACTTATCACGCCGCTTAAAACTAACGACATCCGTTTTGATTACCTCAGATTAATACAATGTATATACGGAGGTCTGGATTTTTTCATTCCAGAAATGTAACAGCATTTGAATTTAAATACATATTCCCATTCAATTTTGAATTTCAGTATTTCCCTTTAATTTTGAATTTAAGTATTCCCAGATATTACAGCTCCAAGGGTGTAAAACAACCAGAACCAGCGATTTGCAGATACTGTACAATTTTCCAACAATCCAATTCCAGGGAAATGTCTTCCTCTCGGAAATATTCAATGATTGTAAGTCTTGAGGAAGCGGTGCTAAATATCCCAATCTTAGGGGAAAAAAATGTTCAAATCTAAGGGGAACAAGTTCTCGGTTCCCAGGGAAACAAACTTCTCCGATCCTAGGGGAGAAACTTCTCTTATCCCAGGAGAAGAGCTGTGAATTGTTTAAAATTCATTAAAAAAAAATTAAAGGACTCTACGTTGTGTATGCAACCGAAATAACACTTGATTCAATAGAAGAGATTGACGGGAAGGTAGAAAATTCAAAGCACATAGTTTTAGCACTCAAAACTAGAAAATCACAAGTTTATTTTAGAGGGCCAAAAAGGAGGGGAGAAAAAACAAAAACCCCTCCTTATCTCGTTTAAATATTGATGATACACAAGTAAAGGATATCCATAAACAGCAACAGGTCAACTGGTGAGAATTCTCTCATATGATGTTTTGAAGATGGTTGGGTAATTTGAATGCTGCACTAATAATTCCTTAACCTTAATAGCTAATGATGTGAGAATCGAGTTATGTGAGGTACTTCTCAGGAGTACAACTATCATTAGACGATGATGGTTTCTCGTCGAGGAGAGGCGAACAGTGACCAGTCTCCTGGTCATTCGAACATCAGGCCCCATGTAATTACGAGTATAATTATAATTTCATTATATTTCTCTTTATGTTACCTTACCCTGAGATTTTTTGTACCTCTCGATTTGAGACTGAAAGAAAGAGTGGCGCCTTATAAATTGTCTCTGCTCAAGAGCTAGCGATGAGTGAAATTAATTGAGAATTTTCAGAGCAGAGCGGAACCATGGCACCATTAAATGACGTCAAGAACACCAATTCAACATTTTTCATATCCTTTCATAATAATAAGCGAACAGAGTAAAGGCTTTAATTCCCATTCCTGATTATCTCATTCATTTTCTGTCCAGTAATAAATGGAAATGGATATTAATTGTAAAATTCATAGATCGATTTGCTCGGCGACTCATCACTCATCTCCCTTAAATTTTCTTCAACAGGGTCTGAGCTACTTTTATCGCCGTTTTCATCGCAAAAACCTTTTTCTTTTATGTCACCACAAGAGAGCACCCTGCGCTTCTTTCCACATTGGGATTGGATTTTCGATCTTCTTTTACAAAGACGATTTTTCACATCAGATCCACCTTTAGAATGAAATATAGATCGAATTCTTTCCATTTCGAACATTTTTGGTTTATTTTGGCATAGTATAGTAGCAGCCGGACATACTAGGTAATATTTATTTTTCCTTTTATGGAGAAATCCATATCTTACACCTCTGTCCAAAGCATTGAGAATTTGACTATATAAATCACCTTCGATGCAGTAGTTGTGGAGCATATATTCATGAACATCTTCTAATTCGGGAAATTTCCCTTTTATATCTATAAGTGTCTGTACCGCCATCAAAACTTTCTGAAAAATGTTTCCAGGATGTAAAATATGTTTTTTACGGGAATTCTTGTGATTCATGTTTCTGAAACAAACTTTCATAAATTTCTATACAGGTAGGTAATCAATCGCGATGTAAATCCATTTTTTCTTAAGATATTCAATGTCAATCGGACAGTTTTCATTTCGATAGGTAATCTTGGTAATCTTAGTTTCTACTCTCTTGTTGACTGTTTCCATTACTTTTTTCATGCTTTTTTATGTTATTTTCTTGTAACCACAAGACATTCAATTAGCTTTGGTAGTGAGTTATTTCTATTCTACATCATTTAACCAACTATGGCTTTTCAATATGTATTAGCAATCTCCATGTGCTTCACACACAAATATTGTGGTACTATCTACAGTTAATCCTAGAGAACTTCTTGTATTAACGATAATTGAAAGCCACGTGCTTTAACACTCCCATTTTATAATCATCTCTCGATATAAACAATACTCTTCGAATAATACTAATTGAATAACCCCATATTATATGTAATCGTTGTAGCCTCCAGCTAATATTACTGTTATCAGAAGGCAATCATCCGTGTCGACATTTTCTTCATTTTTTGAGCGCTCGTACTACTTACACGAGGGCTATATCATTTCGTCACGATGTCTGTATTTTTCGAATTTTGAGCCGAAAATGGTCTCAATCGACTATGTTCGACTCACTGATGACGAATCCGTCGAAAAATTCGAGTCTGTCCGTCCGTCCGGCCGGCCGGCCGTAAACAAGATAACTCTCGAACGGAATGTCCTAGAAACTTGAAATTTTCAGGGTAGGTTCGAATCTCGAATGCCGCGGTTAAGTTCGTTATTGGGCAAAATTCGCCGAGGGGTTCCGTAAATATGGCCGCTCGAAATTTTGTTTTCCTGATTACTTTGAAACTTTAGATTCGATCGAGATGAAATTTTGCACTTTAATGGAAAATGAGGTATTCAAGCTACATGCAAAATTTTGCCCAGATCTCATGATCAGAACTATAGAAACCATAGAAAATTGTAACTTTTGAACGGAAACGTCTAGGGACTTGAAATTTTCAGAATAGGTGTGGATCTCGATTGCCGTCATCACTTCCATCTATGAGCAAAATTATACTAGGGGTTTCGTAAATATGGTCGTTTGAAATTTAGTTTTCTTGATAAATTCCAAACTACAGATTCGATCGTGACGAAATTTTGTATACTAATGGAGAATGATATATTCAAGCTACATTTCTCCAGATCGCATGACCAGAACTATAGAAACCATAGAAAATCATAACTTTCGAACGGAAAGGCCTAGGGTCTTGTAATTTTCAGGATAGGTGTGGATCTGAAATGTCGCGTTCACGTTTATCAATGAGCAGAATTATACTAGGGGTTCCGTAAATACGGTCGTTTGAAATTTTGGTTTCTCGATAATTTCGAAACTACTGATTCGATCGAGATGAAATTTTGTATTTTAATCGAGAATGATATATTAAAACAATATTTTGTCCAGATCGCATGACCAGAATCATAGAAACCATAGAAAATAGTAACTTTTGAACGGCCTAGGAACTTGAAATTTTCAGGGTGGGTTTGGATCGCGAATATCGCGGTCACACTCATCAATGAGCAAAATTAGACTAGGGGTTCCGTAAATATGGCCGTTCAAAATATTATTTTCCTGATAGTTTCGAAACTACTGATCGGATTGGAATGAAATTATGCACCCAGCTGGGGAATAATGTTTTCAAACTACGTGCCAAATTTTGTTCAGATCGCACCACCAAGACCATAGACACCGTAGAAAATTCTAGCGAATTATCGAAAAAAAATTGGTCACCTAAAGCACTGACATGGAGTCTGGAGTTTCGCCTAAGTTTCAGAATTTTTGTGATAGCTATCGAAAATTCCTTCATTTGATTTTTAAAACTGGATTTTGCGAATCTACCTACATGGTGCATGTACGAGCGCTCAAAAGCTCCTGCCTTCACGGCAGTGCTTTTCGTAATTTTTTTTTAATTATCATCTTGTAAAGTTTTGCAGTTTTAAATACCGACTATTTTATCTGAACGAGAGTTCAGAACACTTTCAATATACGAACACGCGGGATCGCAAACTAATCTTAACTATTTTTGGCCAGCGCAGTGATCAATCTAGGAAGGACTCTACATTTCGTAGAAACCACAGGACCTTCTCATCGTACTAGGGAAATTTATCGGGAAGTCTTAGACAATTAAAACACAATATTTTTAGCACCCAAAATAAGAAAATAACCAGTTTATTTCAGAGTGCCAAAAGGTAAAAAAAAAACAACCCCAAGGGGAAGAAAAAAAAAACAACCTCGCAAGTAACGAATATTCCGAAACAGAGGCAAATAATAAAATGGTAAAATGTAGCAAAATCAAAAATAAGTAATGATGAGAATGTTAGAATATATCAAAATCAAGTAATAATGAGAGTATTAAAATGTATCAAAATCAAGTAATAATGAGAGTATTAAAATGTATCAAAATCAAGTAATAATGAGAGTATGAAAATATATCAATATCAAAGGTCAGTCATAGAGAGCAATGGGGAAATATATCACAATCAAAAGTAGATACTACAGAACGAGAAAACCCTTTCTGTAGGATAGATAGCATTAATGGTAAAAGATATCACAAATGGTGGATGCAAAGATCATGTATCGTAAGTGAAAAACTGTTCACTAAATAACAATAGACACAGAAAAGGGTTGGATTCAAGAGGGACTTTCCTTCAGAATGATATGTGCTACGTCCACACCAACAACTTGAACGGTACAAAGGAAAGATTATTCCAGAATTGCATTCTCTATCCCCTTAATGACTAAATACTAAATGAGGTAGAGGGCCAGTAGGGACCGAGACCATCTCGACAGTCTGTAATCTCAGTGAAATAAATTCAGGGAAGCCTGCAAGTTCGAGCAGTGTTGAGTGCTCTACAGGTGGGAAGGTTCTAAACAACTACGTAAATGCAAAGAGATACAATTCTTGATATATCTCCCATGGGGGAATCTCTATACCGCGTCATTATGTTTAGCAGGCACTTATCTCTCCAATTAAGTTTCAAGAATCCAACATATTAATGAACCATCTACCAAGTTTCCCAAGTGGGAGAATTGAAATAGTGGTATTGACTGGGGTACACAAGTACCTGAAATATGAATAAATATCACAAGCACAAATACGTAATAAATATTAAATGGAGAAATAGTACCAGTATAGACAACAATCAAGAATAAATAATAATATGTTTCGATGTAGAAGAAATTCACAATGGACTCACTTGCATATGATTATCAAAGAAAACTCTAATAATACACTAGGGATAACGGAAACCTTTGGTTTCGTAAATTTGCTGAATTCTACGACTAACGCTTAACAACCTTACCAGTGTTCTTCGCTTTGTGTATATCAAATATGAGAGCCGAGCCACACTCTCGTGCTCAAGAAGTTCAAAAGTAATCCTTTTTCCTATAACCTCCAAAAACTATCGAATAGAATCACGGTGTAAAGAAATAAAGATCACGGAGTTATTTGACCGTGTTCAGAATATTCGACCGTGTTCTTTTAATCTACTCTGAAATCGGTATTATATGAAGTTCCCTCATTCGTAGGATGTTAATCTAGGCCCGATCCATTACAATCTATCATCGATAGATTGTTTTGTACATATTCTCAACTCATAATTATAGGTGATAAATAATCTTGGATTGGATAACTTGGCAGGGAGACAACTATCGTAAACGGCCTCGTTAACTAAGCTCTTTAACACTAATTTCTTCTTCAATGAGGCTGTTCTCATTGACACTGTCTCAATGTGGGAAAAGGGATCGTTCTCCGGTATATAACCACAAAGTTTTTTAAAGCGGACGGTTCTCTTTTGCCATCACTATACGATTCTGAGCTTGGCAAAAGATTATTCAGAGTAAATGCGCCCTGTTAGATTTTCGCGTTAATTTTAATTCGTTCAAGGTAGTGTTCTAGTTTTTTGTTGCGTTCGACAAAGAACTGTAATGTCAGTAATATTTTTAGCGCATAAAAAGGTACTGATAATTAAATTGCCAAGCTCCGCAGAAGCACTCTTTTTTCGATCTCCGAAATCAACACCTACACTCACAGTTGCCAACCCTATCGTCCGTGGGCTTTGAATTCGGGATCTCGAGTAGGATAGAGTAAAACAGAGAAGACCAGATGGCAGTTATGTACACTTGGGAAAAATCACGTACCGCGGGATAGCGCTGAAAATGACAAAATGTCAGGTCGAGAGGTGATCAAAATATTCTGTCATTTTTGTCTTTCATAACAAGTGAATCGAATAATTTTTACAAGATTATTGAGCTTACGATAAAAAAAATCATCTTTCAGGAAGTGCTTGCTGCAAACTAACATATTCCTGGAGATACGTTCCACAGTATTCCAGATTTTCTGTCATTTCTTAACTGCATTGGTATTCAACTGGAATTTATGCAAAGAAATTTCAAAAGTACTATATGATGAGCATTGAGGAACGGAGCACATTTTTCGTGATCTTATTCCCACATTACCTCCTAAATCCGCTGCATTTTCATTCAATACAGTTTATTGTCCATAAAATATCATTCAAATATATCACTTTCGATACATAAATGACTTTAAATCATACAAATAATTCACATTTTCCTCATATAAACACACACACCTTAGTTCGTTGTCCACCTCTCGAGTATTTCAAACGTTGAAAGTAGATGTCGCCCACTCCGTGATTTTTCCCTCGATTTCCTTCGAAAAGAGTGCGTGAAACACTAAAAACCGACTTCCTCCGGTGCACGAAACTCCAAATCGAAAGCGGCAATTCTGTTCTGTTATTCGAAAGAATATTCTCTGGTTATTCATTTATTGCGGTTATGGAATATATATTCATCTATGGTGGTTATTTATCAAGCTTTCAGTTTCAATTTTCGATTTTTGAATTGAAAGAAATCGGAGGAGGCAGTATAGAGGAAGTTCATATTTTGTAGTTTTTAAATTGGGGGAAAAGAACATAATATGGAAGAGACTATCAAAAAAATAGTAGCTCCGACAGTGGAGCAAATTAATGCCGACCGAATAATGCAGTTGGCAGCTAAATATTGGGCCCCTCATTCACAGGAGAAACTTCCATTTGCTGCAGATGTTATTGACGATATATTCATACAGGATATCAGAGGAAGTAATTATTCTACTAGAAAAATTATTATACTAGAGTTCAGTCAATATTTGGAGAACTATCTTTGGCCCAATTATAAACCAGGTGCTTCTTATGCTCATCTGCTTTCAATAGTGATAATGGTTAATGAAAAGTTCAGAGAGCGTGTACAAGTTTGGCAAGCATTTCGGAAGAACAGTTTATATTTTCCAGACTTGTTTCGACAAGTTATGCACGGCTGTTTCGAAGATGAAATTACACTGAATTTACAGGAGCAAACAGCTTTATTGGTATTTTTGAATCATTGTTTTAATAGCATGGAAGAATCTATCTGTAGAGATCAAGTAAAAAGATTAGTGTCGTTATCTATGTGGATTTCACTTCAAGAACAGAGGAGAGAACTAGAGTTCAAAAGATTTCCAAGGTGGAGAAAATACTGGAGAGCTATACAGAAGAAAGATAAAACTGAAGACTTGGAAAATCTTAAATGGGAAAGAACTTTTCTACGTAAGTTAATGCTGAAGTTTATTGATGTATTAGATTCTTTTGATGAAACGGGGATATATTCGAAGGATAAAGTTCATTACTGTGAAAGATTTCTTGAGTTGATGATTGATTTAGAATCCCTTTTACCAACGAGGAGATTCTTCAATACTGTTCTAGATGATTGTCATTTGGTAGTGAGATGTCAACTTTCCTCACTTATAAAAAAACCAGAAGGAAGACTATTTTCTCAGCTCCTTGATACCCTGAAATTCTATTCAAAATTTGAAATCAATGATGAAACCGGTGATCCTTTGACAGACCATGATATGACGCAAATTCATTATGACCAAATCACTTCATTGCAAAAAGTAGCGTTTAGAAAGTTCCCAGAACTTTTAGATTTTGCGCTTGCTAACGTTGCAAGTGTAGATACAAGAAAGAGTTTATCAAAATATTTTGGGTCCTTAAATAAAAACAGTCTTCATCTCATAGCATCATATCTAGGTTTAGTTCCCGCTCCAGAAAAACAGGATGAAATATGGTGTAGAGTTGACGTGGAATTTTTGAGGGAGTTATTAGTATCCCGTCACGAGAGAAGAATATCGCAGTTGGAAGCATTGAATGAAATGCCATTGTACCCAACTGAATCTATCATTTGGAACGAGAACATCGTTCCAGGGGCTTATTTCTCGGGCGAAGACTGTTTGGCTTTGCCCAAACTCAATCTGCAGTTTCTAACATTGCACGATTACTTATTACGAAATTTCAATTTATTCCGACTAGAATCGACATATGAAATCAGGCAAGATATCGAGGATAGTGTGAGCCGCTTATGTCCTTGGAAAGCCGAAGATGACAGCGTTTATTGGGGAGGCTGGGCCAGAATGGCACAACCAATTCTGCACTTTGCCGTTGTAGAAGTCGCAAAGCCAAACATCGGTGAAAAGAGACCTAGTCGAGTTAGAGCTGATGTCTCAGTTAATTTAGCATTGAAGCCGGAAATTAAAGCCGAGTGGGAGAATTTGCGGAAACACGACGTTTGCTTCTTGTTAACTGTAAAACCGAAAAATCCGATTGGTACTAAATACGATCATAAATCACCTTTCATTCCCCAAGTGGGTCTTGAGTATGTTAGAGGTTGTGAAATCGAGGGAATGCTGGACAATAATGGACGAGTTATCGAAGATGGACCTGAGCCTAGACCGGTTTTACCAGGGGACAAAAGGACGTATCGTGTGTGGCTTGATTGTAATCAATACCGAGACGATATGAATAAAATGAACCAAGGAAATTCAGATGTTTACGAGACGTTCAATATATTACTAAGGAGGAAACCGAAAGAGAATAACTTTAAAGCTGTGTTGGAAACCATCAGGGAATTGATGAATACCGAATGTGTCGTGCCTGACTGGCTGCACGATATTATATTAGGATATGGCGATCCCAGCGCAGCACACTATACGAAAATGTCGAATCAAATTGCCACCATTGATTTCAACGATACTTTCATCGATATAAAACACTTAACTAATTCATTCACAGAATATGAAATCGTTCATGACGAAAAGAAATCCCTAATACCAGTCGGAGAAAATGAAAGCATCCCGCCTTATCTTTTCCGGGTAACTTTCAAAGACCTGGACAACAAAGTGAGCCCGAAGAAAGAATTGGTAATCGAGCCTCACATTATTCCAAAACGGGGGCCATATCTTTTCAATGAACCCAAAAAAAACACTATTCCTTTCACACCAACCCAAGTAGAAGCTATAAAAGCAGGTTGTCAACCTGGATTAACGCTTGTTGTCGGACCTCCTGGAACTGGAAAAACAGACGTAGCTGTTCAGATTATATCCAACATATATCACAATTTTCCAAATCAAAGAACGTTGATTGTTACCCATTCAAATCAGGCGCTTAATCAGTTGTTCGACAAAATTGTTGCTTTGGATATAGATGAAAGACATTTACTACGTTTGGGACACGGAGAGGAAGCCCTGGAGACCGAAAAAGACTTCAGTAGGTATGGTCGTGTGAATTACGTACTAGCTAAGCGCTTGGATTTACTCATGGAGGTTCAAAAACTCCAGGAATCGTTAGAGTGTCAGGGAGATGTAGCCTATACCTGTGAAACTGCAGGGTATTTTTACTTGTATCAAGTTCTTTCAAGGTGGGAACACTATCAGAGTATCATAAATTCGCCTAAAGTTTCATTGGAGAAAATCAAGGATGACTTTCCGTTCACTGAATTCTTCCAAGGCGCTCCGAAGCCCTTATTCAAAGGTAAATCAGTCGAAGAAGATTTAGAAATCGCTGAGAGTTGTTTCAGGTACATCAAGCATATATTCGATGAATTAGAGGAATTCAGGGCATTTGAACTCTTGCGATCTGGATTGGACCGTTCTAAATACTTGTTGGTGAAGGAAGCAAAAATAATTGCCATGACATGTACACATGCGGCACTCAAGAGGAAAGAGCTTGTAGAAATGGGCTTCAAATATGATAATATCTTGATGGAAGAGAGCGCCCAAATTTTAGAAATCGAGACTTTTATACCACTGTTATTACAAAACCCTCAAGATGGTTTCAACAGATTGAAGAGATGGATTATGATAGGGGACCACCATCAGTTACCTCCTGTTATAAAAAATATGGCCTTCCAGAAATATTCGAACATGGAACAGAGTTTATTCACAAGATTGGTGAGATTGGGTGTACCAACCGTTGAATTGGATGCACAAGGAAGAGCTAGAAGCAGTATATGTGGTTTATACAGATGGAGATACAAATCTCTGGGCGACTTGCCACATATTGGTGTGTCGCCAGAGTATCAAGTAGCAAATGCAGGGTTTGCCTATGATTTTCAACTTATCGACGTTCAAGATTTCAATAATATAGGGGAAAGCGAACCAAATCCCTATTTTTATCAGAACTTAGCCGAAGCTGAGTATTGTGTCGCAGTATTTATGTACATGAGACTACTTGGGTACCCAGCATCGAAAATCACCATTTTAACTACATACAATGGTCAAAAACATCTGATAAGAGATGTGGTTAATACACGATGTAAAAACAATCCTTTAATTGGAATACCGCATAAGGTGACAACTGTAGATAAATATCAAGGACAACAGAATGATTATATTTTGTTGTCGTTGGTGAGAACGAAAGCTGTGGGTCATTTGAGAGATGTGAGAAGGCTTGTGGTAGCTATGTCAAGAGCTCGATTAGGTTTATATGTGTTCGCTAGAGTATCACTTTTCCAAAACTGCTTCGAGTTGACACCAGCCTTCAAGCTACTTACCAGTAGACCGAATAGACTCCATTTAGTTTTGAATGAAGTGTTTCCCACTACTCGATCTTTCAAGGAGGAACCTTCAAGTCCCATGGTAGTGGAGGACATGACACAAATGGCGAACTTTGTCTATAAATATTACATTGATAGGGTAGAACATCTCAAAACTTTCTATAAAGCAGAACGTAAAGAAGAAGATGAAGAAGCTGAGGAGAAATTAAAAACTGAGGACGATACATAAGAAAGAAATGAATTTTTTTTTGTTAAATATTTTTCTATGATTGTAAATAAATATTATTCCATATTCATAGTTTTATTTGAAATATATATTAGGATAAAGGCTCAGATAATCTCAACAGCAAGGTTCTGAAATACTAATTTTATTGAATCAAAAAAGTTTGAAAACAGAATTTGATATTTTTAAACATTACGAAATTGGCATCGATAAACTTCAGATGAATTCTGTGATTCACGGACTTTTTCAGATTTCGAAATCATAATTTCATGAAAACCATCGAAAACCCCCTCTAGATTTCGTGGCTCATCAGTGGTAGTATAGTTACTCTCGTGGGGCAGGGGGGGCTGGTGCACAACCCCCCCCCCCGCCCCGGGAAGGATGGATATGATAATTTTTTTTTCCAACAAACAATTTTAATATCTGATAATAATAGTATACAGGGTGTTTCATAATATATGCGCAGGATTTCAGGATGTGATAGCACGTCCAAAAATATGAAATCGTAAATACGGTCGTTTGAAGTTTTGGTTTCTCGATCATTTCGAAACTGCAGATTCGATCGAGATGAAATTTTGAATTTCAATCGAGAATGATATATTAAAACAATATTTTGTCCAGATCGCATGACCAGATTCATAGAAACCATAGAAAATTGTAACTTTTGAACGGAAAGGCCTAGTAACTCTGAACTGAATTTTCAGGGTCGGTTTGGATCGCAAATATCGCGGTCACGTTCATCTATGAGCAAAATTAGACTAGGGGTTCCGTAAATATGGCCGTTCAAAATATTTTTTTGCTGATAGTTCCGAAAATACTGAGCGGATTGGGATGAAATTTTGCACCTAGCTGAGTAATAATGTATTCAAACTACGTGCAAAATTTTGTCCAGATCGCACCACCAAAACCATAGATACCGTAGAAATTCTAGCGAATTATCGAAAGAAAATTGATCAGCTGAAGCACTGACATGAGTCTGGAGTTTCGCCTAAGTTTCAGAATTTTTTTGACAGCTGTCAAAAATTCCTTCAATTGATTTCTGATTCTGAACAACAACAACATTTCTGAACATACAAGGTGCATGTACGAGCGCTCAAAAGCTTCTGCCTTCACGGCAGTGCTTTTCGTAATTTTTTTTCTCCTGATTAGTGAAGGTTTTGAAGAGATAGTGGGTGTTTTTCTCCCCAATATCTACGCCAATGTAAAAATTACGGTTTTTGGACGCCCATTTGAACTGCCAATGTTTTCTACACAAGAAAGGTACTCTTAGTCATACCCTCTAAAGTCGACCGTTTTCGAGAAAAAACAACTTTTATGTTGAAAAAAATGATAAATTTTTCGAAAAAAAAAAATTTTTCTTTCTTATTAAATGAAATTTGTAACTCGAAAATGGTGCATTTTAGAGGGTGAGTTAATGAAAACTTTTTTTCATATTTTTGGACGAGCTATCACATCCTGAAATCCTGCGCATATATTATGAAACACCCTGTATACAGGGTGTTTTTAAAGGTGAGGCTTTTTTTTGACAGGTGATAGAACGCATCAAAATTAATCATTATATCAAAAATCGTTTATATTAAATTTTTACCAGGGCCGAGTTAAAAGCCGAGTCAAAGTTACCCGATAATCTGAAAAATTCTCAGCCCAGACCTGGTTCGTATTGATATCTAAATGCTCAGAATTTTCAGTTGTCCGACTTCAGTATACGGGAAATCACCTATGATGCATATGAGTTTCGCAAGCCTCCGATCTCAACCCCTGTGATTTATTCCTTTGGGGTCATTTGAAAACATTAGTGTTTAGTTTAGTAAGGTGAGGTGGATAGGGCGAAAGAACTAAGCATAGAAAATGCTTGAGACATTATTCCGTGACCATGTAGTTGATGCATGTAAATCGAATGTTAGATGCAGCAACTGAATCACATTAAACCAGTGGTTACCAATACGAAAAATTTCTGTGAACAATTAGGATTAATTTTATCGGTGAGTTTGTGAACTTCCAAATTTTTTTTATAGGACCTTTTCAATTAATTCAAGTATTTTATCATCTCCTTTGTTTGAACTTTAAGAATTATACCGTCCAGGAAAAAGTTCCTAATAAAAGTTGGAAGAGAATATAAGAATTTCCGATAAAATCCATTTATTCACTTGCTGGAATACATATGGCACCGTGATTTATGGCAGAACTTTTACGAGAGAAATAACACGATCCAGAGTGGTCTTAAGATCTTTATGCCCAAGATTTTTTGCACTTTTTTCAAATTGAATATTTTATATGATCAACTTCCGGCTGAATGGTCTCTTTTGATGATTCCTAGCACCTCTCAAAAAAAAGCCTCACCTTAAAAAACACTCTGTATAAACATTATAAAATTTTGGATTAATTTGACCTTTCCGTGCTGAAATGTCACAACCTGAACGACTATGGATTCCTCCCCCCCTATTTCTTACCCTTGCTGGGTATTCTACTGTAATCATAGAATATTGTAATGAATTTAGTCCATGTTCTTGAAATAATTTATTTACAGTTCACTAATGACACTAATACTAATTCATTTACAACACTCAATAATTTATCTTCACGCAAGTCCTATTCTGTACTAACTAACTCTAGTTCGGGCCGACGTCGTTTTATATTGCCGCTTCATGTTCTCGAAGGGTCTGGAAAGTTGAGAATGGCGTGGAAACATCTAGACGCGACAGGTCTGGCATAAGTTCGTTGCAATATTATGGCACAATTTATCAAGAAATAAAAAACCTCTTCTAAAAACTGAATTATTTATTCCTTATTAAACATTCGATTCTACACCTATACTCTCATAACCTGTTCACGTAAGTTAAGAAAGTTCTCATTTCTTTACTATATTGATCTTCGTTCTCCTTCTTATGCTCCTGATTCAGAAAATGCACGTTGATAACGGTATCAGTAGAAGTAATCTGGAAACATTAGTTGATTTTGAACTAGAGACCTAGGAAAGCAAGGATAAAAATTAAAAAAAAAATCGAGAAAAGCACTGACGTGAAGTAGAAAGCTTTTGCGAACTTGTTTGCCAAATATTGTCATTTTTTGATTTTTTTTTTTACTTATACGAGGGCTATATCATTTCGTCACGATGTCTGAATTTTGGTCCGAAAATGGTCTCAATCGAAAAGGTGCGACTCACTGATGACGAATCCGTCGAAAAATTCGAGTGTGTCCGTCCGGCCGTCCGTATACACGATAACTCTCGAACGGAACAAACTAGAAACTTGAAATTTTCTGGCTAGGTTCAAATCTCGAATGCCGCGGTTGAGTCCGTTTTAGGCAAAATTCGATCATGGGTTCCGTAAATGTGGCCGTTCAAAATTTTGTTCTCCTGATTACTTCGAAACTACTAATTTGATCAAGGTAAAATTTTGCACTCTGATGGAGAATGACGTGTTCGAGCTACATGCATAATTTTGTCCAGATCACATAACCAGAACCATAGGAACCATAAAAAATTATAACTTTCGAACGGAAAGGCCTATTGACTTGAAATTTTCAGGGTAGGTTCACATTTTGAATGTCGCGGTCACGTTCATCAATGAGCAAAATTAGACTAGGGGTTCCGTAATTATGGTCGTTTGAAATTTAGTTTTATTGATAATTTCAAAACTACGGATTCAATCGTGCCGAAATTTTGTATTTTAATGGAGAATGATATATTCAAGCTACATTTTGTCCAGATCGCATGACCAGAACCATAGAAACCATGGAAAATTATAACTTCCGAACGGAAAGGTCTAGGGACTTGAAATTTTCAGGATAGGTGTGGATCACGAATGTTGCGGTCACGTTCATCAATGAGCAAAATTAAACAAGGAGTTCCGTAAATAGGGTCGTTTGAAATTTAGTTTTCTTGATAATTTCAAAACTATCGAGTTGATCGCGACGAAATTTTGTATTTCAATGGAGTATGATATATTCAAGCTACTTTTTTCCCAGATCGCATGCCTTGAACCATAGAAACCATAGAAAATTATAACTATCGAACGGAAAGGCCTAGGGACATGAAATTTTTAGGATAGGTTTCAATCGCGAATTTCGCGGTCACGTTCACCAATGAGCAAAATTAGACTAGGGGTTCCGTAAATATGGTGGTTCAAAATATTTTTTTTCTGATAATTTCGAAACAACTGGATTGGATTGGAATGAAATTTTGCACATAGATGAAGAATAATGTATCCAAACTACGTGGAAAATTTTGGCCAGATCGCATATTACCAAGACTATGGATACCGTAGAAAATTCTAGCGAATTATCGAAGACAAAATTGGTCACCTAAAGCACTGACGTGAAGTCTGGATTCTTACCTCAGTTTGAAATTTTGTTCAATCAGTCTCTCTAACTGGAAAATGCGAATCTACCCACAAGGTGGATGAACGAGCGCTCACGGCAGTGCTTTTATACATTTTCTGAGGGACCGGAAGTTTCAGAGAAGATTTTTTTTGAAATCTTGCAGTATCCTACGATCCTACGAAATTCCACATCTTTCTGTCGTTATCTTTCAGCTAAATGTAAAATTTCAATTCGATCAGATATTTTTCGAATTATTGAAAGGAAATATTTCAGATGGCTATATCAACGGAACTTAGCTGATTTCGCCCATTAACGAACTCAACTGGCGCATTCAGACCTCGAACGTAACCTGAAAATTTCGACACCCAAAACTCTTTCGGAAGTAATCGTGTTCATGGACGACCAGACGGACGGACAGAATTGAATTCGCCATCGATTTATTCACCTGTGAATCCAATCTAATCTTTTGAGACTATTCTCGGCTTAAATTTTGATAATTACAGACATTTCGATAACGCTCTCATTCATAGAAACAAGTGCACCAGAATAGAAGCCATCTTTTTCAGTAAACCTAGTTACATTCCTTTCCAACGTTTATTCAGAAGAATAATCGTTTTCTATGATAGTTCGCAACTGCAGACCGGTTTCAACTTTCTTGAACCCCATATCAGTACAGTGAATGATAAATCTGTCGTTGTGTACGGCATGCTTTTAAACGTCTGTGTAAATAAATTAAAAAATTACAAATATTTCGCGAAAATTATAACGCTAGAACAATTGCTCTCTAAAAGACTCATTTCGATATACAGGGTCTTCATTAATGATTGTACATCACAGTTCGCTTTGGATTATTGTTCGCCATCCCTCATACTATATTGTAATGAATGTAGTCCAAATTCTCAACTTATTTATTTACAGTTCAATATTCTAATTTATTTCCACTTAATTTATATCCACACGCTGTCTCGTACTGCACTGAAATGTCCCCGTTTCGGGTCGATGTCGATTTATATACCGCTTCATAGTTTCTCGAACGCTCTGGAATATCGCGGTCTGTCCAGAACGGCGTGGTCTCGTCTAGAATGCTCGCGACAGGTCCGGCCTAAGTTCGTGACAATATATAGGAATCATAGAATTTCGGAACTAACAGCCATTATAATCTGTTTGTCACGCGCGCAGAAAATAAATTATGTGACTGGAATTGCAAGTGTGGAATAGTATGCTATGAAGCGGCAAAATAGAAATGTTTCGAAGCCCTCTGCGATGTTACAATCATTTATGAACCCTTTGGAAAATGTCAAAATGATGAAAAAAGCAACACGCTTACCATATATGACTTTTCCAGTCGGTTAGTCGATAACTTCAAACAAGTTATTTCGTGTTCGAAATTTAATGATTCTATCGGAAAAATACTACTCTTGCTTAAGTCCCAGGCGTCGATGATGTTGCTGGAGTTTCTGGTATAAAAAATACAAGGTTTTTCCAACGACCACTGAATTTCGTCGATGGAATCGTCAATGTTCTTACTTTCCTTGTTGGTTATGACCATTAATGGTTTCAAGATCTTCTTAGAATATAAAAGAATGCTTCCATTCTCCAAACCGGCTAAAAAATAGATATCCGAAAATGGGCATGGAACAAGGCACTTCACTGGTGAGGTGATTTCTAAAAAAAAAAGTTGTTTTAGTGTCAACATATTCTCTTTCCTATACAGGGTGTTTCATTGGTAGAGTGCATCCCATCGTAGATAAAAGAATATTCCTTCATCTATAGCCACCACTTAATTCTAAGGGCGTCATCTGATATCGAGCGTTAAATTCGTACTAAATGTGATCTAGGTATGCCAAAGCAAGAACATCAAATATGCCAACAAATCGTTCCTTATCCTTATCAATTATAGACCGTTATTGAAGAAGAGGATATTCCAAACGAAGCATTGATATAAATTTCACAATCAATGGTGTATTTTACCTGGCGTATGTATTTTCACTTGGGTTTTGTCTTTGTTCAATTCACATTGCAATATATTTCCATAGTTGGTTGCAATGAAGGTGGACCTCGAATCTGCGCTCGAAACGAACATATCGTTGCATAAAAGTTCGTCTTTATCGGTTAAAAGGTTTCGTAAACTGACTTCGAAATTTTTCATCATCATAATTCCGCCCCAGTAGGCAATTCCTTTGTTCTGCTTGACGTCCAAACTTTGTTTTGCGATTATGTTCCATATCAGAATAGTTCCTTCCTGATCTAAACTGAAAATCTGAAAAGAATTAGGAAATATATCACTTAACAACTGAATTACATGAATTTTACTGAAAAGAGTTGAACATTTTTTAAAAGCAATGAAATGAAGCCATGCGCTTTTGCGCGCTTATTCACATTCATCGCCACAGCGGTCACCCATCCAGGTACTGAACTGTACAACGCTGCTTAGCTTCAAGTCTTATCAAACTCACCCTCATTTTCTGAATGACTAATCAAACTTGACAGCGATGTCGAATCAGTTTGGATTCTCAAATGTTGTTCAGTAAAATCTTAACTAATCTATTATCATTTTGATTCGACATGAGGTGACACTGCAGTGAGACTATCATCGAACCTAAGATTATGACATGAACCACAGTCCTGTGAACCAAACCGGCCGTCAGTGTGAGAAATATTGTAATTTTATAGAATCGATAATTCTAAAGATGAAATCATAGAATTATATGGAATATATATAATTTCGCAAAGAAACATCATTTTTGAGCGTTCGTACCATTTACACAAGGGCTATATCATTTCGTCACAATGTCTGTATTTTTCGAATTTTGAGCCGAAAATGGTCTCAAACGACTATGTTCGACTCACTGATGACGAATTCGTCGGAAAATTCGAGTCTGTCCGTCCGGCCGTCCGTCCGTAAGCACGATAACTCTCGAACGGAACAACCTAGAGACTTGAAATTTTCAGTGTGGGTTCAGTTCCCGAATGCCTCGGTTAAGTTCGTTAATGGGCCAAATTCCTCCAGGGGTTCCGTAAATATGGCCGTTCAAAATTTTGTTCCCCTGATAACTCGAAAACTAAAGATTTGATCGAGATGAAATTTTGCACTCAAATGGAGAATGAGGTATTCAAGCTACATGTAAATTTTGTCTAGATCGCATGACCAGAACCATAGAAACCATAGAAAATTGTAACTTTTGAACGGAAATGCCTAGGGACTTTAAATTTTCAGGATAGGTGTGGATCTCGAATGTCGTGATCACGTTCATCTGTGAGAAAAATTATACTAGGTGTTCCGTAAATATGGTCGTTTGAAATTTAGTTATCTTGATAATTTCAAAAATACAGATTCGATCGTGGCGAAATTTTGTATACTAATGGAAAATGATATATTCAAGATACATTTCTCCAGATCATATGGCCAGAACCATAGAAACCATAAAAAATCATAACTTTCGAACGAAAAGGCCTAGCGACTAGAAATTTCCAGGATAGGTGTGGATCTGAAATGTCGTGTTCACGTTTATGAGCAGAATTATACTAGGGGTTCCGTAAATACGGTCGTTTGAAATTTTGTTTTCTCGATCATTTCGAAACTACGGATTCGATCGAGATGAAATTTTGTATTTTAATTGAGAATGATATATTAAAGCAATATTTTGTCCAGATCGCATGACCAGAACCATAGAAACCATAGAAAATTGTAACTTTTGAACGGAAAGGCCTAGGAACTTGAAATTTTCAGGGTGCGTTTGGATCGCAAATATTGCGGTCACGTTCATCAATCAGCAAAATTAGACTAGATTTCTTCCTCTGGGGTCATTTGAAAACATAAGTGTATCAGAACGGAGAGGTGAATAGTGCAAAAGAACTAATCGTCAATCCATGAGCAAACTGATGTGATAGTTGCTGCATGTTACCATTCGTTATTACGCCGGCCAAGACTTTGTGCACATCAAACGAATGGTGACCATTTCGAACAATTTCTGTAAACAATTTGGATCATTTTCATCGGTGAGTTTGTGAACTTCCTATTTTTTTTGCAGGACCTTTTTCCTCTGCTTAATTTGAACTATAAGGATTATATCGTTCAGGAAAAATCCTTTAATGAAAGTAGAAAGAGAACACACAAATTTGGGATAAATTGTAGTGCCTAGAAAAGATCGCGAAGCAAGTCAAGCACTCTATTTACATTATGAGGTAATGCACTTGGCATAGTGAGATAACACGATCCAGAGTCGTATCAAGATATTGATGCCCAACATTTTTCGAATTGAATATTTTATATGATCAACTTCCGGCGAAATGATTTCTAGAATCTGTCGAAAAAAAGCCTGAACTTAAAAACACCCTGTATAATAGTATAGTTATGGATCTTCATCAAGTACCTCTATTTAATATGCTGATGCGAGAGGAAAGGAAAAAGTTGATGAAAAGCACTGCCGTGAAGTCAGAAGCCTTTGATCGCTCGTTCATCCACCTTCTATAGGTAAATTCGCATTTTCCAGTTTTAGAAACCAATTAAAAACATTTTTGGCAGCTGTCAAAAAAATTTTCAAACAAAGGCAAAACTTAAGATTTCACGTCAGTGCTTTAGGTGACCAATTTTTTTTCTATTAATCACTAGATTTTTCTACGGTATCTATGGTTTTGGTAATGCGATCTGGACAAAATTCTGCACGTAGTTTGAGTACATTATTCTTCATCTATGTGCAAAATTAGCTTCCAATCCAATCAGTATCCTAAGTAGGAAAAAAATATTTCGAACGGCCATATTTACGGAACCCCAAGTCTAATTTTGCTCATTGATGAACGTGCATGACCGCGAAATTCGCGATCCAAACCTACCCTGAAAATTTCGAGTTATAAATTTCTATGGTTTCTATGGTTCTGGTCATGCGATCTGGACAAAATGTAGCTTGAACATATCATTTTCCATTTTTTGAAAATGCAAAATTTCATCACGATCGAATCCGTAGTTTTGAAATGATCAAGAAAACTAAATTTCAAAAGACCATATTTACGGAACCCCTAGTCTAATTCTGCTCACTGATAATCGTGACCGCGACATCGAGATCCAAACCTATCCTGAATAGTACCTAGGCCGAAAGTTATAATTTTTTATGTTTTCTATGGTTCTGGTCATGCGATCTGGAATTTTTGTTTGCAGTCATTCTCCATTTGAGTACAAAATTTTATCTCGATCGAATCTGTAGTTTCGAACGGCCATATTTACGGAACCCCTGGTGGAATTCTGCCGATTAACGAACTCAACCGCGGAATTTGGGAACTGAACCCACACTGATAATTTCGAGTCTCTAGGTTGTTCGTTCGAGAGTTGCTTAAGACCGGACGGACAGACTTGAATTTTCCGAAGGATTCGTCATCAGTGAGTCGAACTCGATTGAGACCATTTTCGACTCAAAATTCGAAAAATACAGACATCGTGACGAAATGATATAGCCCTAGTGTAAATAGAACGAGCGCTCAAAAATCTCCTACAAATCTCCTGCAAATTTGCAGTAGAAGTAGTTAGTTCGAAGGATTTGTAGCCCATCCTAGGGAATACTCATTTCTTGAGGACAACTAGATGACATACTAGAGGTCCAGTAAGGATACATCTTGGCATTACAATAGTATTGCATTGGAAACAAATTGTAAGGGTCAATGGCCCAATCAGTGTACGGGCTCCTTCACGCATCGCTGCGTCGAAGAACATGAAATTCAACGATATTATTTTGACACTGCTAATGGGAGATGGTGTGAAGAAACCCGGAGGTCATATTATTTTCCCCTGGGATCTAGAAACCAGATACAGCTTTTCTCCTGAGATGTGAAACCATAGGCGACCTTTCCACTGGGACCTTACGCCGGATATAATGCTATTTGCTGTGTGGCTTGAGCGTCGTCGAGACCTTCCATTGAGGGAATACATATCAGGATAAGTTTTCTACTGTTCGTTTTAAACCAAGATTTGATTTAGTTAGAGTTTTTACCTGAACGATTGCAAGATCTGATTAAGCCAGAGTTTGTACTCAAATGATGGCAAGATCGATTGAGCTAGAGTTAAGACCTGAATGATTGCGATATTTAATTTAGCGAGACTTGATACCTAGATAATTTCAAGACTTCCAATTGAGGCTGAACCTTCCATTTAGAACCACGTTGCCTTTTCCTACAGGATACGAAGTATTAATTCCAACTTCTCGATATAATGCCGCGTCATTCTATCTTTACTGAGCTAATGGGAATTCCTTCAATTTCCTTCTCTTTTCAGTCCAGTGAATCCATTGATACCCAGTAGGTGAATATAGTGATATTTACTCTATCAAGATGTATCCTGGCCAATCCCGTATCCATATTATCCATATATATGATTAGAATGAAGTGAAGTAAAAACAATAAATAGTTATAAGTTCTCATTGGCGTTGATCTTTAAATATTTTTGTTTAGTTCTGCACGCAAAAATGAAATTTCAAGTGAGTACTTACTTTCCACGTGGATTCCACCTCTTCAAATATGTCTAGAATATTCGATTCTGATACACACCGTACAGCTACAACGCAACAACAGTGACTTTTCTCAATATCTGTCACGAACGTGGGACATTGGAGAACAACATCTCCCTCTAGCATTGAACAGGTATTCCTCACTAGTGCCATGTTTTCTTTAGTTTCCCAAGCTACCAACGACCTAAAATTACATCAGTAAAGATCTTTTCAACCCAAGAATTCTATTTATGGGTCCTTAAATTTTTGAGTTTGGGTTATCAACATAACTCTTGAGTTTGGGTTATCAACATTTTAACGCTCTTGACTAGACTAAATATAATAATAATAATAATGTTTATTCACAAAATAAATACAATCTAGTTTATAAAGTTAAGAATATGAATAAACAGAGGCATCACTGAAGTAACAACTATGATAAGTTGTTACTTGTGCGTGATATAGCCATAACATAACATAATTGGTATAGATACATAATAATAATATAATAGTAATGTTTGTTCCCCCAAATGAACATATTAAGTTGTAGAGATTTCTTCTACCTGTGCGCAACTATAAATCAAAGTAACATTTTTCTAATTAATTAAGCTTATTTTCTTACCATTCCACAATACAAAACAAATTACATCCTATAATGTAGTGTGAAATCAATTAGTGAGTTATACATATATTTTTTATTTATATACTTATTTATTTACATATAAACTTATCATCCATTGTCAAAAATGGGTGAGTTATAAATTTATTTCCAGGTTCATATATTCATTTATTTGTTCGTTATCTTCTTTTATATTTATTTATTTGCATATGAGCCTATAGCCTAATGTCAAAACAAATCGGGTTAATTTTGAACGTATTTACCCATTCATATATTTCTTTATTCGCATGTTATCTAGTATTAGAGCAGGTGAGTTATGAATTTATTTATTTCTTCATTTATATATTTATTTATTTGCTAGTCTTGGTTTATCAGCATTTCCACATATCTGCGACCCTTTTGTATCATCCAAAATTTGATTTTGTTTTTGAATTGTGTATAATTTTTTTTTTAAAACTATGACTTAATTTAAGGTTATATCATCGAAAGTTTAATTTAGATTTTAGAGAGGGTTATTTGCAATTAATACCTTTTTCCTTTTTTAAGCGCCTTATTCCTAATATTGAGTTGATCCAGCGTAGCTCTTAGTGTAGCCTTTCTGAGATGGTGTTGTCTCTTCTCCAATGGTGTTTGTGTCGTTCCTGCTTCTTCCTCCTTTGAATTTTCGTCCTCTTCGCTTCCAGATACTGGGCTTTTTTGCTCGTTTCTTATTGGTGTTGGTGGTGCACTGTTTGCTCTGACTTCTGGTTGGATGTTTGTTAGCTCTTCTACCGTGTATGATTTATTTCCCACTACAAGGCGGTTTCCTCGTATAAATGCATCTCCAGCGCCATTCTCCTTAGCTTCCAATAAGTTGCTTCTTAGAATTTTATAATCTTCGCGTTGTTTCTCTGTCAGATCATGTGCTATACTCAAATAGGATCCCTTTAACAATCTTGCGTTCGATAATATTTCCTTCTTCTTACGGTAAGATATCAATTCTAATTTAATGGGAGCCTTTTCTTTTTTCCCCAATTTATAGCAGTCGTTTATTTCGTTTGCATTGATTTCTACTGGCATTAATCGCTTTATTTCTTCGCAGATGAATTCCGGCGTTATCTCTTCGGCAGGTTTGTTTATTCCGAATAACATGAGGTTGTTCTTTTTATTCATTTGGTTCAGACTATCAATTTCACTTTTTAAAAACTCATTTTCGGTTTCCAGTTGTACAATTCTCTTCTCTAGGGCCTGAAATTCTAGTAGTATTCTAGATTCGCTTGCTGCAATTGAGTTTTTTATTTCGTTTTTGGAGTTAACAACTTCTTCGTACAGTTGTTTCGAGGTAAATTTCGAATTTTCGTCGGTCATCCTCAAAGTTTGTCCAGGCATGTGTGTCTCCCTTTATCGTCGTCGGTATTTACATGCACTTCTTTTGTTTTCGCTGACTATGTTATATTCGCCGAACTAGGTCACAGGTATTCGGCTTGAGTGAAGTTACTTCTGATGTTTTTTGCGTTAAATTTGCGATAAATTTCACTTTTGGACACAATTTTTCATGCACTTCGAAATTTACAGAAACACTGTGTCGTTTTGAATCTTCGGCACTTTGTATTTACTGCAGAAAAATGAATTATTCGGGGAACGTATTGCTAACGTGTCTACACCTTCACTATTGATAATGTAATGAAATAGATAGGTATACTCCGTTTAAGAATTATTGACATCTCGGTTGGCTGTGAAAAATCGAATTTAAGTTGGTAATAGACTATTCAGTAATATTTTGGGTTGCTGAATTCAGGTTGGTATAGGAATAACACTAACATTACCCATAGAAATCTTGCTTTGATGATTTTATCGAAGATATTGGTGAATATGTACATAATTATAAAAATTTGCTCTGAATTTGAGTATTTTTTGTCTTATGCTATTAAAATGGCTGGAATTGACCAGGATACATCGCGCCTAACAAGAGAACGCCAGGCAGTTTGTCGGTGTTACTTCGAGTTTTTCAAAGATTTGGCATATATTTCCGCTACTGTTTCAGGTAAACTGTTATTCACCGACTCAAAGTGTATTCTGATTGATCAATGTCTCTTAAATTTTCAGATTTTACCAAGCCCTGTCCTTAGAATATTAGCATGTTATTATAGCCTGGAATTAGCAGTGGAAGAAAACCTGTGCGATACGATTATTCCTTCAAAGAGACATTGAATGACTTTGTTTTTGCTAGAATTATAAACAATGAATATATCAGTTCAGATATCCTTTTCGAACTGGCCAAAGAGCACCTAGATTTCAATTGATCGAAGTCAACATTATATTATATCATAAAAAAAATTGGATACAAATACAAGAAAGTTGATCGAAGGAAAATTCTTACTGATAAACAAAAAAATATAATAAAAATAGTACGATATTGTAATAAATACCGAGAATACATAGAACAAAACATAAAATTCATTTATCTAGATGAAATTTGGATATTCAAATTCGTCAGTGGACACTAGAAATGAATCCAAAAGGTATGCCGAGTGTATTCAAGGGTAAAGGCAGAAGGTGCACTATTTTGAATGCTGGAACAATTGATGGATGAATTTTTACCTGGATGTGATCCGATTCTTGACAGTGGTATTAATGATAAGGATTACTATGAATGGTGAATTATTTCATAAATGGGTTATTGAAACGTTCCCTGCAAAAGGATGCCCATCAATAGGATTATGTCAGCTTATTCAATAAACACATCCAAATCACTACACTACGTGGAAACAAAGTTTTCAATGATATTTTTATCTTTGCTCTTGTATCATTCATAGATATTTTAAGTTTATTTATTATACTTATACTGTATGGTACCCTGTTCACATGCTATATTGTTCCCAATTCAAAAGTATACTGAATAATTGTAAAATTGCTCATCAATTATAATATTTTCAATAATTCATGGACAGTTTTAATGAATGAAAATAAAAATTGACTTTCTCAAAGTATTCAACACCGAGCAATAAATAATTCACAAATTGGTTCATATATTGATAGTTCGGTACAAAATTCATGTCAAAATTCTTCATGTACTACATAGATTCTTAATTTTTGTTTCTCTCTTATTTCTTAATACAATATAACGTTTTTTCCAATCCATTCTTTTGGCCCTGTGCTTGCGAAGTATCAAAAAATTTTTTTCTGTTGCACCACTAGCTACCTGCTATAATTCCATTAATTATCCTTCTTGAATCCAGACATAAAATGGATACTCCTATAGTTATATGGTTAGTATTTTGCAAGATTTCCAATACCTATAAATATTGCATGGTCCTGAGTGAAAATAAATATTTATTTGAATGATCTTCAATTTTCCATGGTTGACTTTTATATGAACGATAAGTTCAGATAATTTCATATGAAAGCATTCTACGATATTTTTGCGCTTTCAAACCTGAATTCCCATGTTTGAACTGCAATTGAAATATTCCGGCTTGATTATTCGATAATTCGTATACTCAACACTTTTCTAGGTTATATTTATGTTCCATTTCTATGATGAAATTTAGTTACTTTTTAGTAACCAGAAATAAAGCCTCGACTGGACGTTCATGGCCTGCTTCGATGTCAATAATTCTTAAATGGACTATACTCGGGTTAATTCGTTAAGGTTCACCTTTCTAGACGTTCCCACGACTTCGATTTTTTCCTTGTATCGACTAGGCCAAAAGAAATAATCTCTATTCCCGACTATTTTGAATTAATTCTGCATTTACCGAAATGTTATTAAGTCTTCCAATTTATTACATTACAACCAGAAGGAATAATTTCTTCAACTTGATTTTTTGTTGATGTGGTAATTTTATCAACATATAATGCGAAAAAAGAAATTATTATGTGTTTCTGTGTGTAACCCTCCTGATACCATAAAGTATAAATTTTGGTAAAAATAAGTGAAAACGAAGCTGAGGGCCCACAAAGTGGCCAAGTGGATGTCAGACACCTCATATCGAAGAATTCCGTAGACTTTTTTTGGTTAAGTCACTAGTTGTTGAGATATGCGCTCCTAAAGTCGCAGAAGTTTGTGCCCTCCCTATAACAGCTCAACATTGGTTTGAAGAATTCTGGAAGTTTGAATGAGATAAGTTGTGAATAAAGGAGCAGTTGC
The DNA here is from genome assembly GCA_963966015.1 of Aphidecta obliterata. Lineage (NCBI taxonomy): Eukaryota > Metazoa > Arthropoda > Insecta > Coleoptera > Coccinellidae > Aphidecta > Aphidecta obliterata. The sequence continues at coordinate 17,613,851 of OZ014435.1, read as the reverse complement.
TGGAGTATTCGGACCTGGAGCGAAATAGTTTTACCCTTGCATCTTGAAGGCGGAAATTCACCAAATGTGGAAGATCTATACAATTCAATATGGAAAAGAGCTATCAGAGTTGTTCACACTTAATGAAGCCGAGTGTTCACTGCGACACATAACACACCTGCACTTTCTTTCGGTGTTTCGAAGAAGCACTAAATGTCAATCCCTCAAAGACAACGCTGATTGAGTTCACTAGAAGACGGAATCTTAACATCAGAGATTCGGTCCTAAACGGCCAGGCCGTGAACTTCTCCAGTGAGTGCAAATATCTTAGACAGCAAACTCAACTGGAAGAAACACAAAGACAAGATTCTTTCCAGAGCCATGGCGGCCATGTGGGCCTTCAAAAGACCCTTTGGAAAGACATGGGGGATGAAACCGGAAATGAGGACCTATGCGTCCTAAGCATGATGAACAAAAACCGAAGAGGTCATCACACGCAGCCGGCTGCAGAATTGCAACGGCTAGTCTGTATTGGTGTGAGCTATGCACACAACTCCTACAGCAACGCTTGAGGTCATACTTGATCTTCCTCCCTTACATCTACATGTGAGGAAACGTAGCCTTCTGGAAGCAATAAGAATATCCCTCAACGGGAATCTCCTACCTGGAAACTGGGTTGGGATATTGAATCAATTAGACTCAAACCTCTTGGCGAAACCATGTGATGCCAACTATCTTTGATTTCGAAACGACCTTTGAAAAGGTCATTAGTGACCGTCCTAGTGCAATAAATTTCGTGAATCGTTTGGACAAAAAGTCATCCATATGGTACACTGATGGATCAAAATTAGAGAGAGGCACATGCATAGAAGTATATTATTGTTTATTGTATATTGTTATACGGACCTAAACTAAGGATCTCCGAAGCCCTGGGACCCGAGCACTCTATTCTTCAGACCGAGATAATGGCTGTCTACATATGCGCTCAAGAGTGTCTTAAAATGAACCTCAAAGCGCATATCTACATAACTACGGACAGCCAGGCCATGCTGAGCTCCCTGAGATCACACAGCCAGAGATCTCTGCTGACATGGGAATTCCGTAATACCATAAAGCAACTGACCAGAGGCATGAGGTGATTCTATGAAATGAAAGAGCCGATAAACGTGCGGAAAGAGCATCGAGGTTAACACTTGCTGGACCTGAGCTGGACCTGCGGGCTTTAAAAAGACCAATATAAGGCAGCGATCCAACAATGGGAGTTGGATAACAATGTAACCCTCTGGAGGAACACTCCTGGATTTGTTCAAGAAAATAAATTTGTGGTGCTTTCACCGACCTGATCCAGAAATATCCGGAAGCTGCCACGAACTCCGGGTAATGGTGGGAATGATGACGAGTCACTGTCGGTGCAAATATCTTTATAGCGCATGGGAAAGTCGGCAGATGAGATTTGCAGGCTCTGTGGACCAGAAGCAGAAACAGCTGAACACATGTTATGCAAATGTTTAGAGTTGGCTGGCCTAAGAACCATTCATAAGCCAGTCCCGGAAACTCACGAGGTAACAGCCAAGGCTTCGAAGGATGTCATCGGTTTCATCAACACCATTGACGGCCTCCTTGGGTTTGTATGAATGAGTAGGGTAGAGAACCGAGCCATAATGACCCCAGTTCAAACAATAATGATAATAATACCCCTAATAGTTAATAGTTAGGAAGGGGGTTACGTTTCACTGCGACCTCAAGGTCTATTGTGCCCCCCATCAGAGCCGTATTCGCAACTGCGCTACCTACAACTCGCCCTCCAGCTCCAGAGCTCCAATGAACACCAGTATCTGAGAGGACTTCAAGGAGGTTAGATCCTCATTACTCCTGTAATTCTGTAGTCCAAGATATTCTTTGCGCTGGTTTGCAATGGCGAGGCATTCTGTAACCAGGTGAACAGGAGTCTCCTCCTCTTCACCACAGAATCTACACTCGTCTGTTTCTGTTAAGCTCATTCTCACCATATGCTTCCTAAGGCGACAATGTCCTGTGAGTAGGCGTAACTTATTCTTACTGAGATCCAAATACTTTTTGGATCTTGAACTTTCAAAGTTCCGAATGAACCTTTTAAAATGGTCCATTCCTGGAAGGTTCCTCCAGAGAGCTTCTCTTTCGGTCTCTTCCTTCTCCAGAAACTCTTTCTTATAGGTGCGTTTACCTATGCCACAGAAGGGTTCTGGGCCAGTAAGTGGCGTTTGTGCTCCCTTTCTGGCAAGTGTATTGGCCTCTTCGTTTCCTTTGATTCCAGAGTGACCAGGAACCCAGACTAAAGAGACCTTATTTTTCTTGCCTTCTACATTAAGTTTCCTCCGGCACTCCCATATCAGCTTTGAGTCGATGATATAGGAGTTCAGTGCTTTGATAGCAGCTTGACTATCCGAGTGGATCACAATGTCACACCCTTGATAGTTTCTTTCCAGGTTTATATCTATGCATCTTTCGATTGCAAGTATTTCTGCCTGAAAGGCACTCGAGTAGGAGCCTAACGATAGTGTAGACTTGGTTCTTGCCCCGTATACTCCAGCGCCGGCCCCCATCGTGGTTTTAGAACCCTCTCTATACCATTTAATGGTATTCACTTTGAAGTTTTGGGTAGTGTATTCCTTTTCCCATTCTTCCTTTTTACATAGCATAGTGTTGAAGTTCTTCTCAATGCTTACTTTTTTAATCATAACATCACTAGGCAGGTTCGCTGATGAGATGTACTTGTTCAGAGAGGACCAGGCTCCTTGACTTTTAATTATCTCATTCCCTGTACCTTCCCTAGATATTCTAAGGATAGCCTCATGGGCTACCCTGTTGATCACTAGATGTAATGGAGTGAGATCTGTGATGACCTCAAGTGCTCTTGTTGGGCACGTTCTCATAGCACCAGTGATGCAAACGCAGGCAATCCTTTGTATATAGATAGAATAAGATATTATTGGTCTCACAATCATGACATACATCCATCGCAGTATTTATACCCCTAATAATCATTTATCATCAGCATAGCCCTAACTACTATTTACCTGCTCCGATAGCCTTAACAGTAGCTCACTGGCAATCCACAACAGCGATAAAACTAAACCCTGTGGGCACCCCCTGCCCGTGATAACCGTTAGAGAATCACCTCTGAGGTCCGCCGTTAGTGACCTCTATCTCACAATAAATAAACAATAATAATAAGTTGTGAAGTTTTTGTGCTTCCACTACAGAATCTTTATTTGTGAGTTGTCTGACACGCACTTGGCCACTTAATTTCGCCTGAGATTTGGTATTGTGTGGTGTTCGGCCCTAAATTAAATGAAAAGATAATTTGAACTCACCCATTTTGAAGTCCGGCAAAAATGCAACTCGAATCAATTCCAAAACAACAACTCGTTATCCTTCCATAGCAAGCCATATACATCTCCGGTAAAGCATCGTTGATGTTCCACAAATATACCATACTCCTAGAATAATCGTCACTTGCCTCGCTAACATGAACTGACAAAAACTGCGAGGGATTCTTCGGATTTGAGACGACCTGAGTGATTTTCCTACTTGTCGAAAAATCAGAAGGAGGCTTGAATGAGACCGTAGCTTCGCTGAAAGGGTTCCCAGAGATTTTCCTAGTAATGCCATCAGATCGGAATTTCTTCTCCTTCAGGATATCCAAGACCAAACCGCCTGCGTTCGACAGGAATTTCTCTAGTCTGTACTCGTTAAATTGTGTTTCAATAAATGTTCCTTCCTCTATCGCTATTTGCTCAAGAGGAGGACCAACGCCCAGCCTCTCGAATTTCTGAAAATGTGGAGAGTCTTTGGAAACGTGTGGTGGCATTTGGACCCACTTCTCGCATGTTCCAATCGCATCGGTTTGGACCTCGTCGTCGACGTTTTCCTCACCTGTTTGCACCCCAATTTGCATGGAGTTAACGTTTCCGAACCTCTTTATAAACTCTTCATAAGGCACTGGGGGTGTATCGAAAACAGTGAAATTCACACAGTCCAACTTGATCATGTTCAAGAGTTCTTCGCCACGTCGTCTACGAACCTCCAAACTCTTCCTCCTCTCGTTTCTCTTCTTAGCAGTCACGAAATTCAAGAATTGTAGAGATTTAGCCTCCTCGAAGCCTTCGTCTGACAAAGAAGTGAGGTTACTTCTCATGTTGCTCCCCGGTCTTCTCACATTGTCCCTCTCGACAAGATCTTGCAAATTCGAGAATTCTCGTTTCTTCTTGTCTTCTTTCAAGTCGAAATTTCCGGAATCGAGCTTCCTCTCCAAATCTTTGTCTACTGAAGGTGTTGCTTTGTTAGATAGGTGTTCTTCGCTTGAAGACGAAGAAGTGCTCTCTGTTGATATGTCGGAAATATTATGGACTGTCGAGTCGGAACTGCTTATGTTCTCGAAATCGGATTCGTATGAGTCGAAGTCATCTTCGTATTCTTCAACTTCTTCTTCTTCTTTAGGTTGTTCTACAGGTGGAGGTATGGGAGATGGCTTTTTCGGTACCTCAGGTCCTGCTATATTCTCATTGACAATGCTACCTTTCCTGAGAGTTGATGTTCTTGGTCTTTCCGAAGTTGAAATTGACTCTGATGATTCTTCCCGACTAAGAACTACCGATTTTGTGGATGACGTTGTTTTCTTGGGTCTGAAACCTTTTCTTGTATTTCCATCACCAGATCCTTTTTCGTACTTGTTCAAATGTTGGATCATTTCGGCGTAATTGTTCTTGCTGGGGAAATATTGAGATTTGACGATCCTTCCATTCTGGGACACTGGAGTACGATCACTGGAAACACTTTTCGTCTTAACCCCTAGAGGTTTCCTTTCATTTCTAGCCACGTGTTTGTAGTCTTTGGTTGTCAGTTTAGTCGCACTTGTGACTTTTTTCTTTTCTTTCTCTTCTTTTGAAGCGACTGACTGAATTTTACTCGTTTCATTTCTGTTTTTTTTTTCGCTGGTTTTTTCCTCAACATTTCGAACGGATTCTGTTTTTTTGTCCGCCGCCGGCCTTCTGGTCTTTGTCTGGATTCTTGGCGTCACTGTCTTCCCGCTGATCTGCGAATAAAAAAAAATGCATCAAGCGGTCTGTTGGCTGACATGAGACAAATGTATGCAGGGAGCGATCCAAGACAAGTTATTTTTGATTTAAACCACAAGAAGACAACCCACAATCCCATCTTCTGAGTTGGTTGCAGACTAACAATTGCGCACAATTTGACCATTCGAAATTTTGTCAGGAATCGTCTCCACAAAGATAATCTTCATTCTCGGAGGCCATCTAGATGTCCACCTCTCGTGTTGTTGAAAGTTAAAAACTAGGGATTAATTGGCCGCAATAAAATTTTGGTATCTCGGAAACTTTTCGCCATAACCTGCTTAAGTTTTGTGTCTACACATGGGGCATCAATTAAATGGGTCCTCTGGCTTTCTAGCAATTCCAGATAAACAGAAAATTGAGTTTTTATATAATAATAATTCGGTGATTCTATCTTTTGAAGTTTATGAAAATAACATTACATTATTTGTCATACTGACAATGCACACTGAAGGCCAATTTGGTACACAGAAATAATCGCGCAAGAGGTTCTGACTTCATGTCAGCACTTTTCAATTTTTGTTTGTACAGTTGTTTCCTTTTTCCATTTTTTTTTAAGTTGAAAATGTTTGAGCATTTTGAATTGAAGAATTAACAGTTGTTTTATTAATTTTTTTATGTGCCTTGGTGGAGTAAAATGAGAAAACATACGAAAAAATAAAAAAGTTACAAATGAAAACTGTGTATTTCTATGAGAGCATGTGCAACAATGGGCCAATTTCGATATCAAGTACATTTTAGAGGCCGAAAACATTGTTTTAAATTGTTGTACCCTACCTAAGTAAAGAAATTTGCCACTGAAATAAAAATTTATAAGTCACGAGTTTTGTGAGTGGGCAGGGGCGGATCCAGGATTTCTTCCTGGGGGGGGGCACAGGATTTTTTTCTGGGAAGGGCACAAGTGGCGGTAGGCAAAAAATATTCTAAATATGTACTGTGATGAAATCTCCACAGTACACAAAATTGTATCTTACGGGTTCACGAGGAAAGCTTGGCATATAAAAATGTTTCCTTTTAAAAGACGAAATAATAGAATAATAGACATATACCATACATACACGGTGTTTTTTAAGGCGAGGATTTTTTTTGACAGGTGCTAGAACTCATATTAAATATTCAGTTTGAAAAAAAATGCAAAAAACCTTGGGCATCAATATCTCAATACGACTCTGGATCTTGTTATCTCACTATGCATTCCCTAATAATGTGAATAGAGTGCTCGACTTCCTTCGCGATCTGCTCTCAAATCTCATATTTATCGCGAATTTGTTTATTCTCTTTCAACTTTTATTAGGAGACTAGCTGACCCGGCAAACGTTGTTTTGCCATATCTCTCCCTTTTTTCGCAATTTCAAAATTGCTCGAGGCCTTCGGCCTCTCGTCTCAAAATAACCTAACCTAACCTAACCTAACCTAGCTGACCCGGCAAACGTTGTTTTGCCATATCTCTCCCTTTTTTCGTAATTTCAAAATTGCTCGAGGCCTTCGGCCTCTCTTTCCTTAGGAAAGCCCGTTTCTCCCTCTCGAAAACGCGGGGCGCGCTTCGCGCCCCCGGTCTCTCCCTTTTTTCGCAATTTCAAAATTGCTCGAGGCCTTCGGCCTCTCGTTGTTCTGGCTATTAAAAAATAAGGGTTGATCGTAGAAGGGTGAAAATTGGGGATTGTATGTATTTCTGTATGTTGTATCATAAAAAAATAGAAATTAGAAATTTTGTCTAAAAAATAAAAAAAAAAATTTAGGGGTGGACTACCCCTAACATTTAGGGGGATGAAAAATAGATGTTGGCCGATTCTGATAGATACCGGATAAGCACAAAAAATTTCATCAAAATCGGTCAAGCCGTTTCGGAGGAGTATGGCAACGAACACTGTGGACACGAGAATTTTATATATTAGATTTTTCCTGAGTCCTGAAATACAAACTAAGGAGAGCAAATATAACTGATTGAAAAGTTCCTATAAAAGAAAATTAGGAAGTTCACAAACAATGTCACAAGCATTCTCAATACGTTGTCTTAGTTCGTTCCCACTAATGTTTTCGAATGACCCCTAAGGAAGAAATCACAGGGGTTGAAAAACTTACGAAAATCATACGCATCATAGATGATTTCCCGTATACTGGGCTCAGACAGCTGGTAATAACAACAAATTTATATCTCAATATGTACCCAAGTCAGATCCGGGCTGGAAATTCCTCATATTCGCAAGTAACTTTGATTTCCAAATACTCGGCACTGGTGAATATTTTATATAAACGATTTTTGGTATAATGACTTATTTTGATGAGTTCTATTGCTGGTCAAAAAAAATTCCCACCTTTGAAAACACCCCGTAGCTATAATGAATTATATAATTTTCACTCAATAGAGTTTGAAGAGATTGTTATATAGCGAAACACCCAGAGAGTGGTAATTAACCGTCTCCAACGATTATGTTGGACCCACAGATGAAGCATTCGTGATCAAATTCTATTCTTGTCCTTCCATTTTTCCATAACTTTATATAGAAATTTTTAGGTATGGGATATTTTCGGTTATACTGTACTTGGTCAATTCTTTTGTTGGTTGTGTTGTAAGCGGACCAGAAAATAAATAATTCATGTCGATTGACCATTCAATTAACTAATAAAAACGTAACAAAACCATCGAGAAAATCAAGGTCAAACGTTTCAACAGTTACGTTACGACTTAATAAAATCAAAATTTGATTATTTTGGACGAAAGTATTTGTTTTATATGAATATGAAGGAAATCCGATTGCATTTTCATGTAATGAAAAAAAACCGAAATGAAAATATTCATTCAAAGGAATTGACATCAATAGCTCAATACATCTATGACCGTTTTCGGAATGAATTAATACATTGGTATCAGAGAAAATTTCGCAATATCCTAATTCTCTCTTAGTATTCACTGATTAACTTAGTCTACGATTTTCACTGATTCTATCGTAGGCCCTCTTTAACCATTGTTCAAATTATACATTTGCTATACTCACGTTTTTTGGTTTGGTGGACATGCATATAAACCTCAAAAGAAATTCTTCTTCACGAACAAGTCAGAACTGTCATCGCGGACAGAAAACAGAATGTTATGGTGGTCGCTCACTCGGGGAAATAATCGATATTTCTCAGTGAAATGGGGGAGAGTTGTCCATGGTCTAGTTAATTCAGCTGCTGGAATAATCGATATGGAAAACTGAGCTAAACGTTTAATGTACAATCTCCATTCTCTTATACAGGGTGACCTGGCACTACGTGACTCTTTCACAGGTGTGAAGAAAGTAGATAAAGACGAGTCAGAAATACTGAATTTTTTTTTCCTGCGGCATCCCCCTGCCAAGATCTGTGCCTCCAAATAGTACCCCCATAATTCAGTTTTTTTTCTAATAACTTCCGAACGGCTCAACCGATTCTGTTAATTTCTCTAATTTGATTCGATACGAATATCAGCACTGATTTGTTTTCAACGCCTTCCCCATAAGTCCTCCAGATCGCCGAGAACGGACTGACCCTAGCACTTTATGGTCAGAAACTTTCTGATATCGGCGAAATTCCTACATTTATGTATGGTATACTGCACTGCCGTGAAGGCAGGAGCTTTTGAGCGCTCGTACATGCACCTTGTAGGTGGATTCGCATTTTCCAGTTTTAGAAATCAATTGAAGGAATTTTCGACAGCTGTCAAAAATATTCTGAAACTTAGGCGAAACACCAGACTTCATGTCAGTGCTTCAGCTGATCAATTTTTTTTTCGATAATTCGCTAGAATTTTCTACGGTATCTATGGTCTTGGTGATGCGAACTGGACAAAATTTTGCACGTAGTTTGAATTCATTATTCCTCAGCTAGGTGCAAAATTTCATTCCAATCAGATCAGTAGTTTCGAAACTATCAGGAAAAAAATACTTTGAACGGCCATATTTACGAGACCCCTAGTCTAATTTTGCCCATTGATGAACGTGACTGCGATATTCGCGATCCAAACCCACCCTGAAAATTTCAAGTTCCTAGGCCTTTCCGTTCAGAAGTTACAATTTTCTATGGTTTCTATGGTTCTGGTCATGAGATCTGGACAAAATATTGCTTTAATATATCATTCTCGATTAAAATACCAAATTTCATCTCGATCGAATCCGTAGTTTCGATATTATCGAGAAAACAAAATTTCAAACGACCGTATTTACGGAACCCCTAGTATAATTCTGCTCATTGTTAAACGTCCCTAGGCCTTTCCGTTCGAAAGTTATGATTTTCTATGGTTTATATGGTTCCGGTCAAGGGATCTGGACAAAATGTAGCTTGAATATATCATTCTCCATTCAAATACAAAATTTCGTGACGATCGAATCTGTAGTTTAAAAATTATCAAGAAAACTAAATTTCGAACGACCATATTTACGGAACCCCTAGTATAATTCTGCTCATAGATGAACGTCATCACGACATTCCAGAACCTCACCTATCCTGAAAATTTCAAGTCCCTAGGCGTTTCCGTTCAAAAGTTACAATTTTCTATGGTTCTGGTCATGCGATCTGGAAATTTTACACGTAGCTTGAACACCTCATTCTCCGTTTGAGTGCGAAGTTTCATCTCGATCGAATCTGTAGTTTCGAAGTAATCAGGAGAACAAAATTTTGAACGGCCCTATTTACGGAACCCCTGATGGAATTCTGCCCATTAACGAACTCAACCGAGGCATTTGGGATTTGAACCTACACTGAAAATTTCAAGTCTCTAGGGTGATCCGTTCGAGAGTTATCGTGCTTACGGACGGACGGACGGACAGACTCGAATTTTCCGACGGATTCGTCATCAGTGAGTCGAACATAGTCGATTGAGACCATTTTCGGCTCAAAATTCGAAAAATACAGACATCGTGACGAAATGATATAGCCCTCGTGTAAGTAGTACGAGCGCTCAAAAATCATACGCTTTGTCCCGTAAACTTGCATTTGATCTGCACATTTAGATCTTAATACGTATACCGTCAGATCCGGACTCGAAATTTCTCAGATTCGCTGATAACTTTGATTTCAATCATCCCTCACTTGATGAAACTTCATCTGCCTGAGTTATGACCTACATTACCGCTCATTAAATAATATACTATTATAAGAACTTTTATAAAATGCTTCAAAACATTATCGCCAAGTATGTAGCAATACGGTACTCTATTTCCCCACGACTTAGTGGAGGAATTGACGTTGAAAACTTCAGGTCTCTAATATTCTGACCACTTGCCAAAAGTCTGAAATTCGCGGTTAATCGTTCATCCACTGAAATTGCATTCGTCTAACAGGTTCCTTTTTCTCAATTAATGGTCGTACTGTCTCCAGTAAGGCATCAATTTTCAACAAAAAATTCAAATCCGGAGCAGGTTGTGTTATGCGCAGTTCTTTCACAAGATTTGAATCTGAAAATTTTGTACGATCCTGATACCATTCTTTACAATAGTATTTTTTTATAGGCAGTTGATATTTCTTGCACAACTCGACGAGTGACCATCTATGTATTACTTATGTAAAAAATGGCTACATATACCTACCTATTTATGGAGCAACTCCCGAGTCCCGACAGCCTCTTCCAATGAAACTCTACAACAGACTGAGCATGTTGTAATATGTGGGAATACGAATATCCAATCCCTAAATTCGGTTACCTATCTCGGGAAAGAATCTGTATATTCGAAGTCGGGCATACATTGTATTACTTTGTATAATCAACGTTAATTTTGAAGCTGTGTGATTGAGAATTGATACCTAAGCCATAGATAAGGAAAGCTTTGGCTTCAAACGAATCTTTCTTCTGACGAACGTAAGGGTTCTGCAAGGTCAGCTCGGAAATTCCAAGAAGATCAGCGATAAGAAATTGAAAATGTTTGAATTGGAATATTTAACGGCATGGGTGGTTTCAAGCCGTTGAAGGGAGAGGCACGACGAAACGTGTCATCTCAGGAAAAAGGTTTTCAGAAGGGGAAGACTCTACCGTTGGGGAGCTTAGAAGACGTTAAGACAGTTGTGAGTTGCTAGCTAGATCCCGGGGATTGCGGCTCGTGGTTATTTGGAGGTACAAAATAGGGTACAGAACTTGTAGGGTCGGTTCGGTTTTGAGAGTCCGGTATAGGGACAAATTGGGGTAATAGCTCGTGGTGGGGAAGTACCTTTTTGTATTTTCGGTCGAGAAGTTTTAGAGTACGATGTAAGCTCGTGGTAGAAAAAAGTGCCGTGGAAATTGGATTCGAGTAAGGTTCGAAATCGTACGGAGATCAAGCGCAGATTCGTTACGAGAGTGCGAAAAAGGTTAAAGTCACTTTCGGTGTGAGTTAATTTTGTTTCAAGTAGGTACATAATAAGTAGATTAAAGTAGGAAAGGTTTAGATCATAATATTATTATGTTGTCGGTTTGTAGGTCCGTTCAGACCTAAACTTAAGAGGGGCTCACTTCGATCAGGCAGAACCAGGATGTAAATAAATGTGAACAAGTTCATAAAAAAAAATGCTAAGAATTATTTATTCACAATATATCACAGTTTGATTACATGTTCATTTGAAGTATTGCATACCATCGAATTAATAAAATGATTATTGTTCGATAAACGAGCAACCACATTTAAAACTTTCATCCTGAGTTAAAATATCAATCTGATAAACCTTGATCTCGAAGAAGTTCAATCAGTTTCGTGGTTTGATTGAGAGATGTCAGTCGCAACAAATTAAAATAAATAAAAAACATATCCAATGTAAGACTCTTCAACATAGACGACAAGGTATCATACCTTATTCACAACTTGAACCACGAATTCAAAGAAACAACAAACGAAACTAAAACAATCATAGCATGAGAAAAAAGTATTGCATTCCCCGAAGATTTGCAATCGATAATTCCGACGATTTCATGATATTCCCCCGCTGTACTCTCTATGTTCCTTAGGGAAGGCTGGGTTCGAATTTTCATGGTGGCATCGTGGAAGAGAAGGTTCCCAACGCCATTGAAAGGCCCGAATAGGGTGAAGGGAGAAGTGAAGGTTCTATAATTCTTGCCGAAATTTTCTTCCAATGCGAAAAAAACATCCATTGCATCTCTTAGTCGGAGTTCAGAAGAATTACTTCTAACCATGCCGTACCCTGCAGGAGCCCAACTGAGTAGGCAATCTTTGGAAGCTGTATCGCCACAAACGGTCTTGAAAGAGGCAAGATCCATCGCAGCCGTATTCTTCTTCTCGTCTTGAAATAACAAATTTTATGATCAACATGAAATGAGAATTACTGAAGTTATTATAATGAAATTGTTCGCATTCAAATCCTGAACAAGTTGCCGAAAATAATCACAGTCACTTTACCTGCCAGAAAACTCTTCAAACTATTCTTGGAAACAAACGCCACATCTCCGGCACCATCGATCAAACAACGGATCGCTCCATCCTCCCCATCATAAGTATTGTTCTTGCAATTAGCATTCAAGGATGAACTTTTATTTGGGATACCAGGAACGCAGCTGTTGCCGAAAAAACTCTCCATGCCCTCTTCGATAGGACAAGTTTCCAGTAGTTGTTTGTCGTTCAAATAGTTGGCGACACTGTTCCAGGCGATACCATCGTAGGTAGGAAAGCAGGCCCTTGCACCTTTCAGATCATGTAACGACTCGAATTTCATGCCCGCTTTCGTTACAGATATGGTGAGGTATTTTGCATCTTCGTTCACTGTCTCGTAAAATAGAATTTTCAATTTATAGGCCCTGAAAATAAAGATCTCATGAGAAATGTAATCATTATTTTTGTAATTATCAAATTAACTTAGGCTGGACCTGTCGCGCCTCCCGATCATTCTAGACGCGACCAGGACAGACCGCTGCGTTCCAGAGCCTTCGAGAAACTATGAAGCGGTATTCAAATCGATATCGGACCGAAGCGGAGTCAGTACAGTATAAGACTAAATAGCGTGAAGATAAAGTAGTGTGTTAGTGAACTGTAAATAAATAATTCAAGATTTTGGACTATATTCATTACATTGGTGTCAGAAATGGGATGTTTGAATAAAAGAGAGCTCGCTTGATCAGCTGGTTCGCGGAAAAACACCGATAGAACTTTTAACGTAAAATTACGAAAAGCACTGCCGTGAAGGCAGGAGCTTTTGAGCGCTCGTACATGCACCTTGTAGATAGATTCTTATTTTCCAGTTTTGGAAACCAATTGAGGAAATTTGTGACAGCTGTCAAACAAATTTTCAAAGTGAGGCGATAATCCAGACTTCAAGTCAGTGCTTTAGGTGACCAATTTTTTTTTCGATAATTCGCTATAATTTTCTTCGGTATCTATGGTCTTTGTGATGCGATCTGGACAAAATTTCGCACGTAGTTTTAATACATTATTCCTCAGCTAGGTGCTAAATTTCATTTCAATCAAATCGGTAGTTTCGAAATTATCAGGAAAAAAATATTTTGAACGGCCATATTTACGGAACCCCTAGTCTAATTTTGCTCATTGATGAACGTGACCGTGAAATTCGCGATTCAAACCCACCCTGAAAATTTCAAGTTCCTAGGCCTTTTCCTTCGGAAGTTATAATTTTCTATGGTTTCTATGGTTCTGGTCATGCGATCTGGACAAAATGTTGCTTTAATATGTCATTCTCGTTTAAAATACAAAATTTTATCTCGATCGAATCCGTAGTTTGGAAATTATCAAGAAAACTAAATTTCAAACAACCAAATTTACGGAACCCCTAGTTTAATTCTGCTCATTGATAAACGTGACCGTCACATTCCAGATCTACACCTATCCTGAAAATTTTAAGTCCCTAGGCCTTTTCGTTCGAAAGTTATGATTTTCTATGGTTTCTATGGTTCTGGTCATGCGATCTAGAGAAATGTAGCTTGAATATATCAGTCTCCATAAGTATACAAAATTTCGTCACGATCAAATCTGTAGTTTGGAAATTATCAAGAAAACTAAATTTCAAACGACCATATTTACGGATATCCTCGTATAATTTTGCTCATAGATGAAAGTGATCACGACAATCGAGATCCACACCTATCCTGAAAATTTCAAGTCCCTAGGCGTTTCCGTTCAAAAGTTACAATTTTCTATGGTTTCTATGGTTCTGGTCATGCGAGCTGAACAAAATTTCGCAAGTAGCTTGAAAACCCCTTTTTTCAGTAGAGTGCAAAATTTCATCTCGATCGAATCTGTAGTTTCAAAGTAATCAGGAAAACAAAATTTCGAGCGGCCATATTTTCGGAACCCTTAGGCGGATTTCGCCCAATAACGAACTTAACCGAGGCATTTGGGAACAAAACTACACTGAAAATTTCAAGTCTCTAGGTTGATCCGTTCGAGAGTTATCGTGCTAACGGCCGGACGGACGGACGGACAGACTCGAATTTTCCGACGGATTCGTCATCAGTGAGTCGAACATAGTCGATTGAGACCATTTTCGGCTCAAAATTAGAAAAATACAGACATCGTGACGAAATGATATAGCCCTCGTGTAAGTAGTACGAGCGCTCAAAAACAGGCTGATTCCTCGTTCAAAGACGAAATCACAAGAAGAGTGCGTCTTGTGGAATTGAAAGTCGCGGAGTATAAACAGAAACTGGAAGAAAGGGAACTGGAAACAACAGGTCGAAAGGCAGTACTTCAAGAAAGACTTGCAGAAAGTCTTATACAAGAAGATGAAGACCCCGAAACATTTTTATTCGAAGTTCCCGGAGTTGATTTAAGCTCGATAATGAATAAACTCGAGGAAAATTCTAGAAGCCTGGGGGAAAGTTCTAGAAATCTGGAAGAGAAGCTCCAAGAAAATTCTAGGAACCTGGAGGAACAGCTTCGGGAAAATGCGAAAAATCTGGAAGAGAAGCTATCTGGTGTTCTAGAAGACAGAATAGAGACAGAGATGGATAACATTAGGAAACAAATCAACACGGACATAGATAGATTTGAGGAAGGAATGGAGCTGGAAAAAGGAGTTAATGTTGCGAAACCACAGACATGGTCAATGAGAATTCAGTGCTGGACCTGAAGAAGGGTATGCAGGATTTCAAGGTGAATTCTGGAATTAAGAAGCTTTCCATGAAGCCGCCCCAGTTCGACGGAAAGCCTTCACGGGCAAATAACCGCCATCAATTCGAAGCTGCGGCCAAAGCAAATGGGTGGAATGCAGAGGAAGAACTGCAGCATTACACTGGCATTGAGGGGAGAAGCGATAGATATTTTGCAGACCCTCACCGCCCAAGAACAGAAGGACTATGATAAGCTAATCAAACATCTGGAACTAAGGTTTGGTCAGGCCCATTTTGAACCCGTATACCAATCCCAATTGAAGAATCGTTAGCAGAATTCAGTCAGGTCTTTACAAAAATTCAAAGCTGATGTTGCACGTCTGGTGCGTCTCGCATATCCGACCACACCAGAGAACGTAATGGAGTGAGTTCAAGCATTCTTGTATGGACTTCGTGATCAGGAAAGTAGACAAGCGTTGACACGAGCCTGACTACCATATCTCGTAAACGCACTGGCACATGATTGAGGGAGATTCACAAGAGCCTGCTGATCTGGAAGCTGCCATAAGGAAAGTGTTCAAGAAAGTGTTACCTGGAGAAGACAAATAAAATGATTGAATTGTGGAAAAATAGGACATTTGCGTAGAGAATACCAAGATGACTGCTCTCATTGCTGACGAGCAGAAGAGAAAGTAGCAACACTCTGTCGAACCAGGGCAGTTGATGACAACTGGAATGGCAGCAATATCCAGAAAGACCAAAAGAAATATCCCGAACTTGGTTTAGTCATCAACTGGAAGAAGTGCAATCGAAGACCATCATGGCAGGACATTGCAGGTTACTCGCCAGCCGTTAAATTCTGCTGGGGCCCAATGAAATTAAGGTACTGAAGCGTGTATTGGACTCCGAGAATGGTGGAATAAATATTGGTTGTCTGTCTGAAGTTTTCAAATTACCATAATGAAAGAAGAAGATTTGTTTTAGATAGACTGATAAAGCAAGCCAACAAATCAATACACGTTACCCCATGGAACATCGAATTTTATCCTTTGCATCTGTAGACCGGTTTCGCCGTTTACGGCTTGTCAGTACAGCTAGCTCAGCGTAAACTCGATGTGGCAAACAAGCTACCCAAACAACCGAACGCGATGACGATCAGATAATATTTCTCCACTCACGCCACCTGTCCGCCGAAAGAGCGACTGAATACAATCCATGATGGTCCGTGTAAAGATTACTTGGCACCCCTGACAAAAACCAAACAAGTAACCAAACCGTGCACATTACGGCCTACATCGGGTTCATCCTGAGCTAGCTGTACTGACGAGCCGTAAACGGCGAAACCGGTCTACAGATGCAAAGGATAAATTTCGAGGTTCCATGGGGTTACGTGTATTGATTTGTTGGCTTGCTTTATTAGTCTATCTGAAACAAATTTTCTTCTTTCATTATGGTAATCCGAGAATGGTGTTGAAGACCAACGCCAAATAGTGGTACCCAGGATTCGAAGACAGGAAGCGCTTCGGGAAATCCATGACGGTGTCACTGGAGGACATCTGGGGGTGAAGACCTCGTAGAAAGTGAGGCAACTGTTTTACCAGTTTACCATCCAGTTTACAACTGGATAGTTGTCAAGCTGATGTTTAGGACTGGAGTAGAAAATGCGCTGTATGTGTTGCTAGCAATGGACCTAGAATACGACCCAAGGCCCCGATGCGTCAGTACGATGTAGGCAGCCCATTCGAGAGGATCGCTATCGTAACTATAGAGAAGTCACGATACCTTTTCAAGATGCCTGCTCATTACGCACTAGCGCACTTTGTGGCTGAGGATCTTCGAAAGTCTAGGGGCATTGCTGATGTATTCTCCAAGAAATTTGGACAACTACAAACACTGCGAGAGCAGAATCCAGGAGTAAGAAGGGTGCTGCAGCTGAAAATGGGCCAAAGAAACATCTTCTACCTAGTTACCAAGAAGTATTCCGAAGGAAAACCTTCTTATGAGGACTAAGAGACACTATGGTAGACCAGAATTTGGGGAATCTAGCAATTCCGAAATGGTCCTGTGATCTCAATGGGCTGGGATGGAAAATCATAAGGAGTATATTGGAGACAATATTCAAATCCAGCGGCGTCGAGATTTTGGTTTGCTGCAACCATCTTCGGCGACCAAACATGACCGGAGAGTGTCATTTCTATCGAACTTCGCCATGCAAATATGGAGAGACATGCTGGTATTGTCACACTCCGAGGATGACATTTCGGGGCGAAATGTCTTTGAGAAGGGGGCGATGTAACGAACTTAAGCCGGACCTGTCGCAACTCCCGAGCTTACCTAGAACCGACCAAAGCGACAGTAGGGACCGCGAATCTTCTAGAAACTGCGAGACGCTTCGAAAAGCGTTCTGCCGACATCGCGAGAGCTCCATCCCAATACATAAATGACCATCGTCCCGAAGCAGCGACAGTGCAGTACTAGATAGCGTCAAGATAAATAAGATAGTATGTAAATAATAAGTGTGTTAGTGAACTGTAAATAAATTAGTTAAGAATTTGGAATATATTCATTACTGTATCATGAATCTACTCACTCGAGATCCCAGATTCAAGGCTAACAAACGTAGTCAATGGATAAAGAAGGTGTAGCTTTGTGTGTTTCTGTGATCAGTCGAAATCGTTATCTTCTGTGCAGTTAGGGGGGAGAGGAAACATATAAGTGAATTACCGACATTCTGGTTAATTCGTTACATAAATTATCTCACCATGTGAGTGATTGATTTAAGTTTCTATTATCTTATTGATGGGTTCCATAATTTAGTTCATTCTTTTTGAGCGCTCGTACTACTTACACGAGGGCTATATCATTTCGTCACGATGTCTGAATGAATTTTGAGCCGAAAATGGTCTCAATCGACTATGTTCGACTCACTGATGACGAATCCGTCGGAAAATTTGAGTCTGTCCGTCCAACCGTCCGGGCGTAAGCACGATAACTCTCTAACGAAACAACCTAGAGACTTGAAATTTTCAGTGTGGGTTCAGTTCCCGAATGCCTCGGTTAAGTTCGTTAATGGGCCAAATTCCACCAGGGGTTCCGTAAATATCGCCGTTCAAAGTTTTGTTCCCCTGATAACTTGAAAACTACAGATTGGATTGAGATGAAATTTTGCACTCGAATGGAAAATGAGGTGTTCAAGCTACATGTGGAATTTTGTCCAGATCGCATGACCAGAACCATAGAAACCATAGAAAATTGTAACTTTCGAACGGAAACGCCTAGGGACTTGAACTTTTCAGGATAGGTGTGGATCTCGAATGTCGTGATCACGTTCATCTATGAGGAAAATTATACTAGGGGTTCCGTAAATATGATCGTTTGAAATTTAGTTTTCTTGATAATTTCAAAACTACAGATTCGATCGTGACGAAATTTTGTATACTAATGGAGAATGATATATTCAAGCTACATTTCTCCAGATCACATGACCAGAACCATAGAAATCATAGAAAATCATAACTTTCGAACGGAAAGGCCTAGGGACTTGAAATTTTCAGGATAGATATGGATCTGAAATGTAGCGTTCACGTTCATCAATGAGCAGAATTATACTAGGGGTTCCGTAAATACGGTCGTTTGAAAATTTGTTTTCTCGATAATTTCGAAACTACGGATTCGATCGAGATGAAATTTTGTATTTTAATCGAGAATGATATATTAAAACAATATTTTGTCCAGATCGCATGACCAGAACCATATAAACCATAGAAAATTGTAACTTTTGAACGAAAAGGCCTAGGAACTTGAAATTTTCAGGGTGGGTTTGGATCGCGAATATCGCGGCGACGTTCATCAATGAGCAGATTTAAACTAGGGGTTCCGTAAATATGGCTGTTCAAAATATTTTTTTCCTGATAATTTCGAAACTACTGATTGGATTGGGATGAAATTTTGCACCTAGCTTAGGAATAATGTATTCAAACTACGTGCCAAATTTTGTCCAGATCGCACCACCAAGACCATAGATACCGTAGAAAATTCTAGCAAATTATCGAAAAAAAATTGGTCACCTAAAGCACTGACATGAAGTCTGGAGTTTCGCCTAAGTTTCAGAATTTTTGTGACAGCTGTCGAAAATTCCTTCAATTGATTTCTAAAACTGGAAAATGCGAATCTACCTACAAGGTGCATGTACGAGCGCTCAAAAGCTCCTGCCTTCACGGCAGTGCTTTTCGTAATTTTTGCTTTATCATTTTACATGTTTGTATCCACTAGAAGTTTTCGTAGTTTCGAAGTTAATTTATTCAATATAATTCAATGTATCTAACCGACATTCACGACAACTATTGCGTTTCCATATGTAGTAATGTCGACACGAATATTGTGTTATTACTAACACTGGGTTAATGCAACACCCTTTGAAAAACACTAGTTGAATGTCTCTATACTATGTGCAATTTTTGTAGCCTACAGCCTATATTACTGTTATGAAAGGATCAACTGTATCATTGAATAAGGAATAGTTCACACATCACCATAAATAATAAAATAATGCTTGAAAGGATAACTTCACAGGAAGACAGCTATCGTGGACTCCAAGCCGTTGACGCTAATTACTCTCTTGTCTATCTTTCACCGTTGAACATAACTTTCCGAAGGGGACAGTTCTCATAAGCTCTCCCCCATCTTGGGAAAAGGGACTGTTCTCTGGAATATAAATCATTGGGGTTATATTCCAGAGAACAGTCCTGACCTTTCAGCACTCCAATAAATTGGCCCCTTACGCTGGAAATCACGACCAAGTTCGCCCCCTCAAACCACCAGAGGATGAGATGACATACCAGAAGTTTATGTCGTTGTATGTAAACGGAAAGTGCTACATTCGGTAACTAGAGAGGAGTCACGAGACCTTTTCAAGGTGCCTGACTATAAGGCACTAGCACACTGCGTGACAGAAGATCAACGAAATTCCAGGGGCATTGCTGTTGTGTCCTTCAAGAAGAAGAAACACAAGAAACACTGCGAGAGCAGAATCCAGAAGTTGGAAGGGTGCTGCAGTTGAAAAAGGGCCGAAGGAACATCTTCTAGCTAGTTATCAAGAAGTGCTACCAAGCTTAATAGTCTTATGAGAATGTCAATAAGAGTCCCAAAATGCTAAGGGACACTATGGTAGACCAGAATCTGGCGAAGCTAGCAATTCTGAAATTGTCCTGTGGTCTCGATGGGCTGGGCTGGAGAATCATGATGAGTATGTTCGGGACAATATTCAAATCCAGCGGCGTCGAGATCCTGGTTTGCTGTAATCATCTTTAACGACCAAACATGAAGACCGTGGAGTGTCATTTCCATCGAACTTCGCGATGCAGATATGGAGGGTCATGCAGGTATTGTCACACTACGAGGATGACATTTCGGGACAAAAGGTCTTTAAGAAGGGGGCAATGTAACGAACCTGTCGCGCCTCCCGATCATTCAAGACGCGACCAGGACAGACCGCGGCGTTCCCGAGCCTTCGTGAAACTATGAAGCGGTATATAATCTAAATACATCGGCCCGAAGCGGAGTCCGTATATTATAGGACTAAATAGCGTAAAGATAATCTAGATAGTGTGAATAAATTAGTGTTTTAGTGAACTGTGAATTAATTCATCAAGAAGAATTTGGACTATATTCATTATAATATAATAAATCAACTTACGTTTGCGCCAACTTCAGGGAATCTGGGTCTATGACAACAACATCCGCGAAATCCTTATGAACAGCGTCCATGCAGTGAGTAGTGTTGTCGGCCTTCAAGCAATCCACCTCAGGTTCGATGCCATAAGAGGCCATAGCTTCCCTCAACCACGAACATTTCGCGTTCTCCACGATCGACGTCGTGCAGATACGTATGGTCCTCGGTGGATGGCATCCTGGAAAACTGTTGGCGCTCAAAAAACCTGCAGCCTTGTTGAGATATGTCTGAATTGGTTCTATGGGAGCGAGTGGCTTCATTGTGACGTGGTAGGATTCCATAAGATTTAGGAGGGATGACTGCCAAGAAGTATCGTTGTCGTGGGACAGTGAGGAGATCATTTTCTGTACTTCTTCGGCCTTGTTTCTGAAAATAGATAGGATGAGATGCAGGATGCATTTGAGTATATTATATAGAAGATAACAAGGTGTTAATAATGAATGAATACTTGTGTACAATCCACAATAAATACCCAAATTTAGAATGTACATGCACTCACCTTACGGCTGCAACTACGGACCAGGGTTTCACCACCCAAACGCAAGGGTTGGTAGTGTTTACAGGCCTAATTGAATCATCGGGGCAGAGAAGGTTATAGTCATCTGCTGAAGCTTCTGGTCCTCCTGTGACTAGCCCAAAATGTATCTGGGCGTCATCCCAACGAGCCCAAGAGATATCTCCTGAACCATCCGTTAGGCAAAATAGGGACCCTCGTCTCCCCCAATACTTGTCTTCCTTTGAACATCTTGAAGGGTTGTCGCAGGCTTCGCATAAATTGGGATATTTTCTCTCTGAAATATTGTTCCGTAGTGAGAATTTTTGAAGTGATTCCATAGGAGAAGGCCAAGTCATGTAGAGCCTAAGGTATGAACATTTATTTATTCAACTCAACTCTGTGTTTCGCTGCCAGGAATAGTTCCACACCCTATTGTTGTTCAGAAGTATCATATAAACGGGCTTAGAAAAAGATTTTTTAATATTGAATTTTCGTTTCACTCGCGCATGTGTGAAGTATCTTCAGAAAGGTGTTTCACTGCGGGCGAATAGAAAGGAGAACAGATATTATTTTCCAATACAATTTTCGATTTTTCATTTTGGAATGGGCACATTTTTAACAGCTGAGTTATTTCCATTTCAGATCGCCCTTTCATTCTATTGCACCCTTTTTGAGCGCTCGTACTACTTACACGAGGGCTATATCATTTCGTCACGATGTCTGTATTTTTCGAATTTTGAGCCGAAAATGGTCTCAATCGACTATGTTCCACTCACTGATGACGAATCCATCGAAAAATTCGAGTCTGTCCGTCCAGCCGTAAGCACGATAACTCTCGAACGGAACAACCTAGAGACTTGAAATTCTCAGTGTGGGTTCAGTTCCCGAATGCCTCGGTTAAGTTCGTTAACGGGCCAAATTCCACTGGGGGTTCCGTAAATATGGCCGTTCAAAGTTTTGTTCTCCTGATTACTTGGAAACTGCAAATTTGATCGAGATGAAATTTTGCACTCAGATGGAAAATGAGGTGTTCAAGCTACATGTGGAATTTCGTCCAGATCGCTTGACCAGAACCATAGAAACCATAGAAAATTGTAACTTTTGAACGGAAACGCCTAGGGACTTGAAATTTTCAGGTTAGGTGTGGATCTCGAATGTCGTGATCACGTTCATTACTGAGCAACATTATTCTAGGGGTTCCGTGAATATGGTCGTTTGAAATTCAGTTTTCTTGATAATTTCAAAACTGCAGATTCGATCGTGACGAAATTTTGTATACTAATGGAGAAATTTATATTCAAGCTACATTCATCCAGATCACATGACCAGAACCATAGAAACCATAGAAAATCATAAATTTCGAACGGAAAGGCCTAGGGACTTGAAATTTTCAGGATAGGTGTGGATCTGAAATGTCGCGTTCACGTTTAACAATGAGCAGAATTATACTAGGGGTTCCGTAAATACGGTCGTTTGAAATTTTGTTTTCTCGATAATTTCGAAACTACGGATTCGATCGAGATGAAATTTTGTATTTTAATTGAGAATGATATATTAAAGCAATATTTTGTCCAGATCGCATGACCAAAACCATAGAAACCATATAAAATTGTAACTTTTGAACGGAAAGGCCTAGGAACTTGAAATTTTCAGGGTGGGTTTGGATCGCGAATATCGCGGTCACGTTCATCAATGAGCAAAATTAGACTAGGGGTTCCGTAAATATGGCCGTTCAAAATATTATTTTCCTGATAGTTTCGAAACTACTGATCGGATTGGATGTATTCAAACTACGTGCAATATTTTGTCCAGATCGCATCACCAAGACCATAGATACCGTAGAAAATTCTAGCGAATTATCGAAAAAAAATTGATCAGCTGAAGCACTGACATGAAGTCTGGAGTTTCGCTGAGTTTCAGAATTTTTGACAGCTGCCGAAAATTCCTTCAATTGATTTCTAAAACTGGAAAATGCGAATCTCCCTACAAGGTGCATGTACGAGCGCTCAAAAGTTCCTGCCTTCACGGCAGTGCTTTTCGTAATTTTTTGAGGTGAGGCTTTATTTTTGGCAGGTGCCAGAACTCGTCAAAAGATATCATTTCGCCGGTAGTTGATCATATAAAGTATTCAATTCGAAAAAAGTGCAAAAAATCTTGGGCTCCTCATCTTAATACGACTCTGTTAGGAGATCTGTCACGAATCACGGTGCCACATGCATTCCAGCAAGTTAATGAAGTGCTTGATTTTATCGCGAATTTGTTTATTCTCTTTCAACCTTTATAAGGAGATTTTTCCTCAACGGTATAATTCTTAAAGTCCAAACTGAGGAGAGCAAATATAACTGACTGAAGAGGTCCTATTAAAAAAATCAGGAAGTTCACAAACTCGCCGATAAAATTTCTTACAGAAATTGTTCGAAATGGTCACCATTCGTTTGATGTGCACAAAGTTTTGCCCGCCGTAATAACGAATTATTACATGCAGCAACTATCACATAAGTTTATTATTTCACAAGCATTTTCAATGCTTTGTTTCTTCAACACTATTTACCTCGCCATTACAGTACTGTAAGAAATTCAGAAACGCATTTAATGAACACATTTAGATCTCAATACCTTACACCAGATCCTGACTTGAAATTTCTCATATTCGCGGGTTATTTTGATTTCGAAATACTCGGCATTGGGAATATTTCATATAAAGGATTTTTGGAATTTTGACTTACAGCACCTGTCAAAAAAAGCCTCACGTTCGAAAACACCCTGTATGTTAGCGAAATTAGCAATTCAATGCTCAGAACCGAGACAATTGCCCCAATGACATTACCCTTCAACTTAAAAATGAATCTACTAACTGAGTTCATAGTCGAGTGTTGCATTTTCAACCCACGGGCCTGACTTGCAAGCAACATTGAAGAACTCCGATGAAGATTTGATCCTATTTTCAGTCAATGTCAGTTCCGGTTGGCAATTTTGCGGAACGACTGAAGCTTCCAAATACTGAAACAGAAAACAAGACATCGTCAAAAACTATGCCCGATTCAATTTGTAAAGAAAATGAAAACTATAATGAAAAAATGCGAAGGAATGTGGTAATTTTTAGCATGTGTCCTTGGACCATCAGCGAATATTTCGATTTTCCATCAAAATACCCTTCTCAGGAAGGTGATTAAACCCCATCAAATTGTGTTGTGAAGATTGTCCAAGTAAAATATTATGTAATAAATGAAGTGCTTTGATCAGTGAAGAGAAAATTTATTGTCAGTAAATAAGCGGAATTCTTTGGTATCTTCTTACTACATGAAAAAAAAAATTAAATATATTGAAAAAATCTTATTTGAAATTTTTATATTTTTTGCTGTCTGTAAAAATTTTCGAATGTTTTACATTCTATACAACCGCAAATTCTAGCCGAAATGTATGAGCAACTCGGTAGTAAAATAATTAACTGAAATCTGCTGAGATTTGTCAGGTGTTAGATGACATCTAAAAGGTTTTCTACTCACATTAGACAAGATTCGTGTCCATTCAGATTCATAACCATAACCGGGGTGACAAAACCGTTTATCCTGTAAATCATGCTTGCTCTTGATGTTCGATTTCTTATTGAGAACAGCTACAACTTCATATTCATATTTATCTGAAAAAAAAAACATATAGTGGTGTAAGTGAAATCTTAAAGTGAATAAGTTAATTGATAAAATAAAGTACGTCCACATATGGATAGTGTCGGTGTCTTAGGAAACGGACATGAACTTTACGGAACTTTGTTTCTAGTTCATTTGCAAAAAAAATTTTTCTAGTTCATTTGCAAAAAAAAAATTTACAATTAAAAAACTGGATATTATTTTAGTGCCCTTCCTGTAGGATAATTTTTTTTCCTCAAATAAGTATAAATTCTTTTTCTGGATGTTGTTGAGTTATTTCGTGTAACCTCAATGAAAGAAACAGACTGAAGTTTAAAATTTGCTGAATTTTTATTGTAATGTCTCTTGAGCTACATGAATCTAACGATTCTTTCATTCCTACTAACCTTCAGTGAATCGAAGTTCATTCGTTATCAGAGTTTCTACAGCTGAGTTCGAAGCAGTGATGAGATCTTCTGAAGTGAAGACGGCAAAGTCTGCTTGCTGTTTCGAAATTTTTCTCAAACAGTCCAACCTGCAAGGGTAAAACATGTATTGTTATATTTTTCAGATTTTTTATACGGGAGTACGGGACCTTTATAAATGAAGGTAAAATCACACTCAGTTTTGGATTATTGTTTACCGCTACTAACAGCCATTATTATTTTAATGTCAATCCTTATTCTCAATTCTTAATATTCTTATTCAAATTCGCCAACCTTTCCAAAACAGTAAAAATTATTAAAAACTGCAATGACTGCAATGACAATGATTTAGAACACATTTATCGTGATGTCCTATTATCGTTACGGTACCTACATTCACCAATGGTCCATGAATTTATTCTGTGAAGGAGTGTAAAAATAAATATCTCGCGAAATATCCGGTTGTTCAGATTCAAGATTCCTCTCTGAAAGCCCACATCAGAGCTGTACACGGCGGTTGGGGGAAAACTTGAGGATTTCATGATGGACCCTAACTGAAGACATTTCAATCATAAATTTTTCGCCTGGGTTCATTTTTGAGTCCAATTTTCTTGGCCTATTACCTAATCCACAGGAAGATTTTATCCCTACAAAGGAGCCAAAAGTGTATAGGCTTCCTCGTTTCGGAATCGTAGAATATATAAATGTAACCAAAGCCGAACTTGTCCGCTGACCGCTGATAATATAAATTGCGGCATTTCAGGAAGACCTAATTAAATTTATCTCCATATCTTTTCGCAATTGAATGGGATATACCTACCTATCTGCGCCAATCACACAATTAACCTTGCTGCCTGGTTCGTTCAAAATTGGGCAATATTTTGAAGCTCTCTTGAAGTGTCCTCTGCCTTCAACAGCACAGAAGTGAACTGCAAAAGAACATATAAATATCAGGGTTGAAACCCAAAGTCACTCCATCATTATTAATATTATTTTTTCGAATACTCTCTCGTACAGGATTCATTAGTTTTGCTCAAAATATTAAGGAAGATAGACGAGTAAATAGACGATCGCCAGGCAAACATACAAACCAATGGATTCATAAGAAGTGGAGGAGTTGTGGACAGGCAAATATGGCACAAAATATTGGGGATCAGAGCCTTCAAAACTGTTTTTCTCAACGCTCCAGACTGACACTCTTGCACTGGCAAAATGGGCCCAGAGTATAATAGAGGAGCAAGCATATGGGTGTTTTTTACAATTCCGAAAGGTTTTTGAAAGTTTTGGGGCTTCAAGTGCCTTGGTTGGCAGTGTAAATTCTTGCACCTCTCCACTGGCAGGATTTCGGTCTGAAGGGTTGATTCCCCGTACTTTAGGCCATGCATATGCGCTTCCAGCTCCTTCCTTTATGGACCCGCCGGTTTACCAGATCAGGTGATTTCTATTGTTTTGTAGCTGTCCTTTTTATGCTTGCTTGGTGGCAAGCTATAACGACCTCATAGTCTGCACCAAACTCATACTCGCACGACATGGAGTCTTCTGGGCTCATGAAGAACTCCTCCCTCAGTGGGTCCAGTACCTTAATTTTTTCTCTACTTGGTATTCTTGATCCTAATATCCTAATTCTTTTTTCACGAGCTTATGTAGTGGAAGAAGGTCTAGCAAAACAATACATTGCAGAAGGAATGGTAGACATAGCCTTGAAAGATTTTGTAACCATCATAGGTCCTGGTTTTTGAAAAGGACTGGAATTTACTTCCCTTCGCCTTTGAAATAATTTTTCCTTTTTCCTTCTATTGATTACGTAGAGAGGTCCTCCTCTCTTCTGCGTGGTTCTTGGCTATCCGTCATTGGCTTCTTTGCAAGAGATATTTCCTCTTGTCTGTGATTCTGACTGGTATCATTACCATCCTTCTCATTTCTTTGTTTTCATGTTCTTTCATCGTTTCGATTGTCTTCTTGGTTTGTTTGTTAATTATTTCCTCGATTGTTGGTATTTTCAATTCTTCTCTTATTTGTTTGTTGCTGACGTACCATGGGGCACCTACAGCTATCCTTATTATTTTATTCAACGTACTTTGTAGATCTTTCTTTTCGCAACTTTCGACATTGAACCAAACTACTCCTGCGTACGTTATGCTTGGTATAAGCACTGTCTTGATTATCTTCATCTTGTTTTCCAGCGAAAGTTTGCTGTTTGCATTTAGGAGCGGATATAAATACCCATGTAGTTGCCTGGTCTTCTTTTTGATTTCTTCCATTTGTTTGTTAAATTTCAGCTTTTCGTCGCTTCATCTTCCCAGTTTATCTTCTGGTTTTCTATCATGACGTTCCCTGCTTTTTCCTTCTTCAATTTTGTGCCGCCGAAGTATATGGCAACTGTTTTCTTCGCATTTATCTTGAACCTCCATTTCTTGAAATAGCTCATCAGTTTCTCTACGTCTATCTGGAGTTGCTTTGTTATCGATTTCCTCATTCTGCTGGAATAGTATACAGCAGTGTCATCTGCAAACTGGGCAATCTTACATCTTCCCATTTTTGGTATGTCTGACATATATATGTTGAACAGCAACG
The DNA here is from genome assembly GCA_963966015.1 of Aphidecta obliterata. Classification (NCBI taxonomy): domain Eukaryota; kingdom Metazoa; phylum Arthropoda; class Insecta; order Coleoptera; family Coccinellidae; genus Aphidecta; species Aphidecta obliterata. The sequence continues at coordinate 17,585,906 of OZ014435.1, read as the reverse complement.
GTCCTAGGACCGATCCTTGGGGTACGCCGGCTTCAATTTTCCTGGTGGTTGACCTCGTACCATCTATGTTAATTTTGAATTTTCTTTCCTTCAGGTATGCTTGTATCAATCTAGTCAGTTCGGCTGGAAACTTCCACATCTTCATCTTGTATATCAGACCTTGGTGCCACATCTTATCAAATGCCTTTTCAATATCCAGGAAAACGGCTCCGGTGTCTGTAGATAGGTTCATCTTTTCTTTTATATCTTCTGTTAATCTGACCAGTTGGTGTACTGTCGAATGTTCTGTGCGTAAACCGAACTGGTGGTCTGGAATTATTTTCTTGATTTTCACGAAATCTGCTATTCTTCTGTATATCACCTTCTCTATCACTTTGCTCAGTGCAGGAAGTAGGCTTATAGGTCTATAGTTGGTTGGGTCGTTTTTGTCCTTTTTCCCTATTTTCCATATCAGTATAGTGTCAGATGTCTTCCATTTTTTAGGGTAATGTCCTGTTCGTAGCATAGCCCTGGCTATTTCTGCTATTTCTTCTTGCGCTTCATCTGGTAGGTTTTTGAGAGCCTGATTTTGGATTCCGTCGATTCCGGGGGCCTTTCTGTTTTTCAGTTGTCCCATAATTTCTTCTATTTCGTCTCTGGTTAGTTCATTAATTTCTTCTTTTGTTCCATAGAGGTCGGTGGCTGGTATATTCCCAATTTCTTCTACTGACTTGTTGAACTTGTCGTCGTTGTTCTTCGGATTCGGCTTGAATTGTTGCTCTAGCGAGTCGGCGAACATTTCAGCTTTTTCTTCGTTCGTAATTGCTGTCCGACTTCCTTTTGTCAGTTTTGGAATCTTTGTTTTCGTTTTCTTCCCGGTTAATGCTGATGCCATTTGCCATAAAGATCGATCTTCTGTATCTAGATTCTCTAGTTTTTTGTCCCACTCTTCCGTAAATAATTCACGGACTCTGGCTTTCACCTCGTTGGTTAGTTTATTTAGTATAGTTTTGTCATTTGGGTGTAGTGTCCGTCTATACTGTTTCTTGGCCTTCCTTTTTTCCTCCAGTAAAATTTGCACGTCTACAGGTAAAGGACTTTTCTTCGGTATTTGTTTAGTTTTACTTGACTGTGTTTGGGCTTCGATGATTCTTCTCTCTAAATCTTCGATTGCTTTATCTATTTCTTCTTCGTTGTTTATCTTAACACTTCTGGATTTGAAGACTTCTTTGAATTTCTTCCAGTTTATTGTTTTCCTATTGGTAGGTGATCTGTCAGTTTCTATTTCCAAAGTCAGGATCACAGGGCAATAATCCGATGATAGATCTATCTTGGTTTCGATTTCGTAATTTTTTCTTACGTTCTTCATTATTGCTCTATCCAGGACATCCGTTGTTCCTGTTGCGACATGAGTCATCTGTGTGTGGGGTCATCTGGGCCGACAACTAGTAAATTATGTTTGTCGGTGATTTGTTTAAGTTTATTGCCTTGACTATTTACTTTTCTGCTGTCCAGTCTGGGTGTTTTGCATTCAAGTCTCCAGATTTTGTAACATTCCTCTAGTCTTACACTACCAAACTGGTGAGGCGTACGTGAGTATGGTCCAACAACGGTAGTAAATGACGAGAAGACTAGTATATGATATGACCTTGAAATAAGAAGACAGAGAGAGTTCTTTCTAGACTCCACACCATATGGATCCCCAAATGAAGGTGAAAGCCGAGTGCAAGAAAGCAATTGGAATTTGAAAGTGATTTGGGATAGAACTACTATCAGTTACAGACAAGTTTAAGATTTTAAGTTTTATTGGTATAAGTTAGTACATTCAAGTTACACACTCAATTAGTGATTCAATCATCTGGATTTGGAAATTAAAAGCAATATGAATGAATCACCTTCTAAATCAAATCTACCTGGAAACATTTCGAGATAATTAATACCTGCCCAGAAATCGAAGCGTAAAATTCGCCATAAATTAAAAACTTGGGGGCTTGACGATAATAGTTTATTTAATGATTGCTGGCAAACGGTAATCCAAATTGCCCACCACTTTGAATGCGCAGCTACATTTTTTGGCTCGTGCTATGAATTCCATTCTCGTTCGTAATTGCTCACATTAAACGCCTATGATTGACGATTGTTATAATTATTATTTTTTTTGAACAACAGTTATTGCATGAAAATAATGAATTGCCTTATGTTAGCGAAAACTTTCAATTAACTTGATTCAAGGCTTTGAAATGTACCTTCATTAGAGACTGAATACGAAATTTTTCGTAGATTTTGAAGTACGAAGCTTAAAGTTGAGAAATTTTTATGTGTGAAAAAAATTGGGATTATAATTCAAGAATGTAGCTCAGTTGTACCACAAACTGAAGTTTCTTCGGAACCACTTGAACTGGATTCATAATTTACAACCTGACTCGAGGGAGAGTAATTTAGTAACAATGGACCTAATATTTTATTGGGTATATAAGATATTCAGTCCATTGTTGTCACGACCATATTAATGGACACAACCTATTTGATCCATAAATCATCTGGAATATAAAAGACTAATAACATCAACTTGGTAATCAAGAAAAAATTTAGATTTTCAATCAGTTATTATGTCAGGAATTCGAAAAAAGCACTGACCTGAAGTCAGGAGCTTTACTAATTCATGATCAACTGACATGAGGTGACAATGTTGCGAATAGAGTTATCCACTCAGTGAGTGATTATTCTTTATCCACTCAGTGAGTGATTATACTCATTTTCCTTTTCTGAACTGAATAACCGAGCCCATTCACCTAGCCAAAAGAATCAGTGTTCAGGAATCACATTTTTCTATGATAACCAATCCAACGATATCATCGACGTGAAGCCTTCGCGCTATTCGGATTCGGGATTCTACTCTCTGTTCACTGAATCAACACAAACACGTGAACTGCTGTTAGAGATGGGAGGAATATATTACTCATCTCGTCTATTTTCCTACTCACCTTCTCAGTAATCCTGTAACTTGTTCATTTATACTTGTTCAGTCAGTGGAGTCAGTACTCAGTACAGTTTTGTAAATTGATTCAGAGTGTGTAGATTCAACTCGCCAGGGCCGTATCTAGGGCATGGCAAGGGTGCAACACGGGCGCAAGGCCCGAAGGAGCGCCAGAAAATATCAAAAATAAAAAAATAGAAGCGCCAAGCAAAAAAAAAATAATTCAAAGATGACACACGGTTACGTAAGTAAGCAATTCGATCACAACATTTCGAAACATTGATATTCAAAGTACAGAATGAAAATGCAATAAGCAATAAGGTCAGAAATACGAGAAATATGGTCCAATTGTTATAAAAGATTTTCAAAGATGCCGCACTCTGATCATAAATATTACAATCGGCCATATCGTCATGCGATTCCAAGCACAGCCCTTTTATGAGTTGTTTACACTACATCCCTTATCGCATCCAGCTCGTTTTGAAGGGCGGCTTCTTTGATGATGATGGTTCATAATGATCGATTTGTTTAGATTTTTAGGCCACATCTGTGGTATTTTAAACAATTTGTATTGCCATAAATTCACCAATCATAGTTTTGAGCTCAAGAAGTGGAAGAAAAATTGGGGAATCTTATTCTATTCTACATAAATATTGATTTCTTTCAATTGTGAAGGGAAGAGCAAAAAATTTAAATTCTAATGTTCGTTTAGTGTGTATCCAGATTTGAAGTGTTATAAGGTTTGAGTTTTTTTTTATATTCTGACTTTTTTGTGCCTCAAAAGCAAACGCTGTACATTCGTTGAAATCGCAATTAGGTGAAATTATCAAAGATCTTCGCGAGCTAAAAGAATCGTCCCAGGTAAATTCCATGAAAAATTATGAATTTATCATATATCTTAAATTCTGGGAAATTTTGTTAAGTAAAATAAAACGAATTAATCAATCTTTGCAAGAAAAGCAACTAGATATATCTAAAGGCTCACGAATGATACTTGGACTATTGAATGAATTATGACAATTTGAAGAAAAGTGCTGCAGATCTTGCAATAAAATATCCTTATCCTTATCCTTGTCATTTAAATGCATATGGATTTTCAATGGAAATTGAAAGTTTTAAATTTGAGAGTATCTCAATTTTAGACAACTTTATTGGAATGGGACTATTACAAATATTGGAAGGTTTATACGATCTAACTCTTGAAAATATTTACCCAAATTTACAAACGGCGTTGAGAATATTTCTTAGTTTTCCAGTGACAACTGCTTCATGTGAACGTTCGTTTAGCAAACTTTAACTTATAAAATCGTATCTTCGTTCCTCCTTGAGACAAGAGCGATAATCGAATATGGCAATCCTCGCCATCGAAAAAGAAGTGACATGTACCTACGTTTTAGGTTGAAGAATTTATATTTTTTAAGATGAATGTTCGTATTTATTACATAAATATGAATATTACATTTTGTTTTTTCAGAATTTGTTTTATTTTTATGCATTTCATTTACAATGTTTATTTCAATGTTTTTGATGAAAAACTTTTTCCATAAAAATGTGTATTATTTTGAAACTCTTACGGAAATATATGACAAGCATTATGAAAAAAAAATACGAAAAAAAAATATGATGGATGAAAAAAATCTACGCAAATGGGGGGGCACTGTCTAATATATATTGCCACAGGCGCAATAGTACCTAGATACGGCCCTGCAACTCGCATACAGTGAATGAATCATTACTCACTACCAATATAGAACCAAATATCATGAAATGAACCACAAAGTTGATGTGACAAATATTATATAAACATCAAAAGATGTGTTCAGCGCATATCAAATATACTCAATTTTCTTCTCACTTCTCACGTGGAATAGCTTGAGAGCTGTAGGATATGGCTAATAGTTTGTTAAATACCGAAGTTTTGAAAAAGAAATGTTCTCATATATCGAATTCAGGAATGAAAGTAGAAAAATTAAACTAGATAATCATTCCTGAATTCGATAATTTCAGATAAACAGCCGTATATTATATTTCAGTTATACTATCCTTACGAAATTCCACATAAACTTTCGTGACATTATCTTAGAACCAACTTCAAACTTCCAATTCGATTGAATCGTTATTTTTTGAGTTATTGACAAAAAACATTCAAATGGCTATATCTACGGAACCTTTCGGAGGATTCGCCCATTGGCGATCTCAACTGGTACATTCAGACTTCGAACGTGATCGGGACGTAATATGAGAAATGTTGCGAATTTCTTTCAAGTAAGTAGAAACATAGTTTCCCGGCTCGTCCATCGATATCGAGAAACTGAAAACGTAACCCACAGACCGAGAAGTGGACATCCAAGATCTACCACTCCTGCACAATATCAGTTTCTGACTGAGTCTACCCGTATAGAGCCGTTGAGTAATAGTACCACTTCTACTACTACTACTTGTCGTATCATGCAATAGCGGCTTTTTAACGCTTTTGGTGTTTTGGTTTCGATTGGAACAGTTCGTCGAAGATTACGAGACGTTTATCTACATTTTCGACAAATTTTGAGAAGAATTCCACTAACCGTACAAAAACCTTGTTGGAATGCCTTCAGTCTACTGCGCATATAATGGACCATTCATTCTACGATTTGGGGGATTTTAGGAACGCACCTATTGTGAATGCAATAGCGGAAGTGTTAATCAACCTCTCGAAAGAAAATTCAAAACGTAAATAAATATAATTCCGCATTGCGTGCTAATTCCACATATTCAAAAACTACAATTGAATTATCCTTCATAATTGTGTAGAAATACATTGATCATCATTACGTCCATTCAAAGCTCTCAATATATTCGAAATTCAAGGTGAAGATTCAGAACAGGTTTATTTCAAGACGACTAGGTATACATTGTATGTCTGGATTGGATAATTACAGGTACCTATTTATAAAAACTGTAATGAAGAAACCTGAAAAGAATTCATTTTTGTGGTCTTTTATACTGTTTATTTCCATTGAAATGATCCGGAGACATCTATTCGTAAAACAAGATGCAACTGAAGTCGATTAATATGCAAAATAGTTTCTCTTTTCATTAGATATAAGAGGAAGAAGAGAGGTGAAGGGTAATGGTAATATTCAGTAAAGACCCCGATACTAACCTAACCTAGCCTAACCCAAATGAAAATATTCGAGCGATTATCGACGTTCCCTTTTTGAAGACGTTACAAGTCGAAAATGTCCATTTTTGCGCGCTTGTTTCTATGAAGAAGAGCGTTTTCATTTTGCCAGAATGTCGGTAATTTTGACCTAGAACGATCTTAAACGATTAGGTTCCACTAACAGATGGAGAATTCGAGCTCAAATTCAATTCAGTTCATCCGTCCGACCGTAAACACGATAACTTTCAAAAAAATTACGAAAAGCACTGCCGTGAAGTCAGGAGCTTTTGAGCGCTCGTACATCCACCTCGTAGGTAGATTCGCATTTTCCAGTTTTAGAAATCAATTGAAGGAATTTTCGACAGCTGTCAAAAAAATTCTCAAACTTAGGCGAATCTCCAGACTTTATGACAGTGCTTCAGCTGACCAATTTTTTTTCGATAATTCGCTAGAATTTTCTACGGTATCTATGGTCTTGGTGATGCGATCTGGGCAAAACGGACGTAGTTTGAATACATTATTCCTCAGCTAGGTGCAAAAATTCATTCAAATCCAATCAGTAGTTTCGAAACTATCAGGAAAAAAAAATTTTGAACGGCCATATTTACGGAACCCCTGGTCTTATTTCACTCATTGATGAACGTGACCGCGATATTCGCGATCCAAACCCACCCTGAAAATTTCAAGTTCCTAGGCCTTTCCGTTCAAAAGTTACAATTTTCTATGGTTTCTATGGTTCTGGTCATGCGATCTGGACAAAATGTTGCTCTAATATATCATTATCGATTGAAATTCAAAATTTCATCTCGATCGGATCCGTAGTTTCGAAATGATCGAGAAAACAAAATTTCAAACGACCGTATTTACGGAACCCCTAGTATAATTCTGCTCATTAATAAACATGAATGCGAAATTTCAGATCCACACCTATCCTGAAAATTTTAAGTCCCTAGGCCTTTACGTTCGAAAGTTATGATTTTCTATGGTTCCTATGGTTCTGGTCATGTGATCTGGAGAAATGTAGCTCGAATATATCATTCTCCATTAGCATACGAAACTTTATCACGATCGAATCTGTAGTTTTGAAATTATCACGAAAACTAAATTTCAAACGACCTTATTTACGGAACCCCTAGTATAATTTCGCTCATAGATGAACGTGATCACGACATTCGAGATCCACACCTATCCTGAAAATTTCAAGTCCCTAGGCGTTTCCGTTCAAATGTTACAATTTTCTATGGTTTCTATGGTTTTAGTCATGCGATCTGGACAAAACTTCACATGTAGCTTGAACACCTCATTCTCCATTTGAGTGCAAATTTCATCTCGATCAAATTTGTAGTTTTCAAGTAATCAGGGGAACAAAACTTTGAACGGCCATATTTACGGAACCCCTGGTGGAATTTGGCCCATTACGAACTTAACCGAGGCATTCGGAAACTGAACCCACACTGAAAATTTCAAGTCTCTAGGTTGTTCCGTTCGAGAGTTATCGTGCTTACGGACGGTCAGACTCGAATTTTCCGACGGATTCGTCATCAGTGAGTCGAACATAGTCGATTGAGACCATTTTCGGCTCAAAATTCGAAAAATACAGACATCGTGACGAAATGATATAGCCCTCGTGTAAGTAGTACGAGCGCTCAAAAAGAGGCATACAGTTTCGAAATTTCCAGGGTTTCCAGGGGTTGAATTCACAGGTTGAGTTCGTTAAGGGGCGAAATCCGCAAAAGAGTTCCGCAAATATAGCCATCCGAATGTTTTCCCCAATAGTTGGAAAAAAACTGATCCGATCGAATTGGAGCTTCGTAGTTAGTTGTAGAATACCAACACGAAGATTCGTGTGAAATTTCGTGAGGATCGTATCACTAGAAGATTACAAAAAAAACCTTTTTTTAAAACTTCGATATCTCGGAAACTTTTCGCCATATCATGCTGAAATAAACTGATAAACTTAAGAGGTTAAAACTGGGTAAACACGATTAAAAAAATTATGGAAAGCACTGCCGTGAAGTCAGGAGCTTTGGAGCGCTCGTTCATCCACCTTGTAGGTAGATTCACATTTTCCAGTTTTAGAAACAAATTCGAAAAACTTTTGACAGCTGTTAAAAAAAGTTCAAATTAAGGCGAAACTCCAGACTTCACGTCAGTGCTTTAGGATTTTTTTTTCGATAACTCGCCAGAATTTTCTTTTGTCCAGATCGCATTACCAAGACCATAGATATCGCAGATAATTCTAGCGAATCATCGAAAAAAAAGAATTGGTCACCTAAAGCACTGACGTGAAGTTTGGAGTGTCGCCTTAGTTTGAATTTTTTTTGGAAGCTGTCAAAAATTCTGTCAACTAGTTTCCAAAACTTAAAAATTACCAAAAGCACTGCCGTGAAGGCAGGAGCTTTTGAACGCTCGTACATGCACCTTGTAGGTAGATTCGCATTCTCCAGTTTTAGAAACCAATTGGAAAGATTTTGACAGCTGTCAAAGAAAATTTCAAACCAACGCGAAAATCCAGACTTCACGTCAGTGCTTTGGTGACCATTTTCTTTTTCGATTATTCGCTAGAGTTTTCTACGGTATCTATGGTCTTGGTAATGCGATCTGGACAAAATTATACATTATTCTTCATATATGTGCGAAATTTCATTTCAATCCAATAAGTATTTTCGAAATTAGCCAAAAAAATATAGTTCGAACGGCAATATTTACGGAACCCCTAGTCTAATTTGGCTCATTGATGAAAGTGATTGCGCGATCCGAACCTATCGTGAAAATTTCAAGTCCCTAGGCCTTTTCGTTCGAAAGTTATGATTTTCTGAGGTTTCTTTGATTCTGATCACACGATCTGGAAAAAATGTAGCTCGAATATATCATTCTCAATTTAAATACAAAATTTCGTCAGGATCGAATCCATAGTTTTGAAATTATCAAGAAAACCGAATTTCAAACGGCCATATTCACGGAACCACTAGTCTAATTTTGCTCATTAAGCAACGTGAGCGCGAAATTCGCGATCCGAACTTATCCTGAAAATTTCGAGTCCCTAGGCCTTTCTGTTCGAAAGTTATAATTTTTTATGGTTTCTATGGTCCTGATCATGCGATCTGGAAAAAATGTAGCTCGAATATATCATTCTCAATTTAAATCCAAAATTTCGTCACGATCAAATCTATAATTTTGAAATTATGAAGAAAACTGAATTTCAAACGGCCATATTTACGGAACCCCTAGTCTAATTTTGCTCATTGATACACGTGAACGCTACATTCACGATCCACACCTATGCTGAAGATTTTAAGTCCCTAGGCCTTTCCATTACAGAGTTATAATTTTCTATGGTTTCTAAGGTTCTGGTCATGCGAGCTGGACAAAATTCTGCATGTAGCTTGAGTACGTAATTATCCATCTGAGTGCAAAATTTCACCTCGATCGAATCAGTAGTTTCGAAGTATGTATTCAGAAAAACAAAATTTCCAGTGGCCATATTTACGGAACCCCTGGGCGAATTTTGCCCAATAACGAACTTAACCGCGGCATTTGAGATTCGAATCTACTCTGAAAATTTCAAGTTTCTAGTACATTCCGTTCGAGAGTTATCGTGTATACGGACGGACGGACAGACTCGAACTTTTCGACGGATTCGTCATCAGTGAGTCGAACTTAGTCGTTTGAGACCATTTTCAGCTCAAAATTCGAAAAATACAGACATCGTGACGAAATGATTTAGCCCTCGTGTAAGTAGTACAAGCGCTCAAAAATGCGAATGGATGAACGAGCGCTCAAAAGCTCCTGACTTCAGAGCAGTGCTTTTTATATTATTTTTTGAAGTTATTTGACATGGTAAGTTGACATTGCAGCGAATAGAGTTGGCCACTCGACAACTCAGTGGTTATAATCTGTAATCACTGAATCTACTCTTCTGTACTTGCTATTGAGTGTTCAGGAATCACGTTTTTCTATGATCACGAATCCAACGATATTGTCGACGTCAAATAACAAAGCTTCCGTGCGATTCAGATTCGCGATTCTACTCTGTACTCACCGAATCAACACGAACACGAGTCGATGGCATCGGTATAGATATGAGATTTGAGAATTGATTCAGAGTGAGTAGATTCAACTCGTTTACAGTGAATGAATCATTACCTACCACTTGTCGAAAATAATGATTCTGCACATCTCTAGTAGCGAGGATAACCCCAAACGTAAATGTGACAAATATTTCATGAACTTTAAAAGATTGAATCACCGAATATGAAATATTCTTAACACCAGATCAGAAAAGCTCAATTTTCTTCTCACGTGTCACATCTAAAAACTCATATTATCCATGCCTTATATGTACAAACAAAATTTCAGCAGGATTTGCGATTAATTCGTAGAGAAAAAATTTTAAAAGATTGTCAAGGCTCTTCGGAAGTTGGAGGAGTAAAAAATGATAAAACAATCAACACTTCGTGTAACAGATAGGGAGCATCAAAACACTTTACAGCTCAATTATCGAAGCTATTATACGACTCATGCCTATAAATTGAACTGAACAGAAATAAGTTTAAATTTTCGAACGATGTGGGAGGAGCAGGAATAAATTTTTTGAAATAAAAAGCAGAGAAATTATTCGAAGAAATATTTCTCTGAATTTTAATTACCCGGTTAGTTGGTAGAAAATGAATACCAAAACGTCCCTCAAAGTTAGAGAAAAAAAATAAAATCAGTAACTTCAGTTTTGTAAGAAATTAATCTGTCAAAACAGGCCCTTCTCAGGGCTACCCTGAAGACGGTCCAAGTAATCAGTAAGAAACGTTGGAACCCAGAAGATATCTTCACAATTAACTTGAATATTTGCAAATTGAATCTTTACTGGAATCACGTTTGGAAGTGGAGTCTGTACAAAAGAAAAAATCAATGAACTTAATTATTCACTGTGTGTTATTCTCTGTATCACGTGTGTTAATTGATCCAGTGGCCATGAGTGAAAAAAAAATTAATACTGTCTATTTTTTTGCAATCATGCATAAGTTACAGTTTGATATAACATGAACAACCCGAAACCTGTCGAACAATACTAATGACAATCATCAATTGAAGAAAAAACACGAATCAATAATAGATATCAATTCATTGATCACGATCCCAAATGAATATTCATGTAATGTTTGAACATCGTAGTAAACAATAGTGGGCGTATTAATAAATATACATAAACTTACATTTCTCCGCACAAACGGTCGAGATGAAGATAAGAGTTGTGATAAACGACGCGATTTCGATTTTGGTAAACATGATTCTTACTCGAACCGTTTAACAGACGAAACACAACTGAGGCTGACCATCGGTCAGACTAGATCGGCGATCTTTTTCACAGCTTATCTCCTGCTTGCATATTATTCCATTAATGTATGAAGGACGACCTATCTACTCTTCGTTTCTTGAACAGCAATGCGATATTTCAGGTTTCGTGGATTTCCCGCGGTATCCAGGTGGTGACAGGCAAGTCGAATCGGTAGCTTGCGATGACGTCTCGGTACTTTGATTAACATTAACATAAACCATTGGGAATTTGCCCTCGAGGTAAACAGATTAAGAGCAGTGATTTCCATATTACTCGCCATTCTTGAATATGTATACTGTTATTTTTAAACAAACACCTTAATTGATTCGGAGTTTCCTTGAGTTGAGTGATATTTTATTGACTCAATCGAGGGATAGGTTGATAGGTACTATAGATATTCTTCTAAGGAGTTTCTTTTATCTTCCATCGAGAAGGTGGTACTGAAGATATTGAAGAACGGTGAAGATGAACATACTTTCGGGATATAATTCAAAGAAGAAGTTATATATTTGAGAAAACTGATGAATTAGAAATCCCGCAGATCCACCTTTATTATTGTTTATTTTTCCTCTCCTAGGTCTCAGTAAGAACCCTCAGAAGCTCATTTAAGAGCTTATGCGGTTGTTACTGCTATTCGCACTGGGTCGGTTGGTCGGTACAGACCCAGTTTGAATGTATACGCCAGATCCCTCGAATGAATCGGAGCAGCTTTGCCGATTAGTACATAATTATCAGATTTTAACATAATTTTATCCACTTCTGATTTCTGACTTCTGACTTTTAACATAATTGATCATTTCAACATAATTTTCCCCCAAGGAAAGTTTTCAACCTTGGGCAGTGAAAAGGAAAAATATCTTATTGAAACATAATCTTTCATGTTATTTTTTCAAATTGTTTTTATATGTTGTTGTGGTTTATTCTTATTTCTAGAATAATTCTCTTTCCTAATTTTTGCAGTTCCACTTTTACCTGTTTGTGTATTTTCAAGGCTATACAAATTTTGTTCTCTCTTTTCGCTCATCGCTCACTATGTTTTTTTTTTTTATTTGTCATTGTTAGGTATAAAGAGTCAATCTAAAATTTTAACATAATTTCTAGTGATATCTGATAATTTTGGCAACGTGATAACATAATTCTCGCCAAGCCAGCGGCAACACTGTTGCGGAGTTTCTTAAGTATTTTTGAGCGTTCGTACTACTTACGAGGGCTATTTCATTTCGTCACGATTTCTGTATTTTTCGAATTTTGAGCCGAAATGGTCTGAAATGACTATGTTCGACTCACTGATGACGAATCCGTCGGAAAATTCGAGTCTGTCCGTCCGTCCGTCCGTCCGGCCGTAAGCACGATAACTATCGAACGGAACAACCTAGAGGCTTGAAACTTTCAGTGTGGGTTCAGTTCCCGCATGCCTCGGTTGAGTTCGTTAATGGGCCAAATTCCACCAGGGGTTCCGTAAATATGGCCGTTCAAAGTTTTGTTCCTCTGATTACTTGAAAACTACAGATTTGATCGAGATAAAATTTTGCACTCAAATGGAGAATGGGGTGTTCAAGCTACATGTGAAATTTTGTCCAGATCGCATGACCAGAACCATAGAAACCATAGAAAATTGTAACTTTTGAACGGAAACGCCTAGGGACTTGGAATTTTCAGAATAGGTGTGGATCTCGAATGTCGTGATCACGTACATCTATGAGCAGAATTATACTAGGGGTTCCGTAAATATGGTCGTTTGAGATTTAGTTTTCTTGATAATTTCAAAACTACAGATTCGATCGTGACGAAATTTTGTATACTAATGGAGAATGATATATTCAAGCTACATTTCTCCAGATCACATGACAAGAATCATCGAAACCATAGAAAATCATAACTTTCGAACGGAAAGGCCTAAAGACTTGAAATTTTCAGGATAGGTATGGATCTGAAATGTCGCGTTCACGTTTATCAATGAGCAGAATTATACTAGGGGTTCCGTAAATACGGTCGTTTGAAATTTTGTTTTCTCGATCATTTCGAAACAACGGATTCGATCGAGATGAAATTTTGTATTTCAATCGAGAATGATATATTAAAGCAATATTTTGTCCAGATCGCATGACCAGAACCATAGAAAATTTTAACTTTTGAACGGAAAGGCCTAGGAGCTTGAAATTTTCAGGTTAGGTTTGGATCACGTTTATCAAACAGCAGAATTAGACTAGGGGTTCCGTAAATATGGCCGTTCAAAATATTTTTTTCCTGATAGTTTCGAAACTACTAATCGGATTGGAATGAAATTTCGCACCTATCTGAGGAATAATGTATTCGAACTACGTGCAAAATTTTGTCCAGATCGCATCACCAAGACCATAGATACCGTAGAAAATTCTAGAGAATTATCGAAAAAAAATTGATTAGCTGAAGCACTGACATGAAGTCTGGAGTTTCGCCTAAGTTTCAGAATTTTTTTGACAGCTGTCGAAAATTCCTTCAATTGATTTCTGAAACTGGAAAATGCGAATCTACCTACAAGGTGCATGTACGAGCGCTCAAAAGTTCCTGCCTTCACGGCAGTGCTTTTCGTAATTTTTCATTTATTTAACCATTGAAATACAACAGACAGATTTCAAACCCACAATAGTATTCACATTGTGAATAACTAGTGAGGCAGGAAAGTGATATTTACAATATTTAAACTTTTGAATTGGATATATATGTAGGTACTTACCAGAGGGGGAAAACAATAAGAAAAATTCATGAAGCCTTCTCATAGAAAAATAAAAGAAGAAGTTCACAAGTTATTCAAAAATATAGTTCAGCTTCCTCTTAATTGTATTTAGACCGTCGTGAAAAATATCAACATCATCAGCGTCTAAGTTGGAATATTCTAACATTTTATATTTTATACAAAGAAGAGTTATGTGCATCATTTGTGCTTCTCAAAAAAAGATAGAAAAGATCATGACGCCTGAAAGTACATGGTATAAATCTGACATATGCGCAACGCTAATTTATATTCATTTACAGTAATCTACTTGGGATTGCAGAGCCCGTCCGAGAAAGATTAATCTTTGGTCACAGAAGCTCTTTTGAAAAATGTAAGGCTAACCTCGAAGTGAGAAGCTCTCGTCTCTCATCTCTCGTCTCTCAGCTCTGGGCTCTTGGCGCTAGCTTTTAAGTTCTAAAGTGATATCTTATCTTCTTGAAGGTAAAACAGGTTTGGTTTGTGAGTTGGTTGATCTAAAACCCTCGAGGGTGGAAGAGATACTTTGAGGTTAACATGTGAGTAACACCATATTTAATTACAACGTTATCATTATTCATATACCTGCTTCTCCTAACTTTATACACTTTTATTACTTATCCCATGCGTTTTCTCATGTAATCACTTTTGATCCACAAGACTTTCATTTGATTTTGTAGTGAGTTGTTTATATTCAACGTTAGTTAATGTTCCTAACTGAGAAACTATTGCAATTTATAGGATAACGTATTTTACCATGTTTATTTGCTTCTTGTGTATTGTATCCATTTTTCATACTTTATTATCAAGTCTATTCAATATTATTTAATGATTCTAACTGACCATGAGTATTAAATTCCTAAGTGCTTCCCACAAGAACTTCTTGTATTAACGATTGTTTGATCATCACCTTCTCTTATCATATCTAAGTTATGGAATATTCTTCAAATAATACTATATATTATGTAATCGTTGTAGTTTTCAGCAAATATTAAGGATATTCATAATCACCTCATTATGTTCATCATCTTATCTTAGTTGAGAACTTTGAATCCGCTCTTCACTCATTATTATCAGTTATACATAATACTTGATGGGACTACTGCCTAGGGAGACAGCTATCGTAGACGCACCATAACGTCCATAACTATCACTTAAACTACTCATCGTGGGTAATATATATAACAAGGATCTTTGGTCGCATTCCCCTCTCCTTGCACCGTGGGAGATCATCAATCGTCCAATGATAGTTGGATTCCTGCGAAGAATAACTCACAAGTTTTTCACATCATCGCCTATTAAGGTTGAGGAGTCATCAGTGCAGCATTTAATTTACTCAATCATCTTCAAACATCATATGAGAGAATTCTCACCAGTCAACCTGTTGCTGTTTAAGAATATCCTTTACTTGTGGATTAACGGGATTTGAACGAGATGAAGAGAGAGGTCTCTGAATTTCAACTTTACAGTCTACCTACTGCTATTCATTGTACAGAACAGGTTTTCTCGCAGGTCTTTCCTGATTCTTATTATCCGATCTGAAGTTGGGGAACCGTCCCCAATAGCACCAATTAACTTATTATTTGCCGTTTTGGGTGCTTAAAATGTGTATTTTGAATTTCCTATTTTCCCGTCAACCACGTCTATTCAATCAAGCGTAATCTATGTTGCATACACAACGTGAGTCCTTAAACCACTATACGATCACGATCTTGGCGAAAGATTATCTATAGTAATATTTTCACGTTGAAAAGAACTCATTTAAGGTAGAGATCTAGTTCTTTGCAGTTTTCAATAAAAAACTGTTATGTCGGCACTGGCGGATCCAGGGGGGGGCACGTGCCTCCCCCCAGACGGAATTTTTTTGTACTGTGGAGATTCCATCACAGTACATAATTAGAAAAATGTTTTGCCTTCCACCCCTTGTGACCCTCCAGAAAAAATCCTGTGCCCCCCCCAGAAAGAAATCCTGGATCCGCCCTTGTATGTCGGTAATAGTTTTATCCCTTTAACGTACCAATACAGTACAACATAGAAAGAAAAATCATCAAGTATTTAACCTGGCTCGAAAAGATTCGTGAGCCATTTTAGATGAACAGGTGATGAATGGTTGCAAACATTGCGAGTCATTCCGACCCAGTGTGAATGGAGACCATCGAGTTTGGGACAACCTGTAGATGTATGCAATTTCAAACGGTAATTACGTCGTCATCTGTGGGCTGATAAACGTACCAGCCGTATAACAAGGTTAGCGGAAGTTTTCAATATTATTTTTTTCTCATATCGACTATTTTGGGGGAACAGTGTACTGTATTGGTACTTTCATTCGCTAAAACCGGCATTACAGTTCTCTGCTGAACGCAACAAAGAACTGGAACTCAAACAAGTTCGAATTAACGTGAAAATATTACTCTAAATAATATTTGTCCAAGATCGTTATCGTATAGTGGTTTGAGGATTCTACGTTGTGTAGGCAACCCAAATTACGCTTGATTCAATAGAAGAGATTGACGAGAAGGTAGGAAATTCAAAACACATATCTTCAGCACTCAAAATAAGAAAATCACAAGTTTACTTCAGTGTGCCAGAAGGTAGGGGGAAATCCTAAGGAAAACCACCTACTTATCTCGTTCAAATACCGTTGATCCACAAGTGAAGGATATCCATAGACGGCAACAGGTCGACTGCGGTGAGAAATCTCTCATATGATGTTTGGAGATTGTTGAAGTTAATTGCTAAGCTAATGACTCCTTAAAGGATGGTGGGGTAAGAATCCAGTGGTGTGAGGTACTCCCCAAGTATACAGCTATCATAAGATGGTAATGATTTCCAGCGGTAAAGAGAGCGGTGAGGAGAGGGTCGAAGAGACTAGTCTTCTTGAATAGTTATTTCCCACGGTGGATGATAGTTGAATAAATAATAATTAGCGCTATTTTGCGTCTACGATAGCTGGCTCCCTGGGAAATAGCCCCATCCCCTAAGATTTTGGATAACTTATAATCTGTGAAGAGTACGAAAAATCTAAAGGTCTCAACCAGGTGTGGCTCTATTCCATCATACAGTTGATCAATGATAATAAAATACGATGAACATAATGACGACACTGATGCCGTCTGCTGATAACCGCAATATTAGTTGAAAGCTACTATGATTAAATATAATACAAGAAGTTCTCTAGAATTTACTGTAGATAATAGAACATATTTATGTGAAGCAATTAGAATTTACTAAATTCCATAATGTTGAAATAGAATGAACTCACTACGAAAAGCAAATGAATATCTTTTGGATACGAGCAAATATGAAATATAAGTGTTAATCGTGAATAAAGAATGTAAACAACTGAAGTGAAAGTAGGAACTAATACCTCAAAAACTCACGTGGTAGAATAACGTATCTTCTGAATTTACCAAAATGTCGGTAATTCATTCAAACTGTCCTCCTCACTTGAGGGTTCAGGATTAAGTAACTACCAAACCTGTACGTTTTACCTTTTACGATAACTGACTGACGTAGAAACTGAGAGGGCGCTTCTTTATCATTTTTCTAACCTCCTCCAAGTTGTGAAAAGCCATTCTGTGTTTTGACCGTAGAGCACAGACACATTCTTCACTCTTCGAATGGTCTTGGTCTGGAATCTGGAATCTCGAGTAGGTCACTGTAAACTAGAGTTGATCAGATGGCAGTTTTATACGACAGATTATCGAAAATTTCGATTGATTTCAAGAAACAATCCTCAAGTGTCATAAGCTGATTCCAGTTTACGAAAAGAAATCTAACTTTATATGTGTATGTATTTCCAAAATGTTCAACTACACTTCTTCGCGTTTTTCCCAAATCTCTGTTATTCTCGAGTTTTGAGCCGAGAATGCTCTCAAACAATTAGGTTGGACTCACAGATGTAGAATTCGTGGTCAAATTCGTGACGTAACACGATAAGAAAAAAGGGGTCTAGAGTTTTCAAATTTTCTGCGAACGTTCGAGGGCGTGGAGGAAAGCCCAGAGTACATTTCCCCTCCGAAGAATAAAAACGTTGGGGTTATGTCCCTGAGAACAGTCTCTTTTCCACGATGGGGGATAGCCAATGAGAACTGTCCACTTCGAAGAGTAATTTCCAACGGTGGGTTGTAGCTGTTGGAAGTAATTAGCGTTATGGAAGTTGGTTCGCGTTATTTAGTTATAACGAGGTGCGACTACGATAGTTGTCTCCCTGTCTCTCCCACTAATTACTCTCCACAGCTAGGTATCATCAGAATCTATATTTATTCCTCGAGGGGGCTGTTCTCATTGAATCTCCCTCAGCGTTGTAATAGATCGGTCCTAGATTAGCATCCAGCGAATAAGGAAGTTTTCGATAATACCAATTTCAGAGTAGATTAGAAGAACACAGTCGAATATTCTGAACACAGCCAAATATTCTGAACTCCGTGATTTTTATTTCTTCTCGATGGTCGAGTTGAGGTTATGAAAAAGGTAGTTACTTTTTTTTTGGAGATTGACCAGGGTTAGTTACTCTCAGATACTCAGAAGAAGGGTAGGGATGCCGAAAAAGTTGTTGGTAAGGTTTTTAAGCAAGTTCGGTAGTATTTCCGTTCATAATGAAATAGATAGCCATTTACTTTACCTTTTATTTTAAAACGTTACGGTGAGATTTATTCTTTGTTGTCTATACTTGTACTGTTACTCCATTTAATATTTATTACGTATTTTTGCGTGTGATCCTTATTCATATTGCAGGTACTTGTGTACCCAGGGGTTAATACCACTATTTCAATTCTCCCACTTGGGAAACTTGGTAGATGGTTCATTAATATGTTGGATTCTTGATACTTCATTGGAGTGATATGTGCCTGCTAAGCATAATGACGCGGTATAGAGATTCCCCCATGGGAGATATATCAAGAATTGTGTCTCTTTGCATATAAGTAGTTTAGTACCTTCCCCCCTGTAGAGCATTTAATCACCGCTCGAATTTGCAGGATATTCCTGAATTTATTTCACTGAGATTACAGCCTGTAAAGATGGTCTCGGTCCCTACAGTTGCCACATGTCCACTTTTTTAGTTGAGGGGATACGGGATGCAATTCTGGAATAATCTTCTCTTTGTACCGTTCAAGTTGTTGGTGTGGACGATGTAGCACCTATCATTCTGAAGGAAAGTCCCTCTTGGATCTAACTCTTTTCTGCGTATATTGTTATATAGTGAACGGTTTTTCACTTACGATACATTGTTTTCGCATCCACCATTTGTGAACTGTGTATTTGGTTGTGGCACTGGCTATTTAGATTCAGCCAGGCTCCGCCACTACTTATCGATTGAACCCTTTTATGAAGTGTAAGTGGAGTCTTTCTTTTTTTCTGCTTGTGATATCTTTTACCATAAATGCTATCCATTCTACAGAGCGGGTTTCCTCGCTCTGTAGTGTATATTTTTGATTGTGATATATTTCCCTATTGCTCTCTATTACTTATTTTTGATTCTGATATATTCTCCCATTATTACCCATTATTGCTTATTTTTGATTGTGATATATTTCCCCATTGCTCTTTATTACTTACTTCTGATTTTAGTATATTTCCCTTTTATCGTTCATTATTACTTATTTTTGATTTTGATATATTTTACCATGCTCTTTATTACTGATTTTTGATTTTGATAAATTTCCTCATTATTGTTCATTATTACTTATTTTTCATGTTGGATCTATTTCCCCATTATTGTTCATTATTACTTTTTTCTGATGTTGTATCAATTTCCCCATTATTCTTCATTATTACTAATTTTTGATTTTGGATATATTTCCTAATTGTTCATGATTGCTCATTTTTGACTGTGATATATTGTACCATTCTCTTCATTACTTATTTTTGTAGGTGATATTTTCTTCCTATTTATGCTATTCATCATACAGAACAGGTTTTCTCGCAGGTCTTTCCTGATTCTTATTCTCCTGTTGGACCTTAAGTTGGGGAACCGCCCCAACAGAACCAATAACTTCTTGTTACTTGGTTCTAACCATTTTGTTTGAATTCCCTTGACTCCCCCACGATTTTCCCTAGTACGACGAGAGAATTCTGTGGTTTCTACGAAACGTAGAGTTCTTCCCTCTAGATCGATCATTGCGCTGGCCAAAAATAGTGGAGATTAGTTTGCGATCCCGCGTGTTCGTATATTGTAAGTGTTCTGAGCTCTCGTTTAGATAATATAGTTGGTATCTAAAGCTGCAAAACGTTACAGCGTGGGTGAAGGGGAAATCTCATTGAATATCACCACACCGTGCTTCAAAGCAGACTTCTCTTTGGCCCTCTCCTCATCGCTGGACATCACCGTCTAATGATAGTTGTATTCATGAGCCTCACAACACTGGACTCTCACATCATCACCAATTGAGGTTAAGGAGTTATTAGTGCAGCATTTAACTGACTCAACCATCTTTGAACATTATATGAAATATTTCTCACCACTCGACCTGTTGCTGTTTATGGATATCCTTCACTTGTGGATTAATGGTATTTGAACGAGATAATGAGGGAGTTTTTCCTTGGGGTTTTTCCCTACCTTTTGGCACTCAGAAGTAAACTTGTGATTTTCTTGTTTTGGTAGGGTAGGAAAAAAAACCTCCCTCCTTTTCTCGTTCATATACCATTAACTCACAAGTAAAGAATATTCATAAACAGGTTGAGTGGTGAGAATTCTCTCAAATGGTGTTTAAAAATGATTGAGTAGATTAAAGGCGGTAAATTGGGAGTACTTCGCAGGGATCAAACTATCATTTGACGATGATTGAGATTGATGATCTCCCACGTTGCAAGGAGAGGGGGAAAGCGACCAGTCTCCTAGATATATATATATATATATATTTCCAAACGTTGGGTAAAGCCTTGATTAATTTTAGGTTGCGTCATCCGATAGTTGTCTCCCTGGTCAATAATCCCATCAAGTATTAGATAAACCATATAAGCAGTAAACGATAAAACCAGTAAATGCTATAGACAGTAAACGAAATAAACAATAAACGATATAAGCAGTGGATGATATAGATAGTGAACGATATAAGCACTCAATCATATAAACAATAAACGAGAAGCCATAACGGATAATAATGCGTGCAGAGTAGCTTTTAAAATGCTCAATCAATATAGGATGATGAAACATAATTCCGACAATGGTGCTTATGAATATTCTTGATATTTGCTGAAAACTACAACGATTACATATAGTATCATTTGAAGAATATTGCAAAACCCAGGTATAATCAAAGTGATTATTAAGCATTCATTAATACAAGCAAATTCTTGTGAGAAGCACTTAGGAATTTAATACATATGGTCAGTTAGAATCATTGAATAATATGGAATAGACTTGATAATGAAGTATGACAATGGATACAAAACAATACACAAGAAGCAAACCAACATGGTAAAATACGTTGAGTAAAAGCAAATTGTCTCTTGTGAATTGAGGGTAAATGATATGAGATAAACACATGGGGTAAATAATGGACACTGTTGAAGATAAGTGCAGGAAGTTAGGAGAAGCCTGGATATGAATGATAACCTTGTAATTATAAAATATTGTTACTCACATGACAAACCCAAAGTATCTCTTCCACCCTCGAGGCTTTCAGATCAACTAACTCACAATCCCACCCTGTTTTACCTTCACGAAAAACGAGCAGCGAGGAAAAATCAGCAACCGTTCCGAGCAAAAAAACCCAAGCCGAGAGACCGCCAGATTTCGAGGTTAGCATCGTACTTCCATTCTCTTTTAAGAGATTCTGTGGTTATTTTTTTCTCGGACGGACTCAGCAAACCTACTTCCTAAGTTCATGATAATATGGATTTCTGTACGGATAATAAAAACGGCGGGCGCAGACGCCAGATCGGTTCAAATTTTCTACCTTTCCGTCAATCTCTTCTATTGAATCAAGTGTAATTTGGGTGGCATACACAACATAGAGTCCTTAAACCACTATACGATCACGATCTTGGCGAAAGATTATCTATAGGGAAAAATCACGGAGTGGGCGACATCTACTTTTAATCGTTTGAACTACCCGAGTGATGCACAACAAACTAACGTGTGTGTGTGTTTATATGGGAAAAGAGTGAAATATTTGTATGATTTTGAGTCATTTATGTATCGAAAGTGATATATTTAGATGATAATTTATGGACAATTGTCTCAAATAAACTGCATACGAGCTGAAAATGCAGCGAATTGTAAGAGGTAATGTGGGAATAAGATCACGAAAAATGTGCTCTTTTCCTCAATGCCTATCACATAGTTCTTCTGAAATTTCTTTGCATAAATTCCCTTTGAATCCCAAGTCAGTTAAAAAATGGCAGATAATCTTGAAGATTGGGAAACGTATCTCAAAGAATATGTTAGTTTGCAGCAAGCACTTTCTGAAAGATGATTTTTTTTATCGTGAGTTCAATAATTTTCTATTATATAGTGGTCATTTGCTATCACATTCACGTTCACCCACATAATCGAAAATGTCCGAAGTGGTTATCTCGACTTTCACAGGCATTATTATTGATTCCGCAATCTTATAAAAAAAAATTGATTTACTTGTTATGAAAGACAGAAATGACAGAATAATTTTGACCATCATTCGGCCCGACATCTTGTGATTTTCAGCGCCATCTAGCGGTGTGTGATTTTTCCCTATAGTAATATTTTCACGTTGAAAAGAACTCATTTAAGGTAGAGTTCTAGTTTTTTTGCTGTTTTCAGCAGAAAACTGTAATGTCGTTAATAGTTTTAGGGCATTAAGGGCATGAGAGTAAACTCCAACAGGAAGCTTTTTTCCTCTAATTTCGCAATATTTGGTGGTTTCAATTTATTTTTCAAGCATACAGCATACTTCTTAGAAGATAACTAAATTCATCATCAATATTGATTCCCTTGAACTATAATATTTCTAAAAATATCAAGATTTTGTCCTACAAATATCTTCCCACAGTTCCTTGATAGTAGAAAGAAAATGCTCAAGATGATCAAGAATATTATATCCATTATGAAATAAGGATCTAGAAATAACAAGAATCCAATAACATACTCCAATCATATCAGAGTTAGTTTTATTCACAACAAAATAAATAAAGCAATCACATAAAGTACACACATGACACATAATTTAGATAACTAATAGTTTTTCTACTATTTTGTACATTCACAATACTTGAATCAAAACTTTAATTTTCAGGCAATTGCTGATAGTGGCTGTATATGACCATGAATCATGAATAATAATATTCACTGTGCCAAAAAAAAATTAAAATAATAACCTTTGCACTTTGGTTTTTTATTTATTCAATCACATTTTTATTCAGTCAATTAAGATCAAAAATCGAATCTTCATCATATATACTGGCACATTGTAGGTGTGATTGAATTAAGTGATGAAAAATTATCAAAACAATACCCTGATGATCACATCATATATTGCTCAAATAATTTCCAAATATGCAAAACCTTTACTTAGACATTCCAATTTTTTTCCATAAAAGATGAACTTTTGATGAATCATCGAATAAGCTCTTGATCATGATTACTTGCACCAAACCCACCAAACTCATTATGATCAGTTGTAAAAACGAATATGCATTGACGAAGAAAAATACTTCTTCTATTAAGTTTCTGTCTCGCACTTCTAATGATTTAAATTGATCTTGAAAGTGTCTGATTTTATTCAAATTTGTGCGAACTGTATTTATTCTTTCCTGAACATCATCGATGGTTACTTCATATTGGTCATTGTTCAAACCTTGGAAGTTAATGTCTTCTTTTCCCCATTCTGCATTATCATCATTTTCTATGATGAGCTCGAAAAACACTGTTTTGGTGTTGAAAGAACTGAAAGTGTTGTCGAAACAAAATTTATAATCTCCATCCATCGCAGCATCTACTCGATGGTTATTTTCAGACTTTTTATAATCTGCTACCAATATTCTACCATTTGGATCAACCAGATGAAAAACTATGTCTAAATCACCGTGACCACCATCTAGAACTTGATATTCTATATCAATAACGTCTCCTATTTTTGAAGAATGAAAATAGCAATCCTCTTTTCCGGCATCAATGCTAATTGTTAGTTCTCTTTCTATACAGGATACAATTTTGAAGAAACAAAGTAAAAAAAAGACTAAACACTTCATTTTTCAATACTAGTGAATTTCCACTTTCCTGCTAACTACATAATTTGAAAATTATCATTTGGATATCATCAACTCATCTTTTTTGTTGGTTAGGGATATGTTTGAAGTTTGAATGTTTGACATTAAACGCCTCATCTTCTTCTTATTATTTACGATCTTCCTCAATGCAATCGTTTTACTCTCCAAATCAACAAATTCATTATGAAATTTTTGGAATAATCACATTATTTGAACATTTTCACAACCGTCCTTTCATTCCTCATATGATTGAGAAAATATATGATCTGTCGTTTTCACAGTATTTGAATTTCCCGCTCTTCATTTCTGATAGGACTTCCGGCCACGTTATAGGTTATACAATAAGCTGTCAGTGATTGTCATAAATCCGGTGATTGGGAATATGAAAATGTAATAACTTTTAATGGAAATACGTAGAAATGTGGCATTTATGAAGGTGAAACAGTTTCGGCGTTAATTAGATTGGAAATTTTATTTTAACCCCAAAATGTTCAACAATTATATTTCGGTTTTGATATTGTTACTCTGTATTTTTCAAGTATTTTCAACCGAATTGACGTTTGAATTAGCGGATAATGCTAAAGAATGTTTTCACGAAGAAATACACAAGAATACAACTGCTACATTGGAGTATCAGGTAGAGATTATTGTAACCCTTAAATTTCTATTCAATATTAATAATTCATTCTAATTTTAGGTTGTAACAGGAGGCCAGTACGACGTAGATGTTACCTTAGAAGATCCTAGAAAGAAAATTATTTATAACCAAGTTAAATCACAATTCGATTCTCATACCTTTACCGCTCAGGCGACGGGGATATACATTGTTTGCTTCAGCAACGAGTTCTCTACTATTTCACACAAAATAGTTTATATGGACTTCCAAATCGGAGAAGAAGAACCACTACCTGGTCTTGGGGAACATATTACAGCTTTAACTAAGGTGAGCAAGATCAATTTTCGATTTTAGTTCGCATAATGAACAAACAGACAAAACAGACCCTCAAAACCAATAGATTATATTTTGATCTATAATTATTTATCATCATTGATTTATCCATTTCAATTCATTATTTAACTGTATTGCAAACTTGCCCACATGCAGGGCTGTAGCTCAGTGGTAAGCGCTTTCGATCACGGGCTGACTGAAAGGTCCAGGGTTGAAATCCTTCGGTTGAAAAAGATATTTTCTGAACTGGACTACTTTTCCACCATTCACTGTTGGGTGAACGATTAACAGTGCTCTACCTCTGGTGGCGTAAGGACACAGTAACAAAGCCTATACAGAACATGACTGGATTTCCTAACATGAACCAGCTCTTAAATAAGCTTCTGAGGAGTTGCACGGAGACCTAAGAAGGCCTCGATGAAAACATTGAATCAAAAATAGGTTTTTACCCAAAACTTTACCATTTCAATTCTGATCATACATATCTAAATGCCTAAGTTATAGTGTAGTAAAAAACGACCTTGAATTTTTTTTATTCAGCTTTTTTTTTAAACCAGAAGAAAGTTGAGTAAGGAAAATAATTCAGTATAAACTAGTTCCTATATTAATTAACAGAAGCAGAAATAAAAAAATTCCTCATTCATCATCTTATATTCATCTAAAAAACTTGAGAAGAAATCAAAATGATATTCAGATTTTGAATATTAGAAAGTTTGAATTCGTTTATTGATTTTCACATAAAAGGTAGATTCCCCTATTATAGACCAGGCAATAGAGCAGAAAAAGGGTCATACTGTGACAAAAATAGTAGAAGAAAACCGCGAGTGGGGAGTTACGTGGGGTGGTCCGTGGATGTTCAGTGATATGTTTTCGACTCGCAAATATCATTACTTTTCTTGTAATTGCGAAGAAACACCAAAAAAAACGATGTTTTTTTAGTTTTTTGCTTGTAAAATCTGAACGAATGGAGCGGTGCTAATACTTTCAACAGACGAATTGTAGAGAATGAAAAGATGAAGAAAATGAGTGTTAGTGCAACTCAATCGGGTCATCATTACCGGAGGAAAGCCGGAAAAACCGTGAAAATCAGCGTTTTTTCAGATCCTCATAACTCGGCCAATTTCTAAGTTGTAGCGCTGGCTTTCCAAATGAAAGTAGTGGTTAATAGATACTTCAAGTGTGCATAACCCAGACGTTGTCCGATAAATAGTTTTTCCGTAATTGCGATTTGAATTATTCAAGGCACTATTTTCCGGAAGAGCTGGATGCGTCGGAAGTAGTCCGATTTCAATTTACAAAACGGATTTTGAAAGAAGAAGTATAGTACTACAAAACGGCAAACTTGATTTTTCGTTAAAATGTTGCAAAATAGGTGAAAAATACGTGGAAACATGACCAAAACCGGCTCAGTGCCCCATCTGGGACGGATAGTGGGGGTAGCCGGCAGACGCGGGGAACCAAAATCGCGCTGAGGCCTGGCGCGAATATTTACATTTATACCCCCACTACTTGACTGCAATCGAGCATTCGGCTGATTTTGGTCATGTTTGCATGCTTTTTTCACCTATTTTGAAGCATTTTAACGGAAAATCAAGATTGCCTTTTTGTAGTACTATACTTCTTCTTTCAAAATCCGTTTTGCAAATTGAAATCGGACTACTTCCGACGCATCCAGCTCTTCCGGAACATAGTGCCTTGAATAATTCAAATCGCAATTACGGAAAAACTATTTATCGGACAACGTCCGGGTCATGCACACTCAAAGTATCTATTGACCACTACTTTCATTTGGAAAGCCAGCGCTACAACTTCGAAATTGGCCGAGTTATGAGGATTTGAAAAAACGCTGATATTCACGGTTTTTCCGGCTTTCCTCCGGTAATGATGACCCGATTGAGTTGCACTAGCACTCATATTTTTCATCTTTTCATTCTCTACAATTCGTCTGTTGGGAGTATTAGCACCGCTCCATTGGTTCAGATTTTACAAGCAAAAAACTAAAAAAACATCGTTTTTTTTGGTGTTTCTTCGCAATTACAAGAAAAGTAATGATATTTGCGAGTCGAAAACATATTACTGAAAATCCACGGACCACCCCACGTAACTCCCCACTCGCCGTTTTCTTCTACTATTTTTGTCACGAAAAAATCTCTATTGCCTGGTCTATTAGGATAGATCAACATAATAGGTAGACAGTTTCGGATAGATCGATAAAAAAAAAAATTCAAATCGTACCGAAAGCAGAGAACTGTTCTGTCACGTCAAAATTCGATGACAAAAGAATTGATAATCTTGACTTTAATTTGAATCCAACAAAATGGGGAAAATAAAATTTCAAAAGCACCGACACTTTTGCAGGATTGTTTCTGTGTACCAAAATTCTATCGAGAATTATTGTGTTTACAGGGACAGAATTGAATTAGACCTTGAATATGCGAGTCCAACCTAATCGTCAGAGACGATTCTCAGCTCAGTCTCGAGTCTGTCCGTCCGTCCGTAAGCACGATAACTCTCGAAAAAAACAACCTAAAGACTTGAAATTTTCAGTGTAGGTTCAGATCCCAAATGCCTCGGTTAAGTTCGTTAATGGGCAGAATTCCACCAGGGGTTCCGTAAATATGGCCGTTGAAAATTTTGTTCTCCTGATTACTTCAAAACTACAGATTCGATCGAGATGAAACTTTGCACTCAAATGGAGAATGAGGTGTTCAAGCTACATTTGAAATTTTGTCCAGATCGCATGACCAGAACCATAGAAACCATAGGGACTAGAAAATTTTCAGGATAGGTGTGGATCTCGAATGTCGTGATGACGTTCATCTATGAGCAAAATTATTCTAGGGATTCCGTAAATATGGTCGTTTGAAATTTGGTTTTCTTGATAATTTCAAAACTACAGATTCGATCGTGACGAAATTTTGTATACTAATGGAGAATGATATATTCAAGCTACATTTCTCCAGATCACATGACCAGAACCATAGAAAATCATAACTTTCGAACGGAAAGGCCTAGGGACTTGAAATTTTCAGGATAGGTGAGGATCTGAAATGTCGCGTTCACGTTCATCAATGAGCAGAATTATACTGGGGGTTCCGTAAATACGGTCGTTTGAAAGTTTGTTTTCTCGATAATTTCGAAACTAGGAATTCGATCGAGGTGAAATTTTGTATTTTGATCGAGAATGATATATTAAAGCAATATTTTGTTCAGATCGCATGACCAGAACCATAGAGACCATAGAAAATTGTAACTTTTGAACGGAAAGGCCTAGGAACTTGAAATTTTCAGGGTGGGTTTGGATCGCGAATATCGCGGTCACGTTCATCAATCGGCAAAATTAGACTAGGGGTTCCGTAAATATGGCTGTTCAAAATATTTTTTTCCTGATAGTTTCGAAACTGATGATCGGATTGGAATGAAATTTTGCACCTAGCTGAGGAATAATGTATTCAAACTACGTGCAAAATTTTGTCCAGATCGCATCACCAAGACCATAGATACCGTAGAAAATTATAGCGAATTATCGAAAAAAAATTGGTCAGCTGAAGACATGAAGACTGGAGTTTCGCATTTGTTCGACAGCTGTCAAAAATTCCTTCAATTGATTTCTGAAACTGGAAAATGCGAATCTACCTACAAGGTGGATGTACGAGCGCTCAAAAGCTCCTGACTTCACGGCAGTGCTTTTCGTAATTTTTTTTTTCATTTATGGATCTTATTTATTGAATAACGGATTTTATTGTTTCATATACAAACTGAAGCAGTAAGACATAAAATATAAAATCCTACTCAAAAACGGATTCAATGGAGATATCTGAAATAGATGTAATGTACATTTTCCTCAATCGTTGTGACAATGTTATTATCATGTATACCCGCAGATTTATTGAAGTTATATGTGATTATTTATGCTCTTTCGTAAAACAATGACCCATTTTATAATTGCAACTCATAAAATATGCATAATAGCAATTTTGCATCTAACCATGAAATAATGCAACATAAACTATTGAATGTCCTTGGATCTTTTCTGTTGAAAATTTCGACCTTCAAACAATATTATTTTTTTAATATTTTTACACCTCTTCTCATGGTGCAATTGCATAAAAATTACAAAATAGTAATTTTGCTTTCAACCAAGTAATAATACAATATAAACTGTTTAAATTCATTGAATCCATGCTGTTTTAAATTTCGACCTTCAAACAATGGTAATTTTTCAATAGTTTTACTCTTCTCTTCATCGTGAAAGTTGCCAATTGTAAATATTTCATATTTAAATTTCCAATCACATTCTGGCATAGTTGAATCTCTATCTCACCAATAACTCGAAAAATTTCTGCTTTTAAAGCTTTAACGTTTAGAGGATTATCGTTGTAGACTTGTGCTTTCACATAGCCCCAGAGAAAGAAGTCTAATAGTGTCAAATCACAGGATCTGGAATGCCAATTCGCGTCACCGAATCTGGAAATAACACGGTCTGGAAACTTTGTATGCAGTAATTGCAAAGTTTCCCTGGCTGTATGACACGTAGCCCCATCTTGTTCTCGGTATCAATATTTCAAGTTTTGGTCATTCAAAAAGTTGTGCTCATGTCGCGATATCTGGTTCCGTTAACGGATATGGCTCTTCCAGCATCATTTTCGAGAAAGTACGGACCAATCACACCTCCAGACCACAATGCACACTAAACAGTGACTTTTTGTGGGTGCGTTGACCTCTCTTGGATCGGGTTTTCTCTCCCCAAATACGGCAGATTTGTTTATTTACGTACCCATTGCTCTCGAAATGTGCATCGTCCGAGAAGATAATTTTTTTCGAAAAATCATCGTTATGTTTCAGTATCCAATTGGTAAAGTCCCGACGCATGAAATGATCTTGTGGCAGCAAATTCTTGAACTTTGTAGGCCTTCAGCGCTAAATTTTTGCGCATAATGTGCTATAGAGTTGACTCAAAAAGTCCTAATTGTTGTGAACTTCGGAAAATTGACGTCGGCTACAACACTATCACTTAGAGCTACAATATTTTCTCCTGAAAGACCTGCATGAGCATACTGACGTCTATCTTGATCTTGTACTGCACCAATTTCTCGAAATTTCCACACAAAATTACCAATTTGTTGCTCAGTTGGACGATTGTGTCGACCATAAACATCGCGTTTTTTGCGAAATTCATTTCTCACAGAACGACCATTTTCATAAAAAAATTCAATAATCTCAATACGTTGTTGTAATTTATACGGCCCCATTTTTATAAATGGAAAACCTTCAGCTGTCAATATTAGATAAAATACGAGTGCGTTTGATGTTTGAAGCGTGTTACACAGGCGCGTACTCTTGACAAATCAATTTAAAAGACCCTTCACAACTCTTGAGATATTCACATAATGCTTTACTTTTAACTTTATGTACTTCACCAATAATAATCCAATGGTGTTCTAGAATCCCAAATAACGAGCCCATTTTTTGAGGGAATCCTTGTGGCATCCACATTTGCTCAAGATTCATGATTATTAGTTCAAGCCATGAAAAGTCGTTTAATATAACACATAATTCAAAAAAATTTAATATGGAAAAATAACATATCTTGTCAAATAAAAACCAACATATATCAGGTTCTGATATTATTTGAGCACTTTTGATAGGTCGCTGCATTAAATCTCATCACTCATTTGATCAATAAAATATCGTTTTACATACATTTAATAATACCAGCATAACAATCATTTCCAGAATAGATAGGTTGAAATTTACGAAAATTATTGTTGGGAAGTCTTTAACAGATAAACAAATAATGAGGTAGCGTCCTATTTTCTTTATCTAGTGGGAGTGGAGTATAAATTATTTTAATGTGATGGATATTCTCCATTAATGGATGTTGGAATATAGTAATGACCATCAGAGCCTTAATTATTTTGAAAAAACGATAAGATCGTCGCCGAATATACAATTTCTGAGCGTTTTCTCTTATCTTTTTCGTGGGTTTATTTGTTATTACATGTGGGTAAGCTTATTTATCTTGAAGTATCTGCATTGTAACGACTCGGTTATTTACAAAGGAATATAAATTTCATGAAAACGTAGCGCATTATTATTTTTTGTTGGGAGCTACACCCTCGCAGTACAGGAGGGCATGCCATAGGGGATCCTTCAATCAATCTCTTCTCTCAAATCCTTTGATGGCCTGACATTGGAATCACACAGCTGACTGCATATTTTCAAATAATGAAATAATTTTAATGATCTGTTTTATATATCTTTTTTCCCGGGTTATCGAAACCGGAACACTCAAGCCGGAAGATTAGACTATGTATAATACGCTTGAAAAGGCACTGTGATTTTTTTAATGTCTAATGTAACAATAACAACCTATAAACACTTTTCTTCAATATATTTTCCCTCAAAATTCATGAATCAGATTCTCGGTAAAATTCGCAATAATACTGAAAAACAAATTCGAATGATCTACCTATTTAGAGTCAGCTCATTACGTCAACGTCGAATGATTTTTAACTCGTGTATAAATAATTAAATTGGGATTTTGCGCCAATGCATACCCGAACAATATGCTGTGGTGCAATTGTTGCTAAGTTTACTTTTTTTTAACCAATATAGAATTGTTATTGGAAGTCCTAAAGAAGCACCTTGAAAATTGTTTTGTAATGTGAATAATTCGACCTTGATGTAATTTTGGAGTTACAAGCTGTGATCATCGGAGCTGTAATTACCTCCGGAATTAATTTCGTTCAAAATATAGGTATTACAATTATTGCATGGATAGAATGTAACAAGGTGGTATGGATTGAAATTTTAGTTCTAATAATTCATCGATTCTTCGTGAAACTTGCAAATAAATGATTTTATGTGAAAAATTTCGAACAAATTTTGTAGAAAGGTTTATAATTTCCATGCTACTTTCAGAGGAATAAAAGATTGAACGATTAAACACAATAATTGTCAAGTATTGCAAAGCAAAGAATTGATCAAAAATAGAGTTCGATTTATCTTTAATCAGAGGCAATATTTGTAGTTTTGGAAACCAGATAAAAAATTATCTGGCAACTTCGGCCGAATATGACAGATATGAGACATCAGATCTACTGTGTGATAGGAATCTCGAAATTATTACTCTCACAACCTCAATTCTGTTTTTTTCCGCCAAAGTGCAGATAAATCATTCAGAAAAAAAAACTTTGCTGCAATGGCAGAGGGGAAGAAGATGGGAAAGTGAAGGAGGAAGAACTGCCTCAACTTCAAATCGAAGAAACTCGATTGAATAAAGAATGCGAGAAATAAATGATTCTTATAAATTGATTTTTTTAGCAATATATATTATTCACTAATGGCTAGAAAATCGATAGTGGTGTGCCTCACGAAGCGCAAGAAGACACTATCTAAGCCTTACCAGAACACAAGCTCTGAGGAGAAAGGGAAAAAAGACATATCTTTGATTGGGATTCTTAGTTAAAACATTAATAATTATTATTATTTATTACTTTTTACTTCTGTGGAATTTAACTTTTTCTCCTCATTTTCACAGATGGAATCCTCAGCAGCAGACACACATAAAGCCCTGTCAACAATCATCGATTTCCAAACTCACCACAGACTGAGGGAGGCTCAGGGAAAGAGAAGAGCAGATGAAATGAATGAACGGGTGTTGTGGTGGTCTGTCATACAAACATTTGTTATTATTATAATATCAGTTGGCCAAGTAATTGTTCTGAAAAACTTCTTTACAGAAAGAAAACCCTTTATTGTTAATAAGAGGTAATTATAGTAATCTTATTAGGCAAATAATTTTTATTGATGTTCATTTGTGAACAATTATATTTTTGTTTGATATAGATGTTTCATTATTTTTGACGTTTGAATTGTTTATTTCTTTTTGATATCAATGTTTTCAACTCCGAAATCTAGAAAAGTTTGATAATCTACTGTATATTTTATTTGGAGTATATAATCTTATGAATCAAGGCCAATCTTCAGTACAAAAGTTGGGTCAGTTCGAAATTTTCGAAGTTTTGCTTAATTCAAATATTCCTTCCATTGGTTATTTCAAATTTGTATTGTACAATCCTGCAGAAAGGAAATATTTATAATAAATTATTCCTCTTTTATCAGTCAAGTTATTTCCATAGTGAACTGAAATGCTCAAAAATTAAACCATTGAGGATACATAATTATGGTGAAATTATCTTTCTCGCTCTTTTTTGAGCGCTCGTACAACTTACACGAGGGCTATATCATTTCGTCACGATGTCTGTATTTTTCGAATTTTGAGCCGAAAATGGTCTCAATCGACTATGTCGGCCAAATTCCACCAGGGGTTCCGTAAATATGGCCGTTCAAAGTTTTGTTCCCCTGATAACTTGAAAACTACAGATTTGATCAAGATGAAATTGTGCACTCAAATGGAGAATGAGGTGTTCAAGCTACATGTGAAATTTTGTCCAGATCGCATGACCAGAACCATAGAAACCGTAGAAAATTGTAACTTTTGAACGGAAACGCCTAGGGACTTGAAATTTTCAGGATAGGTGTGGATCTCGAATGTCGTGATCACGTTCATCTATGAGCAAAATTATACTAGGGGTTCCGTAAATATGGTCGTTTGAAATTTAGTTTTCTTGATAATTTCAAAACAACAGATTCGATCGTGACGAAATTTTTTTGTATACTAATGGAGAATGATATATTCAAGCTACATTTCTCCAGATCACATGACCAAAAACCATAGAAAATCATAACTTTTGAACGGAAAGGCCTAGGGACTTGAAATTTTCAGGATAGGTGTGGATCTGAAATGTCGCGTTCCCGTTTAACAATGAGCAGAATTATACTAGGGGTTCCGTGAATACGGTCGTTTGAAATTTTGTTTTCTCGATAATTTCGAAACTACGGATTCGATCGAGATGAAATTTTGTATTTTAATCGAGAATGATATATTAAAGCAATATTTTGTCCAAATCGCATCACCAGAACCATAGAAAATTGTAACTTTTGAACGGAAGGGCCTAGGATTTTGAAATTTTCAGGGTGGGTTTGGATCGCGAATATCGCGGTCACGTTCATCAATGAGCAAAATTAGACTAGGGGTTCCGTAAACATGGCCGTTCAAACTATTTTTTTCCTGATAGTTTCGAAACTACTGATCGGATTGGAATGAAATTTTGCACCTAGCTGAGGAATAATGTTCTCAAACTACATGCAACTACAGCTGTCGAAAATTCCTTCAATTGATTTCTAAAACTGGAAAATGCGAATCCACCTACAAGGTGCATGTACGAGCGCTCAAAAGCTTCTGCCTTCACGGCAGTGCTTTTCATATTTTTTTTCCATAACCTTACACCATTAAGGAAAATTGTTCAGCTCATATTTCTAGATATTGTTCTAGCATTACATAAGTTTCAGTGATAGTATCATGATCAGTGTACAGATGGCGAAAGAAAAAATAAATACAAAAATGCACACGACACAGTCCCTCTAAGGTTTCTGGGAAGGTCATAAATATTTGTTGAGAGTTCCTAACTCTTTCACAAATAATATCGGGTTGGGTTCTGTATAGGCTTTGTTACTGTATCCATATGATCAGCATAGCGCTGCTTTGCATTTTCGATATCATCATTTTCGACTGCATTCTAGACGGAATGAGAAAAATGAATGTACTTTCATTGGAATAACATTCACAACTTGCCAAAATTGATCGGGAACTCCTGGAAACTGCACTTATAAGGATTCGTTTCAGGCCCGGGATCGGTCTATTTTTTTGAGCGCTCGTACAACTTACACGAGGGCTATATCATTTCGTCACGATGTCTGAATTTTGAGCCGAAAATGGTCTCAATCGACTATGTTCGACTCACTGATGACGAATCCGTCGGAAAATTCGGGTCTGTCCGTCCGTTAGCACGATAACTCTCGAACGGATCAACCTAGAGACTTGAAATTTTCAGTGTAGGTTCAGATCCCAAATGCCTCGGTTAAGTTCGTTAATGGGCCAAATTCCACCAGGGGTTCCGTAAATATGGCCATTCAAAGTTTTGTTCCCCTGATTACTTGAAAACTACAGATTTGATTGAGATGAAATTTTGCACTTAAATGGAGAATGAGGTGTTCAAGCTACATGTAAAATTTTGTCCAGATCGCATGACCAGAACCGTAGAAAATTGTAACTTTTGAACGGAAACGCCTAGGGACTTGAAATTTTCAGGATAGGTGTGGATCTGAAATGTCGCGTTCACGTTTATCAATGAACAGAATTATACTAGGGGTTCCGTAAATACGGTCGTTTGAAATTTTGGTTTCTCGATAATTTCGAAACTGCGGATTCGATCGAGATGAAATTTTGTATTTCAATCGAGAATGATATATTAAAGCAACATTTTGTTGATCGCATAACCAGAACTATAGTAAGTAAGTAATCTTCTTTATTTCAGATTCCACATACAGATACACATAAAAAATGAAATGACGTCAATATTACAAAATGATTACAGAATAAACCAGCAAATCAAGACAAATCCTAAGAATCCAAATAATCCCCCAAAGAAAACGGTTCCAATTGAATTAGAAAATTTTTAATCAATTTCTTAAATCTTACCAGAACCATAGAAACCATAGAAAATTGTAACTTTTGAACGGAAAGGCCTAGGAACTTGAAATTCTCAGGGTGGGTTTGTATCGCAAATATCGCGGTCACTTTCATCTATGAGCAAAATTAGACTAGGGGTTCCGTAAATATGGCCGTTCAATATATTTTTTTGCTGATAGTTCCGAAAATACTGAGCGGATTGGGATGAAATTTTGCACCTAGCTGAGTAATGTATTCAAACTACGATCAAAATTTTGTCCAGATCGCACCACCAATACCATAGATACCGTAGAAAATTCTAGCAAATTATCGAAAAAAAATTGATCAGCTGAAGCACTGACATGAAGTCTGGAGTTTCGCCTAAGTTCCAGAATTCTTTTGACAGCTGTCGAAAATTCCTTCAATTGATTTCTGAAACTGGAAAATGCGAATCTACCTACAAGGTGCATGTACGAGCGCTCAAAAGCTCCTGCCTTCACGGCAGTGCTTTTCGTTATTTTTCCAAAATCCACTAGAATTTCGAGCAGAATCATGACTCGGTCAAAATATGAAAAAATTATCGAGAGAAATGTCAGACGATATCTGTGATCTTCGGACGTGTTCACGTTTGTCAAAACATGGTAAATTTTCAACTCAAGCTCCTACTTTTCAAATCATACAGCTGGTAGCTAAATTTTCACAAAACTCATTTTATAAATAAGTTAACACAAAATTTCAGCAGGATACGGCGAATAGTTTCTGAGATACCAGTTTTGAAGTAAATCTAATCTGTTTCAATTCGATCAGATCGGTATTTTTCCTATTATTGAGAAGAATAAAATTCAGATGGCTTTATCTGCGGAATCCTTCGGAGGATTTCACCTATTACCGAACTCAACCAGGATTCGGCGAATAGTTTCTGGGATACCAGTTTTGAAGTAAATCTAATCTGTTCCAATTTAATCAGATCGGTATTTTTCCTATTATTGAGATCCTTCGGAGGATTTCACCTATTACCGAACTCAACCGGCGCATTCAGACCCCGATCGTACCCTGAGAATTTAAAAACTCAGGCCCCTTCTTTCGGGAGTAATCGTGTTCACGGACGGCCGGACAGAAATAAATTTGAGCCTGAATTCTTCCTCCGTTGGTCCAGCAAAATGATAACTCTTTTGTTCAAAGAAACAAGCGTGCAAAAAACCAACCATTTATCTATAGTTCAGGAGGTTTTGGAATTTTTTCCAAATAACACATCGGCTGAAAAGTTTCCCCGTTCTAGCAAAGAAAACACAATTTTTTTGGGCAAAAATCATTTTATTCATGAATACAGTTTCCTGCTAGAGTGATACAATCAGTACAACATCGTTCTAACATGGTAGCCAACGATTTGAAACGGTGAAAGAGCACTTTTTACTTCTTTATTTGTGGCCGTTTTTTGGAGATTTTTTCATTCAAACGCACCAATAACGATATTAAATATTCGCTATTGGTGGTCTTACCTTTTTCAAGGTAGTCGATGAACAAAATCCCGTTCACATCCCAAAATACAGACGCCATTTTATTTTATAACATTTCAGAGTCTGCAGCAAAATGATGCAATGAAGACAATCCTAAGAAAAATTAAATGAACAAGTAAATGGAATGCAATCATTACTTTTTCATTACATCTTTCGAAGTCCATATTTATAAAACTATCACATAAATTTCAATAACAATTAATACTTCATTTATTCAATAAAGAATTCAACTATAAAATTTTTCAGATATATAAATAATTCTCAAAATACCATATATAAATTTCAAAATGCAGTGAAACCTTGAGACAAATAATCACATTACCCTGCTTCCCATTGTTATTACTTATTTAGATGCTAAATTGATATAAAACAAAAAAATTACGAAAAGCACTGCCGTGAAGGCAGGAGCTTTTGAGCGCTCGTACATGCACCTTGTAGGTAGATTCGCATTTTCCAGTTTTGGAAACAGGAAATTTTTGACAGCTGTCAAACAAATTTTCAAACTGAGGCGATAATCCAGACTTCAAGTCAGTGCTTTAGGTGACCAATTTTTTTTTCGATAATTCGGTCTTGGTGATGCGAATTGGACAAAATTACGCACGTAGTTTGAATTCATTATTGCTCAGCTAGGTGCAAAATTTCATTCCAATCAAATCGGTAGTTTCGAAATTATCAGGAACAGAATATTTTGAACGGCCATATTTACGGAACCCCTAGTATAATTTTGCTCATAGATGAATGTGATCACGACATTCGAAATCCACACCTATCCTGAAAATTTCGAGTCCCTAGGCCTTTTCGTTAGAAAGTTATGATTTTCTATGGTTTCTATGGTTCTGGTCATGCGATCTAGAGAAATGTAGCTTGAATATATCATTCTCCATTAGTATACAGAATTTAGTCACGATCGAATCTGTAGTTTGGAAATTATCAAGAAAACTAAATTTCAAACGACCCTATTTACGGAACCCCTAGTATAATTTGGCTCATAGATGAAAGTGATCACGACAATCGAGATCCACACCTATCCTGAAAATTTTAAGTCCCTAGGCGGTTCCGTTCAAAAGTTACAATTTTCTATGGTTTCTATGGTTCTGGTAATGCGAACTGAACAAAATTTTGCATGTAGCTTGAACACCTAATTTTCCATTAGAGTGCAAAATTTAATCTTGATCGAATCTGTAGTTTCAAAGTAATCAGGAAAACAAAATTTCGAGCGGCCATATTTACGGAACCCCTCGGCGAATTTTGCCCAATAACGAACTTAACCGCGGCATTCGAGATTCGAACATACCCTGAAAATTTCAAGTTTCTAGGACATTCCGTTCGAGAGTTATTGTGTATACGGACGGACGGACGGCCGGCCGGCCGGCCGGACGGACAGACTCGAATTTTTCGACGGATTCGTCATCAGTGAGTCGAACATAGTCGATTGAGACCATTTTCGACTCAAAATTCGAAAAATACAGACATCGTGACGAAATGATATAGCCCTCGTGTAAGTTGTACGAGCGCTCAAAAATATATAATTTAGATCAAAACTTGAATACACATTGAAGTAATAAGCGAGATGAACAGAGCTTTTCTTCTGAAGCATCGAATATGAAATTATCGATTTCATAAATCGATCAAGATAAAAACATTTACTTTAACCTTCACCCTATAATATTATAGAATAAACATCAAATACCTGATGATTGAAGTTCCGATAAATAAACTATTACAATAATTTCAAATATTTTTCAGATTTAACTTTATATAACATTGTTCGTACACCACTAAAATTCTTTGTCAACTATATTATAATAAAGAAATGAATTCTAGCAATTCTTTTGACATTTTCAGGCTTCAAAAATTAATTATACCTTCAATCTTACTTCACTGGTTTGTGGATCGCCAGAATGAAAGAATTTTGTGGATATCACATGACCCTGCAAAAGTGTTCGCAATATACACATTTCTTTTTATTCATGACTTCACTCACTCTTCATTGCCTAGATTTGTTTCCGTTTTTACTATAAAGCACTTGAAATTATGCGATATTATTCATTCATCTGAGAATTTATTTCCCTTATTATCTAACTAATATCAAATTGAATGAATTGATCATAAGATTGAAAATATTTTAAAGAGATTTGGCATTTTAATTCCAAAATGGTAATTTTTCCAAATGAACAAAATATATTTGAAAAAAAATTGCTAGAACGATTTCGATGAAGAAAATATGTTGAAGATAAAACAATAACATGAGACATCATGAATATTAGTCTGGAAAAAATTCTGTTATGTTAAATTACCCTCAACTCAAGCCTTATTGACCAATAAAAAGTTTGTATATACAGTAAAAATAATCTCAAAAGAACAAGAAATATCAATAGAATATTAATAACATAAATCATAAAAAAATGACAATTATCAGAAATAGGAATTTTTCAGACTAGATAAGAATGTTTCTGTAGGACGCAATTCGGAATTTATAAGCCATGAGCTTTGTTATCTGAAGTTGAAGGTTTGGAAGCCAATTCAAAAACAATTCCAGTTCCTGCCCCTTTAGCAGCCTTTTTCACAAATCCCCTTGGTGTAACCATGCTTGCGTGTTGGCTGATTCTGTAAACATTTCCGGCCGTATTCATAGTATCTTCAGCTACTTCACCAGCCATTGTTCCATACCTAAAATATTCAAGAAATAAGAACCACAAAGCTTTTTAGTCACACTTAAATGCTACAAATTTCACAAAAAGATTTTCTGCAATAATGTTTTATCCTTGATTTGAGCTTTGAAGTTCAGAGATCATCAGGGCCTTTTAACTGCTTCTAAGATTCTAAATGGTATCTGTGAAGCCAAAATTTTGAAAAAATATCCAAAACATTGAAATCAATAGAACACTTACTTGTGAGATATTATTTTCACACTATTATTCTTCAAACTTTCCCCCAATATACCAGCAGATGTTTCCAGGCCATTATAAATTGTTGAAAAACCTTCTACAGCGCTAGCTGCCACTGTTAAAACCTTGCTCATCCTTCTCGATGCCTCTTCTTGTGGCATCTCAAAACCGTATGACAATAAATTTGTTCCTTGTTTTTGAATATGCGGCGCCAAAAAACTGCCTAATTTTACCATTGCTGAGCCGACTTGCTGTGCTGAAAATAAATCAGTATACATAATGCATTTCAATTATGCAATCATCTCAATGTGTTAAGGGTGAGTAAACTCACAGACATTTTCGAATAGTTCTTCAAATGAATACACAGCTTCATTTTTAGAAGCCAACACTGAGGAAAATTATATTTCATAGTCTAAACATATTTATAATACTAAAAATACCTACAAGCATATCCAGTAACTCTGGCAACTTTTTTTGTTGTACATTCTGCCATCTGCATTCCCTTGATGAGTTTTGTATCCACATCAGCTGGTTCATGATGAGGAGCCATTCTATCAATCAATTTTGGTGTACCATAATTCATAACTTCACCCAATTTTTCTGCACCTTTTATAATGCCCCAGGATAAATACCCAGCACCTGAATCAATGAAACCATTGAAACCAGACAGAATATTTCACAAAAATAAGAAAATATTAAAAATAGCATATTTTACATATGTAAAGACATTGTACATTGTACACCAGGTGTACCAGCAATGCGTATTTGCCTGATATATCGATAATGCTGATATACCGGGTGTCCCAGAAGTCGACGTCAAGCCGGAATCGGGTAATAGGCTAAGTCATACTTTTGACTTCTTGAAGTTATGGCACGTATTGGATACACTAGAATGATTTTTAGTGAGTTGAAAGACAATGGTTCAAAACTGAGTTTCTTTAAGAAAAATCTTTTTTTTGCCCAATCTAAGATATAATGTAGTAAGTGTTATACCATGTTAGAATCCTCATTGAATGCGCTTACTTTTAAAGTCACTTGC
Source organism: Aphidecta obliterata (assembly GCA_963966015.1). Lineage (NCBI taxonomy): Eukaryota > Metazoa > Arthropoda > Insecta > Coleoptera > Coccinellidae > Aphidecta > Aphidecta obliterata. The sequence continues at coordinate 17,544,588 of OZ014435.1, read as the reverse complement.
CAAACTCCTGCAGTACAATTTTTTTTCTTTACAGTCAGTTGAAGTTGGGCGAAATATTAATTTTGAATACTTGGTTCGGCAAAGAGGGACATTATCTTCCAAGCTGGAGCAGTTGGCTTGGAATCAAAGGTTACAGGTCACAGAAGCACTATTCAGGATAACACAGAAAAAATAAAATTGGAAAAAAGTAAAGATTTGTAACAAAAGGAGTTCGAAAATCGTCACATGATTTGCATTTTCTCGAATAAAAGAAAATGCAATATAATTTGAAAAATACATGACTTGAATTTTTTTTAATATTCTTCTGACAACTATTATGACTTAGCCTCTTACCCAATTCCGGCTTGACGTCGACTTCTGGGACACCTGTATATGAAGAAAAGTCTTGTACGAAAGTTATACAGCCACGTTTAAAAATACTTCCAGATGCACAGGGTGTAGCAAAAACCATTTTTTTAATGGAAAAACCAGTTTATTTTTCTGTCATCCAAAAGGTCCCTTCGTTCTCTGCTCAGCACCGAATTATTTTCCAGCCACAATGAGCCAGCTCAACTTATTGAGTTTTTCGAAAAAAAATTGGAAGTTATGCAGGCTCTAATTGACATAACTGTAATGAAGTTGTTTCTTCAAAGACCTGAATTTTGTGTCGTGAAGTGAAGAACAGAATACTGAAGTACCAACTATTGCTCTGTTCATCTTTCATGTTCATACAGGATGCTTCGAATGTCGCTTTCATTCAAATTAAACAGATTTTCCTAATTTAATAAAAATAATTTGAGAAACATGAATAATCGAAGAATTGCTAGGAAAAACATATACCGGTCTGGAAAATTATATTAGCCGTACAGGATATTCAATGCATAAGAAAGAGAAACCTGACCGCCCAGTCGAACAGTGCAAAAATGGAAAGATATGCACGTTATGATAATCAATAATACAGTATTGAACTAGAACAAAATGTTCTTTCTCTCTCGCACAGATCGCCGGCAGTGGTGGAACTAGACTCCAGACGAACGTTCAGTTAAAAGAGTTCAGTACAGTACTACAGTACTTCAGTTGCACTCCAGCGGTGTTGGGTGTTAGATCAAGACGGTTGAAAATAAAATAACATATACTCCGTTTAAGAATTATTGACATCTCGGTTGGCTGTGAAAAATCGAATTTAAGTTGGTAATAGACTATTCAGTAATATTTTGGGTTGCTGAATTCAGGTTGGTATAGGAATAACACTAATCTTGGCTTTGATGATTTTATCGAAGATATTGGTGAATATGTAATTATAAAAATTTGCTCTGAATTTGAGTATTTTTTGTCTTATGCTGTTAAAATGGCTGGAATTCACCAGGATACATCGCGCCTAACAAGAGAACGCCAAACAGTTTGTCGGTGTTACTTCGAGTTTTTCAAAGATTTGGCATATATTTCCGCTAGTGTTTCAGGTAAACTGTAATTCACCGACTCAAAGTGTATTCTGATTGATCAATGTCTCTTAAATTTTCAGATTTCACCAAGCCCTGTCCGTAGAATATTAGCATGTTATTATAGCCTGGAATTAGCAGTGGAAGAAAACCTGTGCGATACGATTATTCCTTCAAAGAGACATTGAATGACTTTGTTTTTGCTAGAATTAAAAACAATGAATATATCAGTTTAGATATCCTTTTTGAACTGGCCAAAGAGCACCTAGATTTCAATTGATCGAAGTCAACATTATATTATATCATAAAAAAAATTGGATACAAATACAAAAAAGTTGATCGAAGGAAAATTCTTACTGATAAACAGAAAAGTATAATAAAAATAGTACGATATTGTGATAAATACCGAGAATACATGGAACAAAACGTAAAATTCATTTATCTAGATGAAATTTGGATATTCAAAAACGGTATTCAAATTTGTCAGTGGGCACTAGAAAATAATCCAAAAGGTATGCCGAGTATATTCAAGGTTAAAGGCAGAAGGTGCACTATTTTGAATGCTGGAACAATTGATGGATTTTTACCTGGATGTGATCCGATTCTTGACAGTGGTATTAATGATAAGGATTACTATAAATGGTGAATTATTTCATAAATGGGTTATTGAAATATTGAAACCTTCCCTGCAAAAGGATGCCCATCAATAGGATTATGTCAGCTTATTCAATAAACACATCCAAATCACCACACTACGTGGAAACAAAGTTTTCAATATTTTTATCTTTGCTCTTGTATCATTCATAGATATTTCAAGTTTATTTATTATACTTATACTGTATAGTACCCTGTTCACATTCCCTCTGCCAATACACATGCTATATTGTTCCCAATTCAAAAGTATACTGAATAATTGTAAAATTGCTCATCAATTATAATATTTTCAATAATTCATGGACAGTTTTAATGAATGAAAATAAAAATTGACTTTCTTGATTTATTCAACACCGAGCAATAAATAATTCACAAATTGGTTCATATATCGATAGTTCGGTACAAATTTCATGTCAAAATTCTTCATGTACTACATAGATTCTTAATTTTTGTTTCTCTCTTATTTCTTAATACAATATAACGTTTTTTCCAATCCATTCTTTTGGCCCTGTGCTTGCGAAGTATCCAAAAATTTTTTTCTGTTGCGACACTAGCTACCTGCTAGAATTCCATTAATTATCCTTCTTGAACCCTGACATAAAATGGTACTCTTATTCATATGGTTAGAATTTTGCAAGGTTTCCAATACAAATAAATATTGCATGGTCCTGAGTGAAAATAAATATTTATTTGAATGATCTTCAATTTTCCATGGTTGACTTTTATATGAGATAATTTCATATGAAAGCATTCCACGATATTTTTGCGCTTTCAAACCTGAACTCCCATGTAGAAACTGCAATCGATATATTCCGGCTTAATTATTCGATAATTCGTATACTCAACACTTTTCTAGGTTATATTTATGTTTTATTTCTATGATGAAAACAGTAAGTTTTTTGTAACCAGAAATAAAGCCTCGACTGGACGTTCATGGCCTGCTTCGATGTCAATAATTCTTAAATGAACTATACGATACGACATTCCCCACTCAATTGCATGCGAGCAAGTTATCTGCGATACTGACTGATACAAATAATTTTAGTTTTAGAAACCAATTGAAGAAATTTATGACAGCTGTCAAAAAATGACAACAGCTCTGTAAATTATGCCGAATCAGCTGTTACACAGAAATACATATAAGGATTTTTTTTTCGATAATTCGCTAGAATCTTCTACGGTTTCTATGGTCTTGGTAATGCGATCTGGACATCGATCGAATCAGTAGTTTCGAAAATTATCAGGAAAAAAATATTTTTAATTGCCATATTTACGAAACCCCTAGCCTAGTTTTGCTCATTGATCAACGTGACCTCGACATTCGAGATCCAAACCTACCCTGAAAATTTCAAGTCTTTAGGCCTTTCCGTTCGAAAGTTATAATTTTCTTGGTTTCTCTGGTTCTAGTCATGCGATTTGGACATTTGAGTGCAGAATTCCATCTCGATCGAATCAGTACTTTCCAAGTAATCAGGAGAACAAAATATCGAACGGCCATATTTACGGGACTCCTGATCTAATTTTGCCCAATAACGAACTCAACCGCGGCATTCAAGATTCGAACCTACCCTGAAAATTTCAAGTTTCTAGGTCGTTCCGTTCGAGAGTTATCGTGTATTCGGCCGGACGGAAAGACTAGAATTTTCGGCTCGAAATTCGAAAAATACAGACATCGTGACGAAATGAAGCCCTCGCGTGTGAGTAGAACGAGCGCTCAAAAATGAAGTACATATGGAACTCCTCCAACTCGAAGAATTCTACAAGTCGAATTTTCTTCACAAACAAAGAGGTTTTCACAACATCACCATGTATTTTTTTCCCCATAAGTCGAATTTCCATAACTCGAATTGAAATTTGGCAGTAACTGAGGCGGCAACCAAGCATAACTCGAACTTTTTGGGAAACACCCACTGCAACTTCGGGGAATCCGGGTGGAGAGTAGCCGACAGTTGAGAAATTTTCTCCGATCGTCCGCTGCGTCTCGTTTGAAGGCATTCCGTTCCTCACATTAGGTTTATCATCGCTAAACTATACTGATGAGACTTAATGAGTCGAAACCGGTTTATAGTTGCGAATGATGAATTCATGTTCTCTAGGGTTACATGAATTGTTTTTTTGGCCTGCTCATTAGATTATCTATAACAATTTTTCTTCAGAAAATTTGTTTCATTACATGTAAGCATAGTATTAATATTACATAATGTATATGGAACCGTGTTTTGGTAATACCTCTGCAATACATATGTAAATATTCATATGGGAATTTAAAAACCCTAAATTTAGTGCATTTTTTCGTAATTCGAATTTTCTGTAACTCGAAGTAAAAGTTCTGTCCCTTGGAGATTCGAGTTAGGGAAGTTCCACTGTGTTTTCATTTTCTTTTTCTATCATCGTTTGACATAACTCCATCCGTTTCATTTCGTCCTCAGGAAAAAGTTCTTTGCTAATCTGAACTTTATAACAATGGTAACCATCTTTACTCAAAATATTCCGAAGATTTGTATCACTCATATCAACTTGTTCAACAATTTGTGATCTCTAACAACATGCACTGGTTTCAATAGCAATAAGAACATCTTCCCCTCTATTCTGTCGATTTTCACTAAAAGATATTGGTTGTTTAGCAAAGTTACAATTCTTACATTTTCTCCAACACAAACATTTTTCAAACTTTTTATTCATTTGGAAATAGTGGAACTTGAAGGAATTGGCCGATCTTCGAATGCAACAATAAATGAATTTATTGAGTGACCAAAATACCATTGTATGATTCGAATTTTACGAAAAGTCAATTTTATTTTCAACCGTTTTGATCTGACACCCAACGCTGTTCTGCCGGAAGTTCAGTTTGTGTAGTCCCTCTACCGCCGACGATCTTTGTTAGAAAAGGAGAGCATTCTGTTCTAGTTAAATGCTGGATTATTCATTATCATAACGCGAATTTATTTCCATTCTTGAACTGTTCGACTGGACAGGTTTCTCTTTCTTATGCATTGAATATCCTATACGTCCAATGGTATTTTCCAGACTGGTATATCAGCATTATCGATATATCTAGCAAAAACGCACTTTTGGGACACCCGGTATAATGATAAATCACCGATGACGATTCATAAATCCCAATTTATCAGTTAACGGTTTTAATCAGTTAATCGGTTAGGTGTGATTGTTGAGTGATGATTAATCGTGATGTGTGAAGTTATTTCATGGAAAGAAACAAGGAAAACTTATAATTACTGAATAACATTTTTCGGGTACATGAACCAAATAATACTTCCCAATTGTTTGAAGCGAGAAAACTGATTTTCAAACTGGATTGAGATTGTTGCCGCAAACAAAGCTTTCATGTATTTCAGATTATGGCTTGTTAATTCACCGCATTGAAGTCTTTGATCAAAGTTAATTATGAAACATGCACTTACCAGTGAGAATACCATTGGATATTTTCTCACTCAGATCTTTCTCTCCTTCATTTGTTTGTGTGAGTTGTAAGGTACTATCCGACTGTTTTCCTACTATTTCAAACAGAATATTATCCAAAGTATCATCTGCTTCTGTTGGAAGGACAATGGCCACAGATGCATCTGAATAAATTTGAAGAAAAAAATTAGAAACAAATGTTATTTTCGTCATAATTGAAGATCATACCTTGATCCTCTGAATAAATATCGGGGAAAACAAATCCCTTGTATTCTGTTTTGAAATATGGTGAAGCTCCTGGTACAAGTGGGAAAATCCAATTTCCAACTTGTAGAATTCCTTTGGGTTGGTTTGAATGTTCACCTGCAGTTATTCATAATATCATCATTATATTTCATATTTAACATATAAATACAAATATTGAAAGAATGTTCAAATTTTTAGGTTAGGCTAGGTTAATTCGATATTTCTTATTGAAGTTAGATATCTTTGGAAAAAATCAGATGATATAATTAAATGAACATTGTGTTATGTTTTAGAACAACTGAACTTTCTAGTTTATTTAAGGAAACCTAACTCAACTTAAAAAATCACCATAATAAAGTTGCTATCCTACAACCTAACTTACCTTTGGTTAGAGCTACAGTTAAAGTATCAGGCTCGGAAAAGGAAGAAACAACCCCATCCCCAGAAATGAAGTATAATTTAACATCATCTTGTGTGTATATAATTTCGGAATAGAAATGCACTTCCGATTCCGAGTTGAATTGTTCCAATTCGGCGGAAAGTTCAGCGTAAGACTTAGAAATGGAATTTTTATTGCCATCTACGGAAGAGCCATCTGTTGAAGTAGCCTCCTCATAAGACGGTGGAGATTCTAGTTCAGGTCTAGTAGGAAGCGTTGATTTCAGTGTTTCAATTCTCATTGAGACTTCAGTTCTTGTTTTTTTCATTTTCTGTATCATCTGCCTTGCTTTCTCCCATGTTATGTCTGGATTGTCTGGACATGATACTTGTATAGCTAATGTATTGTCTATAGTTTCTAAGCCTTTTTTGTATTTTTCTAATGCCTATGAGAAAGAATTCATCATAAAGAATTTATTTCAATAATGAAAATACAATTGTGAAATTGATATAAGAATACTCTGACAGCAGGTCTGGAGATTTTTGAGAAGGTTGTGCTCGATAAATAAGTTATCTCAGGGAATTTCAAGAAATTGTTCATTGTGCAAGGGATATACAAAATTCAATGTATGTATTCGAAATCCATCGGTGCTCCTAGGAGTCAGTGTATAAATGGAAAGTGATTAACATTGCAATTCAAGCTGTTGCAGATAATTTGTGGCTTATGATATATAAGGATTACTGGTAGATGGAGTGGATCAACAGCAATATAAAACCGATATTTATCGAGGAAAATTGATAGTACAACGTATTCTTCTGATAACAAACCTCCTGTGGTTTTTCCTGTTCCTCTAAAGATATAGCTTCTTCTATAATTCGATAAGCTTCATTATGTCTGTATTCTATGTTGGAATACGTTATGCACCATTCTGAATCACGGCTACTTGCGTTTCCCATGCCAGTTAATTTTTCCGTATTTTGATTCATTTGTTCGAATTATTTTGACCTCTCTACACGTAAACACTTCATACAAATGAAAATAATCACTTCTGTGATTTGTGATTCAGTATTTGACAAGTATGCCTCAGAAGATAACCTCAACCTTTGTACTTCTCGAAAATAAAAAACTGGTCATATTATTGATTATTCATAATGTTTGGTGTTTGGGTAATATTAGGCAATCAGAAATCAAAGAAAGAAATAGTTTTGGGCTTTCGAGATATCTCGAAAAATGCTGAAGAAACAATATTTTTGACACCTACATTACTATACAGGGTGTTTTTGAGGTGAGGCGATTTTTTGACAGGTGCTAGAACTCGTCAAAAGAAATCGGAAGATGATCATATAAAATATTCAATTTTGAAAAAGTGCAAAAAAGATCTGGAGACCACACTGGATTGTGTTATCTTTCTTTCAGAAGATCTGCCATGAATCACACAGCAAGTGATGGATTTTATCGCAAATTCGTATATTCTCTTTGAACTTTTATTAGGAGATTTTTCCTGAACGGTATAATTTTCAAGGTTCAAACTAAGGAGAAGAAGAATAACTGATTGAAAAGGTCCTAGAAAATAAATTAGGAAGTTCACAAACTGACCGATAAAATTGATCCAAATTGTTTACAAAAATTGTTCAAAATGGTCACCATTCGTTTGATGTGCTCAAAGTCTTGCCCGGTGTAAAAACATGCGGCAATTAACTCTCACATCATTTGCTCACGAATAATGTCACAAGCATTGTCAATGCTTTGTTTTAGTTCTTCAACACTATTCACCTCACTGTTACTATACACTAATGTTTTCAAATGACCCCAAAAGAAGAAATCACAGGGGTCGAGAACCAGGGAGGTAGCATTTTTACTAACTTTGCGAAATTCGGAAGTCACAAAAATCATACGCTCTGTCATATAATTTCCCGTAAACTGAAAGCATTCAAGAAATACATTTAGATCTCAATACGTACCTAAGTCAGGTCCTTGTTGGAGAACACTCAGATTCGCGGGTAACTTTGATTTCGAAATACTCGGCCCTGGTGAATATTTCATATAAAGGATTTGTGGAATTTTGACTTTTTTTGATGAGTTCTAGCACCTGTTTGAAAACAAAGCCTCACATTTGAAAACACCCTGATTAGGTTCGTAAATAAACAAATAATTTGGCAAAAGAATAAATCGACTTGATTGATGCAGTTTTTGAGCGCTCGTACTACTTACACGAGGGCTATATATCATTTCGTCACGATGTCTGTATTTTTCGAATTTTGAGCTGAAAATGGTTTCAAACGACCATGTTCGACTCACTGATGACGAATCCGTCGAAGAATTCGAGTCTGTCCGTATACGCGATAACACTCGAACGGAATATCCTAGAAATCTGAAAATTTCAGGGTAGGTTTGAATCTCGAATGCCGCGGTTAAATTCGTTATTGGGCAAAATTCGCCCGGGGTTCCGTGAATATGGCCGCTCGAAATTTTGTTTTCCTGATTACTTTGAAACAACATATTCGATCGAGGTGAAATTTTGCACCCAGATGGAGAATTACGTGTTCAAGCTACATGCAAAATTTGGTCCAGCTCGCATGACCAGAACCATAGAAAATTATAACTTTGTAATGGAAAGGCCTAGGGAATTGAAAGTTTAAGGATTGGTGTGGATCTTCAATGTTGCGGTAACTTTCATCGATGAGCAGAATTAGACTAGGGGTTCCGTAAATATGGCCGTTTGAAATTCAGTTTTCTTGATCATTTCAATACTATGGATTTGATCGTGACGAAATTCTGTATTTAAATTGAGATGATATATTGGAGCTAAATTTTTTCAGATCGCATGATCAAAACCATAGAAAATCATAACTTTCGAACGGAAAGGCCTAGGGACTTGAAATTTTCAGGATAGCTTCGGATCGCGAATTTAGCGGTCACGTTCATGAATGAGCAAAATTAGACTAGGGGTTCCGAAAATATAGCCGTTCAAACAGTTCTTTTCCTGATAATTTCGAAACAACTTATTGGATTGGAATGAAATTTCGCACATACATGAAGAATAATGTATTCAAACTACATGGGAAATTTTTTCCAGATCGCATTACCAAGACCATAGATACCGTAGAAAATTCTAGCGAATTATCGAAAAAAAATTGGTCACCTAAAGCACTGACGTGAAGTCTTGATTTTCGCCTTTGTTTGAAATTTTCTTTGACAGCTGTCAAAATCTTTCCATTTGTTTTCTAAAACTGGAGAATGCGAATCTACCTACAAGGTGGATGAACGAGCGCTCAAAAGCTCCTGACTTCACGGCAGTGCTTTTCATCATTTTACTAACTTTCTTCGTTCCTTCTACCGATATATTCGATTTTAAAGACCGAAAATCGCTTTTCATTTATTCAAATGTAGTATTGAGATTAACAGATTATTATCCAAATAAGTAGCCATAAAAGTTAGATTTTTGCAAAATGAATTGAAAGACGTCAAATTTGCATAGTATAGGGAGTTTTTTATAGAGTTACACAAGTTTAAATTATAATAAAACTACTAGCGTTTTGAAAGTATTCCTTTTCCGCACGCATATGAGTACGGAAAAGGAATAGCAGGGATTTTTTCCGCACGCATATATAAAAGAGACTTATGAAAGAGTAGTGTCAATCATAAAATTTTTGGCACGTCTCTATGAGCTCAGCGCACAAATACGCTTGGAGTTACGGTCTTGCGCATCACCTTCTGATTGGTCAGTTCCATTATAACAATGTTAGCCAATCATAGTATAAGAAGTCGATTATGTCATAGTAGTTATGGAGTTTCTCATTTTTTGAAATTTACACGGTTTGGTTATTTTCTTCACGGATGTTATGAACTATACCATGTGCAAAAAAATTGCAAGCTTTTGGAGGCTTGTCGAATTAGGGTTCTTTGTGGGGAGAGAAATAAATCATCTGCAGTGCACATATTGAAGAAACAGGAACTAGCTCGTTTATTGATAAATAATACTGCCAACAATTTGAAAAAATATCACATTTGATGTTTAAAAAAAATAAATATTTTTCTTTGAATACATAGTAATCTTTGTGACTAGCAAAAATAAATTTACACATAGATAAGGTACAACAAAAGTAGAATGCATATGACTAGCAAAAGTTTCACTGGATAAGCTGCCGTAAACCAATTTAGGCATATATGTTATTGCAATTGATTAAAATACTGGTCTAGCTGAGTTTTGTCGACTCCTGAAAAAAAAATGGTTATAGAGTGGCTGGGGAAATGAAGTACAAAATTGGAATTTGGATGCCATATTATATTCAGGGGCACCAAAATAACAAGTTTACAAAATGTCTTTTCATCCGATTAAAAAAAAAAAAAATTCATACTATAAAAGCGGAATTAAATGTAATATTTTTTCCGACTTTTTTCGAAACATTATCAGTTTAAATTTTAAGTCTAGCCAAAGGAAATAAGTTCTTGTTTGGGCCGATTTTTTTTAACAATTTTGATTGTTGTAAGCACACAGAAGTTCCCAGCAATACTTATAGAAGCTATTTGAAGAGAAAAATTCTAATGTCTTCGGACCTTCGCCCTTCAATAATTGAATAATTGAGGAACCCAAAAACTTTACTGCATCAATCGGGAAGAATAATGAAAATTAAGACCTTCTTCAGCTTTCTGACAAAAATGAAAGAAATATCTACAGAGTGTAACATTAATTTTGAGTTGCAGTATATATAAATTATAAGGATAATTCTATGATTGCTCGGTACTCACTTCTGGTTATGGACCTCGACAATATTTCTAATAGCTTGTTTATATTTTCCTTCCTTCTCGATTTTGGAGGTTGCGCTCTTGAGGGCCATGGAGTGGGTTGGTAACTTTATGTGGTTGTTTTGACTTTCTTGTGATATTAAATTAGTGACAAAGGCTTTTATTTGAGGACAAACTGCGGGATAGGTATACTCTTGAGTTGTGCGTAGTGGCATGTCCAGGTTTAGATCTAAAATATTTTCACCCTGAAATTGAGGAAAAAATAATCAATCATCATGTGCTGTAATGATATAAGCGTAGGCATCTTTCCAATGGATATGCTGATGAATTTTTTCTTGGTATCTCAGTGCCGAATCCTGGGAACTTTTCAGCCGATGTGTTATATACTATTTTTGAACATTTGATACTTTTTTCTTCAAATTATTCCACAGGTTCATTTTTAGAAAAAATGTAACACACCCTTAAGGGAGCCATTTCATTATCGTATTCAGGATAACAAAAATAATATGAAAATGATTTAGTACTATGATAATAATTCAATCCTTTTCCTGCATAAAATATCAACTTACCCTATATTTTGATGAATTTTGGGAACGCTGGACAGCATAGTCAGATATTGGTCTCCTATAGTTATGAGCAATTGGTCTGGCAAGCTTATACTGCTCCTTATTCAAAATCCAGTTGTCTTTATTGTCATCGAAGTAAGCTAAATTCAACAAGCGCGTTCGTTCTTCAGTTGGAACGAAATTATCAATAACAAGAAACCTTTTTCTGAGTTGCCTGAAATAAGGAGTAGGCATAAAAATTTTTCTTATAATTCGGTAAAAAATTTGAAACTCACATTGATGCATTGTCATTGGATTCTTCTATATCTTTTCTGCCTCTCACATAGTCTTCGTGGCAATCTTTAATCTCTTGCTTAACTGATTGTAACCGAGCATAGAGCCTTTTCAACTTGTCTCTCTTAAAGTCTACCTCCTGTTGGAGGCTAGCAAATACTTGCTTCAACTCGTGACAATTTTCTTCTTCCTCTTCTATTTTTTGCTGGATTTCTATCTCTATTTTCTGGAAAAAAGTAAGTGTGAGTGAAACTCTCTCTTCAATGGTGAATGACCACATAATTTTATATTGCTATTTTCGTCCCTCACATCAAAGTGATAAATCTTGTAGGTTTTTATGAATAAAATTACTTTTTGTCAATATTTGAGATTTACATGAAGATAATTACCTTTCTCGCCGCAATCTCCAACCTTTGCTGCTCCAATTTCATCTCATTCTCTTTAACACTATCCACCAAATTGCCTCCGTGCACCATCTGATTCTCTAATGTCTTCAATTGCTTCGCCAACTCGCTGACTTCCACTTTACTTAGTTCTAGTTTTTGAACTTTCTCCTCTTTCTCATTGTCATCCTCATCTTCGCTGCTTACTTCATACTCTATTTGACCGGTTAGTTCTATCCCCCTGTTTTTCTCCTCGATGAGTTGCTTCAATCGTTCGATTTCTTGTTGTAATTCCAACAACTTCGTATTTTTGATATCTTCATTCTTGATGGGCTGATTCTTTATAGACTTAGCGCGGTAAGCATATCTGAAATATTTTTTTTAGGATAACAACAACAATTTGGTCAGGTACACACCCTATTGAAATATGTTATAATCACATAATTACATTGAAGTGGTATTCAGAGAAATAGAGGGTGTTTTTTTTAAAGGTCCATAACTTGAATAAGGAGAATTGTCGCATTTAGGGTGAGGATAATCCACAAGCTTTTGTTGAAAGACCATTACATCCACAGAAAATTAATTGGACCATTATGTGAAATTATTCTTTCACCCAAAGTTTCTTTGAGTAAATGAATTATAACGCGCGCTTTGTGTCATGTGGTTCCGTCCTGTTGGAACCACATCAGCAAGATTAATGTCAGCTAATTGACGTATGAAAAAATTACTAATTATGTCCCTATACCGTTCACCATTGACAGTAACATTACGACCATCATCATGTTTGAAGACATATGGACCAGCCCATAAAGCGCACCAAACAGTAATTTTCTGTGAATGTAATGGTTCTCCCACAAAAGCTTGTGGATTATCCTCATTCCAAATCAGACAATTCTGCTTATTCACGTACATGTAGAGGGTGTTTCAGGTAAGCAGGTCACAGGAAGATTGTTCAGTGGTTCAGAAAATAATTCTAATAAATTGTTAACCTGTAGTTTTTGACGTATAAAAAAAATTTGAAAAGCACTGCCGTGAAATCAGAAACTTTTGAGCGCTCGTTCATCCCCCTTGTAGGTAGATTCGCATTTTCCAGTTTTGGAATCAAATTCAAAAAATGTTTGCCAACTTTAAAAAAAAATTTCAAACTAAAGCGAAACTCCAGACTTCTAGTCAGGCTCTTGGTGATTTTTTTTCGATAATTCGCTAGAATTTTTTACGGTATTTCGAATACATTATCTTATCTTTCTTCATCTATGTGCAGAATTTCATTTCCATCCAATGAGTAATTTCGAAATTATCAGGAAGAAAATAATTGGAACGGCCATATTTACGGAACCCCTGGTCTAATTTTGATCATTGATGAACGTGACCGCGAAATTCTCGATCCAAACCCACCCTGAAAATTTCAAGTCCCTAGGCCTTTCGGTTCGAAAGTTATATTTTTCTATGGTTTCCATGGTTCTGGTCATGCGATCTGGTAAAAATGTAGCTTGAATATATCATTCTCCATTAAAATAAAAATTTCGTCACGATCAAATCCCATTGCTCATTGATGAACGTGACCGCGACATTCGAGATCCACACTTATCCTGAAAATTTCAAGTCCCTAGGCCTTTCCATTACAAAGTTATAATTTTCTATGGTTTCCATGGTTCTGGTCATGCGATCTGGTAAAAATGTAGCTTGAATATATCATTCTCCATTGAAATAAAACATTTCGTCACGATCAAATCCGTAGTTTTGAAATTATCAAGAAAACTAAATTTCAAACGACCATATTTACGGAACCCCTAGTCTAATTTGCTCATTGACGAACGTGACCGCGACATTCGAGATCCACACCTATCCTGAAAATTTCAAGTCCCTAGGCCTTTCCATTACAAAGTTATAATTTTTTATGGTTTCTATGGTTCTAGTCATGCGATCTGGACAAAATGTAGCCAGAATATATCATTCTCCATCAATATAAAAAATTTCGACAAGATCAAATCTGTAGTTTTGAAATTGTCAAAAAAACTAAATTTCAAACGACTATATTTACGGAACCCCTAGTCTAATTTTGCTCATTGATGAACGTGACCGCGACATTCGAGATCCACACCTATCCTGAAAATTTCGAGTCCTTAGGCCTTTCCATTACATAGTTATAATTTTCTATGGTTTCTATGGTTCTAGTCATGCGATCTGGACAAAATGTAGCCAGAATATATCATTCTCCATCCAAATAAAAAATTTCGTCAAGATCAAATCCGTAGTTTTGAAATTATCAGGAAAACTAAATTTCAAACGACCATATTTACGGAACCCCTAGTCTAATTTTGCTCATTGATGAACGTGACCGCGACATTCGGGATCCACACCTATCCTGAAAATTTCAAGTCCTTAGGCCTTTCCATTACAAAGTTATAATTTTCTATGGTTTCTATGGTTCTAGTCATGCGTTCTGGACAAAATGTAGCCAGAATATATCATTCTCCATCAATATAAAAAATTTCGTCAAGATAAAATCCGTAGTTTTGAAATTGTCAAGAAAACTAAATTTCAAACGACCATATTTACGGAACCCCTAGTCTAATTTTACTCATTGATGAACGTGACCGCGACATTCGGGATCCACATCTATCCTGAAAATTTCAAGTCCCTAGGCCTTTCCATTACAAAGTAAAATTTTCTTTGGTTTCTATGGTTCTGGTCATGCGATCTAGACAAAATTTCCTGAGTATCTTGAACACGACATTTTGCATCAGAGTGCAAAATTTAATTCCGGTCGAATGTGTAATTTCGGAGTAATCAGAAAAACAAAACTTCGAACGGCCATATTTACGGATCCCCTGGTGGAATTCTGCCCATTAACGAACTTAACCTCGGCATTTGGGAACTGAACCCGCACTGAAAATTGACTGAAGTCGCTAGCGCGTTCCGTTCGAGAGTTATCGTGTATACGGCACATTTTCAGTTCAAAATTGGATAAATACAGACATCGTGACGAAATGATATAGTCCTCGTGTAAGTAGTACGAGCGCTCAAAAAAAGTTGACAGTCAGTAAAGACCATGTTTTTCAAGATAAAAGTTGATTTTTCTCGAAAACGGTCTACTTGAGAGCATATGACCAAGAGTACCTTTTTTGTGAAGAAAACATTGGCCGATCAAATGGGCGTCTCGAAAACCGTACCCTTTCCATAACCGTAGAAGTTGGGGAGAAAAACACCCACTAACTCTTCAAAATCTTCACCAGTTAAGACTTAAAAAAGCGCTCACAAAACATAGCTTATTATGATTAAAAAATGCTCACAAAAGCTGTACGATAATGGGTTCCAGAGATATTCGCAAGAAACGATTTTCTCAGTATCTCGAAAACGGAGCATTTTAGAGGGTAAGTTAATAGAAGCTTTTACATATTTTTGGTCTAGCTATTACATCCTGAAATCCTGCGCATATATTATGAAACACCCTGTATATCTATGTTGCCTGTGGTTCAATAAATATTTGATTGTCAAATTTTGAAATTTTTATTCTCGATTATAATAGAAGCTAAAATATGAAGCCTGAATTTTCATTCAAAGCTCTCAATATTTTAACTATTGAATAAATTTTTGACATTTTGAAATTATTCATTAAAAGTAACGAAAATACTATTCAGAGAAACTGTTGAAAGTGCCTGCCTCTCACTTCTTCGCACTTTCTAGGACCACTCATTACTCGGTTCGTGATATCAACTTCCCTTCATCATTCAGTTCAGTTATTTCTTTTCTTATTCTCAATTTCATACACATCTCTGGGGCGATTTTTATAAACAACATTTTTCAGGTGACCCCACAAAAAAAAAGTCCACTAAGTCAAATCTGGACTGCGGGCTGGCTATCTTAAACTAGGGGAATTTCTTCCAATCCAAATTTGATACTTATTGCTTAGAAACTGCGTTACTGAGGCGGTATTGTGAATGGGAGAGCCATCTTGTGGCCAAATGAGGTTGTTATATAAATTCAGAGGAAGCTCTTCTAGAAGTTCTTGCATTTCATTATTCAACCAATTGAGCAATTTAATTCGCATTCAAATCGATTATTCACAATATCACACCAAACGCCTAGAGATTAGTCTTCCTTGTTTCTTCTGGATCTCTTGGAAGTCGTTTGGATTTCTTTCTGTCCAACAAGTACCTACTCTTCTACAAAAGTTGCGACGGTTTAATTTTTTTTCAAGATTCTAAAAATTGTTGATCGACCTACTTGAATGTTCATATCTCTCATAGAACCGCTCAGAGTGATCTCTGAAATAGTCTTCTACCATTTGAAGCATCGATTGCACAATTTCTTTTACGGTTTTTGCGTATATATATTAGACCTATATTGTGAATGTATGTTCAAATGCTTTGAAAATTGAAGCCAGAATGAAGCGGAGGGGTCATCTCTACTGCGCATGCTCAAGAAGAGGTGGAGATCCGTTCGCACATGCGCAGTTTGGACTATCCCTCCGGGTCTATTGGTGTCAAATCCTACTATGTAGGCTTCAAACTTTTTATCACATTCACAGTATTGTAGTTATGAGTATATGGGTTTCAAAACAGCATTTTTGTTGTTTTTGAGCGCTCGTACTACTTACACGAGGGCTATATCATTTCGTCACGATGTCTGTATTTTTCGAATTTTGAGCCGAAAATGGTCTCAAACGACAAGGTTCGACTCACTGATGACAAATTCGTCGAAAAATTCGAGTCTGTCCGTCCGGCCGGCCGTATACACGATAACTCTCGAACGGAATGACCTAGAAACTTGAAATTTTCAGAGTAGGTTCGAATCTCGAATGCCGCGGTTAAGTTCGTTATTGGGCAAAATTCGCCGAGGGGTTCCGTAAATATGGCCGCTCGAAATTTTGTTTTCCTGATTACTTTGAAACTACAGATTCGATCGAGATGAAATTTTGCACTCTAATGGAAAATGAGGTGTTCAAGCTAGATGCGAAATTTTGTCCAGCTCGCATCTCCAGAACCATAGAAACCATAGAAAATGGTAACTTTTGAACGGAAACGCCTAGGGGCTTGAAATTTTCAGGTTGGGTTTGGATCGCGAATTTCACGGTCACGTTCATCAATGAGCAAAATAAGACTACGGGTTCCGTAAATATGGTCGTTTGAAATTTAGTTTTCTTGATAATTTCCAAACTACAGATTCGATCGTGACGGAATTCTGTATACTAATGGAGAATGATATATTCAAGCTACATTTCTCTAGATCGCATGACCGGAACCATAGAAACCATAGAAAATCATAACTTTCGAACGGAAAGGCCTAGGGACTTGAAATTTTCAGGTTGGGTTTGGATCGCGAATTTCACGGTCACGTTCATCAATGAGCAAAATAAGACTACGGGTTCCGTAAATATGGCCGTTTAAACTATTTTTTTCCTGATAGTTTCGAAACTACTGATCGTATTGGAATGAAATTTTGCACCTAGCTGAGGAATAATGTTTTCAAACTATGTGCAAAATTTTGTCCAGATCGCATCACCAAGACCATAGATACCGTAGAAAATTCTAGCGAATTATCGAAAAAAAATTGATCCGCTGAAGCACTGACATGAAGTCTGGAATTTCGCCTAAGTTTCAGAATTTTTTTGACAGCTTTCGAAAATTCCTTCAATTGATTTCTAAAACTGGAAAATGCGAATCCACCTACAAGGTGCATGTACGAGCGCTCAAAAGCTCCTGCCTTCACGGCAGTGCTTTTCTAAATTTTTGATATATATTTCCAGAATATCACATCTTTCTTCAACAGTGAACATCTTTGAATGAAAATTCTGGCTTGATATTTTAGCTTCTATTATAATCGAAAATGAAAATTACAAAATCTGACAATCAAATATTTATTGAACCACAAATGGATATGTTTTCCGAATATGGAATCTGAATTTCCTCAGGTTGATTTCGAATGGAATCGCTTGAAATAAATATAAAACTACCATTATATTTACATATTCGGTTTCAAAATCGATTGAGCACTCAGGAAATATTATGGAGTATATTTTGCAAGAAAATGCTGCTAAATTGTCTCTAGACCTTCTTATTTTGAAAACAAGTCAAATTTGCAAAATTTTTTTGGAAAAACGGGTTTTCCAACAATTACTCTTCGTCCCTTGGTTCGATAGTTTTTCCAATAACATATTTGGATAGTCCTTGAAACTTACTTTGAAATTGAACACTTTAAGTGATAAACAAAAGGGGGTCTAGCCGAATCAACACCGGCTGATACTGAAATAGGGCAATAGGGCAAACAGCAACCAAACATGCTTCACGACGTGACACCCTTGAAATATACTATCATATTGATGGGTCACTTTACGATTTTGCTCAAAGGATAAGCCACAAAATCCAGTGATCCCCTTACGTGAACCACCCATTCAACCAAAAGTGGGTGTCATCGGACAAGAAAATTTTGAATGGAAATTCAACATAAATATCAATTTGTGTTTTAGCCCATTCGCTAAATTGGCGGCGTATACGATGGTCGTTTGGCTTTGAATCCTGCACAAGTTGAATTTTGAAAGCTTTTGAGCCAAGATCCTTTCGAAAAAACTTCCATAAAGTAGAAGGACACAAGCCTAGTTGCTTGCACGATAAGTTTGAAAAACAGAACCATTATTTTCATGAAACATTTCAACAATTTGCAAGCGTTGCTCTGGTGTAAGCCTATCCATAATGAAATGTCAAACCAAACTAAATAAAAAGCAACTATCAGCTGTTAAATGGGTTGTCAAATAAAGCAGTGTGGCCAACTCAAACACTGGGAAATAATTCCATGGTAGTTTCTAGCGTTGTTTGAAAATCTGTCAATATTTCAAGAGCAACCGTGTTGCAAATGTTGAAATATCATGAACTTCAAAAAGAAACCAAAATTATGGCACACCCCTAACACAGAAATGATCACACACGTATTTACCGTAATGTGACAATGGTTTCCTCATAATTTATACTGGCTGGACCAATATTGGCAATCATGATTGTTTTACTATTTCCTCCGAGAGAGTCTTGGAGCAGTCGTGTGAGTTTAGAATCCCTGTAGGGTATATGTGCTGAATTTTCTGCCAATGCATATATAACATTTCCTGGAAACAATAAAAAACTAATGGAATTGTTACAAGATGTGCTCAATTCATACTACAAAAGCTTTGAGACAATCTTGACTTGAGGATGGCGGAAAGGGAAATTTTTCAGAATTTATTCTACCCACCTAAAGAAGATAACGCCTTGTTGATTTTAGTTGCTTCTCTCAACCTATCCCCAGTTGCTCCTGTTTTAGCTTGCCTTTCACTTCCCGCCAAATCGATAAGATTCAGTTTACCAACTTTAACCTTTTTAGAGTGTTCTTCTGCCATTTCAATAACAATTTGAAAAATTGCATGAGATCTCGAACTGTGCTCGTTCATGTTGGTCGCCCCTGTTGTCCTATTATGATTTCCTATTCTCATCGCTTTATACATGTCAGCTTCGCTTTTACAAGTTTGTGAATGTAAATGTGTTACATACACACCTTGGCCATTATCCTGAAAATAAGGTGATAATAGTAAGATGAAATTACGTCGAAAAAATGGAGCTTGTATAAAAAGGTCCAGAGCAGCTCCTCATTTCATAACAAGAGCATTATCATTTTGCCCAAATGTCTGCATTTTTCAAATTAAAAGAACCACTAAGCAAGAAATAAGTTGATTTTAGATTTCAAGAGTCAAGAAGAAGAAGAAATCTCTTGAGACCAATTCAATGATGTTCAAGTGATTAGTGGTCATAATATGTACCTACTTCTCGTAATTCAAGCGGCTTGGAATGTTTCGTCTTCAGTAAATCCCTAATTTCCTCCATGTAAATTTCCAAATAGCGAACTGTCGCCAAAAACTCCACACCTGTTGTTCTGTTGATGTGTGCCCAAATTTGTTGGAAAGCTCGAGGAATAACACCCTGACCATCTTCATCCTCTTTCGTACCTTCCATTGTGTATGTTTTACCAGTTCCTGTCTGACCGTATGCGAACACGCAACCATTGTAACCGTCCAAGACGGAAGAAACCAAAGGCCGTACTGTCTCATCGTATAAAGCTTGTTGTGTTGAGCTAGAAAAGAAATGTATGAAATTTCAAATAAAAATTGACTCGGTATTTCATTGTTATTTTGAGATTTCAACTTTTCATAAGATATTAGAACAAGCACACATTAAATATTGAAAAAAAAAATTTTTTAGTTTCCTGAGAATTTGTTCAAAAATAAAATGCAAAAATTTCTTGAATTACATAAAATAGATTCTCAAAAATATTATTCTGGTAAAGCACAAACTGAAAAAAGATTTTTCTCAGGAACCATGGCAATTGGAAAACAACTTATTTACAATATATAAAAAATCAATAATGAAATATTTTCTATTATATCTAGTTTCACACTCATGAGACCGAAAAGCTTGAGTCAAGGCTAAATCAGAATGTTGCAATGTTGTTGCAATTTCCTAATAAGGAAAAAACATCATCCAGAATTGGGCATATTTTCATCCAAACAACAAGGTTCATTTAGCTCAAGGAATTCAAAATACAAAAGCTAGCACAATGAATAATAATGATCACATTTTACTCACTGCCAATCATATACAGCATCGAAAGTAAACAATTTTGTCTTTTCATTTTCACTTCTGGCTTTGGGATTTTGTACTTCGATAACACCTCTAGTTGGATAAGTTTTTATAATGGGTAGACATTCGACTTGATCTTCCTTCTGACTCATAGGACGACAACGTACAACCACTTGCACAGCCTCATTGCTCAGAGTCTAAAAATAAACCCAAAATCAAAAATTTGGGAATGAATATCGATGAAGAAATTTTCGATACATACTGATTTATCCATGGTGAATATTGAATACAAGCGATGAATTTCTGCTTATTTTAATTATAGGTTAGTTTAAATCTTAAACACTGAATACATCGTACTTATATCCTAAAAATAATACTCCCGTATTATTTAAATTATTGATTTTGTGGAGTACATATTCTCACTTCAAAATGTATCAGTCAAAAATGACAAACCTACATGATTCTGATTGCGCAGGTGTCCTTAAGATTGCTATTCGAATGTCATCATACGATTACAAATTGCCATGGAAACGAAAGGGGAATAATACGTGATTACGTAACCGTCACTGGAGATAACTAGTGCATAGATGTTAAATAACAGTTACTCAACTGTAGCAATTATTGCTACAAGATAGAAAAATAATTCGACAGGAAAGAAAGCGTTGTAATCTGTCTTCAGCAATTTCCACCAAAAAAAAAAATTCCGTGCAATTCAATTATTTATATAATCACAATAAATAGTTGAGGCTTTAGATTGTTCCTCCACGTTTTTTGAGCGCTCGTTCTACTTACACGAGGGCTACCTACATCATTTCGTCACGATGCGATGTCTATATTTTTCGAATTTTTTTGCCGTAAGCACGATAACTGTCGAAAGGAATGACCTAGAGACAAGAACATTTTAGTGTGGGTTCAGTTCCCGAATGCCGCCGTTAAGTTCGTTAAAGTGCAGAATTTCACCAGGGGTTCCGTGAATATGGCCATTCGAAATTTTGTTCTCCTGATTATTTCGAAATTACCGATTCGATCGAGATGAAATTTTGCACTCAGATGGAATGACGTGTTTAAGCTACATGCAAAATTTTGTCCAGATCGCATGAGTAGAACCATAGAAAATTATAACTTTCGAACGGAACGACCTAGAAATTTGAAATTTTCAGGATAGGTGTGGATCTCGAAAGTCGCGGTCATGTATATCGATGAGCAAATTTAGTCTAGGGGTTTTTTTTCCTAATGATTTCGATACTACCTATTGGATTGGAATGAAATTTTGCACATAGATGAAGAATAATGTATTCAAACTACGTGCGAAATTTTGTCCAAATCGCATAACCAAGACCATAGATACCGTAGCAAAATTCTAGCGAATTATCGGAAAAAAATTTGCAATGACGTGAAGTCTGGATTTCGCCTTAGTTTGAAATTTTTTCAATTGGTTTCTAAAGCTTGAAAATGCGAATCTACCTACAAAGTGGGTGAACGAGCGCTCAAAAGCTCCTGACTTCACGGCAGCGCTTTTCGATTGGAATTTGGCTGTTTTTGTGAAGTGAAGTAACTAACAGATGGTCCACATTAAGAAGAAATCGACGACCAAGTTGGAATTCCAAATCGAAGATTATAGATCATTTCTTGTAACAAATAAAACATAAGACACAATTTTCATACTTTTAATAAACAAACACAAACAGTTGCACACACTGAGTACATTTAAAGTGCAAAATAGGGTATTACATACTACGACATTTTCAAATAAATAAATTAATGAACACTGTATGATAATGAAGTTCTCAGTAATGTCATGGATTATCAATTTAAACTTTAACAAAGTACACAAAAAATATTTACGAATATTTTTACTAACTCTTGCTATACTGCTATTCTCAACTTGTATCACTCTAGCTATGATAACAATTTATCTACACATTATATATCTATTAGAGTGAATTAAGAAATGAAACTGAAGATGATCATTAGATTAATACAATTCTTTCTGTATTATTATGGCTGCCTTGCTGAGTTAGAAATAATTCTCTTCTTAGAAAAAATATCACAATACATCAATTAATGATAATTTCAAAAATAACAAAATATAATTTTTCACAATAAATAAACAATTCTTTATCAAAACATATGCAACTATGATATCCGAAAATAAAATTGGGTTCTTCTAAAAAATTGAATAACAAAAAATATAGAAGCATGATTTAGACAGGGTGTAACTTTCGGAATAGATTCCAAACAAAAAAAACGCTCAGCCTTTCTTCTAAAGACCTTGAGGCAGGCTGCCACAGAAGTTAGCAATAATTTAAAATCAAACCTTCTGATGAAATTTTTTTAACCTTAATTTTCTCGGAACTCAGATCTAACGAAAAATCAATAATTCTTCGTTAGTTCTCATTCATCATAATTTTTTTTTCAATTTATCTGAATGAGATGTTTTCATGGAGGAATACTTTCTCATAATGTTGGCTTAGATGCCCCTAAGGGAACTTCTGGGATAATTAACTAATTTTAATTTCGAGAAGTCTTTTGTTATTGCAAACGATATCTAATTTGAATAGAATCGAAGAAAATTCTTTGGATTTCAATAAAACCTAAATTTTTCTCAAAAATGTTGACACCTTACATTTCAGAAACTATAGTATGTAAGTACTATTTGTAAGGAACCTACTCTGAAATTCCTTCACAAATGTTGTAACAATCTTGCTTAGTAACTCACGACAAATCGTTGAACTCTATAGCTAACCTGAGACAATTTAGAATCTTTCTTAACGTCAGCAAAAATTGGCTATAAAACGATTCTCCAAACAGCGGTTGGAATAGAACATCTAGAGCTTTGGTGCAGGTAACATCGTTCAAGAAACCCTAAGATAAATGAATAAGTCAAATATCAGTGTTAGCCTTCGGTGTGATCCCTGAAAAACTATAAAGCGTGTGATTAAATAAATAAGTTGGGTAGAAACACAATTTAAATGACTAGAAATATAACAATATTAACGTTACACCCTGTATAATTAGACAGATCCATTAAGAAAACCGTGTTACTTTTCCGAAGAAAATATGGTTTTATGTTTATGGCGAAATAATAAACTACTACTACTCCTATTCTTACGATCTTCTTCATAATTAAAAACGTACTTTTAAGCTGTTTATTGTTTTGTTATAAGTTAAATCTATTTCAATATTTACCGAAGAATTCCTCAAGGAAGGAAATGAATCAACGATCAACGAACTTTCCTTATTCTAAAAAGGATAGACCATAGTAATAATATCATCAGATGCAGTCATTTCCCGAAAACTGTTTAAAAGTTATGTTTTATGTCTTTTATTTAGGGTTAAATACATTAACTTCAGTTGAAATTAAACATTGGATTGTTAGCAATACGTAACATCAATCTGTGTTTAATTTTGTCAAATTTTCAATAATAATTTAACGTATTTCAGTTACTTAATAGTTCCCCTTCGATGATGGTCTTGGGTAGGTACTTGAACGGTATCTAGACCTCTCATCTGGACGAACAGGCATGCCTGCAGAGCTCGTTCTCCAACGTTGACTGGGCGCATCTGAAGTTTGAAATGTATTAAATCTCAATTGAGTAGGGGTTGAAAGTATTCTCTTTAGATTCGAGTACCTCAGAAAAGTTGGTTGAGTATAGAATTCTTATGGTTACAAACCCGGTAAAACATAAATAAAGATATGGTTTTGTTTAGGAAAAGAATAGAAGTTTTGTGGATTGACAGAGGAAAACTGTAGGCGCAAAATGCTCCAATTGAAATCAAGACCTGAACTGAATGGATGTGCAAAAGAGAATACTGTTGATGTAGGGGTCTTTCAATAAGGACGCTCGATTTTAAAATGTAAATAAAACAATTTTCTTTATTCCATGGCATCAGGTATGGAATATAACGTGGTATTAATATCTGGCGCGTCTTGGTTAGTCACCAATAAGCTAAAAATGTCAACCAGCAAAGTCATTAAAAATTGTTCAGAATGGACCACATCGGACAAAAATCGCTCTTTTGCGTTGTCATCCCGAAGTGTATCGTGGTTGATAATAGTTTTGAAAAGACACATAAAAAACGTCAGCAAAAACTTTTCAACAAATAAATAGAGTGAATGGCACTTCAAATGAATGTCAATTGCAGAAATCATGAATGCCAACACAAATTGAAAATCTTGATAATTTGCACACGTTGTTGAAAGCTATATTTTTCCATGGTGATTTGCCTAATCAACCAATTTGACATCTGCCGCTTCAACAAAGTGACAGCTATAACCTGATTTGCTATTAGAAGACCCATAATCAAGACTGTGGCAGTATAAAACGAAAAGGGATGTTATAGAACTGAAATGGAAGCGATCACAGATTTCAAGAAAAAATTGGGATGAACACTGAAGGCCATTTTGGTACACATAGAAAAGATTTTTTCTGATATATTCAATGATTCCATTTTTTGAAGTTCATAAAAATAAAACGAGAGTATTTGCCATACTGACAATGAACACTGAAGTCCGTTTTAGTTCACAGAAACAAGCGCGCAAAAGCTCTTGATTTCACGTCAGTGCTTTGAAAAAAATAGACTGATCCGAGACTGAAACGAAGAAAAACGTTTTGATCAATTGTGGTATGTTGTGAAGCCTCAATTTTCCCCATTCCGCCTAGAATGCATTCGAATTTGATGATATCGAAAATGCAAGAGAAGCGAATTTGAGTAAGAAATAGAGGTAAGTAATGATTTCTAACGGATTGGCAACTGGAAATTCTCTAGCCTAATTTTTTTAAATAGTTTAGATAGAAGAAATTATTTTATCGTTTATAATGTTTATACCCATTTGTATATTGTTTTATGATAATTATATTATTTGTCATTTACATTTTGTGATATATTTCAGTTTACGCTAATGTTGCTTTTACTTTGGATGAATCATTATTATAGAAGTTGATTAGTTATGAAGATGTCAAATTTGTTTTAATTTTAATTTCATCATCAGATTATCATAGGTTTGTAGCAAACTATGAATCATTATATTTTTGGGAAATTCCAAAGAACATTTTAGTTAGAATTTTTTTGAATTCATTATATAGGGTGTCCGAAGTTCGAGTTCCTACTAGACGTTTCTTTCAAAACCGGACCTATTAGAAATCTGAATATTGGAATTATGATATTGTTCGACTTTATCCACTGAGCTAAAATATTCTTGAAGGCTGAACACTTTCAGTTATACAGGGAGTGACGATAAATTTCTGGAAACATTTTTTTCGCATTTTTTCGTCTTTTATATGATCGATTATTCAATTTTAAATATATTTCTATTCGAATCGTTGCATTCGTCGAAAAGTTTTCAAAATATCGAAAAAAAAACGGAAAAAAAATGGGAGCTATGCGTAGTAAGTATCTATTATGTTCGTTATTCCTATTCTTAATATTTCAAGCATAAACTGTTTTTACATTTTCGAAGTAGAAGAATGACGGAATATTGTGCATCTCCCAAATTTTGGAAAACTCGTCACAGGGTGTTTCGAATATTTCGTCAAAAATTGTGATCAGAATTTTCCCATAACTTTTGTTTTTTAAATTAGAACCCTATTTTTTTAGCGCTCGTTCTACTTACACGAGGGCTATATCATTTTGTCATGATGTCTGTATTTTTCGAATTTTGAGCCGAATATGGTCTCAATCGACAAGGTTCGACTCACTGATGACGAATCCGTCGAAAAATTCGAGTCTGTCCGTCCGTATACACAACAACTCTCGAACGGAATGACCTAGAAACTTGAAATTTTCAGGGTAGGTTCGAAATGCCGCGTTTAAGTTCGTAATTATGGCCATTCCGAATTTTGTTCTCCTGAAATACTGATTCGATCGAGTTGAAATTTTGCACTCAGATGGAGAATGACGTGTTCGAGCTACATGCGAAATTTGTCTAGATCGCATGACCAGAACCATAGAAACAATAGCAAATTATAACTTTGTAATGGGAAGGCCTAGGGACCTTGAATTTTCAGGTTAGGTTCAGATCTCGAATGTCACGGTCACGTTTAGGGAATCCAATCCCGCAAATGCTGGATCCCGCAAATGCGGGATCCCTCGTAAATTCTGCGGGATCAAAATTGCGGGATTCAATATTGAAATTCCGTATTCGAATGAAAGCACAAACGTCTTTTAAACGCCCCAGAAAGAAATGAACCACTCATAAATTACGGACTTCTGTTATATTATTACTGATGGGTCCAAATCCGAGGGAAATCCCGGAGTGATTATTCTCACAGCTGGGCTATTGAAAATAGTTAAAGCTTCAAGTGAACAACTAACAGGTTAGTTTTTTTTTTTCGATTTATGTGCGTGCGGAAGTGCAAAGCTTTCAACTAGTGCCTGAAAACAATTTCGTTAAATAGATAGCTTAGATCGAATTTAAAAGATGGGACCTCAGATATGCCATCTTTTCTCAGAAAATATTTCCAAAATCAATGTGACCTGACCTGACCTGTATATGAAATAAATTTTTATTCTACTACTATAGTATGTTTTTAATTGCATAAGACCTTTTTATTAGCATGTTTAATAGGTTGAGTATATATTGTCAACAATCCCGCATTCTTGCGGATCTGCGGGATTGATTATTTTGCGGGATTGTGGTTTTGGTGCGGGATTGGATTCCCTAGTCACGTTCATTAATGAGCAATATTATACTAGGGGTTCCGTAAATATGGTTGTATGAAGTTTAGTTT
Organism: Aphidecta obliterata; assembly: GCA_963966015.1. NCBI lineage: Eukaryota > Metazoa > Arthropoda > Insecta > Coleoptera > Coccinellidae > Aphidecta > Aphidecta obliterata. The sequence continues at coordinate 17,517,169 of OZ014435.1, read as the reverse complement.
TCTTTATAATTTCAAAACTACGGATTCGATCGTGACTTTTGTATACCAATGGGAATGATATATTCAAGATACAATTTTTTCAGATCGCATGACCAGAACCATAGAAAATCATTATTTTCAAACGGAAAGGCCTAGAGACTTGAAATTTGCACTCAGATGGCGAAGACGTGTTCAAGCTATACGCAATATGTCCAGATCCCATTACCAGAACCATAGAAAATTATAACTTTCGAACGCAAATTTTCAGGATAGGTGTGGATCTCGAATGTCGCGGTAACGTTCATCAATGATCAAAATTAGACTAGAGGTTTCATAAATATGGCCGTTCGAAAAATATTTTTCCTGATAATTTCGGAATGACTGATTGGATTGAAATGAAATTTTACACATACATAGATGAAAATGCGAAGAAAAATAATGATAGAGTTCAGAAATGTTTCTGCTCCTTAATTGAATAATTCCTGAGTTATTATTAAGGCTTTTCTGAATGTATGTCGTACGTAGAGATAAATTCATAAAATCTGTTTTATAACAATATGTAATTAGTGTTCATAGAAGATAAATTATGCCAATTATTCCATATGAACACAGATTATTGTTATAAAACAGATTTTATGGATTTATCTCTATGTACGATACACATTCAGAAAATCCTTAATAACTCAGGAATTATTCAATTCAGGAGCATAAACTACTCTGAACACTATCATTATTTTTCTTCGCCGAATCCAACGCAATCATAAAAAAATAGGTTTCTAATTCGAAACAAAAAAGTTATGGGAAAATTCTGATCACAATTTTTGACAAAATATTTGAAACACCCTGTGACGAGTTTTCCAAAATTTAGGAGATGCACAATTTTTCGTCATTTTTCTACTTCGAAAATCTAAAAACAGTTTATGCTTGAAATATTGAGGATAGGAATAACGAACATAATACTGACTACACATATCTTTCTTTTTTCTCAGTTTTTTTATCCATATTTTGAAAACGACGAATGAAACGATTTGAAAAGAAATATATTTAAATTTGAATAATCGATTATATAAGAAAAAAATTTTTTTCTAGAAATTTATTTTCACCCCCTGTATAACTGAAAGTGTTCAGGCTTCAAGAATATTTTAGCTCGGTATATAAAGTCGAACAATATCATAATCCAAATTTTCAAATTTCAAAAAGGACCGGTTCTTAAGGAACATCTAGTAGGCACCAGAAATTGGGACACCCTGTATAGACTTGACTGCTTCAATGCGCATTTTTTTGTTAATTGAAAGGGGTCAATCACTATTGTACTCAGTATCTATTCGTTAAGTGTTTCCTCGTTAATAAGCATCGATGATGTGGTGGTTTGAAGTCCTGAATTCTTATGGACGAGTTTTTGGACCGAAATATTCAATAGTAACTGATAAAAAAACCGTTTCATTTTGAAATTTCGATACCTTTTTATAAACAATCCTTTTAAAAATATGAGAAATCATTTGCAGAAATCAAGGTAATAAAGGCACTTCATTTTAATTCATTAAGTTGCAATCTACATTCTAAATTGAAATTCAGTTACCAAATAGTTAACATTTTCGAAGTTTTTGTTCACTGTACAAGAAAGAACAAAAAATTTTAAAAACAAAAACTGATAGCACTTGAAGCACTCACCTCCAAAATTCATTTGACCCTTCCTGTAATAATCCGGAGGAGGATAATCAGGTTCTTCATACCTATAAGTTGGCGAGTTCGAGTCATCAAAGCCACCAAAATGATGGCCATGACCATACATTGGCTCTTCATTACCGTAACTCTCTTCAAGAGCGACTCTAGCCCTATCTAAGATAGACATAATTTTAGTTTTAGCTGGCATAACGCGAGGAGTTATGACAGGTGCTCTGGTAGCAGTGCGCATTATAGATGGTGGAGGTGCTGCAGGAACTGAAAGAATATCATTATAGAGTACCTCCTGTTGACTGAACTAGAGAAGTTCATCTGAAGCGGTATAGATTCCTCATTACAAAAAGCTCACTGAAACGAGAGTTATTTGAGCTATTTTAGTAGAGTTCGCGAGGCATGAAAAGAGCTCTAAAACAGATTTTCGTGTGAACTTCATTGCTAAAATGTATGGACCTCTTAGTATCATTCCCTATATCATAACAATGCAAAATCACTTGGTCGTCAAAAATCGTCCTGTGCAGGAAGTGGTGGGGGTCATTTTTCCAAAAATTTTTTTTTTTCCTTTATAATTATCTACATCCAGTGACTTATATTCAAACAAATTTTCGTCGAAATATACGATTCAGAAATATTTTATTTTAATTATCAAAGAAGTCGGATACAATGCGCTTATATGGAGTTCCTTAAGATAAAATCGCTTGCCCTGCAAAGGCATATTCACCATTATGTTCCGTTCCATTTTACTCGGAAACTGTCGCGAAAATCAAAAAAGTGCTTCATATAAGGGGTCTCCTCATAAACCGACGATTTAGAAGGTTTTTTCCAAATTTCAATTGGCCTGATGATTTCCTCAAAAAATAGGAAAATCTGCTATTACATCCGGTTAGCCGCGACTGACCGTGGCGATGCGAGGAAGGCTCACTTTGATGAATAAACGCTTGTCGGGGCAGAAATAAACGACCTTATGGATCGAGCGTTCATAGGGTCGTTTTTCGGTTGGACCAGGCCATATTTTCATTGTTCGTGCATTCTGATGATGAATTAGAATGTTTGATTTGACTTCTTTCAACTTGTGGATTTAAAAACAAATAGGGACAAACATATATTTGTTTAATATAAGTAGTTTACAATTACTTATTGAGTTCAGTTTGGTATTTACATTCGTCCTGAAATTATCGCTCATTTGCATTTGTACTTAAAAGATTTACGCAACTCCGGAATCTTGGACTAGAAATCATATTCAAATCTGCAAAGGGGCACAGTTGTTATCTATGCTTTCTAGTTTCAAAATATATCTTACATTCCATTATAAATCCGATTCAAATATCACTGTCAGATGAAGAATATTCAACAGGATGGAAGTTGGAAAATTTTGTGTTACTTTTATTGCCACATGCTTTTTGGGCCATACATTTGCGAGAGCCAATACAAGGAATTCTTTTTCTCTCAGAGGAACACATAGGTCCGGTGCAATCTGGAATAAAAATGCCCATGTTATAAATAATAGATATATATCAGATATTCGATATACAGGATGTTTTATGAGTGGTTGGCCGTAGCCTAGTGGTCAATGCAGGTCATCCAGACCTTTCAGAAAAGTTGCTTGTTTTGTATCCCAAGGCTCTTAGTTCAGGAGATACAGTTGGATTTATGGATTTTGGCCTGCATTTACGATAGGCATAATTCTTGAATCTGAGGTCCGTTTTTTTTTAAATTTCAAGGGGTTGTTCATTTCAGAAAGCCCTTTCGAGTGGCTCACGCAATATCAATACTTTCAGGACATTACTCAGAATATCGTGGTTTATCTTTCAAGCCTCAAAATCTATATTTTCTACATCACTTAAAGAAATTTCGTTATTGTCATGAAAAAATACATAACTCAATTTAAGGAATTCAATTTTCACTTTGAATGGCACACTTGTTACAAGCGAGAAGCGAATGAACGACTTCATATTTTATGTATTTTTTTTGAAATATTTCTTGTCTTTTGCTGAGATTTTGAACCTCAAAGCTCAAGAGCGTTATAACTCATGAAGTGAACGATTTTTGAAATGTAATCCGTGAATGTATTCGTTCCACAACACAAATAACTAGATATTAATATTTTTTCTATAACTTTTTGTTCAACTCCCTTGTATTCTAAACCCTTAGTACCCACTGAGTGTTTTAACACGCTACTTAAAGAAGTAATTACAAGTATGCATAATCAAGCTTTGAATTCTTTCGAAACTAAATATGAAATTAAGGAACAAATGGCGTAAACCCACTAGAAACATAATCAAGGATTGCATTTGCTTAAAAAAAAAGATATTGACTTGTATTCCTCATGAAATTCGCCAAATATCGCTTTCTTTACACATTCTCCAAACATAGCTGTCAAATTTGAAGTTACTGCAATTTTAATTCAAATTCGAACTTTGTAGGGTAAACACTACAGTTATTGACACCTTAAGCCAACTGTCCCAATAGAATATAAATAATTTGTTATTTGGGTATGAAATGAAAATATTTCTTTTTCGAGGTTATGTGTTGGTTTATACTCGATTCAAATTAACAACCGAAAGTGGAAAAACCTTTTCAGAAGAAGCTTTAAAACACATCGTAAACATCATGTGTCAATTTTCAGTGGTTGACACTGTAAAATCTATTGTTGACACCACCTGATACAGTTATTGACATACTGTTGTCTCTCATATTTTCAATCAGCTGAACAAGGATGTGGATAGGTATAATATATAGTAATGGATCGTTCATTATAAGATTTATTTATAAGTTTTGCATTGAAAAATATTCGAAATGGAAACCTTCTCTATGAAGACATATTTCAATAAACATTAAACATGGAATTTTCATGCACAGGAAATGCATTTAATTATTTAATACCATTTAAATCCAAATTCTTTTTGCAAATAGGAAACAAACCCTGGCAGTTGGTTCTACAGTAGCCCTTTATAGCAACTTATTGGTTTTCATTGTTATCACAGATTGTGTCTTCAGATGTACAATCCATGTCCATATTGGACTGTTTCATGACTGTATAAAGGATTCTTCATGAATTTCATCATCAAGCTTTATGTTTGAAATAATTTTTTTTTAATTTATTTTGGCACACCCGTCTATTCTATCACATAATTTGAGATCTTCTTCATAGGTTAACACAGGTCAAGTGATTTGTTGAGCGCTCGTTGAACTTACACCAGGGCTACATCATTTCGTCAAGATGTCTGTATTTTTCGAATCTTGCCGTAAGCACGATAACTTTCGGACGGAACGACCTAGAGACTTTAAATTTTCAGTGTGGGTTCAGTTTCCGACTGCCGTAGTTGAGTTGGTTAATGAGCAGAATTCCATCAGGGGTTCCGTAAATATGGCCGTTCGAAATTTTGATCTACTGATTCGATCGAGATGAAATTTCGCACCCAGATGGTGCGAATGACGTGTTCAAGTTACATGCAAAATTTGTCCAAATCGCATGACCAGAAGAAAATAATAACTTTCGAACGAAGGGGCCTAGGGACTAGACATTTTCAGGATAGGTGTGGATCTCGAATATCGCGGTCACGTTTATCAATGAACAAAATTATCAATGACCAAAAGTGGATGTTCAAAGAAATTTTTTTTAGGAAGATTCTACCTACTAGGTAGATGAACGAGCGCTCAAAAGCTCCTGACTACACGTCAGTGCTTTTCATTTTTTCAACAAGTTTTGCACTCAACCAAAAAATTATTGTAGAACGAGGAACGCCATAGGTTTGGGAGGCAAGTTTTCTGGACATTCGTTCTGATTTTACTGCTGATAAGGCAGAAATAATAGCATCCTCCGTGTAATTTTTCTTATAATTGCTTCCTTCTTTTGCTTTTGCCATGTTGTTGAGAATGAAGCGTGGAAAATCGATTCAGGGGGTAGGGACAAGAAGTAGGAACTAGTTGAACTTGCAATATAGTTATTGACACGTGGAAATTCACAGAGATTGACACTGGTGTCAACAACTATCTAGAACAAGATTAGATAAAGTTCAATCATTTTTCAGTATTCATTGAGAAATTGAGGCCTAAATAGAAGGCAATACGGACTAATTTTGCAAAATTTGAATACGACAGTTATTGACATAGTATGTCAATCACTATTCATCCAACTATTTTCAAAGGCAATTATTGACACCCACAAAAAAACGCGAAACCTTCAACCAAATAGATTTTAAGTAATGAAAAAGTATTTATTGAAGAGTTTCAATAATTCAAACAAAAATTATGCTTCAGACAAAAATTAGAACAATTAAAAAAATGTTATGAACTTGAGTTAAGTACCTTGAGAAAATGGCAGTATTTTTCTAATTGCAATGATCGTCAGCACGCTGCACATTGATAAATATATGGTGAATTAGGAATGCAAACCTAACCCAAATTAATACTAACAGTCCAAACTTGAAAAATTGAAATATTTTTTTCAAAGCTCCATGTTTTTAAGGTCTCCATCCAATTCTTATAATTCAAATATGAAAATGAGGGTGTCAATCACTGATAGGGTGTCAACAACTGTACCTTTTACCCTACACCAATTTTGAATATTTCGATATGATATTTGTTTATGGCTTTCGCAATGGAAGTTCAAGAGCAGTATTGTGAGAATTTGGTTGCAGATTTCCAAACAGAAGAACACTCTGTAGCATGGTCCCTAAGGTCCCCAGATCTAACTCCTATGGATAACTTTCTGGAGGTTATCTCAAATGAAATGTATATGAGGTTGAAATAACTTCACGAGAGCCTTTGAGGCAGCGAATAGAAGAAGCTTACACAGAATTAAAACGAAATCCCGATATGATAAGAAGGGCAATAACTATTCTCATTTTGAGAGCTGTGAAAAGTGTCGAGATGGAAGGACTCCATTTCGAACATCTTTATGACACTTTCCTTTCAATTTTGTATTATGAAATTGAATAAATAGGTTTGAAGTTTTCGAAAAAAAAAATATTAATATGTATCTAGTTATTTGTGTTGTGGAACGAATACACTCACGGATCACATTTCAAAAATCGTTCACTTCATGAGTGATAACGCTCTTGAGCTTTGAGGTTCAAAATCTCAGCAAAATACAAGAAATATTTCAAAAAAATTACATAAAACATGAACTCGTTCATTCGCTACTCGCTTTTAACAAGTGTGCCATTCAAAGTGAAAATTTAATTCCTTAGATTGAGTTATGTATTTTTTCATGGCAATAACGAAATTTCTCTAAGTGATGTAGAAAATATAGATTCTGAGGCTTGAAAGATAAACCACGATATTCTGAGTAATGTCCTGAAAGTATTGATATTGCGTGAGCCACTCGAAAGGACTTTCTGAAATGAACAACCCCATGAAATTTTATCAAAATCGGACCTCAGATTGCAGAATTATGCCTCTCGTAAATTCAGGCCAAAATCCATAAATCACCCTAAATCTCCTGAACTAAGAGCCTTGGGATACAAAACAAGAAACTTTTCTGAAAGGTCTGGATGACCTGCATTGACCACTAGGCTACGGCCAACCACTCATGAAACATCCTGTATATCGAATATCTGATAAATATCTATTTTTTATAACATGGGCATTTTTATTCCAGATTGCACCGGACCTATGTGTTCCTGTGAGAGAAAAAAAATTCCTTGTATTGGCTCTCGCAAATGTATGGCCCAGAAAGCATGTGGCAATAAAAGTATCACAAAATTTTCCAAATTCCATCTTGTTGAATATTCTTCATCTGACAGTGATATTTGGATCGGATTTATAATGGAATGTAAGATATATTTTGAAACTAGAAAGCATAGATAACAACTGTGCCCCTTTGCAGATTTGAATATGATTTCTAGTCCAAGATTCTGGAGTTGCGTAAATCTTTTAAGTACAAATGCAAATGAGCGATAATTTCAGGACGAATGTAAATACCAAACTGAACTCAATAAGTAATTGTAAATTAACAAATATATGTTTGTCCCTATTTGTTTTTAAATCCACAAGTTGAAAGAAATCAAATCAAACATTCTAATTCATCATCAGAATGCACGAACAATGAAAATATGGCCTGGTCCAACCGAAAACCGACCCTATGAACGCTCGATCCATAAGAGGTCGTTTATTTCTGCCCCGACAAGCGTTTATTCATCAAAGTGAGCCTTCCTCGCATCGCCACGGTCAGTCGCGGCTAACCGGATGTAATAGCAGATTTTCCTATTTTTTGAGGAAATCATCAGGCCAATTGAAATTTGGAAAAAACCATCTGAATCGTCGGTTTATGAGGAAGACCCCTTATATGAAGCACTTTTTTGATTTTCGCGACAATTTCCGAGTAAAATGGAACGGAACATAATGGTGAATAGGCCTTTGCAGGGCAAGCGATTTTATCTTAAGGAACTCCATATAAGCGCAATGTATCCGACTTCTTTGATAATTAAAATAAAATATTTCTGAATCGTATATTTCGATGAAAATTTGCTGGAATATAAGTCACTGGATGTAGATATGTAATAATAAACGAAAAAAAAATTTGTCAATTTTTGGAAAAATGACCCCCACCACTGCACAGGACGATTTTTTGACGACCAAGTGATTTTGCATTGTTATGATGTAGGGAATGATACTAAGAGGTCCATAAATTTTAGCAATGAAGTTCACACGGGGTGACACGATAGAGCTCCGTTTGAACCCTACTATTTCCCTCATTTAGGTCTTATCCTTGGAACGTCATCAGGGCAGCCATGAGAAGCCTGGTTAACGCTAGATTGAAGAGGGTCCAATAATAAGAGCTAATCAGGACGAAACATTGGAACAAAAGAATTCCATAGACAAGCTCAAATAAGAGCTAAGGGTTTCCTTTCAACAGACTATCATCAATCTCGTCAAAGAAACACAATCATAAATAATTAAAATGGAACATGCAGATACAATTGAAATCCTATTTTGTTACCTCTGGGTGGGAGTTCAGGTTCCCTGTGATTTTCCCGATAAGGTCCAGGCCCGCCAGGGCCACTCAGGCTTTCCAACTCTCTCAGCTGCTCCTGTCGAATGGAATCATTTTTATCGGGTATCAAATATTTGCGAATTTCCGCCAAAGCGAATGCCATTCGAGCATAAGCCTCAGCCGGTGGACCAAATGCTGAAACTTCCACATGAAGTTCTTCCAAGAGATGAGCGTGTTTTGGATCACTGGAGTCTTTTAATTCTTGTTCTCTACGTGGATCCCTCATGGAACCTCTACCCAATATGGACATTTTACACATTGTTTCCTCCTGTAGGCGTTTCAGAGAATTGCCCTTTGGTCCCAATAATTTCCCAACGAAATTGAACTGAAAATTGTTATTATTTGAGTATGGACATTTCTTCACATGGTTTAACATCAAAGTGAGCGGTATTTATCAAAGAATGTGGATTAATACAGCAGAATAACATGACATAAATAATGAATAAGACAATAACGAGATTTTAGTTTCGATGCACGTGAGGAAAAGGATATCTGTCTATTGTTAAATTAGAAATTCGATTTTAAAAATTACGAAAAGCGCTGCCGTGAGGGCAGGAGCTTTTGAGCCCTCGTACATGCACCTGGTAGGTAGATTCGCATTTTCCAGTTTTAGAAATCAATTGAAGGAATTTTCGACAGCTGTCAAAAAAATTCTGAAACTTAGGCAAAACTCCAGACTTCATGTCAGTGCTTCAGCTGATCAATTTTGTTTCGATAATTCGCTAGAATTTTTTACGGTATCTATGGTCTTGGTGATGCGATCTGGACAAAATTTCGCACGTAGTTTGAATACATTATTCCTCAGCTAGGTGCAAAATTTCATTCCAATTCAATCAGTAGTTTCGAAACTATCAGGAAAAAAATATTTTGAATGACCATATTTACGGAACCCCTAGTCTAATTTTGCTCATTGATGAACGTGACCGCGACTTTCGCGATCCACACATATCCTGAAAATTTCAAGTCCCTAGGCCTTTCCGTTCGAAAGTTATGATTTTCTATGGTTTCTATGGTTCTGGTCATGTGATCTGGAGAAATGTAGCTTGAATATATCATTCTCCATTTGTATACAAAATTTCGTCACGATCGAACCTGTAGTTTTGAAATTATCAAGAAAACTAAATTTCAAACGACCATATTTGCGGAACCCCTAGTATAATTTTGCTCATAGATGAACGTGATCACGACATTCGAGATCCCCACCTATCCTGAAAATTTCAAGTCCTTAGGCGTTTCCGTTCAAAAGTTACAATTTTCTATGGTTCTGGTCATGCGATCTGGACAAAATTTCACATGTAGCTTGAGCACCTCATTCTCCATTTAAGTGCAGAATTTCATCTCGATCAAATCTGCAGTTTTTAAGTAATCAGGGGAACAAAACTTTGAACGGCCCTATTTACGGAACCCCTGGTGGAACTTGGCCCATTAACGAACTCAACCGAGGCATTCAGGAACTGAACCCACACTGAAAATTTCAAGTCTCTAGGTTGATCCGTTCGAGAGTTATCGTGCTTACGGAAGGACGGCCGGACGGACAGACTAGAATTTTCCGACGGATTCGTCATCAGTGAGTCGAACATAGTCGATTGAGACCATTTTCGGCTCAAAATTCGAAAAATACAGACATCGTGACGAAATGATATAGCCCTCGCGTAAGTAGTACGAGCGCTCAAAAATGTTCCAAAGTGTTCTGTGCTTACCATGATCACATATACAGGGTGTCTCAAGTTCGAGTACATACTAGAGACCTATTTGAAATCTGAAAATTTGGATTATGATATTGCTCGACTTCATCTACTGAGCTGAAATATTCTTGAAGCCTGAACACTTTCAGTTATACAGGGAGTGAAAATAAATTTCTCGAAACATTTTTTTTTGCTGCAGAGAAATCGGAACTGAGCAGGGGGCCACGCCTTCTATACGATGATGATGATGATGATTTTTTTTGCATTTTTTCGTCTCTTATATGATCGATTAATTTCAAATATATTTCTTTTCGAATCGTTGCATAGTTTCGTCGAAATAATTTTCAAAATATCGTAAAAAAACTGAAAAAGAAGGAAGATGTGCGTAATCACTGCGGTGCAATGAAATCGTCCCACCTAAAATTTGACACATTTTCAAATAAGTATTTCCCGGAACCCGCTTGTCGGATTTCGATGATCTTTTTTTTAAATCATAGGTTAACAGTCGGTTGTGTTAAGATACTTTCGTTTGCAATTGAATTTCAGCATATACGCGGGGTGCAAGATTGAAAAGAAGATTTATTCCTCAACTTTGACACACCCTGTAGATAAAAGAAACCGCAGCAACAAATGCCAAATGGAATCGGACTGAAGTACCATTTGTTCTGGTCGTTTTGTTTTTATGATCATGTATTCATCTCTATTATCAGTGTTTCAAACTCTAAGCTGTTGTCTTGGAAGCCCAGAAAACAATGCAAAGAAATCATACTTTTCGACTTTGATTGCTTCTGAAACCATCCTCCAGATCGAAAAAAACCATTTAATAATCTTTAACATGAACCCAAATTTATTAAGATATTTTTCATCTTCTTAAATCTGAAAGTTGTGAAATTAACCAAAGGGACAGGTTTTTGAACACTATCCTTATTTTTCTTTGCAGAATCCAACGCAATCATAAAAAAATATGGTTCTAATTTAAGAAACAAAAGTTATGGGAAAATTCTGATCATAATTTTTGACAAAATATTTGAAACACCCTGTGATGAGTTTTCCAAAATTTAGGAGATGCACAATATTCCACCATTCTTTTACTTCGAAAATGTAAAAACAGTTTATGCTCGAAATATTGAGAATAGAAATAACGAACATAATACTGACTACGCATATCTCCTTTTTTTTTTCAGTTTTTTTTCGATATTCTGAGATCTCTTTCGACAAATGCAACGATTAGAATAGAAATATATTTAAAATTGATTAATCGATCATATAAAAGACGAAAAAATGCAAAAAAAATGTTTCGGTTTAGGCTTCAAGAATATTTTAGCTCAATAGATAAGGTCGACAATATCATAATCCAAATTTTCAGATTTTAAATAGGTCAACTTCTCAGGAAACCTCTGGTAGGCACTCGAACTTGGGACACCCTGTATTTCATAAGCATAAAGGTTGAATGTTGGCGAAGTTCAATGATAATGCTTATTCTTATCTTATGTTATTCTAAAGTATAACCTTCTGCATCTAAACATGTTTTTCTGCAGTATAAATTAATCTCAAGATTCTCAAGTAAAATGCACCTCATTTACATCAATCCTGTCAAAGCCTTATCAAAAGTTTGAATACATAGTATTATGTTTGATATTTCAATACTCATACATTGAAGATATTTAATTTTCTTTTTGAATACAATAAACTACAAGATCAATGGGACTCACTTTTGGATGCTCTTGTACTGGTACCAAAACTTTTGTGGTTAATTTGATTGGCTTCTCTCTATAAATATTAATATATTTATACTCCCTTGGTGGAATTCTACCGCTACTTTGTACTTTTGAGATTTCTAAAAAAATAAGGCACACAAACATTTAGAAACAGAAGTTGAAATGTTCAGTTCGTTTTATCATCTGTTTTTTGGTTCATTTTCAAACTAGACCTTATTGTATTCTCTGAATGTGTAAATCATTCTCTTACTTTTTTGGAAAATTTTACCAATCTTATAGCCGCATCATTTACTATACAGCTTGGGTGGCAAAGAACTAGCTCCTCATCTTAGTGCAACCTGCATAAATTCTCTAGGTTCCGGCTTCCGAATACTACGGTGCTCCAAGAGTGAATTAAAACTACTAACTGGCCATAATGCTGTGAGATAGCACCCACAGAAAATGGGTGAAGAAAACACAATCTTTGTAAGTAATGCAAATTGGCAGTAGAAACCAACAATATTTCTCTGGAAATGCCAAACATTTGCATGAAAGAGACTCCTGGAAAGCTTCCAACAATTGTAAGGAACAGTCGCAAGTCCCTTAGAAAATTATAGACTTCACTAAAGAAAAGGACTTCCTGGGGCAATATTAGTGGAATGCTTAGACACCAAAGGTCAGAAAGGCTCTCTCAAGGCCAACCGACCACCTCTAATCTACTAGACAGATTCAACACTTGTCAGGATCCTATCTGTACATTAAAAACAGTGATCCTTAATCGATTCACACCAATCAGAGTTTTCATAAAGCCCTATTTTCAATGAGAAGATATCTGGATACAAGTTTGATGTGGACAGTACCTCATTGAACAGGCTGCATCTACATGTTAATATTGTACTTTCATATAATTAAACTAATGTGATATAGGTACCAAAAATTAAATTATACTAATTAGGCTTGGAAGAAATCACTTGGCTCTCATTCAGACATGCAATATACTCGAGGGATTTTCTGGTTGGCAAAAGCAGGAAGTTATTATCATCAGATCAAAATATAGAAATATCTTTCAGTGAAGAACAATTCATAGCACTATAGGACAGATCTGTTCCAGTATGTGAATCATTCTAGGAAGAAAGTTAAAGTTAGAACAGATGAGAAAAGAAGACTGAATTGGGAACGACTGCCATGTCCAAAAAATTCAAAAACAATTTATAAATATCTTATTCACCTTGATCTAACAGTCTTGCAGCATTACTGTGTATGATCTGATCTAACTCTGACTTTTCTTTGAATAATTTTTGGATGTATTCCTTTTCTTTGGTACTGGGTAATTCCTCCTGTTTGTCATTTGCTGGTACATCGTCTTCGTTGGCAAAGTCATCCACTTTATGTTTTCGTTTAGGGACTTCTTCAGAATCATTCATATTGTATCTTTTCATTTTGTCTTGGGCGAATTTTTCTATTTCAGAAAGATTGCGGTTCAATGACGAACACGTAATATTATATCCGAGTATTAATTCTATTTGTTGTTTGCAAATTTATTTGTTATTTGTTTCGTTTTTCAACTGTTCAATAATATTTTACAGCTTTCAACCTACCGGCTGAAAAGCAAATTCGAGCCTAATTTGTTCAATATTATTAAATATTAAACTTTTGACAGCTATTCCACTAAAATTTACACAAATGAATGTCTATATAGGGATTTTCAGTTCAGGAATTTGGCGATCCTGTGATCCACTTTTTTTTATCTGTACTCTGACATTTGCAATGACACTGACAACTGACACTGACATTACAAAATACAAAATAGTGACTTAAATGACTTGTTTGCAATAGTTTGCTTGTACCTCAATCTCAATAACTAAAAAAGTTGTTCAATGATGGAATAGAGAATTTATCGAGAAACTTGAGGCAGATATCGATTGAAAGGACATTTCCGAAAATGATAATCTTGTAGGAATGTTCATTTCGATGTAGTTATTGAGGTTAATTTTAGACGATAATTTTGAAAGGTGGGTAAGCTGTTTACTAAATATCATCAATGTAACGTTAAACTTTACTCGATTAACTTGAAAGTTTTTCGATCTTACGTTGTAATAAGGATATCACATTTTATCCGAACCTATAACTGTTATAAGGAAGAGTAAACTTCATTGAAAATTAAATTTACGAGATATATCTGTGCATAACAACGGGTTCTTGAATCGAAATTTTCAAAACATTTCGTGCAACAAAAAATGGAATTATTTCAATATGGATTTGTTAGCACCAATGAGATTTTTACTCACTATACATATTAATTTAATTTTTTTGATTTCCAGGAACTTCAGAATGGAAGATGAAAACTCCTCATCCTTCTGTAAAGATTGTCAAATGATGTGCAGTAATTTGAGTAGTTTGAAAAAACATGTGAGAAAACGCCATCCAACCAAGTTTCACCAAATTTTTCCACCTAAAAGCGATTCATCGCCAAAATATTCATGTGACGATTGTAGCCAGAATTTCACTACAAACCGTTCTCTAAGTGCACATAGGAAAGCAAGTCATTCAGAACCACAAAAGAATAGAGGGGCACTAGAAAAAAATTTTTCTAGACCAAGTATGATAGAAGATGAAAGTATAGGATGTAGCGATTGTGAAATAGAATTCAACGACTTAATAACATTCAAACAGCATATGAGAGATCACAGGGATAACAGAATTTTAAAGGTGAAGAAGGAAATTAATGAAAGTCCAATTCAACAATCGTATACAAGTGGGAGTAAAAAGAGGAGAAAGAGTTCAGTTAACAAAGTTGTTAAATCAGAAGAATTGAGTTTCAACTCCGATCTTCCTCAATCGATCGAGAATAACGAAACTCCAGTTCGGAAAAGCGCTCGGGTAAGGAAGCAGATCTCTTATGCCAATCTTGTCAAGTCGAGTTCGGAATCCGAAGATGAAACTTTAGCCTCTAAAATAAACAATAAATGGAACAAGTCTTTCAAAAGCTACATTTGCGAGGAATGTCACGTGGAGTATATCGATCGGAATGATTTAACGAAACACGTTCGTAAACACCATCCCTCGAAGTCGGAAAAAAAAGGGAAATCCGAAAAAACGTGGAAAAAAATTAATTTGGTGGATAAGAAACATTCTTGTCGGGATTGTTCGACTACTTACAATAGTTTGAGCTGTTTGAGGAAGCACATACGAAAGTATCATCCGACCAAATGGGGTGCGTTGGCGCCTACCTTATATAATCGATCGAAGAATTCCGAAAACTTTTTTAATTGTAACGACTGCAAAACCATCTACGGGAATATTGTCGGTTTGAGAAAACATATCAGAAAATATCACCCCTCAAAATTGAATGAGTTGACTTCGAAATTATACAAGAGGATGCCGAAAAACTTGGAAAAAAAATTTTCCTGCCCGGAATGCGAAATAAAATACTGCGCTAAGGCAAGCTTGAGGAAACATATACAAAAAGAACATCCTGCAAGGCTTTCCGAACTTATATCTAAAATGTGCGAGAAGGAATCGGGAAATGTCAAAAGAGACATTTTGTGTACGGAGTGCGACATGAAATACAGCAATATGAGCGCACTGCGAAAACACACGAGAAAGCATCATCCGAATAAGTTGCTTGAGCTTGCCCCGAAACTTTATACGTTCAAGAGGAATTTGGCTAAAAATATTCTAATGAAGAATTCTTCGAAATATGATGGTATCCAGGATTTGTTCGACGGGGAACTGGTGGATATGTACAAGTACATGTGCAATGTTTGTCTGAGTAGCTACAGTAACATAAGTAATCTAAGAAAACATTTGAGGAAATTTCATCCAGAAATACTGGCCGATGTTGCGCCCCTGTTGAAAGATTACACCAGTTTCAAATATCTTTGTGATTTATGTCCCAAAAAATTCAATTGCATCAGAAACTTCAAGTACCATCAACGAAAATGCCATCCTGATTTTGCGCAACCCTCGAAACAAACCCAAAAGCATATTAAAATCAACAAATGCCCACTATGTAATTTCGAGAACACCGAAAGGAAAAAACTATTGGAACATTTCAAGGACAGTCACGACATCGAGGTTTCCATGAGTCCCATAGATGTACACAATTTGGAAGAATTTTCGAAGTGGAAGGATACATTTGAAAAAGAAACCAATGCGCGGTTCGTCAAAGAATACCATTTTTCGTGTTTGTCTCACGATGTCGTCAGTTATATTTGTCACCGATCCGGCTATTATAATCCTAAGGGAAAAGGATTACGGCACATGAAGGCGCAGGGGAGCAGCAAGATCAACGGATATTGTCCCGCAGCGATAAAGTTGAAAAAGATCAAAGACGGCACGGTCAAGGTTACATTCTGCGGAACTCACATCGGACACACTACAGACGTCAGTCACTTACATCTAACTCCAGCGGAAAGACAGATAATCGCGGAGAAAATAGCGTTGAACATTCCATTCAAAGACATATTGGAGAGCATGAGAGATTCCGTCTCCGAATCTGATTTCAAACGGATCCATATGCTCTCTAAAAAAGATTTGTACAATATCAAGAGCAGCTTCCATCTTACTTCTCCCATTGCGAAAACCGTGAAACCTCCTGCGGAAAATGTTACCTTCGAGATATGGATTGAAGACATGAAGAAAAACGGTGATTGTATCATGTTTCACAAGCCCCAAGGGCACTATTTAGAAGAACATCCGAACTTGAAACCCGAAGACTTTGTTCTCATGATAATGAATCAAACCCAGCGGGAAAAATTGAAAAAGTTCGGACATGACACCGTTTGCCTGGATAGATCTTTCGATGTTAATAGTCATCACTTTGAACTTGTCTCTCTTTTAGTGTTGAATGAAACGGGAGAGGCCTTTCCTTGTGCGTTTTTCTTCTCCAACAGATCAGACTTGGAGATTATGACGCTGTTTTTCCATATTATCAAGACCAATGTGGGATGTATCGATGCTAAAATATTCATGTCTGATATGGTTGATTATTTCTACACGGCTTGGGTCACAATTATGTCGAATGTTCAGTTAAGGTTAGTACCACATCAAAGAGCTACTAAAAGGGAATTCAATAATGAAAAAAAATTGAGAAAAGCACTGACATGAAGTCGGGAGCTTTTGCGTGCTTGTTTCTGTGTACCAAGACGGACTCAAATGTTCATTGTCAGTATGACAAATACAGTCAATCGATTTTTTATGAACTCTAAAGATGGAATAACCCTATTATATTGAATGTATTAGAAATTTTTTTTATTGTTGCCCCAATTTACTTATTGAAGTAATGCTTTGGCAACATGAACAACTTGAGAAAAGTTAAGTCTAAATGATGATTTTTGAGCGCTCGTACTACTTACACGAGGGCTATATCATTTCGTCATGATGTCTGTATTTTTCGAATTTTGAGCCGAAAATGGTCTCAATCGACTATGTTCGACTCACTGATGACGAATCCGTCGGAAAATTCGAGTCTGTCTATCCGTCCGGCCGGCCGTAAGCACGATAACTCTCGAACGGATCAACCTAGAGACTTGAAATTTTCAGTGTAGGTTCAGATCCCGAATGCCTCGGTTAAGTTCGTTAATGGGCCAAATTCCACCAGGGGTTCCGTAAATATGGCCGTTCAAAGTTTTGTTTCCCTGATTACTTGAAAAGTACAGATTCGATCGAGATGAAATTTTGCACTCAGATGGAAAATTAGGTGTTTTAGCTACATGCGAAATTTTGTCCAGATCGCATGACCAGAACCATAGAAACCATAGAAAATTGTAACTTTTGAACGGAAATGCCTAGGGACTTGAAATTTTCAGGATAGGTGTGGATCTCGAATGTCGTGATCACGTTCATCTATGAGCAACATTATACAAGGGGTTCCGTAAATACGGTCGTTTGAAATTTTGTTTTCTCGATAAATTCGAAACTTCGGATTCGATCGAGATGAAATTTTGTATTTTAATCGAGAATGATATATTGAAGCAATATTTTGTCCAGATCGCATGACCAGAACCATAGAAACCTAGAAAATTGTAACTTTTGAACGGAAAGGCCTAGGAACTTGAAATTTTCAGGGTGGGTTTGGATCGCGAATATCGCGGTCACGTTCATCAATAAGCAAAATGAGACTAGGGGTTCCGTAAATATGGCCGTTCAAAATATTTTTTTCCAGATAGTTTCGGAACTACTGATCGGATTGGAATGAAATTATGCATCTAGCTGAGGAATAATGTATTCAAAGTACGTGCAAAATGTTGTCCAGACCGCATCACCAAGACCATAGATACCGTAGAAAATTCTAGCGAATTATCGAAACAAAATTGATCAGCTGAAGCAGCGACATGAAGTCTGGAGTTTCGCCTAAGTTTCAGAATTTTTTTGACAGCTGTCAAAAATTCCTTCAATTGGTTTCTAAAACTGGAAAATGCGAATCTATCTACAAGGTGCATGTACGAGCGCTCAAAAGCTCCTGCCTTCACGGCAGTGCTTTTCTAAATTTTTTTATTTTTGATCCGACACGAGTACCATGTCAAATAAAATATTTGTTTGTTTGGTCTTGTCCCCTTTTACTCCCATAAAAGAGGAATATGGGCTTGCCATAAAGCCCAGATTATGGTGATCTCCTCTTCTCTTATTATCCGTAAAATCTATATTCACTTTTATTTACTTTATCAAATTTCACCAACAAGTCCACACAAACTGTCCAACATTCACAATATTTCAGGGGTTTTGTTTTTGTTTTTGTGTTTAACATCAAAGGGAACAGGCCCGACGTTTAATCTTCCCGTTAACATCGGCCATGCTGTTTTTCGAAATCAACTATCAGCAAAAAAATCGCAACCTGTTTCCTCGCTGACGATCCCAAGCGAACTGAAATAAAATATTTAGAAATTTTTCGAAACCTGTAAAAACCGTATCGTGAGTCTGGGAAATCTTTGAAAAATCATCACTTTCTCTCATGTTCAAGTTCATCCCTAGAAAAATTACGAAAAGCACTGCCGTGAAGGCAGGAGCTTTTGAGCGCCCGTACATGCACCTTGAAGGTAGATTCGCATTTTCCAGTTTTGGAAACCAATTGAGAAAATTTTTGACAGCTGTCAAACAAATTTTCAAACTAAGGCGATAATCCAGACTTCAAGTCAGTGCTTTAGGTGACCAATTTTTTTTTCGATAATTCGCTAAAATTTTCTACGGTATCTATGGTCTTGGTGATGCGATCTGGACAAAATTTCACACGTAGTTTGAATACATTATTTCCCAGCTAGGTGCAAAATTTCATTCCAATCAAATCGGTAGTTTCGAAATTATCAGGAACAGAATATTTTGAACGGCCATATTTACGGAACCCCTAGTCTAATTTTGCTCATTGATGTCCCTTTCCGTTCGAAAGTTATGATTTTCTATGGTTTCTATGGTTCTGGTCATGCGATCTAGAGAAATGTAGCTTGAATATATCATTCTCCATAAGTATACAAAATTTCGTCACGATCGAATCTGTAGTTTGGAAATTAACAAGAAAACTAAATTTCAAACGACCATATTTACGGAACCCCTAGTATAATTTTGCTCAGAGATGAAAGTAATCACAACAATCGAGATCCACACCTATCCTGAAAATTTCAAGTCCCTAGGCGTTTCCGTTCAAAAGTTACAATTTTCTATAGTTTCTATGGTTCTGGTGATGCGAGCTGAACAAAATTTTGCATGTAGCTTGAACACCTCATTTTCCATTAGAGAGCCAAATTTCATCTCGATCGAATCTGTAGCTTCAAAGTAATCAGGAAAACAAAATTTCGAGCGGCCATATTTACGGAACCCTCCGGCGGATTTTGCCCAATAACGAACTTAACCTCAGCATTCGAGATTCGAACCTACCCTGAAAATTTCAAGTTTCTAGGACATTTCGTTCGAGAGTTATCGTGTATACGGATGGCCGGCCGGACGGTCGGACAGACTCGAATATTCCGACGGATTCGTCATCAGTGAGTCGAACATAGTCGTTTGAGACCATTTTCGGCTCAAAATTCGAAAAATACAGACATCGTGACGAAATGATATAGTAAGTAGTACGAGCGCTCAAAAAGAAGAAAAGATAATTATCGCTCTCACAAATGGCTAACGACTTTTTGCCAGTTTAATATACATACCTACATACATTTTTTGAGCGCTCGTTCTAATTACACGAGGGCTATATCATTTCGTCATGATGTCTATATTTTTCGAATTTTGAGCCGAAAATAGTCGTCATAAAAAAAAATCTTCATATTCCTGTAACAGCTGATTCGGCATAATTGACAAGGCGTTGCTGTCATTTCTTTGACAGCTGAAAAAATTTTTCAACAAAAAGTGGATGAACGAGCGCTCAAAAACTCCTCACTACACGTCAGTATTTTTTATTCAAATTTTTTTTTAAAAAAGGGAGTGTACATAATTATACATGACAAAAAAATCAAGGGGATTATTTGGTTCCTTATTGTTTCCATTAAGGGCTTTATTATTTTGTATTGTTCTTGAATTCTATTGTAGAACAACAGGCTGGAGGATTTGGAGGTTGTTTGGTCTGCTCGCAAATTTCTTTCCTAGGGTTTTAAATCTACTTAGAATCGGTTCTTTTTTCCTTTTATCATAAAGTAGGTCATTTGGGGGTTATGGAGTGGATTTCCTAGATGTCGTATTTTACTCTGTTCTCAAACTACTGCCCTCTGCTACCACGGTGTTATTGACGGTGGGTCTTCTACAGTTATTACTATATTAGATGTCTGTATTCTTATATCGGTCTGCATATGGTTTGGTAGATTCTGGAAGCTGTTTATTCCGCGTTTTTTGAAGCTGTGGGATCCGAAATGCTTTGATCTAGCAATTATTTTTCTTTTTTTTGTTGTTGTAAGAATGTATTTTGAAGTTGGTCTTATTATCCACCACTGTCATTCCTAGGTATTTAGCAGCATGTTAGACTAGTTTCATATATTGAGGCATTCTGACGGTTGGTGAGTCTGATATTTTGTAGCCAAATATTATTACTTTTGTCTTGTCACCCCTGAACTGGGGTGTTCAATTGCTGTAGTTTGATATGATCGGATCGGTCCATTTTTTCCGAAATCGAGAGTTTCGAGAGACCTTTGGACTTTTTCACGTTAGTCAAAACATGGTAAATTTTTAACTCGAGCTCTTTCTTTTCATATGGAACAGTAGCTGAATTTCCGCATAACTCATTTAATTGATGCCTTATATGTGGACACAAAATTTCAGCAGGATAGGACGAATAGTTTCTGAGATACCAAAGTTTTGGAAAGGAATATTTCGAAGATCAATTGCTGTAGTTTGTGTAGAAGACCTTCGTGCTTTCTTGATGTTAATGAATATGGCTGCTGACTTGTGGCCTTTTTTCTTTTTAGTTTGTACATTTGATATTAGAGCTACTAATGGTTGGATGGTTGAGTGGTCTTTCTTGAATCAAAACTGTGAAAGAGGGATGTTTTGTTCAATTGAATTTTCAAGACGAATTGTTATGATTTTTTCGATAGTTTTTCCTAAAATTGGCAATAGAGTGATGGGCCGATAGCTAGACACTTGGTTGTAGTCTGTGCCGTGTTTGTGGATTGTTTCCCCACTTCCTTGGGAAGTATCCAGTATTCACACAGTAGTTATAAATCCTCCTTATTTCATCATGAACTTTCGCACATAATTGGCGTAGTATTTTCCTTGTTTTATTGTCATTGCCAGGTTCAGTGTTCTCCCCATGTAAAGCTTCTTCGTACTCTGTTTTGGGTTGTCATTTGAGGTAAATGTCACTTGGTAATATTCTTTAAATGCTGAGACCATTTCTTCATCTGTATTGTCAGCTTCCTTATTTCTTTCCCATAGTTTCTGCCCTTCATTTTGTGATCTTTTCATATGTTTGGATCCGTTTGGTCGACCTATATTCAGTTATGAGTTTGTGAATTTCTTTGTTGAGTTTGTCATAGAGCGTCCATTTTCAAGGGTAAATATCACTATTTTTCCCTTCAAATCCGTTTCACTGGGCAGAGTGGAAGAAAGTATTCCATTCATAACTTGTATGATATCGGGTTGAAAATTTTGGTTCTAGAAACTTGAAAATGTAACGCAAAACATATTATGAGGGTAGAACATCGCTAGAAATCATTACTCACCTCTATTTCCTACTCCAATTCATTTCTTTTGCACTTTCAATATCATCAATTTCGACTACATTCTAGACGGAATTAGGAAAATTTATGTCACTGGAATAACGTTCACAACTTACCAAAATTGATCGGAAATTCCTGGAAAGTGCACGTGGGTGTTGAAGAAACTTATAAGAATTCGTTTTTGAGCGCTCGTACTACTTACACGAGGGCTATATCATTTCGTCACGATGTCTGTATTTTTCGAATTTTGAGCCGAAAATGGTCTCAATCGACTATGTTCGACTCACTGATGACGAATCCGTCGGAAAATTCGAGTCTGTCCGTCCGGCCGTCCGTCCGGCCGTCCGTCCGTCCGTCCGTCCGGCCGTCCGTCAGCACGATAACTCTCGAACGGATCAACCTAGAGATTTGAAATTTTCAGTGTAGGTTCAGATCCCGAATGCCTCGGTTAAGTTCGTTAATGGGCCAAATTCCACCAGGGGTTCCGTAAATATGGCCGTTCAAAGTTTTGTTTCCCTGATTACTTGAAAACTACAGATTCGATCGAGATGAAATTTTGCACTCAGATGGAAAATGAGGTATTTCAGCTACATGCGAAATTTTGTCCAGATCGCATGACCAGAACCATAGAAACCATAGAAAATTGTAACTTTTGAACGGAAATGCCTAGGGACTTGAAATTTTCAGGATAGGTGTGGATCTCGAATGTCGTGATCACGTTCATCTATGAGCAACATTATACAAGGGGTTCCGTAAATACGGTCGTTTGAAATTTTGTTTTCTCGATAAATTCGAAACTTCGGATTCGATCGAGATGAAATTTTGTATTTTAATCGAGAATGATATATTGAAGCAATATTTTGTACAGATCGCATGACCAGAACCATAGAAACCATAGAAAATTGTAACTTTTGAACGGAAAGGCCTACGAACTTGAAATTTTCAGGGTGGGTTTGGATCGCGAATATCGCGGTCACGTTCATCAATAAGCAAAATGAGACTAGGGGTTCCGTAAATATGGCCGTTCAAAATATTTTTTTCCAGATAGTTTCGGAACTACTGATCGGATTGGAATGAAATTATGCATCTAGCTGAGGAATAATGTATTCAAAGTACGTGCAAAATGTTGTCCAGACCGCATCACCAAGACCATAGATATCGTAGAAAATTCTAGCGAATTATCGAAACAAAATTGATCAGCTGAAGCAGCGACATGAAGTCTGGAGTTTCGCCTAAGTTTCAGAATTTTTTTGACAGCTGTCAAAAATTCCTTCAATTGGTTTCTAAAACTGGAAAATGCGAATCTACCTACAAGGTGCATGTACGAGCGCTCAAAAGCTCCTGCCTTCACGGCGGTGCTTTTCGTAATTTTTTTATTCGTTTCCGCTCTCGGATCGGATTTGTTTCTTAATTGAGAGTTTCGGGAGGAATCATGACTCACTCAAAGTTCCAAATAATTTTCGAATGAAACATATGATCGGATCGGTCTATTTTTTCCAAAATCGAGAGTTTCGAGAGACCTTTGGACTTTTTCACGTTAGTCAAAACATGGTGAATTTTTAACTCGAGCTCTTTCTTTTCATATGGAACAGTAGCTGAATTTCCGCATAACTCATTTAATTGATGCCTTATATGTGGACACAAAATTTCAGCAGGATAGGACGAATAGTTTCTGAGATACCAAAGTTTTGGAAAGGAATATTTCGAAGAGCTTCTAGTTATACGATCCACACGAAATTTCACATAAATCTTCGTGTCGTTATCTCAGAACTATAATAACTACAAAAATTCAATTTGATCTAGAATTCTTCACCTGTTAGTACAACCTAACCATTTTGTACTCAAAATTCGAAAATTATCGACATTTGGACATAATGATAACGCTCTTGTTCATAGGAACAAGCGCGCAAAAACTGTATCAAGATAACCTATGAGTTGAATACCCGTATGTGCTCCCATATAGCTTTGTAAGGAATTTTTTTGTAGGATCAACCTTCTAGTTTTCTTCCTGTACAGAACTTGCACAGGATTTTGATGATATACTCCCTTATTGGGAATTTCTTGAGGCGGTTTTTGATGTAATTTTGCGCAACAGTTTATTTGGAGGATTGTGTCAAAATTTTGTTAGTATTAATAAAAATATTTGTTTCAGGTTTCATTGCACATGGCAAATAGCGCATGCTTGGAGGAAAAAAGTGCTTCTCATCAAATCAAAAGAAAAGCAGGTAATTTTATTCAATTGAACATTTCAAACTTCTTTCTATCATATTCGAAAAGAAATAAAAACTACTTGTTGATCGATGCCTTTCGTATAAAGGTAATGGTTTTTTGAGAATGCCTCCCTTTTTTGAAGAAGAAAGAAATAAGGTGATTGATTTTTGAGCACTTTTATCATTTTTCAGGAAAGTGTGATCAATCAGCTCAAAGCGGTATTACAGGAAAGGGATATCACCACATTCAAAATCATGCTAGAAAGTATAGTCAATCAATTGAATTCTGAATCATACGCATGGAACTTCTCGAGTTATCTAAACGAAAATTACTTACAAAGGGATGAGCTGTGGCCTAGTACAGATTGTGTTTTTACTGATATAAAACTACATCCTCATTTTGAAAGAATGCATAAAACACTGAACCATCTATTTATGAACGGAAAAAATGCGAAGCACTTTGGAAAAGCTTTGGGAGATATAATGAGGTTCATCAGAGAAAAACTATTCGATAGAACTATACTGATCAATAGAGGTAAAATCAATAACAAAATGAAAATAGCTATTTTCCGTCATAAATTAAGCCTACACTCTGAAACTAACAGCATTGCGACAACAGATGACGGATGGCAAATTCCTTCAACTGAAACATCAGAAGTTTACACCATAAAGGAAATGCCGTTTGCTTGTAGATGCGAATTTATCTGTCCCGAATGTAAGTGTTGCATCCATAGGTATTTGTGCAGCTGTATCGATTCATTCGTGAAGTGGAACATGTGCAAACACATACACCTCCTTTGCCGCTATTTGAATAGTTGTGGCAATAACAGGATTCAAAATGGTGATGATATCAAACCGCAATCGAATTATACCAAAGAACAAACCCAGCAGATTCTGTATGTTAAAGCACCCCAAATAGAATATGTGAAGCATCAACCCCAACAAGTCGAATATATCAAGCAGCCTTTACAGATTGAATATGTTGAGCAGCCTCAACAGGTCGAATATATCAAGCAGGCAACCGCTGAACAAGTTGAATTTATAAAACAAGCTCAACAGGTCGATTTTGTTAAGCAGTCTACGCAGATGGACAACATACAAGTGCATCATATTCAAATGGGTATGTCGTCTTTTGCATTATGTCTTTTATATGCATTATGTTGAGGAATTAATCCATCACAAACTTATTTTCGATGTCTATAAACCCTAGCGATATAAAATTCTCAGAAGTTCTAACAGGTGCAGGCATTTTGAAATCTTGATACCTATTTTTGATTAGTTAGTAGTGGGAAATTGAAATCAGTTTCCCCTCAAATCTGATCTTCGAGAGGAGCTGACCTCTTAGAGCAAGTTGTTCAATCCATGGTAACCTAGATAGAACTTGGGATTTTATTTACCTATTTCGACATTTTAGTGACAGTGACAGTGAAGGTGTAGAATATGGTCACCAATCGGGTTTTGATTGATTTTTTACAGGAGCTTTGATATGCTATAAAATTAATGAAAAACATAAAACTCAGCCGCGGCCCGCGGTTCGCGGGTTTCTTCGTTAAAACATGTAGTTATAGTTATAGTTTGGTATGCGGGTTACATTCCACTGCGACCTCAAGGTCTATTGTGCCCCCCATCAGAGCGGTTCTCTCCATTACGTAGTCTACAGCTCGCCCTCCAGCCCCACGGCTCCAATGAGCTCCAGTATCTCAGAGGGCTTCTAGGAGGTTAAATCCTCGTTCCTCCTGTAATTCTCTTGACCAAGACATTTTTTGCGCTGGTTTGCAATGGCGAGGCATTCTCCAGGTGAACAGGAGTTTCCTCCACTTCCCCACAGAATCTACACTCGTCAGTTTTTGTTAAGCCCATTCTAATCATATGCTTTCTAAGGCGACAATGTCCTGTGAGGAAGCCAGTGAGGAGGCGTAACTTATTCTTACTGAGATCCAAATACTTTTTGGATCTTGCACTTTTGAAGTTCCTAAGGAACTTTTTGGAGTGATCCATTCCTAGAAGATTCCTCCATAGTGCTTCTTTTCAGTCTCTTCCTTCTCCAAGAACTGTTTCTTAAAGTTGCATTTGCCTATGCCACAGAAAAGGCCTGAGCCAGTAAATGGCGTTTGTGCTCCCTTTCTGGCAAGTGTATGTCTCTTCGTTTACTTTGATTTCTGAGTGACCGTAACCCAGACTTAAGAGACCCTTCATTTAGTTTCCTCCAGCACTTCCATATCAGCTTTGAGTCGATGACACAGGAGTTCATGGCTTTGATAGCAGCTTGACTATCAGAATGGATCATAATGTCACACACTTGATAGTTTCTTTCCAGGTTTATATATAGCATAGTGTTGAAGTCCTTCTCACTTTTTTAATCATAAAATCACTAGGCCTTCCCTACATATTCTAAGGGAAGGTACAGGGAATGAGAGAATTGAAAGTCAGGGAGCCTGGTCCTCTCTGAACGGAAGTTCTAACAGGTGAAGGTTGTTTTTATATAGTTTCAAGGAATTATATTGAAATATTTGTAACTATATTTGATAAGTTAGCAGTAGGAAATTGAAATGAGTTTTCCCCTCAAAGTTTTAATCTGATCTTCGAGAGGAGCTTGTTCAGTCCATGATAGCCTTAAAAGAACTTGACATTTTATTTACCTATTTCGACATTTTAATGGTGACAGTGAAGGTGTAGAATATGGCCACCAATCGGGTTTTGATCGATTTTGACAGGAGCTAATGTGATATGAAATTAATGAGAAACATGAAACTTAGCCGCAGTTTGCGGGTTTCTTCGTGCAAACATGTAAGACGTTACTCACTTCGAGACACATTGTTAGAAGGGATTGTGTCACATTTATATCATTTAAACGAAAAGCACTGCCGTGAAGGCAGGAGCTTTTGAGCGCTCGTACATGCACCTTGTAGGTAGATTCGCATTTTCCAGTTTTAGAAATCAATTGAAGGAATTTTCGACAGCTGTCAAAAAAATTCTGAAACTTAGGCCAAAATTCAGACTTCTTGTCAGTGCTTCAGCTGATCAATTTTTTTTCGATAATTCGCTAGAATTTTCTACGGTATCTATGGTCTTGGAGATGCGATCTGGACAAAATTTCGCACGTAGTTTGAATTCATTATTCCTCAGCTAGGTGCAAAATTTCATCCCAATCCGCTCAGTATTTTCGGAACTATCAGCAAAAAAAAAATTTTAACGGCCATATTTACGGAACCCCTAGTCTAATATTGCTCATTGATGAACGTGACCGCGATATTCGCAATCCAAACCCACCCTGAGAATTTCAAGTTCCTAGGCCTTTCCGTTCAAAAGTTACAATTTTCCATGGTTTCTATGGTTCTGGTCATGAGATCTGGACAAATTATTGTTTTAATATATCATTCTCGATTAAATTACAAAATTTCATCTCGATCGAATCCGTAGTTTCGAAATTATCGAGAAACCAAAATTTCAAACGACCGTATTTACGGAACCCCTAGTATAATTCTGCTCATTGATAAACGTGAAAGCGACATTTCAGATCCACACCTATCCTGAAAATTTCAAGTCCCTAGGCCTTTCCGTTCGAAAGTTATGATTTTCTATGGTTTCTATGGTTCTGGTCATGTGATCTGGAGAAATGTAGCTAGAATATATCATTCTCCATTAGTATACAAAATTTCGTCACGATCGAATCTGTAGTTTTGAAATTATCAAGAAAACTAAATTTCAAACGACCATATTTACGGAACCCCTAGTATAATTTTGCTCATAGATGAACGTGATCACGACATTCGAGATCCACACCTATCCTGAAAATTTCAAGTCCCTAGGCGTTTCTGTTCAAAAGTTACAATTTTCCATGGTTTCTATGGTTCTGGTCATGCGATCTGGACATTTCACATGTAGCTTGAACACCCCATTCTCCCTTTGAGTGAAAAATTTCATCTCGATCAAATCTGTAGTTTCGAAGTAATCAGGAGAACAAAATTTTGAACGGCCATATTTACGGAACCCTTGGTGGAATTCTGCCCATTAACGAACTTAACCGAGGCATTTGGGATCTGAACCCACACTGAAAATTTCAAGTCTTTAGGTTGTTCCGTTCGAGAGTTATCGTGCTTACGGACTGACGGATGGCCGGACGGACAGACTCGAATTTTCCGACGGATTCGTCATCAGTGAGTCGAACATAGTCGATTGAGACCATTTTCGGCTCAAAATTCGAAAAATACAGACATCGTGACGAAATGATATAGCCCTCGTGTAAGTAGTACGGGCGCTCAAAAACACTGTATCGTATAGATTCTTACCTACACAAAAAACAATTTTTAAGCTGAGAACACTCGAAATGCATGAAATTTAACATGATTTGGAATATTCTACCACGACAAATGGCGATAAAATGACGGAGATGACGAGTAATTAATACCAACTGCACGACAGACAACTGAATTTAAGAGCCCATTTTAATACATGGGTTCTTATACCCAATGAACTATAGAACAAATTGGAAGGAGCACGCCGTGTTATAATTTTGAACCTCGGTGTGGGAAGGGTGCCGATGCTGAAGGGGGATGCTATCTCACTCTTACGTATACGCGCTTATGTTTTTTTCAAAGCTTTCAAGATTGAAGCAACTTTAATTTCTTCAAATTGAATTCATTTTTTACCAAGGCATAAGAAAACTTGTTTGAGAATGAATGTATATAAACGGTTGATTCAAAAATGCATTTTGCAGAATTGAATATTGGCATGAGGAATAATTCTATCAATTATTCAATCTACACCACAATATAATACTATTTTTTGGAAAGTGGACTTCGTCAGCTCATAAATTATTGGCGTGAATGGCCAAATAATTTGAATGCTTTTTGAAGAAAGGAAACTATTGAAAAACAAATAATGTTATTTTGAAGAGTTCAAAATAAAAAAAGCATACTATCTGAACTTAAACAGAAATCTGAAAAAAGATCGCAAGAAGCTAGACATTCACAGAAAAAAAAGAGACCGGTTTCGAACTTATAAGTTCTCGTCAGTGCGGTATATAACTATAAATCTATTCAAAATATGTATATACAATAACAAAATCTTGAGGAAGCAAAATCATTAATTTCATTCAACTTGTATACTTGATGAAACAAAATAGTTTTATGCAATTTTTGCCGTATTCTTGCCGTATCACCTAACACTTCAATTGTTTTAATTTTTTGCATGTGTTTCTATACGTATATTCGCATATATCGCAATCGTCGTAGAATAAGGAGACAACTCAAAAATTGATTTTGTTGGGTTTTCGTTCTATACTTTTGTGTACTTACTCAATTTAACACGCTGAACATTCGTAATAACTGCAGCAATCCATTTTAACATTATAACTCTAGCACCCAATATGCAATTAATGCAATTTTTCCCGTCGTGGTGGAATATTCTACTGTTTCTCCAAAAAATTTGAAATGTTACCTTTTTTCACGAAGAGTCTCTTATGCGGCGGAGAGGTCATCTAGAGTTATTCTGATATTGCATGTAAGAAACGGGTTACTTCCTGAGTTCAATAGCGTCACTAACACAAAATGGACATTTTTTGTGTTGTCTCCTTATTCTACGACGGGTGCGATATATGTATTGGCTTCATGCAGATCTTCGTGTATATCAACAATAGGATGAGTTTGTCGAAATATTTTTGCTATTTTAGTCACAAAATGTTGCAAAACTAAAATGGAAATTTTCACAAACAGATAAAAAACTGAGTAATGAAAAACACCAATAATATTACCGTTTACTTCAATGAGTAAGACAGAGACAACTAACCACCCTCAGCATCTCACCTTGTCGGCTCGCATTGCACTGTACAACAACGCAATCGTGCTCCTTCCAGTTTGTTTTACAGTTCAGTGATTATACCCCATATTCTATTACATGTTATATTATTGTTATGAATTTAGTCCAAGTTCTTCTTAAAATAATTTATTTACAGTTCACTAATAACACTAATACTAATTTATTTTCAACACTCAAATCATTTATCTACACGGGCGCTATTAAGTCCTATACTGTCTTCTCTTAGGGCCCATGTCGACTTATATAGTGGGAAGGAACAATCGTGAAGCTTCTCGATGTCTCCAGTATTCTCTCGAAGAGTCGCGGTCGTTCTATTCGGTTCTAGAAGGCGACAGGTCCGGCATAAGTTCGTTACGTTGCCCCCTTCTTGAAGAGATTTCGTCCCGAAATGTCATCCTCGGAGTGTGACGATACCTGCACGACTCTCCATATCTGCATCTCGATGAAAGTTCGATGAAAATGACACTCCACGGTCTTCATATTTGGTCGTGGAAGATGATTACAGCAAACCAAAGTCTTTACGCCGCTGGATTTGAATATCGTCTCCAACATACTCCTTATAATTCTCCAGTCCAATCTATCGAGACCACAGGACAGTTTCGGAATTGCTAGATTCATCAGATTCTGGTCTACCATAGTGTCTCTTAGCTTGGTGAGACTCCTCCAGACATCCTCATAAGAAAGTTTACCATGGGAGTACTTCTTGGTAACTAGGTAGAAGATGTTTCTTTCGCCCTTTTTCAACTGCAGCAACCTTCCAACTTCTGGATTCTGCTCTCGCAGTGTTTGTAGTTGATCGAATTTCTTGGAGAACACAACAGCAATGCCCCTGGACATTCGTAGATCTTCTGCCACGCAGTGTGCTAGAGCGTAATTAGCAGGCACCTTGAGAAGGTCTCGTGGCTCCTCTCTGAGTGCTAGAACTCATCAAGAGAGATCATTATCATTTCGCCGGAAGTTAATCATATAAAATATTCAATTTGAAAAAAGTGCAAACAATCTTGGGCATCATCTTAAGACGACTCTGGATCGTGTTATCTCTCTGTTAGGAGATCTGCCATAAATTACGGAGCTATATGCATTCCAGCAAGGAAATAAAGTGCTGGATCTTAACGCAAACTTGTATATTCTCGTTCAACTTTTATTAGAACATTTAAAAAATTAGGAAGTTCACAAACTTACCGATAAAATTGATCCAAATTGTTAATAGAAATTATTCGAAATGGTCACCATTCGTTTGATGTGCACAACGTCTTGCCCGGTGTAATAACGAATTATTACATGCAGCAACTATCACATCAGTTTGCTCAGAATAATGTCACAAGCATTTTCAATGCGTTCTATTCACCTCACCGTTACTGTACACTAATGTTTTCAAATGATACCAAAAGAAGAAATCCCAGGGGTTGAGATCCGGGGAGCGTGCAGGCCAAGAAATCGACCCATCACGTCCTATCCAGCTTTAATTTGGAAACACATTACGAAATTCGGAAAAGTCACAAAAACCATACGCTCTGTGAGATGATTCCCGTAAACTGATTGCGGTTAATAAACATTTAGATCTCAATACGTACCGTCAGATCCGGACTGGAAATTCCTCAGATTTGCGGGTAACTTTGATTCACCGAGTGGTGAATATTTTATATAAAGGATTTTTCGAATCTTGACTTATTTTGATGGGTTCTAGCACCTGTCAAAAAAGTCTCACCTTCGAAACCACCCTGTATATTGCCTTCTCCTTTCGATCAATTCATATCATTGAACGGTTGATAAATCCTATGAATTCTTATTTAGGTTAGGTTAAGTAAGGACAGTTTCGAATTAAAAATTAATAACTTTGAAAATAGGAAAAAATGTCTAGTCTGTATTTTCATTTCAAAAATGCTTGGTTTTGTGAAATAGATACGATACAGAGCATTTCAATATTAGAAAGATGTGAAACAATGCGTTCCAACAATGTGTCTCGAAGTGAGTAATGTCTAACTGGCAGAAAATCAAAATCCAAGAGTCCAAGACCATATTCTACACCTTTTCCGACTTTGTCGACTCATGACAAACATTAGGCAATTACATTTAATTCGCCTTCAAACATTCATAATTGATATTTATTTCTTCTAGAAAATCAAGTTGGTCAAGGAGATCAGGTTGAAAGCACTTACATTTATTGCAATGAAACCAACCAGAGGGAAATGGACGCCATTTTGGCTGAGGTGAACATTTGCAATTTAGAAACTGTGCAAGTGACTCAAATACCAACCAGTTGTACCATACAAATACCCACATCTTGTACAGTGGTTCCACAAGTAGCTCAGATAACTACAGACTCTTTTGGCGCAGTTGTAGATACAAAAGAATCTTTGAAAATGAAATTCCTAAAATTACTGGAGGAAGCATCATCACCTTCAGAATTAGAAGTGGTGCAAAAAATGTTAGCCTCTATTACTCCAACACTAGAAGTTATCAAAGGAAATACTTCGAATCATCAGGTTCTATTTCCATTATAGAGCAACTTACTGAACATAAGGAAGGGAAATTATAAATTCAATTTTGTCTGAGTGTGATTTTTCTTTGCATATTTCCTGTGTATGAATGTGTAATGTGAACAAATCAGTTATTGGTTATAAGTGGAATAATTTTATTTAAGTTAATGTGAAACAACGCCTAATTGTATTGAGAATTCAATTCCGGGAATTTATACCCTTATAGAATATATCTATTTTTATTCTTTTGAATGATATTGATGCTTGACTTGATTTTTATTGGCATCTGTTGAACAGCTTTCTACTGAAGTCCCGCAGCCACAACTTTGGAAATAACAAATTTGTAAATTTCTATACATATGATAAATTTATTAGGGTATTTTTTTTTATCGGAGACCATTTATGTTAAGACAGAAGATTTTTTTCAATTATTTTTGATAGTTCCAAGTTGTTATTGGGTTGGGTATTTAAAAGTTGTTTAATATCTATATTGAAGGTCAAGATGAATATCAATAATTCTTTTAGCTTATTTATACACTATACACTTATTTAAATGATTCTGTAATTTGTAAAATAATTACAATTCATTGTTTTATTAATATGTTTTTATTTGGATAGTCCATAAACACTGAAATTTGCAAAATAAGTACTTCAACTTAGTGTGGATTTATTCAGCACAAAATGACAAATAACACATAACAAGAGAAGGGTGAAGGGAAAAAACGAGGAATGTCACTTTAGTTCCGTTCTGAAATAATTGGATTTCTAACATTTCCAGCTGAATATTCTGAAAACAAGGCATTAGTCAAACAATATTCATTTTTAATTGCAATAGTATATGTTCATTCTATCAAATACATGAACACATTTTCTCAATATCAATAGAGAATGGATGAAAAACTCAAAAAACTAACCAAAATATATGAATTTACGAAAAAAAACAGGAAATGTCCAAACTATTATCGTATGATATTCACCAAAATCATTCCAATTATTGATTCGATTCTTCAGATCAAGAATATGTTATTAGTTTTTTTGTGAAGCTTTCACTTTTTGAAACATATCTCTTTCAGACGCAAAAGTTAGAAATTTTGAATGACCGTATCTATCAAAATAATCCCGGAGGGGAAAATGTAAATTTGAACGACGTACATGAAACTGTTAGGAAGTAAAAACTTTTTTCGCGGGAACCTATTTTTCGAGTTTTTCATTAGTAAGTTTGATGAAGATGGAATAAAATAGTAATTTACGTAACAAGTCCGGCAAATACTGTTTTTGGACGTGTTGCGTACACTATTTTTTCGGCAATCGTGTAGAATAACAAATCAATGAGACACATTTCTTTATTGCGATTAATGCGACCAAAAACACTCCAAACTTTCAAAAATAAAAATTACGAAAAGCACTGCCGCGAAGGCACGGGCTTTTGAGCGCTCGTACATGCACCTTGCAAGTGGATTCGCATTTTCCAGTTTCAGAAATCAATTGAAGGAATTTTCGACAGCTGTCAAAAAAATTCTGAAACTTAGGCGAAACTCCAGACTTCATATTATGTCAGTGCTTCAGCTGATCAATTTTTTTTCGATAATTCGCTAGAATTTTCTGCGGTATCTATGGTCTTGGTCATGCGATCCGAACAAAATTTTGCATGTAGTTTGAAAACATTATTCCTCAGCTAGGTGCAAAATTTCATTCCAATCCGATCAGTAGTTTCAAAACTATCAGGAAAAAAATAGTTTGAACGGCCATATTTACGGAACCTCTAGTCTAATTTTGCTCATTGATGAACGTGACCGCGATTCAAAATCCTAAACCTTTCCGTTCAAAAGTTACAATCTTCTATGGTTCTGGTCATGCGATTTGGACAAAACATTGCTTTAATATATCATTCTCGATTAAAATACAAAATTTCATCTCGATCGAATCTGTAGTTTCGAAATTATCGAGAAAACAAAATTTCAAACGAACGTATTTACGGAACCCCTAGTATAATTCTGCTCATTGTTAAACGTGAACGCGACATTTCAGATCCACACATATCCTGAAAATTTCAAGCCCCTAGGCCTTTCCGTTCGAAACTTAAGATTTTCTATGGTTCTGGTCATGTGATCTGGAGAAATGTAGCTTGAATATATCATTCTCCATTAGTATACAAAATTTCGTCACGATCGAATCTGTAGTTTTGAAATGATCAAGAAAACTAAATTTCAAACGACCATATTTACGGAACCCCTATTATAATTTTGCTCATAGATGAACGTGATCACGACATTCGAGATCCACACCTATCCTGAAAATTTCAAGTCCTTAGGCGTTTCCGTTCAAAAGTTACAATTTTCTATGGTTCTGGTCATGCGATCTGGACAAAATTTCACATGTAGCTTGAACACCTCATTTTCCATTTGAGTGCACAATTTCATCTCGATCAAATCTGTAGTTTTTAAGTAATCAGGGGAACAAAACTTTGAACGGCCATATTTACGGAACCCCTGGTGGAATTTGGCCCATTAACGAACTTAACCGAGGCATTCGGGAACTGAACCTACACTGAAAATTTCAAGTCTCTAGGTTGTTCCGTTCGAGAGTTATCGTGCTTACGGACATACGGCCGGACGGACGGACAGACTCGAATTTTCCGACGGATTCGTCATCAGTGAGTCGAACTCTATCGTTTGAGAGCATTTTCGGCTCAAAATTCGAAAAAGACAGACATCGTGACGAAATGATATAGCCCTCGTGTAAGTAGTACACCAACTTCGCGCTTATTCGTATCCTGAAATCGTTCGAAAATCATTCCAAATCCAATTTTTTTTCCTACGATATTCACCAAACTCATTTCAATCATTGAATCGACGATAGATCAAGAATATGTGATAATGATTTTCGTGAATCTTTTACTTTTCGAAACATATCACTAGAGACGCAAAAGTTCGAAATCGTTTGACAAAATCTTTGAAAACGTTAACTATTTGGTGACTGAATTAAAAAAAAATTGCAAATTGCCACTTAATCATTGAATAGAAAGGAAGTGCCTTCATCCTATTTCTTCTCTGCGCGGCGCCCGCTCCGGGCTGAACTTTGTTTATCCGCATACTCAGACCCGCAGACAAGCAGACAGAAATGCCGCAAGTCGACCAGGAGGAGTCCCCTTACCATAGGAATAGTGGGTGTTGAGTTTCCTAGGTGTGTTGTCATCAGATCAGTGAGGTCACTACAACTGAACAGCATGTGTTCAGCAGTTTGTTTGTTGTAGTGACAGTATCTTGGAATTTTGAAGGAAGTAAAGTATGTATTGAATGCTGAAAATACGGTCCGGGGGCGGGGGATGGTGGGTTAATTACCCCCAGTACCCCCCCGTGGGAGCGCGCCTGAACGAGACACACTATATTACACACTGTTGGTTCATTTTTATACAGTGTACGGGAAAAGCGTTAACAAAGCATCAGTTAAGGCCATATGACAAACTATAAAATTATTATGTACCTACTTCGCAATACCAAATGACATATGCAAATACAATGAAATAACGGAAATAACAGGACGAGGACGAAAACAGACGGGGTATCCTGACCATCGAGTTTCCAAGGAACGATAGGACTTAACCAAGAGCTCCGGAACTAAGATGGGGATGGCGCATCCACCGAAACGAAATTCGGTTCCGGGAAGAGCAAATGATGGTTATGGTGGAGGAGCCAGGATATGAA
This sequence comes from Aphidecta obliterata, assembly GCA_963966015.1. NCBI lineage: Eukaryota > Metazoa > Arthropoda > Insecta > Coleoptera > Coccinellidae > Aphidecta > Aphidecta obliterata. The sequence continues at coordinate 17,480,778 of OZ014435.1, read as the reverse complement.
GTGGCGCATCCACCAAAACGAAACACGCGTCTGGAAGAAACAAAGATGGTTATGGTGGAGGATCCGGGATATGAGGTGGTGCATCCACCAATACGGAACTCGAGTTTGGGAAAAACCAAACAAAGGAGATTTACCCCTTTCTTCAAGATAGGGAGTTCCACTCAGTGGTTCCCCATAAGAGTTACTCGGCAATAGGGAACCCCCGAACAGACTCCTCTTGAGGGACGGTGAAGTATAAATTCAATAATAACTCCACTCTCGAGGTACTGATAATAGTCGACCGAGAAAACAAGTAAAGATGATTATGGTGGCTGACGGGGAAAACAAAGGAAAATGACCCGGGCCAAGTCTCGAGAGGACGGGAACGGGTAACTGAACACCGCGAAATAATTCCTCGTTGACGAATGAGTATAAAAATGAAATTCGGATTTTGATATGCGATTGTGGAACACAGAAAGAATAACCAACGGTCCCGACAGGTAAAAAAAACGGGTCTTACCACCTCTAAGACTTCCAACTTCACTATACACACCCAAGTTTTGTGCACTTCGGGAATAAGAAAACAAACTAGAGTCACTTCCTCAACTAATGTTCTGCACAAGCAGAACCAACGCCGGTTATTATGAAACCGTTGAATACTAGCGGAAAACTAAGACTTCGAAATCAAATGAGTCGCTCGAAGGAAAATCGCTAACTATATGTACTTAAAACTTGTAGTCACCGTTACTAATTCAAAAATTTTTGTGAGCGTTACACAAAATTAGGCATTTCGTAACTGGTAACATAAAAAGCTATTTTTGAACTATTTGGAACTATTCTCCACGTTCTCCTGCAATTATGTGTCCAATATGGGGCATCGATAAAATCAGTTATGTTGAAGTTCAGCTTTGTGGTTGTTACCTACACGTGAAAAGGAAATTGAGTTTTTCTGAAAAATTCAATACATACATATTTTGAAGATTATAAAAATAAAATGACATCTGCCCTACTGACCATGAAAACTGAAGGCCGCATTTTGGCTTCACGTCAGCAGTTTTCAAAGTTTTTCTGCACGAACTACCACAGGACTTTTGTTTTGTTGCATGAAGTTTGCTAGCTTGAGTCTAATATAGAGAGTTTCATAACTGTTGATAATAAATATCTGCCAAAAGTGACACATTCCATACATGAGGAATTTATCATTGTAAAATTTCACACCAAGCCTAAAACAATTTGTAAATGAACTATTTAATCATAACAGGGAATAGGGATTAACCAGGTTGTTTGAAATAAGGAAAAGACGATATTAAAAAACAATAGTAATTATTATTCTTGGATGAATAGCTTTCTTATATAAAAATAAATAAATAAATAAAATAAAAAACTAGGATACCTAAGGAACATCAGACAATCAACAACAAGATATCTCAGTTTTAATGTGAATTATTTGGCATCATTGCATTACTGAAGAAGTAGGTACTCGAAAATACGGTATAATACCTACGAACATCGTAATTTGAGACGCAAAAAGATGTGATCATCATAAAAATGTCCATGAAGCGATTTCCAAATATTGGAAAGAGGTATACCTACAATAACTTATTATTTGGTGTCATGCTTTATCATGAATCTTATTAAATTCTAGTGAATATAAGATATCGCAAATCCATAAACCATCCCAATTAGTTTCGACATTCATTTCGACTCATTGAGTTGGCTCCACCACAAGCGTACAAAGTAGCTCTAAAAACGAATTGTCTATTGACACTATCAAATCTGTTGAGACGGCCTTATTGAATTTTCAACCACATACAAAAGGTATTCTAATACAGTCGGCAGTGATCATGAATAAACTTGTACTGCATCTTGTGGAGAAGCTGCCGAATGAGGGGAAAAATATTATCTCACTTATTTTATATTCAGTCTATTTACCAAGGAGATTTGCTTGAAACTTGAGCTTTCCATACAAAATAATACCTGAATCCTGAAGTAAGAATCAGTGATATCGTTCCTGAATATGTAATTTGCTTCGGTACTTAGAAGTGTAATTTGAAGAGACAATAGGTTCTAATTCCCTTTGTAGGTCCAGAACCTTCCTTTGGCTTAGGAAGACAAGCCTTGGAGAAATATTCAGGAAGAAAGAGGAGATTTACCAAGAAGAACTCTGACGGAATCTTTCAAGTTGAGGACACCCTTTTTTCGAAAATTTAACACTGATAGATCAAAAACCTATCTTGACCTCAGTAAGAGCATCTGCTACATCTTCCTTACGGAATGGTCGCCTCAAAAACACCCGGAGAGTTGGGTCTAGCAGAATTATCAAAGTTTTAGACACTCCCAAAGTTTTCTACAATACTTCAACACTGCTAGATCAAAAACCTATCTTGACCCCTGAGAGAACATCTGCTTCATCTTATCACTGGCTTCCTCAGGGAATTATCGCCTCAAAGAATGCCTCATTGGCAGCGAAGAATGCCCCTACCATGAAATCTCAAAGGACGTAGACATATCCCCCTTGAACTAGATGTCCCAAATTGAAAGTTATGCGTGAGTATCCACTTGTCTGAAGAAAATATTCAAGCATCGCCTAGCCGTAACCTACTCATATAACATGAGTTTAACCGGAAACTCCATGAAGAATAGATTCAAGGAATTGAGTTAAAAATTTGAAAAACAGTTAATTTCAAATAAATACATATCTCAATTGAAATGTTTGTGTTCCACTAATTACTATTCCAGGTATGAAACACTTAAATGTCCTCGCAATTAATTCATTATCCTTCCCATGGTCCATAGCCTGTCTGCGCGGGAGGAGCAGGTTCCGGTGGAGCTTGGGCTAATTTGATGATAATTTTCTTCTCTTGTCCTTTTTTGCTGAGCATATCGTACATCAACATCATGAAGGCACCAGCACCCATCAGCATGATATCCTTCATCCAACCTAGGACGGTCATGGCCAACATCGGGACGGTTGCGTTGAACATATCCATTAGTGTGCGCATGAAGAACATGTTCATGCCACCACCGCCGCCTTTTTTACGACCTGGAAGAAATTACATAAGATATTATGCAAGCTCAATAATGACAATAATACGATATTTTGAATGTGCCCGAGACCTCTTTATAATATGTAATTCGATAAGTTGTTTAGAGAAAAGAAGGTTTGGATGAAACCAATTGTTGAAAAATTTGCAAATCACTGACTGGGGTCAGGAGCTTTTGCACCCATTTTAATTTTATGAACTTAAAAAAATGGAATCACTGAATTATATCGAATATATCAGAAAAAACTTCTTCTTTTTCTGTTTACCAGAATGGCTTTCAGTGTTTATCCATATTTTCCATATTCACCAAATTTTATCGAAAATTCCTGGAAAATGCACGTGGATGTTGCAGAAACGTATAAGGATTCGTTTTTTATTATTATCGTATCGGTCTATTTTTTCCAAAATTCAGCCGAGTTTCGAGAGGAATCATGACTCCATCAAAGTTTGAAATAATTATCGAGAGAAACGTCAGAGGATATCTGTAATCTCCGGACTTTGTCAAAACATGATAAATTTTAAACTCGACCTGCTTCTTCAACATGGAACAGCTAAAAATCTGATTTTCTTCATAACTCATTTGATCTATGCCTCATAAAGAGACACGATACGACGAATAGTTACCTAATAATTCTTTTGGCCATATGATCCCCACGAACTTTCACATGGATCTTCGTGTCGTTATCTTAAAACTAAATATAACTTTTCAAATCGATCGCATCGAGATTTTTCGAATTTTCGAGAAGAAAAAAATCAGATGGCTATATCTTAGGCATATACTCATAAGAACAATACTGTGAATTTGATAAAAAGTTTGAAGCCAATATAGTAGGCTTCGACATAAAAGATCCGGGGGGATAGTCCAAACTGCGCATGTGCGAATGAATCTCCACCAATCGCGTGTTCGGAAACCCAAATAGCGAAACGGCCATCTTGAGCTTGCGCATGCGCAGTAGAGATGGCCCCTCCGCGTCATTCTGGCTTCTATTTACAAGAATTGATGTGATCAACTCAGATGACAAACAAAAATTATATGCGGAAAGTTAGAGAAATATTAGTAGAAAAGAAGGGTTTGTTGACCTGAAAGATCAATTGTTTTTTTCATTTTTGAGCGCTCGTACTACTTACACGAGGGCTATATCATTTCGTCACGATGTCTGTATTTTTCGAATTTTGAGCGGAAAATGGTCTCAAACGACTATGTTCGACTCAATGATGACGAATCCGTCGGAAAATTCGAGTCTGTCCGTCCGTCCGGCCGTAAGCACGATAACTCTCGAACGGATCAACCTAGAGACTTGAAATTTTCAGTGTAGGTTCAGATCGCAAATGCCTCGGTTAAGTTCGTTAATGGGCAGAATTCCACCAGGGGTTCCGTAAATATGGCCGTTCAAAATTTTGTTCTCCTGATTACTTCGAAACTACAGATTCGATCAATATGAAACTTTGCACTCAAATGAAGAATGAGGTGTTCAAGCTACATGTGAAATTTTGTCCAGATCGCATGACCAGAACCAGAATCTATGAGCAACATTATACTAAGGATTCCGTAAATATGGTCGTTTGAAATTTAGTTTTCTTGATAATTTCAAAACTACAGATTCGATCGTCACGAAATTTTGTATTTAAATGGAAAATGATATATTCATGCTACATTTCTCCAGATCACATGACCAGAACCATAGAAACCATAGAAAATCATAACTTTCGAACGGAAAGGCCTAGACTGAAATTGGACTTGAAATTTTCAGGATAGGTGTGGATCTGAAATGTCGCGTTCACGTTTATCAATGAGCAGAATTATACTAGGGGTTCCGTAAATACGGTCGTTTGAAATTTTGGTTTCTCGATAATTTCGAAACTACGGATTCGATAGAGATGAAATTTTGTATTTTAATCGAGAATGATATATTAAAGCAATATTTTGTCCAGATCGCATGACCAGAACCATAGAAAGTATAGAAAATTGTAACTTTTGAACGGAAGGCCTAGGAACTTGAAATTTTCAGGGTTGGTTTGGATCGCGAATATCGCGGCCACGTTTATCAATGAGCAAAATTAGACTAGGGGTTCCGTGAATATGGCTGTTCAAAAATTTTTTTCCTGATAATTTCGAAACGACTGATTGGATTGGAATGAAATTTTGCACCTTTTGCAGCTTAGGAATAATGTATTCAAACTACGCGAAATTTTGTCCAGATCGCACCACCAAGAGCATAGATACCGTAGAAAATTCTAGCGAATTATCGAAAAAAAATTGGTCACCTAAAGCACTGACATGAAGTCTGGAGTTTCGCCTGAGTTTCAGAATTTTTGTGACAGCTGTCAAAAATTCCTTCAATGATTTCTTAAACTGGAAAATGCGAATCTACCTACAAGGTGGATGTACGAGCGCTCAAAAGCTCCTGACTTCACGGCAGTGCTTTTCGTAATTTTTTCTCATTGTTCTGGAGGTTGAGGTTTTTCCACACATCAGTAAACTCCGCTATTGACCTAACAACTTCTGGCAACAGGGAATGTTATGACTGGTTACTGGGTGTCATTTACATTATTTATTGCAGGAAAAATCCCAAAATATTGGAACTGCTAAACTGATAAGACGCAACCAAATGGCAAATTCATCTCAATGAAACTCATTGAAATTAACAAACAAATATTGAAGGAAATATTAAAATAATCCAACTTCCGATTATAATTTTTATATTATCAGATAAAAGACAATTCTTTCTCCATCGCACAAGCTCTGAGCTTATGAGGGTCTGACAGAGACCTAGGAGAGTCGGGATATAAACATAAACATAATAATTTATCGAAAACATACATTTTGGTTTTATCAAATTGAAGTCGAATCAATTTAGCTAATAATTCTTTGAATTTTGAATGATTCAAGAACTAGATGGGAAGTATCAATTAATATCCCAGTAAAGTCAATAATGGAGTCAAGTAGTGAATCATAAATCGAGTAGAGTGAATTCGATAAAACTTCAAATTGTGGAAAAATTCTTTTGAAAATATATGAACCTTGGGTAATATCGAGGTAGCTGGATTAAACATCCCTCAAAACTAGAAAAAAAAAAATTGAGAGTCTAATTATAGGGGACTCGAAAAATAATTCCATTCATTATTTTTTTCAGTTGCTCATAAAAAAACAAATGTGCGAAAATAAGAATGAAATCAAATTAATGTACCTATATATGTCTTCTTTCAAAAGGGCCAAACTTCAAGGGAAGATCATACATAAGATTTGCAACAAAAAATGTCATAAAACATGGTCGAAATGTTGACGGTTTTTCTTCAATTTAACATTTCTTGATTTCACGTAATATTTCAAGTTTTTCCATAAAATCAATTTTACTTCAGTTATCCTTAGAGCCTCATCAGATTTGGCCACATATTTGGAAATAGCATTAAATTTTCTACAAGATGAGAATTTTTGTCTGATAAAAAAATTCTTATTGCGGGCGTGGTAAGGAGATGAATGTCACAATTTTGAAGAGAACAAAACCAGTCATATTTTTCCAATGGTTTTATCGATGAAAAATCATTAATTATGGACATGTTTTCTTTCCAGCAAAAACTACCCCCTTTAGTGTGCTTTCGAACTTTTGTTTGCTACTTGTCTTCTGCCCTAATGTCATGGCTAACGAGATAACAACGAATAAGTCGAACTATTCCAAACCTTAGTTTGCTCTATTTTGAAGCTCTTTATAATTGAATTTTGTAGTTATTTTCATGGAAATCATGAATTTATCTTTGGAATCAAAATAATTCGAAGAAATAAACTAAATTTTAATAAAACAAATTTTATGAAAACATGTGAAGAAAGACGACTACTTCTACTTATAACAGTTGTTCTAATTGTCCACCTCCTTGTTCAATACATTTTACACATCGTTTTCGCACTCAATCTACAAACCTTCGAAGTTCACAACGTTTCTGACGCATTTCTGCACAACACAAGTTTATTCTTTCGATCGGATCCTCTCGAGTCTGAACGCGAATTTGATATACTTTTTCTTTCAAAGTGTTCCAGGCATAACAATCCAAAGTCGTAAGGTCGGGGTTGCTTGGTGGCCATCTTACCGGGTCGTGCCTCCCAATCCCTTGCACCCCTAAATATTCATTCATTAAGTCCCGCAAATTCCGGCTTTGGGAGTCATGAGAGGTGAACTTTTCTGACCAGTAATACTTCCCAATCGCCTCAACGCTGAAGAATTCATTACATAAATCCAAAGCAGTGACATATTGGATGAAATGCCCCTGGCTAACAAACAGAATGTTTATTTTTAAATGGATGGCTGCCCAGCTCATAATAGCCGAAATGTACGGGACTTAATGAATCAATATTTTGGAGTGCAATGGATTGTAAGGTACGGTCCGGTGAGATTTCCACCAAGGTGCCCCGACCATAGGCCTTTGGATTTTTATGTCTGGAACACCTTGAAAGAAAAACTATATCAAATTCGCATTCAGACTCGATAGGATCTGATCGAAAGAATAAATTTGTGTTGTGCAGAAATGCGTCAGAAACGTTGTGAACTTCGCAGGTTTGTAGATTCAGTGCGAAAACGATGTGTGAAATGTATTGAATAAGGCAATGTACATTTCGAACGATGTTATAAGTAGTATTAGTCCGCCTTCTTCACATATTTTCATAGAATCTGTATTCTTGAAATTTGTAGAAATTTAGTTTATTCCTTCAAATTATTTTGATTCGACAGATAAATTCATGATTTCCATGAAAATAACTTTAATATTCAATCATAAAGAGCTTCAAAATAGAGCAAATTTAGGTTTGGAATATTTCGACTTATTCGTTGTTATCTTGTTAGCCATGATATTAGGGCAGAAGACAAGCAGCAAGCATTAAAGTTGATATGTCATTCGAAAGCACACTAAATGGGGTAGTTTTTGCTGAAAAGAAAACATTCGCAATTCGGCGTGATGATGGCCCCTTCCGTTGATGTTCTTTGGGGTTTATACATGGATTGATATTTGAGCACTCGTTCTACTTACACGACAAGGTTCGACTCACTGATGACAATCCCATCGAAAAATTCGAGTCTGACCGTCCGGCCGTCCGTCCGTATACACGACAACTCTCGAACGGAACGACCTACAAACTTGAAATTTTCAGGGTATGTTTGAATCTGGAATGCCGCAATTAGGTTCGTTATCCGGCAACATTCGACTAGGGGTTCCGTAAATATGGCCGTTCGATTTCTTCGAAACTGATGAATCGATCGAGATGAAATGGTGCACCTAGATGGAGAATGACGTGTTCAAGCTACATGCGAAATTTTGTCCAGATCACACGACCAGAAGCATAGAAAGCATAGAAAATTATAACTTTCGAATGAAAGGCCTATAGGAACTTGAAATTTTCAGGATAGGTTTAGGTCTCGAATGTCGCAGTCATGTTCATCAATGCGCAAAATAAGACTAGGGGTTCCGTGAATATGGTCGTTCAAAATATTTTTTTTTTTTAATTTCGAAACTACTGATTGGAATGAAATTTCGCACATATATGAAGAATGATGTATCCAAACTACGCGAAATTTTGTCCAGATCGCATTACCAAGACCATAGATACCGTAGAAAATTCTAGTGAATTATCGAAAAAAAATTTGGTCACCTGAAGCACTGACTCGAAGTCTGGAGTTTTGCCTTAGTTTGAAATTTTTTTTACAGCTGTCAAAAATATCTTCAATTGGTTTCTAAAACAGGAAAATGCGAATCTACCTACCTGTCTTCACAGCAGTGCTTTTCTCAAATTTTTTGTTCTGCTCATCATATTAATCTTAACATAATATTATCCAGCACAATATTTGTTCGGAAAAATTTAATGACCCTATAATAGATCCGCAATGAATTTTTTGAATTTTATTACTCGACATTTCGCGTTTGAAATTCATGGATCTTATTCTCGAGCTAGATGGTAGTTGGTTTTTGTAACAAATTCCATGAAATTAGTTCTCCTCGAAGATTCCCAGAAAAGCCCAGGACGGATTTTTCGATTATTAGATTCTACAAACCGAAAAGGTGACTGAAAATTTGAGGCAGGTTTTGAATTTGTTTCGTCAAACGGGGGATTTATCATTAGAAATAATGACCTAAAGTTAATAGACGGAAAGACATGAAAATTATCCCGCAAGTTTTTCTTTCTCCAAATAGGAGTAGATCGGTTTCGAGGACATATCCCGATGAGTTTTTATTCAACGTATCTATGAAGTATGTTGCTTTAATGAAAATATCCGGTTCTGCTAATAATTATGCCTGATTGATAATCTTCGACATACTTCTTCAGTAGGTGATAGGGAATCTAAATAATAAGAATCTGTACTTTCATTATGGAATATTCATGGATGTAAACTTTCGGAGATCGTAAAAATCCGAAAACCGTGTCACTAAACACTTTTATTTGAATTCACCATCACTGTTTATTTTGGTTCTTAGTCCAGCGTCGTGAAGACGTGTGAAAAGTTTTTATAGCAGTTCTAGGAAAGTGTGCTCAACGAATTCCTTGTAGATGAGAATACTTCCGATAAACTATTTGTCCAAAATATTTTTCATTCATTCAACTCTCCAAAAAATAGGACTAGAGTTTCGAAATTTTCGTGCTGCGTTCGAGGTCTGAATGCACCAGTTTAGTTCGTTGATGGGCGAAATCTGGTTTTCTAGATATTGCCGAATTCGAAAATTACCTATTCGATAGAATTGACACTTTTGTTTGTGAAATAACAACACGAAAATTAATGTGAAATTTCGTGAGGATCGTAATATTAGTAGAAGAATGAAAAAACCTCTTGAAAACTTCGGTATTTCGCGATCTCCTGCTGGAATTCTTTTTTTATGAGTATATGAGTAAAATGAGTTATGTAGAAGTCCAGCTATTCCACGAGAAAAGAAAATTGAGTTTTTCAGATCTGGTGTTGAGAAATTCGATAATAGATTCTATGATTTCATCTTTTGAATTCTTTGAGAATGAGGAGGGATTACTAACATTGTGTAATCTGTAATCTACCCCCGAATACATGAAATCTGTCATAATCAGACATCTTGAAATTCGGATGAAAATATCGTGTAATATACCGATTTATGGTAGATACTGGATGACAGTTCTGGCGATGAATTTAAACAAGCGCTCAACTTCACGTCAGTGCTTTTCAAATTTGTTTCTATTGAGAATTGTGCCTGCTTACACAGCGAGAAGCACGTTTTGTGTTCTATACTGCCCATTTTTCGTTTTCGAATTATTTATGTAATTTTGATAAAAAAAATGCCTGAATTATTTGTAACTTATATTTAATTGAAGTGAAAAATCAGGTTTTTGAGCGCTCGTACTACTTACACGAGGGCTATATCATTTCGTCACGATGTCAGTATTTTTCGAATTTTGAGCCGAAAATGGTCTCAAACGACTAAGTTCAACTCACTGATGACGAATCCGTCGAAAAATTCGAGTCTGTCCGTCCGGCCGTATACACAATAACTCTCGAACGGAATGTCCTGGAAACTTGAAATTTTCAGGGTAGGTTCGAATCTCAAATGCCGCGGTTGAGTTCGTTATTGGGCAGAATTCGCCCAGGGATTCCGTAAATATGGCCGATCTAAATTTTGTTTTTCTGATTACTTCGAAACTATTGATTCGATCGAGGTGAAATTCTGCACTCAGATGGATAATTACGTACTCAAGCTACATGCAGGATTTTGTCTAGCTCGCATGACCAGAACCATAGAAACCATAGAAAATCATAACTTTGTAATGGAAAGGCCTAGGGACTTGATATTTTCAGAATAGGTGTGGATCGTGAATGTAGCGTTCACGTGTATCAATGAGCAAAATTAGACTAGGGGTTCCGTAAATATGGCCGTTTGAAATTCAGTTTTCTTGATAATTTCAAAATTATGGATTCGATCTTGACGAAATTTTGTATTTGAATTGAGAATGATATATTCGAGCTACATTTTTTTCAGATCGTATGATCAGAACCATAGAAACCATAGAAAATCATAACTTTTGAACGAAAAGGCCTAGTGACTTGAAATTTCCAGGATAGGTTCGGATCGCGAATTTCGCGATCACTTTCATCAATGAGCCAAATTAGACTAGGAGTTCCGTAAATATTGCCGTTCAAACTATATTTTTTCTGATAATTTCGAAAATAATTATTGGATTGAAATAAAATTTCGCACATATATGAAGAATAATGTATAGTTTTGTCCAGATCGCATTACCAAGACCATAGATACCGTAGAAAATTCTAGCGAATTATCGAAAAAGAAAATGGTCACCACACTGACGTGAAGTCTGGATTTTCGCGTTGGTTTGAAATTTTCTTTGACAGCTGTCAAAATCTTTTCAATTGGTTTCTAAAACTGGAGAATGCGAGTCTACCTACAAGGTGCATGTACGAGCGCTCAAAAGCTCCTGCCTTCACGGCAGTGCTTTTCGTAATTTTTATAGATAATTCTTAATGATTGCTTTCTTTTACACACTATTTTGATGAAGTTAGTTCCTGAATTATTTAATTTATGTGCGAAATGAATTTTTTCTTGCAATCTCTGTTTCTATGAAGAAGAGCGTTACCATTCTGTCCTAATTTCTGTAATTTTTCAATTTTGATCCGAGAATGGTCTCAAACGAATAAGTTGGAATCACAGATGAAGAATTCGTGGTAAAATTCAATTCTGCCTTTTCGTGAGCATGATGACTCTCCAAAGAAGAAGCCTCTAGTCTTGAAATTTCCAGGGTACGTTCGAGGGCTGAATGCGCCGATTGAGTTCATCAATATCCGAAATTCGCCGGAGAGTTCCGTAGTTACAGCCGTGTCTGAATTTCTGTCTCATTCAACCGAAAAGTACCGATTCAATTCAAATGAAACTTTGTAGTTATTTGTAAGATAACGACACTAATGTTTTGTGAAATTACGTATATTGCGAGGATCGCTTTGGCGATGAATTTAAACAAGCGCGCAAAAGCTCCTGACTTCACGTAAGTGCTTTTCAATTTTTTTCTCTAATGTTATTTGTTTGCTTTGTTATTTCCAATGATAAACCAAAGAAATATTCCTGGAAAAAGAATTTCCAACCCTCAATGAAATTTTCAGAGTTTCAGATTCCACACTACCTCAAAAGTAAATTGAGAGAAATTGATTAGGTATAACATTCCTTTTCTGGAACAATTCCAAAGAATGGACCATAAATAATACTTATTTACCCCATTAACCTTGTAGTCTTGATTTTATTGACCCTACTCAATTTCTCATCAATTTGAGTTATTGGATTGATTTGGCCGATACTTGATGAAAATCCATATTAACTTAGCAGGTATTCACTAATTAACTTAGTCTACGATTTTCACTCATTCTGAGTTTCACAAAACCACTACACGTGTTTCGCCATACCATAGCTTCATCAGGCTGCAACAAGTGTAGTGGTTTTGTAAAACTCCCAATCAATGAAAATCGTAGGCTAAGTTAATAAGTGAATACTAAGTTAGGTAATTTAAGTTCTGACTTAAAGAGTCTTTTATTGAAGCTATGTGCTCATCATTTTTTGGTTCTTCAAAAAAGTAATGAAAGTCAAAAAAGAGATGGAAAAGTTGTTAATGAAAGACAGAAAGAAATACTCGATGCACGTCCAAATTGAAAATAAAACAGATTGGGGAAATATTAAAGTTAACAACTCACCAGTAAAAATCATATTCGTTAAGGCTTTAGAGATCTCCTCCAAACTATCATAATTATTCTCAACCTGCTTTTTAGAAACTAAACTTAAATTTCTTCTATTCTCCTCTTTTTCTTGGTACTCCACACACTGCACTTGCATTATCATGAATACCACAACGAAAATCAGCGACCACACTTTGCTTTTACCCCTTGATTTTTCCAACATATTGGTCGCCCACAGGAACATTAAATTAATATCAGAAAAAAAGCGATATTCGTCTTGATTAAGCGACTGGCATCACTTCTGTCGATGGCACTTTTATAAAAATTCAGACACGTGAATTCTGTCGCAGTATTCTTAAGTTGCCGCAGGACTTCTTCGACGGTCTGCTTCTTGGAAACGAATGAATCCGGCTACCTTCTTTCTTATCTCGGTGATTCGCAGGTTGCGCAATGGATTGGATAATTATTTCTGGTTCCGTGCATTGCATATTTGATAACGGAGAGATGCAAGGTGATCATTAACCTAATTTGATTTAACCAGGTATCGTTAGCGATTTTCTGTTCATCAAGCTGACTGCATTTTTAAGAATGTTTTCTGTATTGGAAATATAGGGTAAATGATATGTTATTAACAATCTAATGCCTGGCATGCGTTGCAGAGCCTCTTTCAATTGTTTTGTGAACTTTTGAATATTCGCATTCTTCCACGATGTTCATTTTGCAGAAATTTTTCTGGGTATTCATCCTTTTTCCTGCCATGAAAATTTGCACTTAATCTTCTTTTGTACTCCTTCATCCCAAGTGCAAAAATGATGTCGATCTGATGAATGTAATAGAAATCACCTACGTCCCTTTTCCACCCATGATGTTCGATGAGGTTGAAAATTGGCTCGAATACCTTTTTAAGTACCTTTTATATCTTTCTGTGCAAAGATTGACGTTGACCACTTAACTCTTCGGCCTATAAAATATTTTCTTCAGAATCAGCTTATGGAGCAAAGCCCATTAATTACTTAATTTCGTAGATTTTTTTCTGAGTATTCGGCCTTTTCCCTCCCATGATGTTCGATGGAATTAAAAATTCGCTCTGAATCTTCTTCTGTTTCTTCCTAATTGCAAAATCTGATGAATGTTATAGAAATGACCAATGTCCCTTTCCCAATCATGATGTTCGTTGAGGCAGAAAATTCGCTTTATACTTTTTTTTCTACTCTTTTTATTCTTCTGTGAAAAGACTGATGTTGATGCTATGAATGGTGTAGTATGTATCAGTATGAACACTCTGTATATTAGCGATCTTGAGATGCAATATCTGTTACCTTGCTTGGGACACGTGAGAACGGTGTTTACAATGATATGTAATATTTTGTGTTTAATATTAGTTGTTTAATATTATATCGATCATGCTCTCAATTCCCAAGGTTGTTATGATACAGCCACGGGAACATCATAAACAATCTGAATATATATAAACACTAACATTTTGATAGAGAGATCAGAGTCTCTAGATGTTACGAATAAACCTTTGACGAGTTATTAGTGTATCATTCACCATCCCTCGACTGCATAACGATTGAGCGAACCTACCCTAGCTGGGTACGTTACAATGGTATAGAAATTAGCATTTTTCCCTTCACCCTGTGGAATATTTTGGAACGGGCTCATAGATCAAAACCCATTGATGGGTTGAACTTCTCTGACATCTCGAAATCATCCTTCATTAAAAAATTCACTTGGAATTGAAGTGATTTCAAAATCAATAGCGGCATTCTGGACATGCTGTTAACTTTTTTGGAGGAGTTGGAGAGTGAAACCTAGTATGGTTTACTGGTCATAAACCATGGCTATAAGACGTACGCCTTGCTGGTTTGGGACTAGAGAGAAGACAAGCCAACAGAAGTTGCAAAAGCTTCAAAGGCTTGCATGTCTTGGTACAATGGAAAAAATGTTCACCACTCCTTCTGCAGCAATGGAAGCATCGCTAGATCTTTTGCCGCTTCATTATAAGTCTGTGGAAAAGGGACTACTAGGTTTCCCTCAGATCAGGACCAAAAAGGTTACGCTAGGACGAGTATGATTTTGGTGCGAACTATGAGATGATTCTAGATGATCCCTAGGCAAGCATACGACTCGACTCGACTGCAAAAAATCACCTGGTATACCGAAGGGCTCATAAGGAAATAAGGAGCTGGGATAGATATATATGGCTCAAGGTTCAGAGAATCACTACCTTTAAAACTGCCACTTTCAACTCTTCAGGCTGAAAACCTGGCTGTGGCAGGTCTGTCAAAACCATCTGGTACTGTGTGAAATCATTAGAATCATTCGAGAGCAATAAACTAACTTCATTTCGGGTACCTGCTTACCAGGGTGTTGAGCTAAAACCTCAAAAAGGAGCACAAACAACGTTTATCGGACCAGGACACTCGTGGGGGATGACGAGCCAAAATAGGGGGAAAAGTTTATAAATGGGAAACGAAGCAGAAAAATGCTTACTGGTATAAAACACTGCTGAAAAGCATATTGCGTACTAGAAACAAAATCGCAACTCATTACATCGCTCCCTAAGAGCGAATTGAGACTACTCACTAATCCATTGACTGGCCATTGCGCTGTGAGACTCTACCTAAACGAAATGGTTTGAAAAAAGATTACGAAAAGCACTGCCGTGAAGGCAGGAGCTTTTGAGCGCTCGTACATGCACCTTGTAGGTACATTCGCATTTTCCAGTTTTAGAAATCAATTGAAGGAATTTTTGACAGCTGTCACAAAAATTCTGAAATTTAGGCGAAACTCCAGACTTCTATCAGTGCTTTAGGTGACCAATTTTCTTTCGATCATTCGCTAGAATCTATGGTCTTGGTGGTGCGATCTAGACAAAATTTGGCACGTAGTTTGATTACATTATTCCTAAGCTAGGTGAAAAATTTCATCCCAACCCAATCAGGAGTTTCGAAATTATCAGGAAAAAAATTTTTGAACAGCCATATTTACGGAACCCCTAGTTTAATTTTGCTCATTGATGAACGTGGCCGCGATATTCGCGATCCAAACCCACCCTGAAAATTTCAAGTTCCTAGGCCTTTCCGTTCAAAAGTTACAATTTTCTATGGTTTCTCTGGTTCTGGTCATGAGATCTGGACAAAATATTGTTTTAATATATCATTCTCGATTAAAATACAAAATTTCATCTCGATCGAATCCGTTGTTTCGAAATTATCGAGAAACCAAAATTTCAAACGACCGTATTTACGGAACCCCTAGTATAATTCTGCTCATTGATAAACGTGAACGCGACATTTTAGATCCACACCTATCCTGAAAATTTCAAACCCCTAGGCCTTTCCGTTCGAAAGTTATGATTTTCTATGGTTTCTATGGTTCTGGTCATGTGATCTGGAGAAATGTAGCTTGAATATATCATTCTCCATTAGTATACAAAATTTCGTCACGATTGAATCAGTAGTTTTGAAATTATCAAGAAAACTGAATTTCAAACGACCATATTTACGGAACCCCTAGTATAATTTTGCTCATAGATGAACGTGATCACGACATTCGAGATCCACACCTATCCTGAAAATTTCAAGTCCCTAGGCGTTTCCGTTCAAAAGTTACAATTTTCTATGGTTTCTATGGTTCTGGTCATGCGATCTGGAGAAATGTAGCTTGAATATATCATTCTCCATTAGTATACAAAATTTCGTCACGATTGAATCTGAAGTTTTGAAATTATCAAGAAAACTGAATTTCAAACGACCATATTTACGGAACCCCTAGTATAATTTTGCTCATAGATGAACGTGATCACGACATTCGAGATCCACACCTATCCTGAAGATTTCAAGTCCCTAGGCGTTTCCGTTCAAAAGTTACAATTTTCTATGGTTCTGATCATGCGATCTGGACAAAATTTCACATGTAGCTTGAACACCCCATTCTCCATTTGAGTGCAAAATTTCATCTCAATCAAATCTGTAGTTTTCAAGTAATCAGGGGAACAAAACTTTGAACGGCCATATTTACGGAACCCCTGGTGGAATTTGGCCCATTAACGAACTCAACCGAGGCATTTGGGAACTGAACCCACACTGAAAATGTCAAGTCTCTAGGTTGTTCCGTTCGAGAGTTATCGTGCTTGCAAGTCCTCTGGCAAAACTATCGGATTTGCTAAGAAGTGGAGTTCCTGGGGCAACAATGGTGGAATGTTCACGCACAAAAGACCACTCCCAAGCTAATCTATCTGTATTTTTGACACTGTAGGCCTTACATCTCACATAGTAGTCACTTATTCTCGCATAATGTGGCGAAGTGCCAATCCAAAAAAAAAATTACTCAAGATATAGGTAAACATACATTTTCAGGAGGGACATCTCTCAAAAAGTACTCAAGATATAGGAATAGATATACTTAAGATATAGGTATATAGGATATACTGGTAAATTGCTCATGGTAAATTGCTAGGAGGGGGCGTGCGACTCCCTTGCCCCACCTTGCCGTCGCTCTTGCTTCGATTGATTGATATGTTTCTCAACTTTTTTGAAAACAAGTTTTTTTGAATAATTTAGAAATAAAAGTTACTTTCATTCATTCACATCATGTGGAAAGTGTTTGAAGGAAACTCATTCCCGCAATAACTTTGAAATACTATCGGTGCATTATAAACATTAATAATTTGATTCAAGAGATTTTGCACGGTCACCTATCCAGGTACTGAAGCCGCACAAAGCTGCTTGGCTTCATGTCCTATCAAAGTCCATGTCAAATCAATTTGGGTTTCTGAAATGTGGTTTTGTAAAAAATTAACTTTAAATGATCATTTCGATTTCAGGTGACTCTGTAGCGAGACTATCAAACCTAAGATCATGAAACTAACCACAGATTTTGTTACCCAAACCGGCCGTCAGTTCGACGAATAATGGCACTTCAACAAATGAAATCACAGAACATATGGTCCATATGGAATATATAAAATTATCGTTGCCAGATAAAAAAAAAATCCATTAATTTTTGAATGGAACAGTTGTGCAGCTGAATTCATATAATTCATTTTATATACTATATGTACTACATGTGAACACGAAATTTCAGCAGAAGTTGACGAATAGTTTCTAAGATACTGAAATTTTCAAAAATAATTTTGAAAAAATATTCAATTGTACGATCCCCACGAAATTTCAAATAAACCTTCGTGTCGTTGTTTCACAATTAACTACAGAGTTCCAATTCGACGAATCTATATTTTTTGGAGTGATAGGAAAAAAATCAGAAGGCTAATATGTACGAGACCATCCCAATATTTCCGAACACCAGAATGCTTCCATTCAACTTCAATTTTCAATCTATTCCTGAAGTTAACCTCTAATCATCTTTGATTTTGCCAGTAATTTTCTATTTTGTATGAGGAAACATACAATGAAATAATCAGTCGATGAGAGTTGAGTCCTTGCTTTCGAAATTCCATATCCTTTGCAACCACCTCATATTTTTGTGCGTTCGATAGAATCTAGTGACATACCTACTGGGAGAGAATAAACAATGACTGTCATTCACAAAGATCGCTTTCTTCAGATGAGAAAGTTATAAGATGAAACAAAACTGTGATTTATTCCTAATTTGCGAACATCAAGATGAAATGTTGTACGCAATGAGCATTTGAATATTTGTGGATACCAAACCAAACCGTTATTACATTATGTCTCTTCATGAGCTTTGGAGCTTGTAGCTTGTATAGATATATTTTGCATGAATTCTATGAATTGTGGGAAATCCATTATGTTTAATGTCGTGCACTTCATTGAAAAAGAGATTTAACATTGTCAACAAATCTCGATATGTTGCAGTTTGGAGTATGGAGCATGAAATGAAAAAAATATGAAAAGCCTTGCCGTGAAGTCAGGAGCTTTTGAGTGCTCGTTCATGCACCTTGTAGACAGATGCGCTTATTCCAGTTTCAGAAACCAATTGAAGAAATTTTTGACAGCTGTCAAAAAAAATTTCAAACTAAGGCGGAACTACAGCCTTCACGTCAGTGCTAAGTGACCAACTTTCTACGGTATCTATGGTCATGGTGATGCAATAGGGACAAAATTTCGCAGTTCGAATACATTATTCTTCATCATGTGCAAAATTTCATTGCAATCAAATCAAAAGTCTAGTCTAATTTTGTTCATGGATATACGTGACCGCGACATTCAAGATCCACACCTATCCTAAAAATTTCAAGTCCCTAGGTCTCACCGTTCGGAAGTTATAATTTTCAGAATTACAAAATTGCTGTATAAGTCAAATAATATCATACAGGGTGTTTCCAAATTAGACGTGAACCTTGGAGGACGTGATAGTATCATTCATTTGCTGTCGTTTGAGTCATAAGTATTTATCGATAACCGGGAATCAACAGTTTCCGCGATATTTGAGTTATTGAGTTTTTTGAAAAATTTCTCACCTTACTTCATGTTTTGTCAATTTTTTCTACGTTGACCAAATTTTATTTCAATTTTGGATTATTTCCATCAGAAAAGGATATGATATGTATGAAAAAAGCGAAACTATTCTGTTGAAAGAGAATTAGTATTATTTGAAAGTAGGTATATGAAGTGAATGAAAAACAATTTCTAATATCAATTTATCTGGAACTTTCGAATTCCACAATTCATGTATAAAAAAATGGTTTCAAGAATTTGCCAAATTCCTTCTTTATTTCCTGAAAAAGTTTCCGTGAGAATGCAGGCACTAGTTTCGTTTCAGCAGATTTTGATTTGAAAGGGGATTTAAGCCAAAAAAGAAAAGTAACGAATAAAATTATTTTCTTATTGCAATAAAATTCAAAATTTCATCAGAAAATTCATTCACAAATCATGTTCGAAATGTCCTCCACTATTCCTCATACAAGCACGTGCCCTCTTTCTAATTTCTTCAGTCCTGAAATTTACTCTCAATCTTCTCACTCCGTCTATTCACTCCACAAGTTGTGCACGTGTATGTATTTCCCTTTTATATTCAATTTTTTTTTGCCCCAAACATGAAAATCTAACGGTGTTACATCCGGACCCCTCGCTGGCCAGGAAATAGCTATTCCCCTACCTATCAACCCTTCAGGAAACAGTTCGTTTAAAAACATACGAACGTTTAGCCTATAGTGAGCGGGACATCAATCCTGTTGGAAAATGATTTCACGCCTGTCAATCAAGGGAACCTCGTCCAAAAAACTGTCCATATTTGTTCTCAGAAATTCTTCATAATTTTCTCCGTTTAAGTTATCAGGTAGATAGTAAGGACCTTAATCAAAAGATTAGCTATTGCTCCCATCCAAACATTAACGCTAAATCACTATTTTTGTATACCAAACATTCAAATAACTCAATATTATATTCATAAAGAAATAAAGAAATAAATTTTCTCATCTTCAGATCGGAATAACTCAATTTTCTTTTCACGTGGGGTAGCTCAGAAGTTGAATTTCGACAAAATTCATTTTATTCATGCCTTATATGAACACACAATTTCTGTATCTACGGAACACTTTGACAGATTTCAACAATTAACGAACTGAACCAGTGTATTCAGACCTAGAACTTTATGAAAATTTCAACTTTGAGCTTTTTTTTTCGAAAGTTTACGGACGGAAAAACGCTAAATTTTTCAATTAAAATGAAAATTGTGCGACACTAAAGGTATATTGAACTAAAGTGATCATGCGCTGCGATTAATATATCCAAATCATGGAAAGAAATCATGATTTTATGAATAAATCTCGAGGAAACCTGCGTTAAGGTTATAATGATCATTTTCACACAGCTAAGTGCGAGGTAGAAGTATATTATTCGAGAAAGTTCAGACGTCTGTTGTCAAAATTATTACTTTATGATTTCGCCCATTTTTCTCGCATATTATTGGCACTACATAGATACAATTTTGATGTTGCGTGGCTTTTATGAACCACTATATACAAATCACGAAAAAAATTACGAAAAGCACTGCCGTGAAGGCAGGAGCTTTTGAGCGCTCGTAAATGCACCTTGTAGGTAGATTCGCATTTTCCAGTTTTAAAAATCAATTGAAGGAATTTTCGACAGCTGTCAAAAAAATTCTGGAACTTAGGCGAAACTCCAGACTTCATGTCAGTGCTTCAGCTGATCAATTTTTTTTCGATAATTCGCTAGAATTTTCTACGGTTTCTATGATCTTGGTGATGCGATCTGGACAAAATTTGGCACGTAGTTTGAATAAAATATTCCTCAGCTAGGTGCAAAATTTCCGATCATTAGTTTCGAAAGCATCAGGAAAAAAATATTTTGAACGGCCATATTTACGGAACCCCTAGTCTAATTTCAAGTTACTAGGCCTTTTCCTTCGGAAGTTATGATTTTCTTTGGTTTCTATGGTTCTGGTCATGCGATCTGGACAAAATGTTGCTTTAATATATCATTCTCGTTTAAAATACAAAATTTTATCTCGATCGATCGAAATTATCGAGAAAACAAAATTTCAAACGACCGTATTTACGGAACCCCTAGTATAATTCTGCTCATTGATGAACGTGAACGCCAAATTTTAGATCTAAACCTATCCTGAAAATTTCAAGTCCCTAGGCCTCTCCGTTCGAAAGTTATGATTTTCTATGGTTTCTATGGTTCTGGTCATGTGCTCTAGAGAAATGTAGCTTGAATATATTATTCTCCATTAGTATACAGGATTTCGTCACTATCGAATCTGTAGTTTGGAAATTATCAAAAAAACTAAATTTCAAACGACCATATTTACGGAACCCCTGGTATAATTTTGCTCATAGATAAAAGTGATCACGACAATCGTGATCCACACCTATCCTGAAAATTTCAAGTCTCTAGGCGTTTCCGTTCAGAAGTTACAATTTTCTATGGTTTCTATGGTTCTGGTGATGCGAGCTGAACAAAATTTTGCATGTAGCTTGAACACCTCATTTTCCATTAGAGTGCAAAATTTCATCTCGATCGAAATTGTAGTTTGGAAGTAATCAGGAAAACAAAATTTCGAGCGGCCATATTTACGGAACCCCTCGGCGTATTTTGCCCAATAACGAACTTAACCGAGGCATTCGAGATTTGAACCTACCCTGAAAATGTCAAGTTTCTTGGTCGTTCCGTTCGAGTGTTATCGTGTATACGGCCGGCCGGACGGACGGACAGATTCGATTTTTTCGACGGATCCGTCAACAGTGAGTCGAACCTTGTCGATTATGACCATTTTCGGGTCAAAATTCGAAAAAAACAGACATCGTGACGAAATTATATAGCCCTCGTGTAAGTAGTACGAGCGCTCAAAAATTAAGGTTATTCGCCATAAATGTAACTCAGTGGTGAACAGAATAATTTCGGTGCTTATGGGGTATCGTTGGATAGAAGGTGACAATATTTGTTGGGATGTGATATTCTAAAATAGCCGAAAGTGTTTTTCCCCCTCTCTGACTCTCCAGCTTTTTTGAGGAAAATTATGAAAAAAGCTAAGCAAACACGAGGAACACTCTCAACAATAATTGGTTTGAATGAAACGTGTTGTATATTTTTCGATATATTGAATATTTTTGGTTACATCCTATTACTAGGGAACCGACAAGTACTTTTCTGTCCATTGAATATTCACATTTGTATGTGAAAAATATTAACATCGATTGAGCGTTGGTATGTTCCAGTTGGCTGAAAACAAAATTGGCCTTATTAATGTTGATGTTTCGAATTTGTTCAGTATAACTTACCTTCAGTAAACAAAGATACCTATAGTTTACTTCAGTCAGTCAGCATCGTCAAAAATCGTACTCAAAAAACATGGTGGAGCCCATTGCATTTAATATTCATCTTTTATCGCTTTTTCGTTTAATCAATCGTTTTCAATTATTTTAATTTGTCAATTCAGTTTTTATTATTCCATATATATAACTTTCATTTACAATCATACATTCATTCCTATTCCTCATCGTATGTTTTCGAAAAACTCCTAACCATACTTTTCATTTCCATATTTTTTTCTTCAACGTAACAAATTTCCATATCTATTTGTTGGAGTTCCTTCTTGATTTCTCTGTTCTCCTCAGCCATTACACGGTCAATATATCTTAGTTTCAAGAGGTCTTTTTGTAGGTCAATTTGATTTTTTTCCATTTGTTTCATATCTTCGTCAGTCTCTATTATCATTTTCGCAATATCTTTTGTCAGTTTTTCAATTTCTGATGAATGATTTTCAGATCCTTTGCCAAGTATTTTTTCTTCAACATTGTTCGCATTGAGATTTCCGGAATTGGCTGATTCTATTTGCATTTGTCTTTCGAGGATCTTCTGCTTCAGTTTCAACATTTTCTTGCGATATTACTTATTTATTCAGTAAGCTGAATAATGTTCGACAAAAAGGTATTTTGTTAACTGTCGATACCTTACATGTGAATTTTATGTTTCGACTCAATACACACACACAAATTGTTAGAAACATATGTGTCTGTTGATATCTGCCTGAAGAACGGAGTTATCTTTTTCTTCTTTGAATCGAATTGCTTCAGACGTTGACGAAAACTGGAAATACTGATATAATATAATTTGCAATATCAAAGTACCACTATGATGAATACAGATTAATTATCTACATTATTCACACTTGCAAATCCTCTATTTCGACAGATCCATAACTGAACATCGAAAAACTTCTATAATTAATCATTACTATAATTTTTTTCCAACACCGGGATCTGGTGTACTGACCTGCATGACTCTACCGCAATGATTCCGCATAATAAAATTAATATATAAGATTCTTTGAAGGAACTCATGAAGTGATTATCGACTTCCTGGACGAAATCTTACAATCGTTAATTTTTTCAGCTAAGCTGAATTGGCGAAGATGCACTTAACGGTAAGAAGGTTCTTATATTAGGTCATCTGGTCATTGTTGGTGAGGCTGTTTCATGGTGTCGAAACTCTTCTCCTTATTGTGAGTTAAAGCACCAAATAGGTTGCACTTTTTTGTGGGAATGGATTGTATTCTCTGTCTGATGCGAAAATAATGAACAGGACCAACAAAATAATTTTTCTTGTTTTATCGATCCACATAACCATTCACATTTTTTATACCAATCAACATTAAAACCCCTATTTTGGTTGACTTCAAATAATTCGAATTCGGGTGAGGTCTTGTTCAGTTTTGATCAGGTAAAACAATATTATAATCACCTCTTCGAATTTCCCTTGATTCATCCATTTTATTATTTACTTCTATCAACAAAAACAATGAACCAATTTACCAATTAGTACCCCTCTGAAGACTACATGATTTCATTCGAATTTGTGCAACCCAAACAACGAGAAATAAACGCTTGGATAATTCTATTGAAACTCTATTCTCTTTTCCGCGTACATAATAATATGTCTCATTTCGGTGTATTTTGACATGTTTAGCGCGGATAGCGAATTTATTCGGAGATTTGGCTCCTGTCCTGTTTCTCTTATGTACAAGTGTTCGAAGCATTTAACTTACGTATTCGAAGCGGAGTGGGGAACTTGGAGGATTCGCCTCCTCTGAGCTATTATAAATGCATAGGGTGTAGCAAGTTCGGGCAAATGAGAAGTTTTATTTTTACATGCTTATGAAAATAATGTCAAAAATCTAATCCATATTTGAAAATATTTTGATTGAGAAGGGAACCACAGAAATGCAAATTTAAGCCCTTGCCTCGTCTGGAACTATTCGCCATATCCTGCTGAAATATTTTGTGTACCTATAAGTCATGTATAAAATGGGTTACGTAGAAATTCAGCTTTTAAGCTGCTCAATGTGAAAAAAAATTGAGTCGTTCTGATCTATTGTTGAGAATATTTGATATTTGGTGACTCCATATCTTGGAGTTTATGAAATATTCCACGTTTAGGTTTCGTTTCATGATCTTCGGTTCTATAGTCTTGCTACTAGCGATTGGCAAAACAATTTTCTTGAGGATCAGTGAGTAATGATCTATTATTCACTGGGTGTGAGTTGATTCAAAGAGTGTAATCTCTATTAACTTTAAATAAATTCCCAAAACTTATTAATATACTGACTTCAAAGAGGAAATGATTAGATCACAAGAGTAGGTACTAACTCAACTTGTAGAATAATATAAGAGATGAGTAGTGAATTCTACTCGGGAATTTCATGTTCGTATTGATTCAGTTAGTGAGTGAGTAGAGAATTGAGTCCCGAATCAGAAGTCCTTAATCGGAGGTTCTGAGATTTGACGTAAACGTATCGTTCGATTTGTGATCATAGCCACACGTGATTCGTGATTCCTGAACACCGGGTAGAGAGTACGATCCATGCGGTTAAGTTAATCGACTCAGTTATTCAGTTTCAGGGAGTAGATTCAGTGACTGTAATTACTACTCAGCGACCAACTCTACTCGATACAGCGTCATCTGATGTCAAGTGATCATATATTTTTGAATTGATATGGCCGATACTTGATGAAAATTCATAATTTAGTTAGTATATCCATGAATCCATTAGAACGCGGTTTTCACTACTTTGAGGTTCACTAAACCACTGAACTTTATCTCACCCACCTGATGATACTATTGTTAGGCGAAACACGTGTCGTGGTTTAGTGAACCTCTAAGTAGTCTAATGAATCAGTGGATACTAAGTAAATCATAAGTTACGGGTGTCCTCTCTGGTGAAGAACTGCAACAAGCGGACAAAAGCTCCTGACTTCACGTCAGTTATTTTCAGATTTTTTAGGATTTAAAGAGATTGAATAAGGATTTCCGAAAATGGACAAAATCAGATGAAGAGCGACAATGATATCTTTCTTGTACTCACCTGCGGCAACTGGAAACGTATTTTTCTCCGAAAACAAAGCACTCATAAGAAACATTTTGATTGAAAATCTTGTATATCTATATAATATATAACGAAAGACATTTGAAACGAAAATATTATGAAATCCCTCTTTATTTTTCGAGGGTTGCAATTTGGTACTATAGTTTCTGGAGACCTGTGTATACAGTCTGTCCAAAATAAGCATGGATTAAGGATTTAGGACACGGTGAGAGATACAGAATACATTGAATAAGATAAAAGTTGTACGTTTTCTACCTAACAATGTTCCCTTTAAAAAATCCCAAAATTCCAGGTTGTGCCGGAGATATCCAAAAAAATTACGAAAAGCACTGCCGTGAAGTCCGGAGCTTCTAAGCGCTCGTTCATCCACATTGTAGGTAGATTCGCATTTTCCAGTTTCAGAAAGAAATTGAAAAATTTTTTGACAGCTGTCAAAAAAATTCTCGAACTAAGGCGAAACTCCAGACTTCACGTTAGTGCTTTAGCTGACCAAGTTTTTTTTCGATAATTCGCTAGAATTCTCTACGGTATCTATGGTCTTAATAATGCGATCTGGACAAAATTTCGCACGTAGTTTGAATACATTATTCTTCACCTATGTGCAAAATTTCATTTCAATACAATCAGAAGTTTCGATATTATCAGGAAAAAAATATTTCGAACGGCCATATTTACGGAACCCCTAGTCTAATTTTGCTCATTGATGAACGTGACCGCGACATTCGCGATCCAAACCTACCCTGAAAATTTCAAGTCCCTAGGCCTTTCCCTTCGAAAGTTATAATTTTATATGGTTTTTATTGTTCCGTTCGAGAGCTATCGTGCTTACGGATGGAAGGAAAGACGGACATACTCGAATTTTTTGACGGATTAGTCATCAGTGAGTTGAACTTAGCCGATTGAGACCATTTTCGGCTCAAAATTCGAAAAATACCGACATCGTGACGAAATTATATAGCCCTCGTGTAAGTACGAGCGCTCAAAAACCCCAAAATTTCGCAAAATCATTTTATTTTTTCCATGGTTTTATTTGAAAACGAATTTCAAAATGAATCATCTGATTCGGAATCGAAAAGGAATTTAGATTTATTCATAAAAACAACAGGGTCGTATTAAAAAACATTAAGCTGTTGATGACCCCTT
This sequence comes from Aphidecta obliterata, assembly GCA_963966015.1. Lineage (NCBI taxonomy): Eukaryota > Metazoa > Arthropoda > Insecta > Coleoptera > Coccinellidae > Aphidecta > Aphidecta obliterata. Next base: position 17,454,098 of record OZ014435.1, on the reverse strand, counting down.
AAAAACGAAACGTCGGATTACAAAAATTCCGACGCCATTTTATTTCATAATGAATGAAATATGAAAACCAAATTTTGTTGGTTTTCAAAATCAAACGAACGTTGTTTGATAATTAAAGTAGGTATGATTACCATGGATATATCAACTGAGAAGTTTGTAAATATTTGTCAAATTTATTAATTCGTGAAAATGAACGAAAGCTTGGAGATTTCAGGCAATTTGTTGCAAAGGACGAGAAAGCTCCTGCAAATATGATAACATTGAAGAGACATGGAATTGAAAAAAAATACGGAAAGCACTGCCGTGAAGTCAGGAGCTTTTGAGCGCTCGTACATCCACCTTGCAGATTGATTTGCATTTTCCAGTTTTAGAAATCAATTGAAGGAATTTTCGACAGCTGTCAAAAAAATTCTGGAACTCAGGCGAAACTCCAGACTTCATGTCAGTGCTTCAGCTGACCAATTTTTTTCGATAATTCGCTAGAATTTTCTACGGTATCTATGGTCTCGGTAATGCGATCTGGACAAAATTTTGCACGTAATTTGAATACATTATTCTTCAGCTAGGTGCAAAATTTCATTCCAATCCAATCAGTAGTTTCGAAACTATCAGGAAAAAAACATTTTGAACGGCCATATTTACGGAACCCCTGGTCTAATTCCGCTCATTGATGAACGTGACCGCGTCATTCGCGATCCAAACCCCCCCTGAAAATTTCAAGTTCCTAGGCCTTTCCGTTCAAAAGTTACAATTTTCTATGGTTTCTATGGTTCTGGTCATGCAATCTGGACGAAATACTGCTTCAATATATCATTCTCGATTAAAATACAAAATTTCATCTCGATCGAATCCGTAGTTTAGAAATTATCGAGAAAACAAAATTTCAAACGACCATATTTACGGAATCCCTAGTATAATTTTGCTCATATATAAACGTGATCACGACATTCGATATTCACACCTATCCCGAAAATTTCAAGTCCCTAGGCATTTCCGTTCAAAAATTACAATTTTCTATGGTTTCTATGGTTCTGGTCATGCGATCTGAACAAAATTTCACATGTAGATTGAACACCTCATCCTCCATTTGAGTGCAAAATTTCATCTCGATCAAATTTTTAGTTTCCGAGTAATCAGGGGAACAAAACTTTGAACGCCCATATTTACGGAATCCCTCCTGGAATTCTGCCCATTAACGAACTTATCCGAGGCATTTGGGATCTGAACCTACACTGAGAATTTCAAGTCTCTAGGTTGTTCCGTTCGTGCTCGTACTACTTACACGAGGGCTATATCATTTCGTCACGATGTCTGTATTTTTCGAATTTTTAGCCGAAAATGGTCTCAATCGATAGAGTTCGACTCACTGATGACGAATCCGTCAGAAAATTTTAGCCTGTCCGTCCGGCCGTCCGTAAGCACGATAACTCTCGAACGGAACAACCTAGAGACTTGAAATTTTCAGTGTGGGTTCACTTCCCGAATGCCTCGGTTGAGTTCGTTAATGGGCCAAATTCCACTAGGGGTTCCGTAAATTTGGCCGTTCAAAGTTTTTTTCCCCTGATAACTTGAAAACTACAGATTTGATTGAGATGAAAGTTTGCACTCAAATGGAGAATGAGGTGTTCAAGCTACATGTGAAATTTTGTCCAGATCGCATGACTAGAACTATAGAAACCAAAGAAAATTGTAACTTTTGAACGGAAACGCCTAGGGACTTGAAATTTTCAGGATTGGTGTGGATCTTGAATGTCGTGATCACGTTCATCTATGGGCAAAATTATACTAGGGCTTCCGTAAATATGGTCGTTTGAAATTTAGTTTTCTTGATCATTTCAAAACTACAGATTCGATCGTGACGAAATTTTGTATACTAATGGAGAATGATATATTCAAGCTACATTTTGTCCAGATCACATGACCAGAACCATAGAAACCATAGAAAATCATAACTTTCGAACGGAAAGGCCTTGGGACTTTCAGGATAGGTGTGGATCTGAAATGTCGCGTTCACGTTTATCAATGAGCAGAATTATACTAGGGGTTCCGTAAATACGGTGGTTTGAAATTTTGGTTTCTCGATAATTTCGAAAATATGGATTCGATCGAGATGAAATTTTGTATTTTAATCGAGAATGATATATTAAAACAATATTTTGTCCAGATCGCATGACCAGAATCATGGAAACCATAGAAAATTGTAACTTTTGAACGGAAAAGCCTAGGAACTTGAAATTTTCAGGGTGGGTTTGGATCGCGAATATCGCGGCCAAGTTCATCAATGACAAAATTAGACTAGGGGTTCCGTAAATATGGCTGTTCGAAATATTTTTTTCCTGATAATTTCGAAACTACTGATTGGATTGGGATGAAATTTTGCACCTAGCTTAGGAATAGTGTATTCAAACTTCTCGCCAAATTTTGTCCAGATCGCACCACAAAGACCATAGATAACGTAGAAAATTCTAGCGAATTATCGAAAAAAAATTGGTCACCTAAAGCACTGACATGAAGTCTGGAGTTTCGCCTAAGTTTCAGAATTTTTGTGACAGCTGTCGAAAATTCCTTCAATTGATTTCTAAAACTGGAAAATGCGAATCTACCTACAAGGTGCATGTACGAGCGCTCAAAAGCTCCTGCCTTCACGGCAGTGCTTTTCTGAATTTTTTTGTAAATAGTAACGGTGACTGAGGGTTTATTTGTTTGTAATGTATCAGTATGAAATAAATATTATTTTGAAATTACATTCTCTGACGTTGTTGTATCGATACATAAAAAATAAACCATTTGTTAATCAATCGAATACTTCGAAAACTTTCTTTGTATAGGTATTTGTGATTGCAATCACTTCTTTCAACTGCCATATTATCGCAACACAATTTATTATCACTGAAGGTCGTCTAGTCTGTGATGCGCTTCGGTTTGAAATTATTCAAGATCTCGACTATATTTCCTTTGTTAGTTTCATGAATAATCGTCTTCGTCATCATTTCATCAACATTTTCATAGCGACATAGCGTCATTGTATTTGAATAACGGAGTTTTTGAGAAAATGTGTGTAGTAAGTTTGGGATAACTGTGAAAAAAAGTCCCTCAATTGAAAAAACCAATAGTAGGTAATTCTCAAGGTGTAAATTGTAGGTGAATAAATTGAGAATGTTTCTTGGGCGTGGTGGATGCGCATGCTTCATTGAAGATTTGACCTATGCCAGCAGTAAATTTGATGTGTAGATATGGCGGATGCTTGGTGGTTATAAATCTGGGATAGTCAGAGTTTTTTTGTGGTTGTATAGTGTGTGGTAAATCTGACGAGGTCGGGGTGGGGAGACTCTGGGGTTATATTTGGATCCGTCCGATGTCCTTCGGATAATTTTCGATGGGCGCAAGCGCAGATGGAAACCTGAAGATCTGCAATTTTTTCTCCACGCGGAACAGCAAGGAACAAGCGCGCAAAAAGCTGGATATCTACATAACTCATTTCATCCATGCCTCAGAGACACAAAATTTCAGCAGGATATGACGAATAGTTTCTGAATTCCCAGTTCTGGGTAAGTTTTTTTTCATTTACGAAAATTCCACATGATCCATAATATGTCGTCACCTCAGAACTAACAACAAATATTCAATTCTATCGGATAAATATTTTTCGAATCATCGAGAAAAAAAAATTCACATGGCTATATCTATGGAACCCTTTGGTGGATTTGGCCCATATAGAAGAACTCAACCGGCGCATTCAGACCCAAAACGTACCCTAAAAATTTCGAAACTTCAGGCCTCTTCTTCTGAAAGTTATCGTGTTTACGGACAGATGGACATAATTCAATAGGACCTCAATTTTTTGAGCGCTCGTACAACTTACACGAGGGCTATATCATTTCGTCAAGAGGTCTGTATTTTTCGAATTTTGAGCCGAAAATGGTCTCAAACGACTATGTTCGACTCACTGATGACGAATCCGTCGGAAATTCGTGTCTGTCCGTCCGTCCGGCCGTCCGTATACACGATAACTCTAGAACGGAATGTCCTAGAAACTTGAAATTTTCAGGGTAGGTTCGAATCTCGAATGCCGAGGTTGAGTCCGTTATTGGGCAGAATCCTCCTGAGGGGTTCTGTAAATATGGCCGCTCGAAATTTTGTTTTCCTCATTACTTTCAAACTACAGATTCGATCGAGATGAAATTTTGCACTCTTATGGAAAATAAAGTGTTCAAGCTACATGCAAAATTTTGTTCAGCTCGCATCACCGGAACCATAGAAACCATAGAAAATTGTAACTTTTGAACGGAAACGCCTAGGGACTTGAAATTTTCAGGATAGGTGTGGATCTGGATTGTCGTGATCACTTTCATCTATGAGCAAAATTATACTAGGGGTTTCGTAATTATGGTCGTTTGAAATTTAGTTTTCTTGATAATTTCCAAACTACAGATTCGATCGTGACGAAATTTTGTATACTTATGGAGAATGATATATTCAAGCTACATTTCTCTAGATCGCATGATCAGAACCATAGAAACCATAGAAAATCATAACTTTCGAACGGAAAGGCCTAGGGACTTGAAATTTTCAGGATAGGTGTAGATCTGAAATGTGGCGTTCACGTTCATCAATGAGCAGAATTATACTAGGGGTTCCGTAAATACGGTCGTTTGAAATTTTGTTTTCTCGATAATTTCGAAACTACGGATTCGATCGAGATAAAATTTTGTATTTTAAACGAGAATGACATATTAAACCAACATTTTGTCCAGATTGCATGACCAGAACCATAGAAACCATAGAGAATTATAACTTCCGAAGGCAAAGGCCTAGGAACTTGAAATTTTCAGGGTGGTTTTGGATCGCGAATTTCACAGTCACGTTCATCAATGAGCAAAATTAGACTAGGGGTTCCGTAAATATGGCCGTTCAAAATATTCTGTTCCTGATAATTTCGAAACTACTGATTTGATTGGAATGAAATTTTGCACCTAGCTAAGGAATAATGTATTCAAATTACGTGCGAAATTTTGTCCAGATCGCATCATAAAGACCATAGATACCGTAGAAAATTTTAGCGAATTATCGAAAAAAAATGGTCACCTAAAGCACTGACTTGAATTTGTTTGACAGCTGTCAAAAATTTCCTCAATCGGTTTCCAAAACTGGAAAATGCGAATCTACCTACATGTACGAGCGCTCAAAAGCTCCTGCCTTCAGTCGATACTCCATACCCACTAAAATCATTTGTATTTCAATATTTATATAAAGAGTATTTTTATAGTACTACTACTGATAGAAGTGATAACACTGATGAATTGGACTAAAGATTTTTGAACCTCTACCTACATAACAGCTGGAATCCCTATAATTATTCGGAAATTATAATATGAATTTTTCACAAGTTAGTCATTTTCGAGTTGGTTAATTGATTGTTACCAAGCGAGAAAACTGAATTTCCATTATAAAACAAGGACGTTTTTGGCTTGATTCTTACTACTTGAAGCCCTTCCGTACTAAAAAAGTGAATACTGAAGATTCCTTATGAAAAAATTTTTTTGTAATCTAGGTGGTGTTAAAAAATTAAATTTTTGTATAAAATTCCTGTGATAACCTCTTTCCACTACTAACACTTGAGCATTGTTTAGGATTATGGATGGCGATCCGTCAAATTTCGTGCATATTTGAAATGTAGGATTGGAATGAAATTTGGAACAACAATTCCATCTATGTACCTCGAATTTTCCCCATCAATCATTACAAGCAATACAACTATCAGGTCAACGAAAACAATTCAACTGTCTTTTGGCTACGTGTTTGGAATTTTGATAAATTTGAATCGGCAGTTATACATATGAGTGAAGTATCTACCAGCAGTCATAAGACCATTTGATGTTGGTGCGGATAGAGAATAAAACGAAAAATGAAGTGCGGTATTTTTGTCATATTTTTTGTGGTTTGCTTCACTTATTCTTGTGCAGCACCAAGAGAATCGCAAGTTGAGAGTAACAAAGATGCTGAGGAAACGATCGAAGTAACCGGAAGGGAGTTGATAGAACAAGGTAAGACCTTTTTTGTATTTTTTGTATGAATGTGAGGGAAGAAATGCATGAATATCTGTTATTTTTTGAAATTGTTGGATGAATCCGTGATCATCAACAGATTCCAAATTAATATAATTGAGGGACACATAAATAAAAGTATGTGTTAATTTGTGTTTCTGTTTAGTACTGACTCAACTAATATACTAATCAGTTATATTCAAGAGATGGAATCACAGAATTAATATACAATTTTTCAAGACCAGATCAGAAGACCTCAATTTTCTTTTCACGTAGAACAGATGCAAAGCTGAAAATTTGAATAACTCATTTTATGGATGACCCATAAGTAGGCATACGATTTTAGCACGATATAACGAAATAGTTTCTCAGAAACCAAACCTATAAAGAATTTGCCTAGTGATAAGGTCGTCAAATTTTTCATGAACCTTCGTGTCGTCATTTCAAAGCTAACCACGAAATTAAAATTCGATTGAAACAACCTTTTTCTGATTATTGTGAAAAAAAAATTCAGATGTCTATATATTTCTTCGAAACCCTTCAATGGATTTCCCCATTAACGAACTTGACGGGCGCATTCAGATCCTGAAAATTTCAAAACTTTCGGCCTATTCTTTCGAAAGTTATCGTGTTAACGGAATTGAACAGTTCTATGAGAGAAGTTTTTCTTGCGAAGAAAAAAAAATGAGTCAATTAAAGGTCGATATGCGATATGAACGAGTTCAGTTAAATTTGTAGGTTATATGACAAGAATTCGTAGGGTACCCGCAGTAATAGTTTTGCGGTCAAGAATAATAATAATCAGATCACGCATCCATGTAACGGATGTATATTTAGGAAATAAGTATTATAAGGAAAGCTTGTGTTCTAAGGCAACTATGGAGTTCATAGGATATAATTCATAAGAGAAAGGAGAACATCAAACAACAATTATCGAATTACATTAAAATTCATCCGTTTAAAATTGTGTTGATGTCGAATTCCCATAACGAGTCAATTCTCAAGAATTCTTTGGAAGTTGATCAGTGAATTTATAGGATGCCCGTTCGAAGATATTCAACAGCATCATTTCATTCATTTTCATTGAAATCGAGGAATTGGAGGAATGCTAATAAAAGCCAAGGGCGTACTCAGCGTGGGGCAGAGGGGGGGGGGGGGGGGGGGGCTGCTGCCCCTCCTGGAAGTAAAAAATAGTTGGCTAAATTGTTGAAAATAACAGAATAAGGAAAGGCGATGGCGAATAATCAGTTGTTAACACAAGTATCAAATTTGATGAGCGTCCATCGGAAAATCAGGACTGGATTGAAACGGAAGTTTTCTTCAAACCCGAAAAAATGATATTAGTATAAGATATAATCATTGTTTCTTCCCAACAAACAAACATTATATCTAATAATAATAGTATGTACAGGGTGTTTCCAAAGGTGAGCCTTTTTTTTTGGACAGGTGATATATAGTACGCATCAAAATAAGTTGTTGTTATTGTTATTGTCCAAAAATCGTTCATATAAAATATTCACCATGGCCGAGTATTTCGAAATCAAAGTAACCCGATAATCTGAGAAATTCTCAGCCCAGACCCGATTCGTATTGATATCTATAGTTGTAGAATTTCCAGCTGTCCGATTTCAGTATACGGGAACTCCTATGATGCATATGATTTTTGCAAGTTTTCGATCTCAACTGATTTCTTCCTTTGGGGATTTAGTTTAGTATGGTGAGGTGAATATTGCGAAAGAACTAAGCATTGAAAATACTTGTGACATTATTCCTCGACCAAACTGATGTGATAGTTGCTGCATGTAAAACGAAAACATGTTACATGCAGCCACTATCACATCATTACGTCGAGCAAGATTTTGTGCACATCAAACCAATGGTTACCAATACGAACAATTTCTGTAGAAAATTAGAATCAATTTTATCGGTGAGTTTTGTGAACTTCCTAATTTTTGAGCGCTCGTACTACTCACACGAGGGCTATAACATTTCGTCACGATGTCTGTATTTTTCGAATTTTGAGCTGAAAATGGTCTCATGTTCGACTCACTGATGACAAATCCGTCGGAAAATTTGAGTCCGTCCGTCCGGCCGTCCATCCGTATACACGATAACTCTCGAACGGAATGTCCTAGAAACTTGAAATTTTCAGGGTAGGTTCGAATCTCAAATGCCGCGGTTAAGTTTGTTATTGGGTTCCGTAAATATGGCCGTTCAAAATTTTGTTTTTCTGATTACTTCGAAACTACTAATTCGATCGAGGTGAAATTTTGCACTCAGATGGATAATTACGTACTCAAGCTACATGCAGAATTTTGTCCAGCTCGCATGACCAGAACTATAGGAACCATAGAAAATTATAACTTTGTAATGGAGAGGCCTAGGGACTTGAAATTTTCAGGATAGGTGTGGATCGTGAATGTAGTGTTCACGTGTATCAATGAGCAAAATTAGACTAGGGGTTCCGTAAATATGGCCGTTTGAAATTCAGTTTTCTTGATAATTTCAAAACTATGGATTCGATCGTGACGAAATTTTGTATTTAAATTGAGAATGATATATTCGAACTACATTTTTTCCAGATCGCATGATCAGGACCATAGAAAACATAGAAAATTATAACTTTCGAATGGAAAGGCCTAGGGACTCGAAATTTTCAGGATAGGTTCGGATCGCAAATTTCGCGATCATCTTCATCAATGAGCCAAATTAGACTAGGGGTTCCGTGAATATTTGCCGTTCAAACTATATTTTTTCTGATAATTTCGAAAATACTTATTGGATTGAAATGAAATTTCGCACATAAATGAAGAATAATGTATAATTTTGTCCCGATCGCATTACCAAGACCATAGATACCGTAGAAAATTCTAGCGAATTATCGAAAAAGAAAATGGTCACCAATGGACTCGATGCTCACTGAGAGCATCTCGAGACCTATAAGACTTAGAGAAAAATCTTCGAGGAACCCGGCTCTTTTTTCGAAATAATCAGATATCAGAAATGAAAAATATTTACATACAGGTTTTTTTTTAGGGTGAGGCTTTTTTTTTTGACAGGTGCTAGAATTCACCAAAAGAGATATCATTTCGCTGGAAGTTGATCATATAAAATATTCAATTTGAAAAAAAGTGCCAAAAATCTTGGACATCAATATCTGAATACAACTCTGGAGCGTGTTATTTCTCTGTTAGGATACTATGCCATATGCTTGCGATCTTTCCTCGGCATTTATCGCAATTCAACGCAAGTTCGTATCCTATTTCAACTTCAACAAAATTAGGAAGTTCACAGATAAATGTGATCCAAATTGTTAACAGAAAAGTTCGAAATGGTCACAATTTTCACCACATCAATTCGCTCACGCAATAATGCCACAAAAATTTTCGATGCGCTGTCTCCGTTCTTTCGCATTCACCTCACCGTCACTTGTACAGTAATGTTTTCAAATAACCCCAAAGGAAGAAATCACAGGGGTTGAGGTCGCAAAACTAAGGCGTCATACGCATCATAGATGATTCCCCGTATACTGACCTCAGGCAGCTGGTCATATCTACACATATGGATATCAATACGTACCTAACTCAGATACGGACTAGATATTTCTCAGATTCGCGGGTAACTTGGCGAATCTTTTATATAAACGATTCTTGGTATATCGACTTATTTTGACGAGTTCTATTGCTGGTCAAAAAGAAGCCTCACCTTTGAAAACAACCTGTATAAGGTGTCCTATTTCAAGGATGAAGTCGTCTTATAGTTCTCGAGATGCTCTCAGTGAGCAGCGAATTTGGTAAACCCTGTACATACACAATTTCAGCAGGATATGGTGAAAAATAATTCTCTCAAATCGCCATGGTTACTCATTGGAATCTTCTAGATATGATCTACCTTACTACGTCTCTGCCACTTGCAACCTTTATCTTATGACATTGATCGGGAAATTTCACGCCTTCAATGGTTCTTAAGGTTTTCATTTTTGCACTTCTCATTAGCTGTTTGGTTCTTGAACTTTCAGCTTGAGTTTCAGATCCAAACGTGAAGTTTCTGAAAGTAATTTTTTAATTCTTTCAGTGTAACGATCCCACTAAATTCACATGAACTTTCGTGTTGTTCTCTTACAAGTATATAATTATTCGAACCTGGTTCGTTGTGGCTTAGTAACCCTTCCTGGAAGTGAGACCCAATGGATCTTTTTGACGTTTGGATTGTACGTTGATATATTTAAAAAAAAGTGATACTAGAGGTTGACATGTAGGAAAAACATCATATATCAACCCACGTGAAAATGCAACCTGTATTTTTGCGATTATAATATTTTGTCGGAATTTGAATTACATTCAGAATGCGGAGGTTTTTGGATAAGCAAAATTGTTCAGTGACAACAACATAATTGGGCGGTTAATTTTTTGCCATAAAAGGTCAGTGGCTCTGTTAGAATATATAATATGAAATGAACAAATAATCAAATGGTCGCGATCCAGAAAGCCTCCTTCGAGGCCAAACGATCACCTTTAATCTAATCTAGTAGGTACCTATACTAGAAACAATCATCAAAAACGTCATCGAACAGGATTATAAAGACTTCATTATCGAGATCACTGTCGTCATTACCGATTGCATTATACACTTTTAACATGTGTTGTCCAATTAATCGATCTTATTTTCTGAACAACTTCTTCGTTTCCGGTGTAGTCACACTGGCTCACCATTAGTTCAACTTGAGTGAAACAACATTTGAACCATGCATCATAATTGGTGAATTTTTGACTGGCTGTTATACTGGATCGAATAACTCTCCGAGTGCATCGACTTTTTAATTAATTGGATGGCTAGAGAATTATCAGAACTAAGATGATCCTAAAATAAGTTTGGGTTAGCTGAATCGTACGTTCCGATGACGAGACCATTTTAAGTTTTAAGTTTGCAACGGAAAACGCCGCAGATTTTGAAAGTCTATTCGGATTTTGAGGCAAATAACCTGCAAATTTGACGGTTTCCATCTAGTGTCTCTCTGCAAAAGGTAGCATTGAAAGAAGAGAAGGAGGAAGTGTTCATTGACACAATTTTAAACATGGATATCTCGCGAGCCGCTAGTCGGATATTGATGTCCTTTTTTTTTAATTTTAGGTACCTTCGATAATAATATCATCCTAAGATATTTTTGTCTACATTTTAATTTCAGTATCCAGGGTGCCTACTTTTAAAAGGGCCAAACTTCAAGGAAAGATTATACCTAAAATTTGCAACAAAAAATGTCATATAACACATGGTCGAAATAATGACGGTTTTTCTTTAATTCAACATTTCTTGATTTCACGAAATATTCCAAGTTTTTCCATAAAATCAATTATACTTCAATTATCCCTGGAACCTCTTCAGATTTGACCACATATTTGGAAACAGCATTAAATTTCCTACAAGATAAGAATTTCTGTCAATGGTTTTATCGATGAAAAATCATTAATTATGGACATGTTTTCTTTTCAGCAAAAAATACCCCATTTAGTGTACTTTCGAATGAAATATCAACTTTTGTGCTTGCTGCTTGTCTTCTGTCCTAATATCATGGCTAATAAGATAACAACGAATAAGTCGAAATATTTCAAACCTAAATTTACTTTATTTTGAAGCTCTTTATGATTGAATATTGAAGTTATTTTCATGGAAATCATGAATTTATCTGTCGAATCAAAATAATTTGAAGGAATAAACTAAATTTCAATAAAACAAATTATATGACAACATGTGAAGAAAGACGACTACTACTACTTATAACAGGTGTTCTAATTGTCCACCTCCTTGTTCAATACCTTTTACATATCGTTTCCGCACTGAACCTACCAACCTTCGAAGTTCACAACGTTTCTGACGCATTTCTGCACAACACAAATTTATTATTTCGATCAGATCCTCTCGAGTCTGAACGCGAATTTGATATATGTACTTTTTCTTTCAAGGTGTTCCAGGCATAAAAATCCAAAGTTGTAAGGAGTGGGCTGCTTGGTGGCCATCTTACCGGGTACTGTACCTCCCAATCCATTGCGCCCCTGAATATTCATTTATTAAGTCCCGCAAATTCCGGCTTTGGGAGTCATGAAAGGTGAACTTTTCTGACCAGTAATACTTCCCGATCGGCTCAACGCTGAAGAATTCATTACATCAATCCAAAGCAGCTTAACGGACATATCGGATGAAATGCTCCTGGCTAAAAGACAAAATATCTGGTTTCCAATGGATGGCTGCCCAGCTCATAATAGCCGAAATGTGCGGGACTTGATGAATCAATATTTTGGAGTGCAATGGATTGTAAGGTACGGTCCGGTAAGATTGCCACCAAGGTGCTCCGACCATAGGCCTTTGAATTTTCATGTATGGAAAAACTGGAAAGAAAAAGTATATCAAATTCGCATTCAGACTCGATAGGATTTGATCGAAAGAATAAATTTGTATTTGTGTTGTGCAGAAATGTGCAGAAACGTTACGAACTTCGCAGGTTTGTAGATTTAGTGCGAAAACGATGTGCAAAATGTATTGAATAAGGCAGTGGAGATTTCGAACGATTGTTATAAGTAGTATTAGTTTACCTTCTTTACATATTTCCATAAAATCTGTATTATTGAAATTTTGTTTATTCCTTCAAATTATTTCGAATCGACAGATGAATTCATGATTTTCATGAAAATAACTTCAATATTCAATCATAAAGAGCTTCAAAATAGAGCAAATTTAGGTTTGGAATATTTCGACTTATTCGTTGTTATCTTGTTAGCCATGATATTAGGGCAGAAGACAAGCAGCAAGCACAAAAGTTGATATGTCATTCGAAAGCACACAAAATTTTTGCTAAAAAGAAAACATGTCCATAATTAATGATTTTTCATCGATAAAACCATTGGAAAAAAATGACTCGTTTTGTTCACTTCAGAATCGTGACTTTCATCTCCTTACCACGTCCGCAATAAGAATTCTATTGGCAAACCGAAATTCTTATCTTGTAGAAAATTTAATGCTGTTCCCAAATATGTGGTCAAATCTGAAGAGGCTCTAAGGATAACCGAAGTATAATTGATTTTATGGAAAAACTTGAAATATTTCGTGAAATCAAGAAATGTTAAATTGAAGAATAACCGTCAACATTTTGACCATGTGTTTATATGACATTTTTTGTTGCGAATTTTATGTATGATATCTCCCTGAAGTTTGGCCCTTTTAAAAGTAGACACCCAGTATAGGTACATTGAAAATTTTCCGTTTTGGATTGCAAAGGTTTATATGACTGTAAATTACTATGTATTCGACTGAGATAAAACTGTAAAACATGCATGTAGTATTAACGGATGACGGCTACATAAGTCAAACCTCTTCATTCATCTTTGAATGGAACATCACAAATTGGTAGTCAATTTGCGTTCATGCTATGTACATGTGATAGAGTAACTCTGAAAGTTTAATCGAATATCCATCATTAGTAATTAATTGTTGAACGAACATCAACAGTATTGGAAGTAGGTTTATTTATCCATTAAGAATTTGCTATTGGCGAAATTAACTTATTTTATTCATTTCAGGTCGAACATTTGTACATCATGCAGTAAAGAGGTTCATGATTATCTTGCCAGCAATCTTCTTCAAACTTGGAATAGCATTCACTCTCCTCCTCATCGTAACTCTAGTAGCAGTTAACAACGGATTTATTGGTTTTCTCCTTCTGGTCGTTGGAATGAGCAGCGTACTGGCCCGACTTCAAGAAGCTAGAAGGCCCCCAGTAGTACCTATATATCAATCAATACCATCAGCTTACCATCATGGATGGGATAGATCTGATAATGCCGGTGTGCAATCTGCTACGAAAAATGTATACGAGGGACAAAACCAACAATACGTACCAAATGTTGGATATTACACGAAATATGTAACTAACGCATCATAGATGAGGACTTTTATGTGTTGTACTAATAACCGTGGAACGCAACGTCTTCACGGAAATAAAACCTTCGGCATCATTGAACTCAAATGCTCATAACTTATAGGGATAATATTTCATGGATATAAAACCAATAAGTCACATTGACTCATCACATGTTTAGGATGTACAATGAAAGTGTGTGGACATGGCTTATTCGAAAAAACACCAATAAATATATGCTTCTGGTGTGGTTTGCTCCAACCTCCACAAGAGAAAAAGATAATTTTTTTGTTTGTTCTCTTGTAATGAAGAAGATACAAAGTACCGAAAGTTCAAAAAGAAATATCAGTTAATATTGACGATTAAATGTTATATTTTTGATGTTACATTATTTCGAATTAGTTCTAATGTGATTGATACTGGCATTTCGAATTTGAGTAATGATCCAAGATTTAGCCTAATGTGGTCAACTGGAGTTATATTTGGTTGTTCAATTTTTGTCAATGGTTTTATTGTATTTATTTCATGGTTCGAAAATCACATATTCTCATCTCTAAATTTTCATCTTCAATTGGATGGTTTCTATTGAAAAGATTTTTCATATATTTATTCATTTATTCATTCATTTAGAAGTAGGTATTTATTTATCATTCATTATTCATACTCATTCCATGGTATATTTATAAAGATCCCATTTTTGTATGATTGACTATTCAATAAATGTTTTTTATGTATGTGCACAACTTTCATTTTATACCATCCTGTAAAAATCTTTTTCTGATAACAGACCTTTGGAATTGAGCAGTGGGAAAATAGTTGAAAAGGTTTTCATTATTGTATTTCTAGGCCGGCCGTTTACACGATAACTCTCGAACGGAACGACCAAGAAACTTGACATTTTCAGGGTAGGTTCAAATCTCGAACGTTAGTATTCATCTTTCGACATCTTTTGTTGAAACTTGGATTGTTTCTATGAAAAAAAAATTGTTTTATGCCATCCTGGAAATAATATATTTTCTGAAATTAAACCTCAAAAATTAGTTGAATAGTTTTTCATCATTAAATTTTTTGAATTTGGATCATAAGGATATGGAAACAATTTATTGGATTGATGTGGCTGATACTTGATGAAAATCCATATTAACTTAGTATTCATTAATTAACTCAGCCTACACAATTCTCACTTATTAATTTAGCCAACCATTTTCACTAATTGAGAGTTTCATGAGGTGACGAGATATACGTCACCTGATTAAGCAAGATAACCTATGATTCAAGATTGAGCATAATGTGGTCTACTGGAAATATTTTCGATTCTTCAATTCTTGTCAATGGTTTTATTTCATATAGTCTTCATCTTCCAACTTCCAACATTTCTTGTTGAATGTTGGATTGTTTCTATTGAAGATATTTCATTTTATGCCATTCTGGAAAACTCATGTATCATTGGAACAAGAAGTGAAATATACATACATATAGTTGAAGCTCATCATTTAATTTTTGAACTTGTATCATGAATGAGAATCAATTTGGAGGCATGTTCGTTTTCTTCGAGTTGATACCTATGAATATCTGCCCTAAGTATCTACAGTTAACATTCATTTCAAGTGTATGTCATTCACTGTCTCAATTTGTTTGAAAGTGTTTGCTGACATTTTTATTTTTCACTTCAAGGGTATCATCAATATTGATAGTTTTCAAGAGTCTTACCACTTGATTTACGGTCGCTACCTGAGATCGAGTATTCAATTTGAACCGAATGACACTCAGATATGTCAACGCAAGAATAGTGTGTCACCAAAACGATTGTGGATGGGAACCTTGAATAAACCCGCATATTAAAGAGCAAGAAGAGACGCAATGACTAATGTCCAGAAATATCAACAAGAAATATTAATTGATATTGAGAATTATATCTTATTCCACATCAATGAATGGGCTGTTGGAAATCCAAATTAGGAAGTGAACTAGATGGAACGTGTCATCATCGATCGACAAGAATAGCAGGTAGACCGGTTTCTGGCTCGTTTGTCTTCATCAGTACCGCAGAACTCAGTCGACGATGAAGAGCAACATGAAATGAAGAACTTATATTTCAAGAGAGAAGACGCACCTCGATACAATGTAAGAAGCCGCGACATCTGACGGGGAAATGTCTACAATTCTTTCCATCAGATTCTACATACTTTCCTTCTTCCCTTGTGTTTCGCATCATGTGAAATATCAAAGTGGATAAATCAAGACACCTGCATAGATGAACCGAAAAAAAAATACCCACTTTCAGAATAATAAAAATTTCAACATTTTCATCTACAGAAAATCGTAATTCAAAAATAACAATGAAACATATATCGATGCCTAGATTCAGTTTTGCAGTTTTATTGTTATTTTTGAATGACGATTTCCTTCAGATCATGTTGAAATTCTTATTATTCTGACAGTGAGTATCTCTTTTCTCTTCTTCTTTTTCGTTATATCTATGCAGGTGACTTGCTTGATACCTCTTTGATATTTCAGAAAATTGTATAGTTTTTTCAATTTTCATTTTCTTTGTTATGAGTGAGGCTTTTTTTTAGACAGGTGCTAAAACTCATAAAAAAAATAATAATAAGTTGATCATATAACATATTTCATTTGAAAAAGAGCATAAAATCTTGGACATCTAGATCTTAAGACGACTCTGGATCTTGTTGTCTCTCTGTTAGGAGATCTGACATGAAACACATGCATTTCAGCATGTAAAGAAAGTGCTGGATATTATCGCGAATTTTATTAGGAGATTTTTCCTGAACGGTAAAATTCTTGGAGTTCAAACAAAGGGGAGAAAAAATTACTGATTGAAAAGGTCCTATAAAAATAAATTAAAAAGCTAACAGACTCACCGATATAATTGATCCAAATTGTTTACAGAAATTGTTCGAAATGGTCAGCATTCGTTTGATTTGCACAAAGTCTTGCTCGGCGTAATAACGAATTATTACATGCAGCAACTATCACATCAGTTTTCTCAGCATTTTCAAAATGTTGTTTAAATTCAACACTATTCACCTCACTATTACTGAACACTAATGTTTTCAAATTACCCCAAAAGAAGAAATCACAGGGTTTGAGATCCGGGGAGCATGCAGGCCAAGAAATCGAGCCACCACGTCCTATCTACCTATTTGAAAACACATAACAAGGATAGGTACCATCAGATCCGGACTGAGAATTTCTCAGATTCGCGGGTAACTTCGATTTCGAAACACTCGGCCCTGTTGAATATTTCATATACGGGATTTTTGGAATTTTGACTTTTTTTTGACGAGTTCTAGCACCTGTCAGAAAAAAAGCCTCAATTCTGAAAACACCCTGTTTAGTTGGATGTTTTTTATTTCTTCTTTTGTCATATGCCACTGATTGTTTTTTCATTGAATTGTTTAGCCTGAAGAAGACAAAACGTCGTGAAGGAATAGTTGCGTGTGTTTTTGTTTCTTAGACCGATATTTCACAAACTAAAATTGAAATGTTTGAAAAAATACAACCGACAAGTTCTCTGAAAAAATTCTTCTGAAAAAATATTTGTTCATACTTGGGTATTTTGACTTCCCTAGTCAAAAAGGGAAAACCTTTTAATGTCCGTCTGTCTGTGCGAATGTACATGTTTCACAGCCATGTCATACAGAGACTATGGCGCTATATACAGGAGTCGGCTAAACTTGGAACAACATCACATTCTTCAAGACGTTAACTCTGAAAATTTCAACTTTCCTCGAACGATCAAAAAGGAGACGTCCTAGTAGTATGTCGTGATATCTACAGAACAACTTGTATATGACGACCCCCTACCTATTACATTCAATCATTCAAGACTACGAACTGAGTAATCTCAAAATCGAAAGTTGAATTAGAATATCCTATTTTACACTGATCGTGTGTATTAATTCCACACCAAGCTCTGAATGCGAACATCAAACATTCGAACACATCCACAATCTTCTGCATAATTAAATATAATAAATCCAACCACAATAACTGGTTTGAATTATACCAATCGTCTCTAATGTGGGCCAAAGTAGAAAAACCATGAGAAAAATATCAAACCCAAAATCGTTGTCCGACATTCGTTAGATTCACGAAACTGCGGTAAAAGTCCGAGAATCTAGGGCGAAACGACTCGGTGAAGAAGTCCACTACTTCATTTACCGGTTATCATTCCAGAAGAATGTACACAAGTTATGTGCTCGAGAGCGCTGTTTTTATTTCAGTGATATTGTGTTCATGTTGCGTTGATTGTGATGTTTCCAGGAAAAACTGTTCGAGCTACCAGCAAGTTTTCAAGGAAAACTTGAGGAACTGCGTGGGTGATACTGACGTCATCAGTGATACCCAACTTGGTGGAAATCATGTCCAATCAACATGTGAGTAGAAGAACCGAAAAAGTTTTCAACTAAATGAAATCGTAGAAAAAATGAAATATTTTGAGATCTTGTTAGGTATATGCCTCCCACATATTTTTTTCGAAAAACAAAATCACTAGATTTGTTCGGAGGACGGTGATTCAGAATTCGGAAAAAAATGTTTGTCTGTGTGTTTGTGAGCGTGTGTAACGGTTTGCTGTACAAACGCTACAGAAATTTTGATCATATCGAGCATAAATTTGAAACGCATTTACGCGACCCTGCGATCTGCGGAAGCCCATTGAAATTGGTGGAAATCGGAAAAACCTTTTACAAACTTTTCCCACTTTTCCAATTTTTTTTCGCTCAATTGGTTGTCGGGACGCTACTGGTCGCAATTTTCAAGCTATTCATTTGAAATTGGCAGGGTGCCTCTGTTCCTGTTCGACAGACAAAATTTCCGAAAATCCAATTGGTAGTATCTGAGTTTCTCGATATTTCTGTGAAATTATTATTAACATTTTGATAATAAAAAATTACGAAAAGCACTGCCGTGAAGGCAGGAGCTTTTGAGCGCTCGTACATGCACCTTGTAGGTAGATTCGCATTTTCCAGTTTCAGAAATCAATTGAAGGAATTTTCGACAGCTGTCAAAAAAATTCTGAAACTTAGGCGAAACTCCAGACTTCATGTCAGTGCTTCAGCTGATCAATTTTTTTTCGATAATTCGCTAGAATTTTCTACGTTATCTATGGTCTTGATAGTGTGATCTGGACAAAATTTTGCACGTAGTTTGAATACATTATTACTCAGCTAGGTGCAAAATTTCATCCCAATCCGCTCAGTATTTTCGGAATCATCAGCAAAAAAATATTTTGAATTGCCATATTTACGGAACCCCTATTCTAATTTTACTCATTGATGAACGTTACCGCGATGTTCGCGATCCAAACCCACCCTGAGAATTTCAAGTTCCTAGGCCTTTCCCTTCAAAAGTTACAATTTTCTATGCTTTCTATGGTTCTGTTCATGAGATCTGGACAAAATATTGTTTCAATATATATATAATTCTCGATCAGAATACAAAATTTCATCTCGATCGAATCCGTAGTTTCGAAATTATCGAGAAACCAAAATTTCAAACGACCGTATTTACGGAACCCCTAGTATAATTCTGCTTATTGATAAACGTGAACGCGACATTTCAGATCCACACCTATCCTGAAAATTTCAAGTCCCTAGGCCTTTCCGTTCGAAAGTTTTGATTTTCTATGGTTTCTATGGTTCTGGTCAAGTGATCTGAACAAAATTTTACATGTAGCTTGAACACCTCAATCTCCATTTGAGTGCAAAATTTCATCCCAATCAAATCTGTAGTTTTCAAGTGATCAGGGGAACAAAACTTTGAACGGCCATATTTACAGAACCCCTGGTGAAATTTGGCCCATTAACGAACTTAACCGAGGCATTCGGGAACTGAACCCATGCTGAAAATTTCAAGTCTCTTGGTTGATCCGTTCGAGAGTTATCGTGCTTACGGCCGGACGGCTGGACGGACAGACTCGAATTTTCCGACGGATTCGTCATCAGTGAGTCGAACATAGTCGATTGAGACCATTTTCGGCTCAAAATTCGAAAAATACACACATCGTGACGAAATCATATAGCCCTCGTGTAAGTAGTACGAGCGCTCAAAAATATTGCTGGGAAAATATTGCTGAAAACTATATGCACCACATATAATGATGAAATTCGGAATACTGTTCACGTTGTTTATCTGCAATTGAATAGAGAACCGAAGTGGAACTATATAAAAACATTTGATTAAGGAGACGAAACTGTATTTTTCTTGTTAACTGCACTTAGAAAACAAGCGACGAGGTCGATTAATTATACAAATGTTTTCACAATGCACAGGGACTTATGCGATGATAAAAAAGCACGTTGACTGCAAAACTAATAAGTCCTTAAAATTAAAATCTACCATATTTTTAGATAATAAATTAATTTCAAAATTCTGAATTGAGTCGTTACATAGGTGGAAGAAAATTTATGAGGAACAGAAAAGAGTTTTTACGATCAATTTCCATATAGGAGAATGAATAATTCGAGTAAAGCACTAACGACTGTGCTTTTGCGCGCTTGTTGCTCGTTGAAATATTATTTCATATCTCAAACCACTGTCACCATTTAATTTATTGTCCGAAAAGAATTGAGTTCGTACTCCCTGCAGGAAGAGGAAGTCTGTTGTTTTATCCTTTCTGAGGAGCAGGTATTCAGGAAAGAAAACCCAAAATATTCAGAAGAACATATTATATTTATGAAAAATGATGGTGAAATGAATACACAAAATCGAACTTTACACAAATAAAAAAAAACAACATTACCATTTAATTTATTGTCCGAAAAGAATTAAGTTTGTACTCCCTGCACGAAGAGGAAGTCTTTTGTTTTATCCTTTCTGAGGAGCAGGTATTCAGGAAAGAAAAGAAAACCCAACATATTCAGAAGAACATATCATATTTAAGAAAAATTATGGTAAAATGCATACACAAAATCGAACTTTTCACAAATGAAAAAACGAGATTAGCGAGGCATCATTAAAAAAATGACGTAAAGCACTGCCGTGAAGGCAGGAGCTTTTGTGCGCTCCTAAATGCACCTTGTAGGTAGATTCGCATTTTCCAGTTTTGGAAACCAATTGAGGAAATTTTTGACAGCTGTCAAACAAATTTTCAACTAAGGCGATAATCCAGACTTCAAGTCAGTGCTTTAGGTGACCAATTTTTTTTTCGATAATTCGCTAAAGATTTCTACGGTATCTATGGTCTTGGTAAAGCGATCTGGACAAAATTTCGCACGTAGTTTGAATACATTATTCCTCGGCTAGGTGCAAAATTTCATTCCAATCAAATCGGTAGTTTCGAAATTATCAGGAACAGAATATTTTGAACCGCCATATTTACGGAACCACTAGTCTAATTTTGCTCATTGATGAACGTGACCTTGAAATTCGCGATCCAAACCCACCCTGAAAATTTCAAGTTCCTAGGCCTTTTCCTTCGGAAGTTATAATTTTCTATGGTTTCTATGGTTCTGCTCATGCGATCTGGACAAATAGTTGCTTTAATATGTCATTCTCGTTTAAAATACAAAATTTTATCTCGATCGAATCCGTAGTTTCGAAATTATCGAGAAAACAAAATTTCAAACGACCGTATTTACGGAACCCCTAGTATAATTCTGCTCATTGATAAACGTGAACGCCACATTTCAGATCTACACCTATCCTGAAAATTTCAAGTCCCTAGGCCTTTCCGTTCAAAAGTTTTGATTTTCTATGGTTTCTATGGTTCTGGTCATGCGATCTAGAGAAATGTAGCTTGAATATATCATTCTCCATAAGTGTACAAAATTTCGTCACGATCGAATCTGTAGTTTGGAAATGATCAAGAAAACAAAATTTCAAACGACCATATTTACGGAACCCCTTGTATAATTTTGCTCATAGATGAAAGTGATCACGACAATCGAGATCCACACCTATCCTGAAAATTTCAAGTCCCTAGGCGTTTCCGTTCAAAAGTTACAATTTTCCATGGTTTCTATGGTTCTGGTGATGCGAGCTGAACAAAATTTTGCATGTAGCTTGGACACCTCATTTTCCACAAGAGTGCAAAATTTTATCTCGATCGAATCTGTAGTTTCAAAGTAATCAGGAAAACAACATTTCGAGCGGCCATATTTACGGAACCCTTAGGCGGAATTTGCCCAATAACGAACTTAACCTCGGCATTCGAGATTCGAACCTACCCTTAAAATTTCAAGTTTCTAGGACATTCCGTTCGAAAGTTATCGTGTATACGGACGGCCGGACGGACAGACTCGAATTTTCCGACGGATTCGTCATCAGTGAGTCGAACATAGTCGATTGAGACCATTTTCGGCTTAAAATTCGAAAAATACAGACATCGTGACGAAATGATATAGCCCTCGTGTAAGTAGTACGAGCGCTCAAAAAACAACATCAACAGTTCACCTTATTTCGCATGATCATAATTAATTCAGACAGTTTAACTCCCACCTTTTTTGAGCGCTCGTACTACTTACACGAGGGCTATATCATTTCGTCACGATGTCTGTATTTTTCGAATTTTGAGCCGAAAATGGTCTCAATCGACTAAGTTCGACTCACTGATGACGAATCCGTCGGAATATTCGAGTCTGTTCGTCCGTCTGGCCGTCCGTAAGCACGATAACACTCGAACGAAACAACCTAGAGACTCGAAATTTTCAGTGTGGGTTCAGTTTTTGTATGCCTCGGTTGAGTTCGTTGAGGGACCAAATTCCGCCGGGGGTTCCATAAATATGGCCGTTCAAAGTTTTGTTTCCCTGATTACTTGAAAACTACAGATTTGATCGAGATAAAATTTTGCACTCAAATGGAAATGAGGAGAGAAAATGAGGTGTTCAAGCTACATGTGGAATTTTGTCCAGATCGCATGACCAGAACCATAGAAACCATAGAAAATTGTAACTTTCGAACGGAAAGGCCTAGGGACTTGAAATTTTCAGGATAGGTGTGGATCTCGAATGTCGTGATCACGTTCATCTATGAGCAAAATTATACTAGGTGTTCCGTAAATATGGTCGTTTGAAATTTAGTTTTCTTGATAATTTCAAAACTACAGATTCGATCGTGACGAAATTTTGTATACTAATGAAGAATGATATATTCAAGCTACATTTCTCCAGATCACATGACCAGAACCATAGAAACCATAAAAAATCGTAACTTTTGAACGGAAAGGCCTAGGAACTTGAAATTTTCAGGGTGGGTGACCGACTTCGAATACACAGACTATTTTCTGAGATAGGGAACCGAATTTAAGATTGAATATTCGTATTCTCAAATATAACACAATCACCGGAGCGGTCACCCATCCAGGTACTGATCTCGCACAACGTTGTTTGGCTTCAAGTCTTATCGAAGTCAGTTCCACAATTGATGTCATTTCATAAAATCGACACCTTAAGTGATCATCACCATCACCGAAAATTTTAAGGAGATTTCCTTTAAATTTTTCTAAATCGATATGTTTCACAATATTTTCTTCCGAAATATCAGATTTCGAAAAATTTCACGTGAAACTGGAAACCTCAAAAAGGAAGTATTGCGAGGCTGAAAAAACTTTTTCTTCAAATCCTTTCCGCTAGCTAGAATGACTGAAAAATAAATAAGCAAATGAATTTCATGACAGGTTGATAGAATTATGCTCAAAACTTTATTAACATCGCTGAAAACCTACAAAAGTGTTGTGGTAAAGTTTGGAGACAATGTATTCGATCGTATTTTCCTCATTACAGAGCCCATCGGGGTCTTTTCGTCTCATTATGAAAGCATGTTTCCAAAAGTACAAGGTAGCTGTCGAATTATAAAATATTCAACCAAAAACAATATTATGAGGCTAGAAAATCGTAGGAAATCATTGATTACCCCTATTTATTATAACAAGTCACTTCTTTCTACGATTTTCGACCAAATCAATTTCGACTGAAATGTCATTCAGAATGAATACACTGAGATGTCGTTGGAATTAGTTCTGAGATATTGATGATTTCAAAAAGAATTTTTCGTAAATTCTTATAGTGATACGATCTCCCGAAATTTCACCTGAACCTTCGTGTCGTTATTTTATAACTTACTACAAATTTTCAATTGGACTGTATAGGCATTGTTCGAATTATTGATCTCGAACAAAGCCTGAAAATTTCGAAACTCTAGACCTCTTGTTCATGGAAAACGAGTGCTCAAATAGTATCCATTGTAACAACTTTCGACTATTATCCGTTTGCAAATTGCAATGCCCGAGCTTAGTCGGTTTTTAAAAGGGTCGTGAGCCTGATCACACAATTCCACCAAAATGAAAGCAACACAAACTCAAGTCAAACAACCACTCGTTTATTTTCACAAGAATTAATTTTTACAAATACTAAACGACCTGCTACCAGAATGAATATTCTTAATCTAATATTTACAATTAAACAATATACTAACATAAAAAGAAAGAGAAGGCGTGGAGTTAATTACAATAACTAGGAATATTTTTTATACAAAAGGTATTAAGATGATACGTAGATATGGAGATCAATTACTTCCCTGATATACGGGGGTTATATGGGGTTCCAGGCTGATGGTATGCCAATCAGAACGATGTTGAGGTTGTTCTGTTCTGTTATAGTGGAGTTTCTAGGCTGGTGGTATGCCAATCAGAACGATGTTGAGGTTGCTCTGTTCCGTTCTTCAGATCAGACGAACTCGTCAAACGTCTTCGGGTAACCCAGTTGCAAATTCGTAAAATTCAAAGATCTCCAAAGAAAACTGAAATTCATAGGCATGTATGAATAATATGCCATCATAAGATTCTTGACACTTCTGCATCTGAAGCAATTTACACATTTTTCAAATAAAATAATTCTAATGAACTTGTATCGCTGTTCAAAACATGCAGGGAAACTCAAGGCAAGCATGCAGAATCGCTTCGTTGCGGAAGTGTTATTAAAGAAAAATAAACGTTCAATCAGGCATTAAAGGCGTGCATCAAGCAAAGTAATTTGAAAGCATATATAAAAAAGGAGAAAAAATATTCCATGCACAAATAAAATGGCGGAGGCATTCCTAGTAAAAAGAATACAATAAAATAATAAAAACTGAATATCAGAACAGTACGAATAAATGATGAAACAAAGCGATGCAAAAACACACTTACCCCTTATTTGAGGGTTTTCTTACACTATTAGAAAGTATTTAACTGAAACTATTCGAGAAATTAAAGATCAAGACAATCGTAACCTTCTCTCGATGAAATCAGGAACAGAAAAGAAGCGGGTCGAGTTGTTCTCCGCATCAGACACATATGAAACGACACATGGAAGACTCGCACCACAACATCCACAATTCACTTCTTCCTTCAATGGTCTTTTAAAATAAACCAAAAAAGGCCATCAAATAAATCTTGCGTGTAGAACGCTACACCATGGATATAAAAAAGATGAAATTAATATAAAAAAATTAAAACAACAAGAAAATGAATTTGGTAAATATCAACATTGCATCAGTCTTTTTCTCCATGTTCCTAGATATCCATCGTCCCAATATCAAAAGTTAAATTATTATTGATATTCCACTCTCACTCACTCCATAGGGTGTTTTTTAAGGTGGGGCTTTTTTCGACAGGTGTTAGAACTCATCAGAAGAGATCATTTTGCCGGCAGCTGATCTTATAAAATATTCAATTCGAAAAAAGTGAAAATATTCTTGGGCATCAAGATCTTAATACATCTCTGGGTCGTGTTATCTCTCTGCTGACAGATCTACTATGAATAACGGTGCCATATGCATTCCGGTATAAATAAAGTGCTGGATTTCATCGCAAATTTGTATATTCTCTTTCAACTTTCCTTAGGAAATATTTCCTGAACGGTTTAATTCTTAAAGTTTAAACTAAGGAGAGGAAAAATTACTGTTTGAGAAGGTCCTATGAAAAAAGCAGGAAGTTCACAAACTCACCGATGAAATTGATCCAAACTGTCTTGCCTTGCCTGGTAATGACGAATTATTACATGCAGAAACTATCATATCAGGTCGCTCGCGAATACTGTCCCAATCATTTTCAATGCGTTGTTTTAGTTCTTCAACACTTTTCACCACACCGTAACTGTAAACTAATGTTTTCAAATTACCCCAAAAAAATAAATCACAGGGGTTGAGATCCGGGGAGCGTGCAGGCCAAGAAATCGACGCACCACTTCCTTTCCACCTATTTATTTGGAAACATATTACGAAATTCGGAAAAGTCACGAAAATCACCCGCTCTTTATGATTGTTTCCCGTGAACTGAATGCATTTAAACCTCAATCCGTACCTAATTCTGTTCCGTGCTGGAAATTTCTCAGATTCGCGGTAACTTTGATTTTGAAATACTCGGCCCTGGTGAATGTTTTATATGAAGGATTTTTGACTTCTCTCTCAAAATTTGAGCCTCACCTTTGAAAACACCGTGTATTTCTCGAATATTTCTTTCACTTTCTCAAGGTTCTTGGAGGGCTATAGTTTTTTTTTCATTAAGGCATCTTATGAATTGGGATTTTCTTCCAGATGACGATCCAACACCAAAAACGCAAAAATGGGAGATAGAACTCACGGAAACGACCGGACTTTCCATCCAGAAACATCAAGATTATATAACACTGCAAATCACCAACTTACCTACCTCGGTTGAAGCAAGAAAGAAGAGGATGAAAGTAATGGATATAATTCCTTATCTGATCATTCCTGGTTTTATATCAGCGGGAGTCCTACCATGGTTGATCCCAGGAATGAAAATAGCGGTGATGGGAGTTGCAATGATCAATCAGATGGCGTTTACGTCGAGCCTGTTCACATTGATAAGGGGCTATATTTTCGATACTAGTCAGGAAGACCACATTGTCTACGTCAACCATGGATACAAAAAATATAAACATCAAAACCATTTGCATAGTCATAGGTAGCAGTCTTATATGATAGATTTTAATGGAACAGTCACTTTGTATAGGTTCGTGTTCGATTCCCTTCAATATACAGAATCATCTGGTTTGAAATGTGGTCTGGCACAGATTACAATCAAGTTCATATTATATACATGCATATTATAATATCAAATAGCATAACCATAGAACTTCACTGTTATCATTTATACATTGGAATAACATATATAACAGTATTCAAGTTCTGCATGGCAAATACTGAACATAAATACCATGATGAGTGTCAGTCGATTGTTGTGAGGTTTAAATCATTGTTGAAGGTTAAGTTGACTTTCATCAGATGTTATGTTATACGTTTCTCCACGTTATTCCTTTGTATAAAACGTCAGAGTAGGTACTTCTTTATGTCATACTATGTTATTCCGCTGTATAAATTCACTGATACTGAAGAATGGCGTGGAAATCTTACAATAATCAAATCAGAAGTCAATTTTCAACATTTGAAAGCGTGCATTTCGTTAGGAAAATCATTATCGATAGAAAAAAGATAGAGAGTAATTTGGTAGATATTTCATTCATTATTAGAAAAAATATCCAGTGAGTAAAATATTATTTTAATACTACTTATTATTGTTATGTATAAGATAAAGCTGATAATTTTCAGAATATATTCCTCCGAATATGTATGCAAATACCTCAATCAGTATTTCAAGGATATATGTACGAGTTCCTTTTTCATAGAATAAGGGTAAATAGATCAGAAATTCTTATCAATTGATGATTTTGATTTTGTTTCAACACGTACAATAAGAACAGTTATTTATTTATTTATTACACATTCTCAGAGTTTTTTCACATGATATGTATTTTGAGAAATTCCAAATAAAGGCTAAAATATTTCAGGTGTTTTTGTACTAGTTATGCGAGGGGTATCATTGATATTGTTCATAAATTCAAAGTAGAATTTCTTGGCTCAAAATAAAAAAAAACATATGATCATAATATATCTTCAGATACAGGATATCAGAATTTTTGGAGCATGAAGCATAATAGACAGTCACCTCCCGTTCATCATATCCCACACATATTCGATGGGATTCATTTCCAGTGAATGGGGTGGCCATGCATGGCAAGATTATTGGAGAAAGTCTTTAGTTCGATGAACAGTAAGGAAATATAAGTCCTGCTGTAAAAGGACGTGTGGATAACTGTCTAACAGGTATTATAGTTAATTGCCGCATATAGTCGGTAAACACAATTCGAGGAAGAACAACCTCACAAACAAGGTGAGTACAATTAAATTAAAAAATGTAGTCTAGAAACACCCATTTATAGATCACTCTCAATCTCGACACATGCGTCTCAAGGATTAACATCGCGAAAAAAAGTATATTTCTATTGAGGTCTTCTAGTAGGACGTCGTCTTTGTATCACAGAGTACTGGGTGCTTCACCAGATAAACTTGCTGATGTTCCTGTGGATGTGGAAACATCATCTGATAGACGTGTAGATGAGTTCAGCTGCAGCAGATTTTGGCAGTTCTAGGAAATGCATGATTCCATCATTTTTTGGCTACCAACCTCCTCTTGCACCAAGTTTAAGAGTACGTTTCCCTTCGTGAAGTTCATTTCAGTCTTCTAGGGAGCTTGGTAAATGTTTTTTTTCAGCCTATATGTCGTTCCTATCCGAAGTATAGATGACTCGAACCCTTTAGTAAGTATCAGGTAAGGCTTTAGAAGTTTTTCTTTTCCATCTTGGATCTTGGATGTGCGGCTTCTTGGTTTTTCAGCCTTAAAGCGACGAAAACTGTAACATAAATTAAGTTAACTAGGCCCGAATTATGTTTTAGTGGTGAACAACTGGGTTTTTTAAAATGAGTTTATTTAAGATTCACAAGGATGGAAAATGTCGAACGATTCGTACATAAATTCACGATCCCGATTATGTCAAGACTAACTAGTTCTCCAGTGGTCCCCTTTTATGTATCATGTAACATAACACTCAGCATGGTTGGAATGTCCCTGTCAGCATGATTGGTGTTGGAAACTCCTGGATGAGAACGTATAACACCTCCCTCCTCAGAAGTTGCCTCAGGGGGTGAAAAATGGTTTGCTGGGTTGTTGAACCGTCGCTGTCGGTTCTGGTCCTGCAGTTGGTTGTGGTCCTGCAGTTGGTTGTCTGGATTTCCAACATTCTTTCGCTTTCTTGTAACAGAAAATAATAAGTACAGAAAAATTCAATATGTATAAAGTTCCAATAAGTTCTCCATGAATTGAACTTTTAGGCTGTGTTTCCTCGATGATGGGTCGAATTTCTTCTTGTCTCTTCTTGAGGTTGTGGATCTGGTCCAGCGGAACATTTTTCAAGTGGATTCCGAAGTTGGAGTGGTTGAAAAATATAGTCCTCCACCTTGGTACCTTCGACTAGGTCGTTCTCCTCACAGTAAAATAGGTTTTGCATTTTCACACAAGAGGACGAGGTATACTGATACAGTTTTTCATTTAATGTCAGATAGGTGTTTTTGGGTGATATTATGATGTTATTGATTGTTGGAATGGAATAAAGGCGATAATGAGAAAATAATTGGGGATTCATAATTGGAAAATGTAAAATGAAAACAATTCTAGATTGAATTTTGTATGCATCTACTTTGATTAATTCATAAAATTTATGAAAATCTTCTTCATTTGTGAAAATTAAATTATCCTGGGTATATTGTTTTGATATTTTCCTGATGATTGATTTTAATTCGGAAATTTTGATTATGCTGTGATGTAAAACTCCTAATTTCGAGAAACTGATAGCATTTTCGATTTCATCGATCATTGTCATAACAATATTGACTGACGTTCCAATTTGATCCATAATATTTTTAATTCTCATGAAATAATAAAAATTGTCCTCAAGATTATTGAATTTTCCATAGATTCTTTCGAACTGGGAAGTTATTGTTTTTTGATTCTGTTGAAGTGTAGAAATAGTTTTATTAAAATTATCAATCACTTCTCCTGTTAGCGAAATTTCAGAATTTAATTTGGAAATTACTTCTTTTTGGTTGTCTCGAAGTTTTCTCAGAGCTTTTTCATAATAAACTGCATCGTCAGCGTCTAAAATTCCTGAGATACTTCTGATAATTGTACCCAAGCCATTAACTAAACCTCTTCTTGTTCTCCCTTTCGGAATTAAACTATTCAATTTTTGTTTCGCAACATCAAATTGATACTCAAAAATTTCTTTCCTTTCTTTTTCAGTCAAATATTGATATTGAAGATAATTCAGTTCAACGACGATTGGTTCGACATCGTGAAAATGTATGAAATCGTGGGATTTTGTTTTAATTCTGGCTTTGCCCAGATAAATCGTGAGGATTCCTGGATTCTCTCGAAGATTCGGTATATCTATTTCCTGGGCTGCTACTAGATGCACTAGGACCATCCTGTAAAAGTATTTTGAATTTAAATTTTGGTTTTTTCAAATTTTGCTTATGAATTATTTCAGTATCACTATGCATTTTAATTTTTGCATCAGTTAAAACATTCTGTTCCGCAAATTTTGGAGTGAGCTTATTTCTAATGTTTGACTTCACTTTACGATACGCTACAGAGTTTGATTTATAATCAAGGGGTTCATGCCCTTTTTCATTATGTTTTCAATCAAATGTATTTTTCTGTTCCTCATTTCTTCATTCAACTATTTGTAGATTTCTTCAGTTTTTTCACTATGATTTTCAAAGTAATTATTCACTAATTTTTGGTTAATATCGATATTAAATGGGTCTTTTGTGTCGAGATGGCCATCAATAACATCAATAGGTTTTTGTTCAGTGGATGAATGGATTGAATTATTATAGCCGAAAATTCCATAAGGCATTAAATTCTCAATATTACTAATTTCTTTCTCCCGAATTTTTTATATTTTCATATGTTTTCAAAGTGTTGAATGAAATCTTTCAATTAATCCATTTAATTGAGGATTATCAGGGGTTATATAGTAAGGGATGATCTGATCAATTAATAATTGAGCGAGAATTCTTTGTTTGTTTCGAAATTTTTTTTCTACTCTAGCTTCAGCTGGAGAATGAAACACGAAATCAAAAATTATTTGGTTGTCGAAAATGTTTAACACTTTTTCCAAAATGGGGATCTCCTGAATTGGGTTCTCACGAGTGGGATGAATGGTATTGTCATCCGATATTTCCTCGTTGATGACTTCTACGAATATTTCTTGGTTTTGTTGTGGTAAGGAATAAATTGCGATATTCATGTTACTCTCCGCGAATACGAACTTTATCATCTCAAATATTTTTCGCCAAGTCAGTTCATTAAGTCCGCTTGAAATTCTTGGTAACGCTAGATATCTGTCTCCATTCTGTTCACACGATTTTCTGAGATTAACAAGAGTTTGGAAGACCGTTTCGTATTCAGGTTTCTCGTAACTGAATTCCTTCGTTATGACATAATAAAATCAACGGTTTTCAACATTGATTGAAGCAATTTCTCCGACTTTCTTATCTTGGGATTTTAAATTATGAACCTGACCAAATCTTTGTTTAAATATCGAAGCAATTCCTTTATTCAAATAGAGATCTTCTGAAACACAATGAGCTAGAGACTAAAATTCTGGAGATTCAAATAGATCACCTTCCCGTTCAGTAATGTGAGAACAATCTTTTATATTATTCGATTCATGAAGTTCTGAAAATTTTTCAAATGAAAATAATTGTCCTTCGGTTTCATTGTTTTGAAAATCTGATTTATTCAAGTTCACAATATTAAATTCACTATCGGTATATTCTGATTGAATATTTGTATCTACTTGAAATATTTCGAAATTATTTTCTTTTTGAATATTCTGAAAATTTTGTTCAGCAGAGTCATCTTCGAATTCAAAGTTATTTTGGTCATAATTTTCCGTGTGAAATAATTCTTCACTGATGAAATCTTGATTTCTATATCCATTCCTTTGATCACTTAAGTTGAAATAGAGTGCATTTCTGATCTCTGACCAATCGTTTGTTGCTCCATGAATTACAACAATTTCTTCGGCAAGACCATGCAGTTTATTCAGTATGACATTTAGCAGAATTATATTTAGGAAATTATTTGTATTATTCACATCAAAATATCGTGTTGAAAGTGCTTCCGAGGCCGTAATGAATCTATGGAGCTTATTTGGGCTCCCGTCAAAATCAGGAATAAAGCTTAATTCTCTAAAATCTAATTTCGGAACTGAAGCCATCTCTATTTCATTTATTGTTGTTTCTTAAATTGACTTGATACTTAGTCTTCTGAAAGAATTCGATAAATTTAGCTCTAAATCAGAGTCGTTTTCGATGATAGAATCGGACAAGGATTCAGGAGGGTCTGACATAAAATGTGAAAAAAAAAATTTTAGTATCAGTATAACTCACCACTTAGCAGAAATTGCAATTTCCATTCGATTTCCTTGATGGATCCAATGGAAGGTAGGTTCAGGTCCTTGTAGTTTTCTTTGCAGAACTTTCACAAGAACTCCTTTATCGACTGCGCCAATTATGTTTTAGTGGTGAACAACTGGGTTTTTTAAAATGAGTTTACTTAAGATTTACAAGGATGGAAAATGTCGAACGATTCGTACACAAATTCACGATCCCGATTATGTCAAGACTAACTAAAGTTCTCCAGTGGTTCCCTTTTATGTATCATGTAACATAACACTCAGCATGGTTGGAATGTCCCTGTCAGCATGATTGGTGTTGGGAACTCCTGGATGAGAACGTATAACACCCGCGACTTAGCTCTAAGTAGAGAAGGAGTCGGTTTCTTGAGAAATAGGGGCGCCAGATAGTTTTACATTAACTTTTGAAATTGTTACCTCTGCTAGTGGTCAAAACTACCAAAATAAAAAACGTTGTTGAATGAAAGTCTCTCAAAAATTTGATCTTTGATATTTATTCAAAAGTCTACGGTAGAAATGATTTTCATCAAGACACAAATCTCAGAATCAAGTTAAGTTCTTTAATCTGACAATTTTAGATAATGGGATGAAGGCCAGCTTTCATTTACAGGTTTTATCGTATATAATAGATGAAAATAATCAGGTCAAATAGTTGCGAGGTAATAATAATCCAATGATTTCTTCTTGAATAGGCAATAATTAATTTGAGGAATTCCACTAATACACAAGGTGTTTCTTTGGTGAATATACATCTGAGGTAGAGCTACCCTGGACGAGTCCAAAAAACCTATATATGAAAGGTCCATCAGTACAGCAGACAAATTTTCGAATTCAATCTCAATGTACGACATTCTTGTGGAGTAAGTGGAATTTCACTATGGAATTAAATCATTCGACATCAAATTTGGATAATCGAAAACCACATGCTTTAAATCATCACTTTTTCTAATCATATCTGTGTTTATGCAATACTTTTTGTATAATACTAGTCGAATAACTCTATACCATATGTTATAGTTGTAGCCTCCAGCTAATATTACGGTTATCAACAGGCAAGCATCAGTATCGTCATTATGTTCATCATTCTTAATTATCAATATTATCATTGACCAACTGTATCACAGAATAAAGCCTCACCTGGTTGAGTTTAGATTATTCGTACTCTTCACTCATCATATTAAGTTATACATAATCCTTGACGGGATTTCTAATCAGGGAGACAGATATGTCCAATGAGGGCAGTGCGCATAGGCTCTCCTCCAACGTGGGAAAAGTGACCTAACCAGGGAATTTGGGGATTGCACTCAGGACAAGCTCCACCTTCCGATAGTTGTATTCATGAGAAGTACCTCATATCACTGGGTTCTCACAACATCACCAATTGAAAGGTTAAGGAGTTATTAGTGCAGCATTTATCTTACTCAACCAGGTTTAAATGGTCATATGAAATAATTCTCACCAGTTGACCTGTTGCCGTCTATGGATATCTTTTCCTTGTGGATTAACTATATGAGTACGAGATAAGGAGGGTGTTTTTGCCTAGCCCCACTGGGATTTTCCACCCACCCCTTAGCACTCTAGAATTAACTTGTGATTTTCTTGTTTTGAGTGCTAAAAATATGTATTTTGAATTTCCTACTCTCCCGTCTATCTCTTCTATTTTGGGTTGCATACACAACTTCAAACCACTATACGATCACGGCCGAAGATTATTTAGAGTAATATTTTCACGTTAATAAGAACTCATTTGAGGTAGAGTTCTAGTTCTTTGTTGCGTTCAGCAGATAACTGTAATGCCGGTAAAAGTTCCAGCGCCTAATAGTACCAATACAGTACACAACCATGTGGTATTCTCTGCGCAAAGCTCATGTTAGCAAAATTTCACAATGATTATCAATTAAAGTTGGTATAGGTTAGTTCAGGATAGGAGAGAATAAAATTCTCGAAATGAAATGATATTTAGGTTAGGTTAGGTCAGTTTGAGTTAGAGACAGTGTTAAATATAATCTTCGAACAAAATATTCAATTCGCTATTGAAAGGCTTTCTCGAAATACTGATTTTTATTCGAATACAATAGGATCAAACATAAATAAAACAACTTATACAACAAATCTCAGTTTTTCTACCAATACCTGCTCAAAGAGAGTTAAACATGCTAACAGAAAACAGGAAACGGGAAATTGGTCAATTATGATTTTCCTGAACGATCACGAGGAAATACAAAGGAAAAAGAATATCTAGTGTGTCCATTTGAGTCGGCACCATATGGAGAACCTTTTGATTATTTGTTAAATGAAAAATTATTTCTGATAAAAAGTTCCACATGGTCTGAAACCGAAAACGAAGTAATTAGATATCAATTCGCTGCAATCATATATATAGGTTCGTAAAAAAATGTGAATTTTCGTCGTGAGTGAAGAACCTTCATTTTTTTGAAATATCGACAATTTTTATAACGAAAAGTTCATTTTTAATGAAATCAACGATTTAATATTCATCCACCACGTAAACGTGTAAATTAATATCATTATCTACCATGAAAACATGATCTTTGAAAATGTTTGGGTATGAATAAGTTATAATTCTTCAAATTCACAAACAATAAAAAAGTATGTTGTCGACTTAACTGGACACAGTGATCATTTGGCATGACTTGAAATTAACTGAAGAATAATTTCATCAAATGTCTTTTCACCGTTTAGGAAGAATGATACCAGAAATAAATAATAATTTGATAGGAAAATAGTCATTAGGTCCCAAGAAATCCAGTTGACTATTTGAAAAACTAAATAAATTATTGCTTCAAAATAAAGTACTGAGAATTTACCGTTCTCATCGATCTTTCAAATTGTTAGTTTTCAAAATCCCTTCAACTTCATCGTCCTTCATGTCTTTGTCTCCCCATCCCCAAAGATGGTCTCCGTCATCCAAGTAGCTGTGATAGCCTGGATCTACATCGTTGACGTTCTGATCCATCTTTCTAGAACCATCACCAGTCCTTCTGGCCCTCTTCTCGATCATTTCTTTTGTAGCAGTTTTGAGGTCATAGGCTTGGCCGATAAAATGCATAAAATCTAAGAAAGCAGTGCTTATGTTCATTCTGTAGTTGCCTAATTCTGCTGCTTTGTAATCCCATGGGAAGACGTGATGGTAGTTGTGCCAACCTTCACCTTGAGCTGCGATGGCGACGAAAATATTTTCGGTCGGGTTTATGCCCCTGGAAACATAAAACATGGAGTTACTTTATATCCTGAGTTTAACGAACTAAGAGAAATTGCAGACAAGAAAAATTATCATTATTATTATTATTATTAGAATTCATGGCCCGAAAACTCATTGAGGAGTATGAAAAATGGGGATTATCTGTTAACACATCAAAGACCCAATATATGTGTATTGGAGGAGAGAAAAATGACTTGGTGTTAGAAAGTGGATTGACCATCAAATCTTGTGAAGAGTATGTATACCTTGGAACACTCATAAGCAATAGTGGTAGAACAGAAAAAGAAATCCAACAACGTATAAATAAAGGAAAGAGAATTATCGGGTCATTGAATTCAGTATTGTGGTCCAACGAAATATCTAAACAACACAAAAAAGATATTTACAACGCAACATTGAGGAGTGTGGTATTGTATGGATGTGAGGTTTGGCAGTTGAGCAAAGTTCAGCAGAGTCGTCTTCTTGCACTAGAAATGGATTTTTGGCGGAGATCGGCAGGAGTCTCGAGAATACAAAAAATCAGAAACGAACGAATTAGAGAAATGATGGGCGTGGAGACAACAATAATAGACGATATAAAGAAGGCTCAACTTATCTGGTACGGACATATACAGAGGATGCCAGACGAACGTATTCCCAAACAACTGCTCAACTGGATACCTCCTGAGAGGCTAAAAAGAGGCAGACCGAAAACAACTTGGTTGCAGGGCATTGAAAAAGCCATGTCAGAGAGGGATTTGAGACCAGGAGACTGGTTGGATCGACGAAGATGGAAACTAGGAACCGGAAGGCGGCCAACGCTATGAACCCGGATATATATATATATATATATAATCAGTAAATGGACTGGTGGTAGCCTAACCTTTAATGGCATGAAATTCTCATTTATTCATTTATATATATATATATATATAACCCCAATGTTGTTGAGGTCCCCCTTGACCAGAGGCCCTCGGGCTGAATATAAGATCTATACATATAACACACTTGGTGCATAAATACCTATGTTTATTCTACCTTGGATACGGTTGCTTTAAATACACTAGAACCTTTTAAGGGCGATTACGTGTATTTAAAGACGAAATGCTTTGAGCAATGAACCGATTCATGTAGTGACATGTAGGAAGTGTCCTACTTACTTGTCATATGGCTTCATTCCCCAAATATGAGCAGCACTGTTGACCAACCAGGTTATATTCAGAGATACGGTGTATCTTAGGACTCCAGCAACATACCATGACACCCAGAAATCTTCATTCCAGAAGTAGCATGGTACAAAACTTGGAAGTATAAAACAGAAGAGGGGCATGAGGATGAGATAATACCTGAAATAAAAATAAAAGAAGTTCCAGTTTATTCACGAATCAGAAAAAAACAATGCAACTTCAAAAGATTATTGTAAGTGTGTTTGAAGGGTAAATTAATGTTAGATTTGGTACTGTTCTCACACCTATGTATTTCTGTCGGGTGGATACACATATACCTGTGATTTCAGATGACCAACAAGTTATATCAATATTAATTTGATGATGTTAGGGGTAATTAGTCCTACTTGTGTTACTGTATCGTTGATGATTATCGTTCATCTGAGTTTATTCTTTATTCTATCAGAATTTGATTAGTGTAGTGTACTATTGTTATAGTTATAGTTAGGTGAGGCGGTTACATTTCACTGCGACCTCAAGGTCTATTGTGCCCCCCATCAGAGCCGTATTCGCAAATGCGCTACCTACAGCTCGCCCTCCAGCTCCAGAGCTCCAATGAACTCCAGTATTTGAGAGGGGTTTAAGGAGGTTAGATCCTCATTCCTCCTGTAATTCTCTTGTCCAAGACATAATTTGTGCTGGTTTTTACAATGGCGGGGCATTTTGTAACCATGTGAACAGGAGTTCCTCTTCGCCATAGAATCTACACTCGTCAGTTTCTGTTAAGCCCATTCTCATCATATGCTTTCTAAGGCGGCAATGTCCTTTGCGGAAGTCAGCGAGGAGGCTTAACTTATTCTTACTCTTGCACTTCCAAAGTTCCGAAGGAACTTTCTTGAGTGATCCATTCCTGGAAGATTCTTCCAGAGTGCTTCCCTTTCAGTCTCTTCCTTCTCCAAAAACTCTTTCTTATATGTGCATTTGCCTGTGCCACATAAAGGTTTTGGGCCAGTTAGTGGCGTTTGTGCTCCCTTTCTGGCAAGTGTATTGGTCTTTTCGTTTCCTTTGATTCCTGAGTGACCAGGAACCCAGACTAAAGACACCTTGTTGTTCTTGCCTACTTCATTAAGTTTCCTCCGGCACTCCCATATCAGCTAT
This sequence comes from Aphidecta obliterata, assembly GCA_963966015.1. Lineage (NCBI taxonomy): Eukaryota > Metazoa > Arthropoda > Insecta > Coleoptera > Coccinellidae > Aphidecta > Aphidecta obliterata. The sequence goes on along the minus strand of OZ014435.1, from coordinate 17,416,275 downwards.
ATATACGCAAGCACTAAGTTAACCAGGTCTTGAGTAATTGATGTACATTCACTTATACTCATTATCTTCATTCCTTTCACTTCTTATTACTCTATTTTTAACTTTGAATCGCAGTTCGTTCGTATCTCGTCGTACCCTTGATCAAGTTAAGATAAGTAATAAGTCTTTGAATTTGTTTAATTTTCCTGCGCTGAACCAACATAGGTACATATGTTCGAAAACTTGATGACAATTCATTCAGATAAGTTTTTATATTGCCAAAGTTTCGTCTCAGTATAACGAACTACATATTTTATTCATGTTTGTTGCACAGCCGTAACAGAAGTGCAGTTTTTAACCAAACGACTATACCAGATCTCGTAAGTGTGATTTTGAGTTCAACTAGGAATATACCATCATCTGATGGGAGAACCAAAGTAACCAAAATTTCCTCCAACCATATCAATCCCATCTTTTCCCTCACATCTAAACTACCAAGCAATCACCACATACACCTATACATCGAAGTACCACCAAGGTTTATTTCATCTTCTTGATCTGGGTCATAATATTTGGTCTAGTTAATTCACCGAAATAATATTAAATTTTTATCTCGAAAACTTGTTGATGACACCGCGCCAAAAACAGCCTTGATTGCGAACTGGGAAGTAGTGGTATGGGTTGGTATAACTTATGGCAGTAGGACTCGTTTGGTATTCGTCTAAGGCAATATGAATGCCAAACGATGTGTGGAAGAGCTGGTAAAACCTCGTATTCTTCCATTCCTTCAATAGTTAGAACACCCACTGTGCCAGCAGGAAAAGGCCGATCCCCATATCGCAACATTGTATGGATAGATTTGCAGAGGATAATGTTATCTTCTTGTCATCGCCACCCTTATTTTTTCCCATCGGTCTTATTTGCGACATTATGAGGAAAATAATGGGGAACTTACAGTCTCCTCCCCAGATAATGCAAGCTCTACAGTACAAATTTAGCTAGCTTGGGACACAATAACTCGGGAGGACAATGATTCTCTGCTTGTGTTGACAAAAGGGGGTTTTCTTCTTCAAGATTGCAATCAGTTGCTGCCTTTCAGTAGTTGAACACAAAATTCTTACTCCTTCAGCCCTACCAATGGGCTTTTTTCCATCAGTACGGATAATTGAGGTTCTACTATATTTCAAACGGAAACCTTTGCCATAAGGGAGTGCATCTCATATTGTGGGATATGTGACTACCGGAAAGAAGGATATAGGTATGTACTATCTGACGAGCCGTAAGCTCGGCCAAAGTAAGTCTGGGAATGCAAAATGTCACTCAACGCACTTTGAATGGCTGATCAGTTGGCAAGGGAGGTGAGTAACCAGCCAAGTGATGGCTGTTAAAGAATGGCAACAAAAGAGGAGCATAAGTTCCTGGCGAGTGATCGAAGGACAGAGACAGGCTAAGTCATTCCTCTCGTACTCAACGAAATTAGAACTGAGGAAAATGACGGTCCCATGAGTTATCATCTATGGAACATGGGAAAGGTTACTGAAGATACGTTTTGCTTCTGCCAAAGAGCCTATAAGACAGCTGAACACCTGCTATGGAATTGTGAATCTGTCTTCAGGAAAATGCTCTGGCAGCTTGGCTCCTGTTCCCTAAAACCAGAACAGATAATGGGCGTAGCATAGAGATCTGGCTACCTGACTGGTAGCGCGGAGTTGCACAATAGATCTTCATGGCAAAGTGTTCGCGGGGTTAAGCTTAGGCTTATCGCCCCTCCTCTAATCTAATTTACCCCTTATTGGTGTTCTAGGATTTCCTCTGTTAGGTCATACATATAGTAGATACAATGCAAAATAGTTAATAACATCACCTTGCGGTAACCCCCAATTTTTTTCATCTACATATTATATCAGACCTTACTTGTTCACCATTTTAATCGTATATTTCCCGTGAAGTATAGTGTAGGTGCATTTTCGAGCCCAGATGAGCATCCACGAGCATTGCTCTGTTTAGAAAATTTCATTATCGGAAATAGTCGAACAAAAATTATGATTCATCCTTCCCCCGCAAAATTTCACGTGTCGATCACCTTATATATTAGATTCTATCTCGCTCATCATCCTACGCAATCATCGGAAACTATCAGAAATACTTTGAATTAGTTGATTTAAAACCAATTATTCGGTATGTCAAGGTACATTTAGAGCACACCACGCAACATTCGAATCGTTTAATTCGTATTCCATATTATGAATTTTCCAGTATTTCCAGTAAACAAGGAAATCAATGCGTAGTCAGAAAAGGGACTGTAACCACCAAGCAACCTTTGTAGAACCAGAACCATTCTATAAAATATGGATGACAGTGAACTCTGGAGCTGAAAGGTGGCTTGGTGTATGCATAATACTCTTTAGTAGGATTCCAGTTGCCTTTTTGTCCCCAAAATTCTTATGGGGATTCCATCGGATAAGCTAAACCGTACTGATTGGGAAAAATTAACCAATATTTATGAACCTGATTTTGAGCTGGCGCGGCACATCCCACGTCTGAAAGAGAGCGTTGTCGGCGACGTTACACATCCCATTTGGGAGTGTCTAAGGAAGGCAACAGTTGCTGGATAGGCCCTATGACGAGTCCGCCATAAAATACAGAACAAAACACACATCCGTTTCCGCATCAGGAAGCGTGAGTCGATGTTGCGAGAACACCTCGCTAAATTATCATCAAGCGCCATCTCGCTCTGCTATAGAGAATTCAGAAATTCTCGGATAAGTTAGTGATATGAATCATGTAAAGCCCCCCCTCGTGTTTGTATGGTCAGGTCTGCTAAAAATATTTCGGCTGTAGCTGAGAATATGCAAGAAAACCAAGGCTTCCACAGGAATTGGGCTTATCAACATCCAGTATACTCTGTATTTTGCATAATGATCTTGGCTTAGGGGCTTATAAAATCCAGCTGAAGAAATAATTAGAATATTCGCTGCTTGGGAGCTCAGAATGTATGAACAGAACACGATTTTTTGAAAAAAAAAAATTCTGTCTGGGTTTGCATGAGCTAGACAAGAGGCTGATATGGAAATGCTGAGGGAAACTTAATGAAGAAGGCAAGAACAAAAGGTCTCTTCAGTCTGGGTTCCTGGACACTCAGGAATCAAAGGAAAGAAGAGGCCAATACACTCGCCAAAAAGGGCGCACAAACGCCACTTATTGGCCCAGAACCTTTCTGTGGCATAGGCAAATGCACCTAAAAGAAAGAGTTTTCGGAGAAGGAAGAGACTGAAAGAGAAGCACTCTGGAGGAATTTTCCAGGAATGAATCACTTCAAAATGTCCCTTCGGAACTTTAAAAGTGCAAGATCCAAAAAGTATTTGGATCTCAGTGAGAATAAGTTCCTCCTCACTGGCTTCCTCACGGGACATTGTCGCCCTAGGAAGCATATGATGAGAATAGACTGACGAGTGTAGATTCTGTGGGGAAGAGTAGGAAACTCCTGTTCACCTGGTTACAGAATGCCACGCCATTGCAAACCAGCGCAAAGAATGTCTTGGACAGGAGAATTACAGGAGTAACGAGGATTTAACCTCCTTGAAGCCCTCTTAGATACTAGAGTTCATTGGAGCTCTGGAGCAGGAGGACGACCTGTAGGTAGCGCATTTGCGAACACAGCTCTGATAGTGGACACAATAGACCTTATGGTCGTAGTGGAATGTAACTTCCCTACCAAACTATATAGTATAGTATAGACAAGAGCTCGAGCAACCACACAACTAACAACGTTTGCTGCAGTTTATGAGTTTGCGGGGTCATTGGTCCTCTTTTTGGTTAAAATTATGCTGGTGCGACTGTAGAGGGGCGTCTTCATTGGGCGAGCCAGACCCACGAACTCTGTTCGAGCTAGGGTTGTATAAACTAGAAACTAATTCAACTTTTGAGTTTCGAAATTATCTGGGTACCAGATGGGTAGTAGATTGTTCTCATCTCTACCAGTGTTTGTGTTGATTCGGTGAGCAGAGAGTAGAATCCCAAATCCGAATCGCACGGAGGCTTTGAGATATGACCTCAAAGTAATCGTTGGATTCGTGATTATGAACAAAATTGATTCCTGAATACTGAATAGAGAGTACAATCGTTTCAGCTAGGTGAATCGAACCAGTTATTCAGTTCAAAAGCATTGATTCAGTATAACCACTTTCAGGCTGAAATACTTGCAAAAGAAAGATGTGTGGAAATGAACCTGGTATAAAACTATAACTATTTGAAGCACTGAGCTCTCATGTCAACGATTCTAAGATGGTATTGGAGTGCCGGAGGAAACTCAACGAAATAGGCAAGAATAACAAGGTCTGTTTAGTCTGAGTTACTGGTCACTCGGGAATCAAGAAAATGAAGAGGCCAACCCACTTGCCAGAAAAGGAGCACAAATTACTTACATAGGCCCAGAACCTTTCAGTGGTAAAGGTAAATATACCTACAAGAAAGAGTTTCAGGAGAAGGAAAAAACAGAAAGATAAACACTCTGGCGGAATTTTCCTGGGTTGGATCATTACAAAAAATTTCTTCGAAACTTTGATTCTGAGAGATCTCAGAAGTATCTGGATCTAAGCAGAAATAGGCTGGACCTCCTCACTGGATTCCTTACAGGCCATTGCCGCCTCAAGAAGCACCTCATGAGGATGACTAGGGAGGGGACGAAACTCTGGATCACCTGGTGACGGAATGCCTTGCCATCGCTAGCCAACGCAAAAAATGCTTTGGACAAGAGACCTGTAGAAGTGAGGAAGTAACCTCCTTGAAGCCATCCCAGATACTGGAGTTTATCAGAACTCAGGAAGTGGAGGGCGAGCTGTAGACCACGTAATGGCGAGGACAGCTCTGATGGGGGCACAATAGACGTGCAATAAAACCCCCTCTTGAAATCTTAATCAAATAACCACTGACACAGTGGCCAACTCTAATCGCCTCACCTCATGACTTATGATCATAGATTAGCAATTTGTGGCCGCTTTAGCGAAACATGGAAACAAGCTCCTGGATTCACGTGATTGCTTTCAATTTTTTTTTTGTTCATTAACTGATGTTGTTCTAGAGGAGTTTCACAATTCTGGAAATGTTTCTTGAAGTTCGATCAATTAAATATCTGCCATCAACAGTTTCGTAATGTTGGTCTCAACGCAATCAGCTATCGCTTCATTTATCATTTCTTCACTCATCTAAGAGAAGAATAAGAATAATAAAAAGAAGGTTCAACATTTGAAACAAAACAAATATGTAATCCAAAATTGTTTTGGAACTCGGGGTTTAAATGAGCAACAAACTCAGAGGCTATTGATGCAATGAAGTGTTCACTACTTTTAGAGGAGGTCCCAACCCCTCAATCATACACAACCGATGGAATTATCTTGATATTCTTCAGTGTAGTCTTCAATCCATCAGTATTGAAAATTAGTTATATTGTCAAACAATTGTACTCACTTCTTCTGGAACATAACCACAGGATCCGCTTTCAAATCACTCAGATCGACCTGTTTTCCCTTGACGAACACATCCTTATGTTTCTTTAGCATCAACCAGCCGATATGCGAGAAGAAGAAACCCCTCGTTGCATTATGTGGATCAGCGTCAGTGTCAGTGAATTTGTGATGTACTCTATGATCCCGTACCCATTCGTATAGATGATTCTGAAAGGCGATTGTCTGCATCGTAGCCAAGAAGATTCGAAGTGGAAGTTTGGCCTTGTACGTTCTGTGGGCCCATAGCCTATGTGCTCCTGATGTGATGCCTTGACCAGCAGCAAGTGCCACGAAATACACTGTCGAAAAAAAAATTGTTAAGTTAACATAATGGGCATTCCTCATTATAAAGGTGCCTGTACTTGAAATCATACGAAAATACTGACAACTTATTGTTATTATTTGAACCGAGGTCCTTGTGGCTCGGTTAGCCTTCCGGGAACTACGACCACATGGATCTGTTGTTCTCTACCCTACTCATTCATACAAACCCAAGGAGGTCATCAATGGTCTTGACGAAAGCAACAAAGTCCTTTCTGTTACCGCGCCTTAGCTGTTACCTCGCGAGTATCCAGGACTGGCTTCCCCATATCAATGGTTCTTAGGCCAGCCAACTCTGGTCAGCATCCCCAACATTACCCGAAGTTCAGCTCGTGGCAACTTCAGGAGCTTTCTGGTGTAGGTCGATGAGGGCACCACAAATTTCTTTGACTAAGCAAATCCAGAAATGTTCCTCCAGGAGGTTATTCTATTATTCCATCTCCCATTGTTGGACTGCTGCCTTATATTGGTCTTTTTCAAGCCCACAGAAATGCGGAGGTCCAGCAGGTGTTAACCTTGATGCTCTTTTCGCAAGTTCATTCATTTCCTGCAATACCACAATGCCTCGGTGCCTATAATACAGTCCCTTTATTGCCTCTGGCTAGTTGCTTTATGGTATTACGGCATTCCCATGTCAGCAGACTCCGCTGGCTGTGTGATTCCATGGACCTCAGCGTGGCCTGGCTGTCTGTAGTTAAATGGATATGTGCCCCTTCGAGGTTCATTTTGAGACACTCTTGAACGCAGATGTAGACAGCCATTATTTCGGTCTGTAGAATAGAGGGCACAGGTCCTAGGGCTTTGAAGATCCTCAGTTAAGGTCCGTATACCACAATGCCTGAGCTTAGCCTCTCTCTGATTTTGATTCATCAGTGTACCATGTAGATGACTTTTGGTCCAAACGATTTACGAAATTTTTTGACCTAGCACGGTCACCAATGACCTTTATAAAGGGTGTATCGAGATCGAAAATTGTTGGCATCACATACGATGGTTTTGCCAAGATGTTTGAGTCAAATGGATTCAGTATCCTCCTATGTCCAACCCAGTTACCATGTAGGAGATTGCCAGGAATATTCTTGTTTGTCCCAGCAGGCTGCATTTCCTCACATGTAGATGTAAGGGAGGCAGATCGAGTATGATCTCAAGCGCTGTTGTACGAGTTTTGTGGATAGCTTCCGTAGCACCAATACAGGCCAGCCGTTGCAATTTGCTGCGTGTGGTGACCTCTTCAGTTTTTGTCCACCATGCTAAGGACGCATTGGTGGCAATAGCTCATGCTTCTGCTGTTTATAACGTGCGACCTTATCTTAAACTGCAATTTGGATGCTCTCATTCTTATCCCTAACTTTTTCGTGCGTTTTGATGCGTGATTTCCCCCTTGAAATAGAAATATGGAAGGATGAGGAAGGTTTTCTTTTGTATCAAGCAGATCCTAGGTTCATGAAGCAGGTTGCTCTGTCAAATCTTATGTATTTGTTGAGCTTGCAATATCCTGCCAGAAGGCGCACAATCACGGACTATTCTCAGCAAGTTTTTCGTGAACTTGGTCAGTGGCCCTTTCAGGAATCTTGTGGATGCCTGGAGTGTTTTCTCGCCAGCATTGAACCTTTGCCCCCACACACTTTTTTAAGGTTTGTTCTATGACTGAATTGACTATGCCACATGAGGTTGCTGGGCCATCGAAGAGTTTTGTTCTGCTTTGTTCGTCGGCCCTCTAATCTCCTGTCCTTGATGTCCTATATGCCCTGGAACCCATGCCAAGTTCGCTTTGCTGTGCTTGGCCAGTTCGTTTAATTTAATGCTCGAGCACTGACCCACACTAGTTTGGAGTCAATATATTCTTTCAGTGTTGCGTACGGTCAGATTAGACAGTAATCTATTGGTGCTACTTCAGCTTGGAATACTGTGGTATGATTTGTTGAACTCGCAGGGGTCATAACCCTTGGATTTTACTCGTAGGTTCCGAATCATACTCCTTCAACGGTCTTCGGGCTATCCGTATACCTAGAACTGATGGGTATTATCCTGCCCTGGCATAACTATCTCATAGTTACTATCGTAGTCAGCTCTCATGGAGTTTGTGGGCGTCCCTGTAATAAGATCTGCCAAACTCAAGTTTTCGATAATGAACGGAGTGATGTGGAATCGAAGAAACCTTTGTGTAAAATTTGCGACGAACCATTATCCATCAGAAGGAGTCTAAGGCAGGGACCTATACCAGAAAGCTGCCTCGTCCTGAGCTTTGGGTAATGCTAACGGATCACTGTCGGTAGAAATACCTTTTGTATCGCACGGAAAAGTCAGCAGATGAGATTTGTAGGCTCTGTGGCTCAGGAGCTGAACACATGGTACGCAAAATCCAGAGTTGGCTGGCCTAAGAACCATTCATATGGGGAAGCCAGTCCTGGATACTCGCGAGGTAACATCCAAGGCTCCTGAGGATGTCGTCGGTTTTATCAACATCATTGACGACTTCCTTGGTTTTTTATAGATGTGTAGGGTAGAGAACAAAAGATTCATATGGTCGTAGTTGTTGGAAGGCTAATCCAGCCATAACGACCCCAGTTCAAATAATAATAATGATATGGCAGGAGTTGCTGGATCAGCCTTAATGATGAGAATGACTAGCAACTCTGAGACGTTACGCCCATTCTTTAGAGTGAACCAAAAGTGCTATGGAGCAGACTAGAAAGACGCTTCCATAGAAAGCCATTTGATGTATACCTCATCAAACTCGACTGAAACAATTGTAGTGATTTATTTTCTTTTGAACAATTTTAATGAGATTTTATTTTTCTCTTATGATTCCTCTATGGTTATATAGTTAGGTAAGGGGGTTACATTTTATTGCGACGTCAAGGTCTCTTGTGCACCCGATTAGAGCTGTTTTTGCAAATGCGCTCCAGCTCCAGGGCTTCAATGTTCTCCAGTATCTGAGAGGGCTTCGAGGAGGTTAAATCCTCGTTCTTCCTGTTATCCTCTTGTCCAAGACATTCTTTGCGCTGATTTGAAATGGCGAGGCATTCTGTGACCAGGTGAACAGGAGTTTCCTCCTCTTCCCCACATAATCACTCGTCAGTTTCTGTTAAGCCATTCACATCATATGCTTCCTAAGGCGACAATGTCCTGAGAGGAAGCCAGTGAGAAGGCATAACTTATTCTTACTGGGATCCAAATACTTTTTAAAGCTTGCATTCTTAAAGTTCCGAAGGAACTTTTTGAAGTAATCCATTCATGGAAGATTACTCAAGAGTGCTTGTCTTTCAATCTCTTCCAAAAACTCTTTCTTATAGGTGCATTTGCTTATGCCACATGCCGGTTCTGGGCCAGTAAGTGGTGTTGGTGCTCTCTTTTTAGCAAGTGTATTGGCCTCTTCGTTTCTTTTGTTTCCTGAGTGACCAGGAACCCAGACTAAAGAGACCTTGTTGTTCTTGCCTACTTCATTAAGTTTCCTCCGGACTCCCATATCAGATTTGAGTCGATGATCAGGAGTTCAGTGCTTTGATAGACTATCAGAATGGATCACAATGTCACTGTCACATCCTTGATAGTTTCTTTCCAGGTTTATATCTATCCATCTTTTGATTGCTAGTATTTCTGCCTGAAAAACACTAGTGCAGGAGCCTAACGATAATGTACACTTGGTTCTTGCCCCGTATACTCCAGCGCCGCCCCCTATCGTGGATTTAAAACCATCTGTATACCATTCACTTTGAAATTTTGGTTAGTGTATTCCTTTTTCCATTCTTCCTTTTCACATAATAGCATAGTGTTCAAGTTCAATCCTTACTTTTTTAATCATAACATCACTAGGCAGGTTCGCTGATGAAATGTACTTGTTCGAAAAGGACCAGGCTCCCTGTCTTTTAATTCTCTCATTCCCTGTACCTTCCCTAGATATTCTAAGGATGGCCTCATAGGCTACCCTATTGATCACTGGATATAGAGGAGTGAGATCTGTGATGACAAGTGCTCTTATCGGGCATTCCTCTAACACAAAGTAGAGGTAAAAATTCATGTTTTGATAAATTTCAAAGGTTCACTAACTAAAATCAGTTATGATACTCACTCCAAAAACATGTGTACCAACGGGCCTTGAACAATACCAGATACGCTCCATAGAGAGAGAAGACGTGAAGATAAACGAAAGCTATAACATTTCGCCACATAATGTGCCATTTATACACGGGTACTGGTGCATATTTGGGATGTATGGGTTTCTTTTTGGCGACAGTTCCTGAGTTACCATTGGCCATTTTCCCAGTTTTTCCATTGCTGATTATCTGAAGTGGTTCTGCAGATGTGGGTGCGTCTGACAGATCGCCTCTGAATATTGCTTTGGCATCTTGTACTACTGTTTGGGACATGGTACTGCAAAGAAGAAAACAACATTTTGGTGAGGATTCAAAAACGACATGGAAATTCTTATGGCACAGATTTGTTGATTTCAATTTTAATATGTGATTCATTTTCTGAAGAATACAGGATCCTTACAAATGATTGTCACATCGCAGTGGGCTTGGAAATATTTCTATTTTGCCGCTTCATATGCATACTGTTCATTCTTGCAATTCCAGCAACATAATTAATTTTCTGCGCACATAACAAACATAACCTAACTAGCAATAATAAACGATGTTTCTTCATAAGCTGCCCCTTGTGCTTGAATGGAAGCGTTTTTCAAGTCCTATGGAGAATTTTCAAGAGGTATTATTAATATGTTGAAAACTGTATGCATACATACATAATCACAAATTTTTGATTTTCCATCTAACTTTCTAGGAGAACGGTGATGATGGCCTTCTTATCAGGCTGAAAGCGCTCGGTTTTCGACCGAAAATAAATTTTCACACTGAAGTACCCAGAGTATCAGTTTAATTAATTTTCAATTTTTGCAGGTGAATTATTCTGGACGAATGAATGAAAGATCCCTTCGAATACTCAAATGAGTTGAGATCAAATTTAGGTGACAACCTAAGCTGTGGAGCCTGGTCATGGATGGTATTCTGGAAAGGCTTACGGCGGGTGGTTTTTGTGCTCAGGCATATGCATGAGAGCTCAATAAGCAACCGAATGCAACTCACCCTCAGCATCATTGAGAAGTGGTGTGAGGAAGAAGGACTAAATGTCAATCCCTCAAAGACTGATTCCGTTCACTAGAAGAAGGAATCTTAACCTCAGAGATCCGGTCCTGAAGGGCCAGGCTCTGAACTTCTCCAGTGAGTGCAAATATCTAGGTGTCATCCTAGACAGCAAACTAAACTTGAAGAAACGCAAAGACAATACTTTTTCCAGAGACACGGCGGCCTTGTGGGCCTGACAAAGAATCTTTGGGAAGGCATGGGGAATGAAACCGGAAATGGTACTGTTGTTATACACAGCTGTAGTACGCCACATTGTCACCTTTGCGTTCTTGACATGGTGGACAAAACCAAAAAGGTCACCACACGCAACAGGCTGCAGAAATTGGCTGTATTGGAGCTATGCACTAAACACGTACAGCTTCGCTTGAGGTCATACTTGATCCCTCACATCTACATGCGAGGAAATATAGCCTGCTGGAAGCAATACGAATATTCCTATTCTACAGGCCGAGATAATGGCTGTCTACATCTGCTCTCAAGAGTGTCTTAGGAGGAACCTCAAGGGGGCGCTTATCCACATACCTACGGACAGCCAGGTCACGCTGAGGTCCATGAAATCACACAGCCAGGGATCTCTGCTGATATAGAAATGCCGTAATACTATAAAGCAAATGGCCAGAGGTAACGAGGTGACTCTATTATGGGCACCGGCGCATTGCGGTATTGAATAATATGGAAGAGCTGATGAACTTGCGAAAAGAGCATCAAGGTTAACACCTGCTGGACCTGAGCCTTTCCGTGGAATAATAGAATAACCCTCTGAAGCAACACTCCTGGACTTTATCAGGCAAAGAAATTTGTGGTGCTTCATATAGGGTTGCCAGTCCTGGATACTCACAAGGTAACAGCAAGGGCTCCTAATGACGTCGTCGGTTTCATCAACACTATTGACGGCTTCCTTGGGTTTGTATGAATGAGAAGGGTAGAGAATAAAATATCGATGTGGCTAACCGAGCCATAAATAATAGGCGAAAACCAGCAAACTGAACGGGTATTGCAAAGCCATATTCTTTTTATTGGAAGAGAACGAATGCTTATCATTTCATTTTGAATGAGCAATAAGTGGCTACTTATTGATGATAACAAAATCATTTCTGGAATTTGATAAGAATCAAACTTCATTGTTGTAATGGTGGTATGTTTTCAGCTGAAATGAATGATTTGTATTGAAAAAATTCAATAGTCAGCATTAAGATTACATTTTTCTTTGAATGAGTCACATGAGTCCCAAAAGAAATTCGGCACCACACAGAAAACTTGATGACATAATTCACAACAACTAGATTAAAAGCGATTAGACTTTTTTGTTTCTTTGTTCCGAATCATAGGACATAATCATAAAAAAAAATTATGAAAGCACTGCCGTGAAGTCAGAAGCATTTGAGCGCTCGTACATCCACCTTGTGGGTAGATTCGCATTCTTCAGTTTCAAAAATCAATTGGAGGAATTTTCGACAGCTGTCAAAAAAATTCTCAAACTTAGGCGAAACTCCAGACTTCATGTCAGTGCTTCAGCAGACCAATTTTTTTTCGATAATTCGCTAGAATTTCATACGGTATCTATGGTCTTGGTGATGCGATCTGGACGAAATTTCGCACGTAGTTTGAATACATTATTCTTCAGCTAGGTGTACAATTTAATTCCAATCCGAAATTATCAGGAGAAAAATTTTTGAACGGCCATATTTACGGAACCCCCAGTCCAATTTTGCTTATTGATGAACGTAACCGCGACATTCGCGATCCAAACCTACCCTGAAAATTTCTAGGCCCTTCCCTTCAGAAGTTATAATTTTCTATGGTTTCTATGGTTCTGGTCATGCGATCTGGAGAAATGTAGCTTGAATATATCATTCTCCATAAGTATACAAAATTTCGTCACGATCGAATCTGTAGTTTGGAAATTATCAAGAAAACTAAATTTCAAACGACCGTATTTACGGAACCCCTAGTATAATTCTGCTTATTGATGAACCTGAACGCGACATTTCAGATCCACACCTATCCTGAAAATTTAGAGTCCCTAGGCCTTTTCGTTCGAAAGTTATGATTTTCTATGGGTTCTATGGTTCTGGTCATGCGATCTGGAGAAATGTAGCTGGAATATGACATTCTCCAGTATACAAAATTTCGTCACGATCGAATCTGTAGTTTTGGAATTATCAAGAAAACTAAATTTTAAACGACCATATTTTAGGAACCCCTAGTATAATTTTGCCCATAGATGAACGTGATCACGACATTCGAGATCCACACCTATCCTGAAAATTGCAAGTCCCTAGGCGTTTCCGTTCAAAAGTTACAATTCTCTATGGTTTCTATGGTTCTGGTGATGCGATCTGGACAATTTCACATGTAGCTTGAACACCTCATTCTCCATTTGAGTGCAAAATTTCATCTCGATCAAATCTGTAGTTTCCAAGTAATCAGGAGAACAAAACTTTGAACGGCCATATTTACGGAACCCCTGGTGGAATTTGGCCCATTAACGAACTCAACCGAGGCATTCGGGAACTGAACCCTGAAAATTCAAAGTTTCTAGGTTTTTCCATTCGAGAGTTATCGTGCTTACGGCCGAACGGACAGACTCGAATTTTCCGAAGGATTCGTCATCAGTGAGTCGAACTCTATCGATTGAGACCATTTTCGGCTCAAAATCCGAAAACTAAAGACATCGTGACGAAATGATATAGCCCTCGTGTAAGTAGTAGGAGCGCTCAAAAAGTTTAGTGACAAAAAAAATTTTGAAGATTTGAATGTTCGAGAGAAGGTAATAAAACAATACAAAAGCTCAACAGAATTCATTGAATAATTATGAAATGGTTTATTCAATTTATAATGTTCGAAATGTCCTCCGTTATTCTCTAGGCATTCATGAATCATTCTCCGTTTGTTTTCAAATATTTTTTTCAACATTTCTGGGCCAAAATTTTGGCAGCAAATTGTTATTGCCGCTTGTAGCTCCCTAAGATTCTCATTGGTCCTTCTCAAAACTTCATCTTTCAGGTATGCAAAAATGGAAAAATCGAAGGGAGTCAAGTCTAGAGACCGTGTTGGAAAAGCAGACTGCAGTCCCCGATTTATAGCATGGTTGTCATAAAATGTACCGTTACGACAATAGAACATCACAACAAATATGTTTTGTTCTAAATCATAAACCATTGCAGATATCAATAATTTTCACGGTTTTGGAAACAGAAGGTCGACCAATTTGAATAAGAATCGACATTATAATAATAATTGCTGTCAGCTTCGAATTTCTATGATTCTATGATGAATATACACATATCGCCCAAATTTTTGGACACCCTCGTAAATTGTAAAACAAATATTTATCATGGTTGGTTTTCTGTACATTTAATCTTCATTTCTTTCACAGGCGTGAGGCATGCAGAAAAGGATACAACAAAATTTTCTCTAATTTTAGATAACAATGTTTCAAAACTGGTTCGTATCGGTTCAGCGTGTTCAAGTGATTGTTGAGTTTTTCTTTGCAATAATGCCTGGCAAAAGATTGTCAGTGTTCAATAGAGAAAGAATAGTGGCTTTGCATGATGAGGGTCTGTCGAATCATCAAATCGCAGATAGACTAAGGATCAGTAATGTTTTGGGTCGTCGCATGGTCGTCGTACGCAGCTTATTCCCATTCTAGAAACATTATTGAACCCATCATTTATCCTCTCCGACATGAAATTGGGGCCAATTTCTTTTTCGTAGATGGCAATGCTAGGCCCCATCGCACGAGAAGAGTACAAAATGCACTAGAGATTGCGAATATTCAAAGATTACCGTGGCCAGCAAATTCGCCAGACATGAATCCCATTGAGCAAATGTGGTATTTCGTCAAACGAGCAATCTCAAACGGAATTAATCCTCCTAGCAAACCTCCAGGAACTCGCGACCCAAAAAGAATGGATACGATAAACGCCCTTATTGTTTCCATGCGCAGGCGCGTAAACACCTTACTACAGAATAGTGGAAGACGCTTCGAATATTAATGCATTTTTGATTTCGCTCTAAACTGGTTTTCTTCTATATTTCAGTTTCTGGTAATCATTGTATTATACACTACTTTTCGTTTTTATTCTTTTTGAGCGCTCGTACTATACTTACACGAGGGCTATATCATTTCGTCACGATGTCTGTATTTTTCGAATTTTGAGCCGAAAATGGTCTCAATCGACTATGTTCGACTCACTGATGACGAATCCGTCGGAAAATTCGAGTCTGTCCGTCCGGCCGTCCGTAAGCACGATATCTCTCGAATGGAACAACCTAGAGACTTGAAACTTTTAGTGTGGGTTCAGTTCCCGAATGCCTCGGTTAGGTTTGTTAATGGGCCAAATTCCACCAGGGGTTCCGTAAATATGGCCGTTCAAAGTTTTGTTCCCCTGATTACTTGAAAACTACAGATTTGATCGAAATGAAATTTTGCACTCAAATGGAGAATGAGGTGTTCAAGCTACATGTGAAATTTTGTCCAGATCGCATGACCAGAACCATAGAAACCATAGAAAATTGTAACTTTCGAACGGAAACGCCTAGGGACTTGAAATTTTCAGGATAGGTGTGGATCTCGAATGTCGTTATCACGTTAATCTATGAGCAAAATTATACAAGGGGTTCCGTAAATATGATCGTTTCAAATTTAGTTTTCTTGATAATTTCAAAACTACAGATTCGATCGTGACGAAATTTTGTATACTAATGGAGAATGATATATTCAAGCTACATTTCTCTAGATCACATGACCAGAACCATAGAAACCATAGAAAATCATAACTTCCGAACGGAAAGGCCTAGGGACTTGAAATTTTCAGGATAGGTGTGGATCTGAAATGTCGCGTTCACGTTTATCAATGAGCAGAATTATACTAGGGGTTCCGTAAATACGGTCGTTTGAAATTTTGTTTTCTCGATAATTCCGAAACTACGGATTCGATCTCGGATTGTGTGGAGATGAAATTTTGTATTTTAATCGGGAATGATATATTAAAGCAATATTTTGTCCAGATCGCATAACCAGAACCATAAAAACCATAGAAAATTGTAACTTTTGAACGGAAAGGCCTAGAAACTTGAAATTTTCAGGGTGGGTTTGGATCGCGAATATTGCGGTCACGTTCATCAATGAGCAAAATTAGACTAGGGGTTCCGTGAATATGGCCGTTTAAAATATTTTTTTCCTGATAGTTTCGAAACTACTGATCGGATTGGAATGAAATTTTGCACCTAGCTGAGGAATAATGTATTCAAACTACGTGCAATTTTGTTCAGATCGCATCACCAAGACCATAGATACCGTAGAAAATTCTAGCGAATTATCGAAAAAAAATTGATCAGCTGAAGCACTGACATGAAGTCTCTAGTTTCGCCTAAGTTTCAGAATTTTTTTGACAGCTGTCGAAAATTTCTTCAATTGATTTCGCATTTCTGGAAAATGCGAATCTACCTACAAGGTGGATGTACGAGTGCCCAAAAGCTCCTGCCTTCACGGCAGTGCTTTTCGTAATTTTTTTTTGTTCAGTTGAAATTAAATTCAGCCATTGCATTGGTTACATAACCAAAATGAATGTACCTTTAGTTACACTTCTTGACTTGCATTTTTCGAATTTTGAGCCGAAAATGGTCTCAAACGACTATGTTCGACTCACTGATGACGAATCCGTCGGAAAATTCGAGCCTGTCCGTCCATCCGACCGGCCGGCCGTCCGTAAGCGCGATAACTCTCAACCTAGAGACTTGAAATTTTCAGCATGGGTTCAGTTCCCGAATGCCTCGGTTGAGTTCGTTAATGGGCCAAATTCCACCAGGGGTTCCGTAAATATGTTTTTTCAAAGTTTTGTTCCCCTGATTACTTGAAAACTACAAATTTGATTGAGATGAAATTTTGCACTCCAATGGAGAATGAGGTGTTCAAGCTACATGTAAAATTTTGTCCAGATCGCATGACCAGAACCATAGAAACCATAGAAAATTGTAACTTTCGAACGGAAACGCCTAGGGACTTGAAATTTTCAGGATAGGTGTGGATCTCGAATGTCGTGATCACGTTCATCTATGAGCAAAATTATACCACTGGTTCCGTAAATATGCTTGTTTGAAATTTAGTTTTCTTGATGATTTCAAAACTACTGATTCGATCGTGACGAAATTTTGTATACTAATGGAGAATGATATATTCAAGCTACATTTCTCCAGATCACATGACCAGAACCATAGAAACCATAGAAAATCATAACTTTCGAACGGAAAGGCCTAGGGACTTGACATTCTCAGGATAGGTGTGGATCTGAAATGTCGCGTTTATCAATGAGCAGAATTATACTAGGGGTTCCGTAAATACGGTCGTTTGAAATTTTGGTTTCTCGATAATTTCGAAACTACGGATTCGATAGAGATGAAATTTTGTATTTCAATCGAGATTGATATATTAGAACAATTTTTTCTCCAGATCTCATGACCAGAACCATAGAAACCATAGAAAATTGTAACTTTTGAACGGAAAGGCCACGAACTTGAAACTCTCAGGGTGAGTTTGGATCGCGAATATCGCGGTCACGTTTATCAATGAGCAAAATTAGACTAGGGGTTCCGTAAATATGGCCGTTCAAAATATTCTGTTCCTGATCATTTCGAAACTACCGATTCGATTGGAATGAAACTTTGCACCTAGCTGAAAAATAATGTATTCAAACTACGTGCGAAATTTTGTCCAGATCGCATTACCAAGACCATAGATACCGTAGAAAATTCTAGCGAATTATCGAAAAAAAATTAATCAGCTGAAGCACTGACATGAAGTCTGGAGTTTCGCCTAAGTTTCAGAATTTTTTTGACAGCTGTCGAAAATTCCTTCAATTGATTCCGTAAAATGGAAAATGCGAATCTACCTACAAGGTGCATGTACGAGCGCTCAAAAGCTCCTGCCTTCACGGCAGTGCTTTTCATTTACAAAACGAATTGTGAAAGTGAAAGTATAGTACTACAAAACGTCAATCTTGATTTTTCGTTGAAATGTGGCAAAATAGGTGAAAAAAGCGAGCAAACATGACGAAAACCAGCCGAACGCTCGATTGCAGGCAAGTAGTGGAGGTATAAATGTAAATATTTGCACCTGGCCGTATCGCGTTTTTATTATAATACGCACTTCCCCGCTTCGGCCGGCTACTATTCACTATTCATCCCCGATGGAGAACTGGGCCGGTTTTGGTCATGTTTCCACGTATTTTTCACCTATTTTGCAACTTTTTAACGAATAATGTAGATTGAAGTTTTGTAGTACTAAACTTCTCCTATCAAAATCCGTTTTGTTAATTAAAATCGGACAACTTCCGACGCATCCAGCCCTTCCGGAAAATATTGCCTACAATAATTCAAATCGCAGTTTCGCAAAAACTATTTATCCGACAACGTCCTGGTTGTGCACACTCAAAGTAGCTTTCAACCACTACCTTTACCCAGAAAACCAGCACTACTACTTCGAAAATGTACGAGTTATGAATTTTTGGAGAAACGCTTATTTTTACGGTTTTTCCGGCTTTTCTCTGGTAATAATAACCTGATCAAGCATCAATCAAGCATAAAACTCAGAAAACACTGTTTTTGTGCTGTTTTTTTAGAAATTACAAGAAAAGTAATCATATTTGCGATTCGAAAACATATCACTAAACATCCAAGGACCACCCCACGTACCCCCACACTCGCCGTTTTCTTCTACGATTCTTGTCACAGAATTACCCTTCATCTGCTCTATTGCTTGGTCTATCATGATTAATGATCATATCAAGTTGACAGTTTTTTTTTGTTTATTTAAGATTGAATCATCTATGGGAGATTATTTCCTTTCATTAGGGTCCTGTAGTGGCCTTCGAACATCTGAAACTCCCGAAAAACATCGCTTGGATGGCAAAATCTGGTTAGCAAAACCATAACATAACATGCCCCAGAAAATCTGCTTCTTCAGCGAAGCAGATGAATTCCCTGAGAAAATTGCGTCGGAATATGTGGGTTCAAACTCCGCGCCTCCTAGTAGCTAACGTTTCACATTTTCATAGTTTTCGCTGGTTTCATCTGCCAATTGACATAACCTACATAGAATTGAGCTCTTTTTACCCACCATTTTTAAGTAGTGGCAAGATAGTAGACCAGCAAATAGTCTTATTTCGCTGCGATATACATAATTAGTTGCGACTATTATTCAGACAATAAGCACAAAATTCTATTCATATATAGTACCATTAGTATTCGGTAAAATGGTTTGTCAGACGAACAAAACGAAATTATAAGGGTTCCATTTTAGCTATTTAGCTATGGAACCCTAAAAATGACGTTATTAAATGCCAATCGAATTGGAAAGAATCTACGGAAAATGAAACACTTACCAGGATTTTCTCCAATCTCCGTCAACATTCACACAAAATTGAAATTTCTATGTACCGCGACAGTGATGTTGAATTCAATCGAAATTCGCATAAATGGCGAAGACTCCGAAAATTTGTCGTACAAAAATCGGGAATACGAAACTTACCGTTCGTCTACCATGCTGAAAACACTCCAACTGTTCCCAACGACAGCATTGGCTGAAAATGTTAATCTGCTACTTACTCCTTATCGTGAAAATGAAGCGTAGGACTTATCCATAATTAATTTTCATTACAATACGTTCGATTGTCTTGTTTCCTCCATTTTACGATTTTTCATTAAAGGCACATAATTTTTATAGAGTAATTGTTCATCGAACAATACCGGTGGATGTTTTGAGGATTTCCCCCGGAATTCTCTTATTTTTCTTCATTGAGGTGCACAAATTTACGTATCTATAACTTGAATAACGCTAGTTTTCGTGTAGGACTAAAATAACTAA
Organism: Aphidecta obliterata; assembly: GCA_963966015.1. Classification (NCBI taxonomy): domain Eukaryota; kingdom Metazoa; phylum Arthropoda; class Insecta; order Coleoptera; family Coccinellidae; genus Aphidecta; species Aphidecta obliterata. Next base: position 17,396,458 of record OZ014435.1, on the reverse strand, counting down.
TTTTTTAATTAGTCCCTGATTTTATTCGAAAATAATAAAAGAATATTATGCCAGTAGCGGATTTTTAGAAATTTCCAATATGAAGGTAAAGTCAAACACCGGAATAACATAACATGGCAGCAGCATGCAAGATCATCTAAAATTGAACGAACGGACTCGCCTGTAACTATTCATACAGTAGAATAACATAACATTGAAATTCGCCAACATCAAAATAATGTTATATGCTTATTTATGTCTATGTCAAAACCAGAATGCGCGTGGTAAGAATAGAATACGAACATCATGTAAACTGTCAGTTGATTGCAGTAAATTCGGAAGAATTTTTATGTTATGTTATGCCTCAAAACGACAAAGCACAATCTCATGCGTCATGTCATGTTATTCTTATGATATGTCATTCTGCTGTATAAATTGACCTTTATGTTTATGGTTGTGCCTTACATCATAGCCAGAATGCGCATGGTAAGGACGAATTTTTATCATTGTTTGAGTTTAAGTTTACTTGAAAACATATACTTATATTAAAATACAGAGATACTCTTCATCTAAATTTTACGATAATCGGATACCCTTTTCGTCACGTGCATCAAACCCAAAAGTTATTCTTGTTTCCTATTCCATCTTATTCCTTTTCATAAAATCTCAATGTTCAACCTTATGCCATGTCATGATTTTCTTGTGAGGTTATTCTTATGTTATATTATTTCACTGTATAAATTCACCTTAATATTCGTGAAATTCAGTATTTTCTACAGGTTAACTTTAAGTGTAGTAAAAAAATTACGAAAAGCACTGCCGTGAAGGCAGGAGCTTTTGAGCGCTCGTACATGCACCTTGTAGGTAGATTCGCATTTTCCAGTTTTAGAAACCAATTGAAGGAATTTTTGACAGCTGTCAAAAAAATTCTGAAACTTAGGCGAAACTCCAGACTTCATGTCGCTGCTTCAGCTGATCAATTTTGTTTCGATAATTCGCTAGAATTTTCTACGATATCTATGGTCTTGGTGATGCGGTCTGGACAACATTTTGCACGTACTTTGAATACATTATTCCTCAGCTAGATGCATAATTTCATTCCAATCCGATCAGTAGTTCCGAAACTATCTGAAAAAAAATATTTTGAACGGCCATATTTACGGAACCCCTAGTCTCATTTTGCTTATTGATGAACGTGACCGCGATATTCGCGATCCAAACCCACCCTGAAAATTTCAAGTTCCTAGGCCTTTCCGTTCAAAAGTTACAATTTTCTATGGTTTCTATGGTTCTGGTCATGCGATCTGGACAAAATATTGCTTCAATATATCATTCTCGATTAAAATACAAAATTTCATCTCGATCGAATCCGAAGTTTCGAATTTATCGAGAAAACAAAATTTCAAACGACCGTATTTACGGAACCCCTTGTATAATGTTGCTCATAGATGAACGTAATCACGACATTCGAGATCCACACCTATCCTGAAAATTTCAAGTCCCTAGGCCTTTCCGTTCGAAACTCGAGATTTTCTATGGTCTCTATGGTTCTGGTCATGTGATCTGGAGAAATGTAGCTTGAATATATCATTCTCCATTAGTATACAAAATTTCGTCACGATCGAATCTGTAGTTTTGAAATTATCAAGAAAACTAAATTTCAAACGACCATATTTACGGAACCCCTAGTATAATTTTGCTCATAGATGAACGTGATCACGACATTCGAGATCCACACCTATCCTGAAAATTTCAAGTCCTTAGGCGTTTCCGTTCAAAAGTTACAATTTTCTATGGTTCTGGTGATGCGATCTGGACAAATTTCACATGTAGCTTGAACACCTCATTTTCCATTTGAGTGCACAATTTCATCTCGATCGAATCTGTAGTTTTCAAGTAATCAGGGAAACAAAACTTTGAACGGCCATATTTACGGAACCCCTGTTGGAATTTGGCCCATTAACGAACTTAACCGAGGCATTCGGGATCTGAACCTACACTGAAAATTTCAAGTCTCTAGGTTGATCCGTTCGAGAGTTATCGTGCTGACGGACAGACGGACGGACAGACTCGAATTTTCCGACGAATTCGTCATCAGTGAGTCGAACATAGTCGATTGAGACCATTTTCGGCTCAAAATTCGAAAAATACAGACATCGTGACGAAATGATATAGCCCTCGTGTAAGTAGTACGAGCGCTCAAAAATGCAGGGCCTTTTCCAGTTTTGATTATCAAAATAACCTTATTCCATGTCATGATTTTCTTGTGAGGTTATTCTTATGTTATATTATTTCACGGTTTAAATTAACCTTGATATTCGTGAAATTCAGTCTTTTCTACAGGTAAATTTTAAGTGTAGTAAAAAAATGCAGGGCCTTTTCCATAACCCTGTGCAAATTTTGATTATCAAAATAACCAACACCTTCTAAAATGAAGAATGTAAATCTGAATAGTAGTTCTAAAAGTGTGACTGCACAGTTTTCAAAGTCCCAAATTTCAGCATTCTCTGCTTTTCAAATATTCGACGTGTGTCACAAATCGAATTAAGATCAGTTTCTATATCCGGTTTCTGTGATTTGAATTCTAGTTTATTTTACGACATACGAATTTTTCGACCCCGGAGGGTAGAAATGGATTATTGCTTTATGTGCTATGTTTATATATTTGGAATTTTATGATTTAGAGAATATTTAGAAAAACCCACAAAATCCCCCGTTTTTCGGGACAGATCCACAAAAATATGGCGATTCCAAATCGCCTAGATAGGGCGCATATCTACGGGAACACCTATTGTCTTCGAAAACAATGAATAGGGTCCCAATATCTCGAAGTTTTGTTTATCATTTACTTCTAGAAAATGCATGAATTAATTGACGTGAGACTGAAATGGTACCATTTTACTGATAAGAGGTATATTAAGATATGACTATACAGAGGTCCGTTATCATGAACCATTAAAATGAATGCAAAAGAAATGAAAATTTGTAGTACGTCAGTAAGTGTCTCAAGAAAAACATGTTGAAAATTTCACAGTGCACTCTATGTCTAATACTATCAAAATTTGCGGTAGTTATAGAATTGGTATATAGTACCACCCCTATAAATGTTCCGCAATGAGCATTCGTAAATTTTTTTGGCTGATAATGAATTGCTATATACCACCTAAAAAAATATAGAACCATTTAAAACATAAATTGGTAGTTGAAAATTTTCAGGTTATCATGAAATTCTTGGAATCAGGAAAACTCAATTTTTTTTTCCATGGAACAGCTAAAAAGTTGAATTCCAATATGGCGAATAGTTTCTGAGATTGCGAAATTTTTGAAAATATCTGTTCCAATTCTTTTAAGGATACGAAATGAACCTTCGTGTTATTATTTTACCACTAACCACGAAGTTTCAATTGGATTAGAAAAATATTTGGTAAATTTTAACTTTAACGCCCACTCGTGTTTTTCAATTTTCAAATATTTTTCAATTTTTCATTGAAATGAGCATTCTAGAATGATTCTTGATGGATTTCAGTGATGGCAAACTAGTAATAATGCAGATTTTTTGCGTCACCGCAACATTCGAGATCTACACCTATCCTGAAAATTTCAAGTCTCTAGGCCTTTCCGTTCGAAAGTTATAATTTTCCATGGTTTCTATGGTTCTGGTCATGAGAGCTGGAGAAATGTAGCTTGAATATATCATTCTCCATTAGTATACAAAATTTCGGCACGATCGAATCTGTAGTTTTGAAATTATCAAGAAAACTGAATTTCAACCGACCATATTTACGGAACCCCTAGTATAATTTTGCTCATAGATGAACGTGATCACAACATTCGAGATTCACACCTGTCCTGAAAATTTCAAGTCCCTAGGCGTTTCCGTTCAAAAGTTACAATTTTCTATGGTTCCTATGGTTCTGGTCATGCGATCTGGACAAAATTTAACATGTGGCTTGCACACCTCATTCTCCATTTGAGTGCGAAATTTCATTTCGATCAAATCTGTAGTTTTCAAGTAATCTGAGGAACAAAACTTTGAACGGCCATATTTACGGAACCCCTGGTGGAATTTGGCCCATTAACGAACTTAAGTTCCTAGGACATTCCGTTCGAGAGTTATCGTGCTTACGGCCGGACGGACGGACGGCCGGACGGACAGACTTGAATTCTCCGACGGATTCGTCATCAGTGAGTCGAACATAGTCGATTGGGACCATTTTCGGCTCAAAATTCGAAAAATACAGACATCGTGACGAAATGATATAGCCCTCGTGTAAGTAGTACGAGCGCTCAAAAATGGAAACTCTTGAAACAGTCTCAAAATTTCTAAACTTCCTCAACTTTTCTGGAGCAGTATATGGCAACCTTATCAATCCGAATTTTATAGTAAAATTTGTTGGAAATATTTGTCGGAAATATTTGCAATAACTTAGGCATGCTCAATCGGGATGTATCTCAATTATATTTTCTAACTTCTAATGTCAGAACCATAATTATTGACCAACGTAGTTCTTGCGTCATTAAAATAAACGTTTGGGTACTCGAAAAAAAAACAATCATTCAAAAACCAACGGTGCTCATTGTGCCAGTGTCATATTGTTGGTGTCCTGAAATTTCTTTCAACTAGTCATGCTAGACTTTCACGAACTCACGCTGAGTCATTCATCAATTGATGCAAACTTGATGGAGTACCTATGAAAAACCGTTTCGTGGTAGATGAAGAAGTTCCGTCGAGCTAACGTTACACTTTTCGAATAGCGGTTCGAGAGGTTGAAATTGGTGCCTAATTGGAACATTATCCATGGGACATGTAATTAAGTTTTATGGCTATCTGTGTCATCAGCAATATACCTACATTCAAATCAACATATGCAATTGAGTACGCGAATTTCTCCGATCAAACATGACTTAGGAGTTTCCATCCAAGTTATCGAGTAATCTCTGATATTTTCAGGTGTCTCTCTGAACTCTGATATTCCAATAAAAAAATTACGAAAAGCACTGCCGTGAAGTCAGGAGCTTCTGAGCGCTCGTAAATCCACCTTGTAGGTAGATTCGCATTTTCCAGTTTTAGAAATGAATTGAAGGAATTTTCGACAGCTGTCAAAAAAATTCTCAAACTTAGACGAAACTCCAGACTTTGTCTGTGCTTCAGCTGACCAATTTTTTTTCGATAATTCGCTAGAATTATCTACGGTATCTATGGTCTTGGTGATGCGAGCTGGACAAAATTTCGCACATAGTTTGAATACATTATTCCTCATCTAGGTGCAAAATTTCATTCCAATCCGATCAGTGGTTTCGAAACTATCAGAAAAATAATATTTTGAACGGCCATATTTACGGAACCCCTAGTCTAATTTTGCTCATTGACGAACGTGACCGCGATATTCGCGATCCAAACCCACCCTGGAAATTTCAAGTTCCTAGGCCTTTCCGTTCGAAAGTTACAATTTTCTATGGTTTCTATGGTTCTGGTCATGCGATCTGGACAAAATATTGCTTTGATATATCATTCTCGATTAAAATACAAAATTTCATCTCGATCGAATCCGTAGTTTCGAAATTATCGAGAAAACAAAATTTCAAACGACCGTATTCACGGAACCTCTAGTATAATTCTGCTCATTGATGGACGTTAACGTGCCATTCCAGATTCACACCTATCCTGAAAATTTCAAGTCCCTAGGCCTTTCCGTTCGGAAGTTATGATTTTCTATGGTTTCTATGGTTCTGGTCATGTGATCTGGAGGAATGTAGCTTGAATATAAATTTCTCCATTAATATACAAAATTTCGTCACGATCGAATCTGTAGTTTTGAAATGATCAAGAAAACTAAATTTCAAACGACCATATTTACGGAACCTCTGAAATAATGTTGCTCATAGATGAACGTGATCACGACATTCGAGATCCACACCTATCCTGAAAATTTCAAGTCCCTAGGCGTTTCCGTTCAAAAGTTACAATTTTCTATGGTTTCTATGGTTCTGGTCATGCGATCTGGACAAAATTTCACATGTAGCTTGAACACCTCATTTTCCGTTTGAGTGCAAAATTTCATCTTGATCAAATCTGTAGTTTTCAAGTAATCAGGGAAACAAAACTTTGAACGGCCATATTTACGGAACCCCTGGTGGAATTTGGCCCATTAACGAACTCAACCGAGGCGTTCGGGAACTGAACCCACACTGAAAATTTCAAGTCTCTAGTTTGTTCCGTTCGAGAGTTATCGTGCTTACGGACGGACGGACAGACTCGAATTTTCCGACGGATTCGTCATCAGTGAGTCGAACATAGTCGATTGAGACCATTTTCGGCACAAAATTCTAAAAATACAGACATCGTGACGAAATGATATAGCCTCGTGTAAGTGGTACGAGCGCTCAAAAAATTAATGCGAACGAATCGAAAAAGCAGTTTCGAAAGAAAAAAAGATTATCCAGGAAAAAGTACAAGAAAAATTGTTAATTCAAATGATTAGACAGATGAAGAATTCGTCCGTCCGTCCGGCCGATCGTAAACGCGATAACTCTCGAGAAAAGAGGGCTAAGGTTTCTAAATTTTGAGGGGTGCGTTCAAAGTCTGTTAAGGGTTCCGAAGATAAATCCGTTTGAATTCATTCCTCCTCAATTTCTCATTCGATTAATAAAGATCCGATCGAATTGGGACTTTGTCGTTAGTTGTAAGATAACTACACGAAGGTTTATGTGGAATTTCGAAAGGGTCGTATCTCGTATCACTAGAAGATTTCGGTACATCAGAAACGAATAAAAAACGAATTCTTGTACATTTCTTCAACACCCATGTGCATGTGTTTCCAGGAATTCCGATCAATTTTGGTAAGTTGGTAAGTGAAGGTTATTTCAATGACAGTGCATTCATTTTCCTCATTTCTTCGACAATGCAGTCGTCATTTATGATATAGAAAATGAAAAGGAGTGAGGAATAGAGGTATCTAGCAACAACACAATTTTCTAGCCTCATAATATGTTTTGTTTCACATTTTCTGGTTTTTACAACCTACATTTCTACCCCGATATCAAAGAGGGTATAAGAGAACATTTCCTTTCATTCTGGCCAGGTAAACGGACTGGTTTTATGTTTTGTAATTGAATAGTCTCAATAATAGAACATTATTTCGTTTTAATTCTTACATACTCATATATGTTTAGTTTCCGAATGATGATAGGCATTTGGAATGTAATGTAGATTTAGAGATCTTACATCCAATTTTCATGTTTTTCATTAGTAAGAAGATAAAAATTCTCTATGTATTAATATTGAGAAATAAGAAACCATATCAATTCGCATAAAAATTTTCCAGTAGCTTCTTCTTTTAATTTAACTATTTTTTCTTGTTATTGCCTGTGATTGTAGTTTGTTTTCTGTTATCGTCCAAAATATTATTCATGTTTTCCATAATTATATGTTCCTTTCAAATAATGTCTTATATACTTTTTGGTCATTTCTGGATCATAACAGATCTTATTGCAGGCAACTTCGATACGTTGTAGAAGAATCTCCTCACTTCCAATCTCATACACATAACTTATGATGTGGAGTTTATAATAATCGATTGATTGGTCCTCACATTCTGCCAAGACGGCTTACGGGTAATATTTGCTTGGATTTTCTTTAAAAACAACTGCCTGTACTACTCGACGGCACGAACATTGCAGGAATGTATTGCCAGCATTATGGGGCTCCACCTCATTCTAGAGTTATTGTCAGGAACTTTTTCGATCAGAACTTTTCAAATATGTGGATAGACAGAGGTGGACCGCATGCATGGCCCCCTAGATCACCAGATTTCAATCCTATTGGTTATTTCGTATGAAGATATTTGAAATCTTCAGTATACGCGTCTGAGATTGGAAATGAGGATATTGTCCAACAAAGTATCGAAGTTGCCTGCAATTAGATCCGTAATGATCCAGAAACGACCAAGAAGGCTATTAGACATAATTTGAAGAAAGCAGCAAGAATGTGCATCAAGCAAAACCTTTGCATTTTTGAGCAACTTTTATGATTTCTTTCGAAAGTTCTACTTGTTTACTCATTTGTTCATTTATTTCTTCACTGTTGATCATTTTTTTTTAAAAAGCTTTGTTGCGAAGATAAAGAGCGAAGATAAAGGGCGAAAAACAATTCTTTTTTTTTAATTTCGTTTTTTCGAAAATAGTCAAAGGATAAAATATCCTTAAAATAGTCGGAAGAATAACCTCTTGAATTTTTGCCACTTCGAAGCTCTGGCCCTAATATTTCATGTGTTATGATGTTTTGACATCTTTTTGAGCGCTCGTACTACTCACACGAGGGCTATATCATTTCGTCACGATGTCTGTAATTTTCGAATTTTGAGCCGAAAATGGTCTCAAACGATAGAGTTCGACTCACTGATGACGAATCCGTCGAAAAATTCGAGCCTGTCCGTCCGTCCGTCCGTATACACGATAACTCTCGAACGACCTAGGAACTTGAAATTTTCAGGGTAGGTTCGCATCTCGAATGCCGCGGTTAAGTTCGTTATTGGGCGAAATCCGCCAAGGGGTTACGTAAATATGGCCGCTCGAAATTTTGTTCTCCTGATCACTTCGAAACTACTGATTCGATCGGAGTGAAATTTGCACTCAGATGAAGAATGACCTGTTCAAGCTACATGCAATACATGAATTTTGTTCAGCTCGCATGTCCAGAACCATAGAAACCATAGAAAATAATAACTTTGCAATGGAAAGGCCTAGGGACTTGATATTTTCAGGATAGGTTGGGATCTTGAATGTTGCGGTCACGTTCATCAATAAGCCAAATTAGACTAGGGGTTCCGTAAATATGGCCGTTCGAAATTCAGTTTTCTTGATCATTTCAAAACTATGGATTTGATCGTGACGAAATTTTAATATTTAAATTAGGAATGATATATTCGATCGCATGATCAGAACAATAGAAACCATAGAAAATTTCGAACGGAAAGGCCTAGGGACTTGAAATTTTCAGGTTAGGTTCGGATCGCGAATTTCGCGATCATGTTCATCAATGAGCAAAATTAGACAAGGGGTTCCGTAAATATGGCCGTTCGAAATTCAGTTTTCTTGATCATTTCAAAACTATGGATTTGATCGTGACGAAATTTTAATATTTAAATTAGGAATGATATATTCGATCGCATGATCAGAACAATAGAAACCATAGAAAATTTCGAACGGAAAGGCCTAGGGACTTGAAATTTTCAGGTTAGGTTCGGATCGCGAATTTCGCGATCATGTTCATCAATGAGCAAAATTAGACTAAGGGTTCCGTAAATATAGCCGTTCAAACAATTTTTTTCCTGATAATTTCGAAATTACTCATTGGATTGTAATGAAATTTCGCACATAAATGAAGAAAAATGTATTCAAACTACGTGAGAAATTTTGTCCAGATCGCATTACCAAGATCATAGATACCATCAAACATTCTGGCGAATTATCGAAAAAAAAAATTGGTCACCTAGAGCACTGACGTGAAGTCTGGGTTTTCGCTCAGTTTGAAATATTCTTTGACAGTTGTCAAAATCTTTCCAATTGGTTTCTAAAACTGGAGAATGCGAATCTACCTACAAGGTGAATAAACGAGCGCTCAACAGCTCCTGACTTCACGGCAGTGCTTTACGTCATTTTTTTAATGATGCCTCGCTAATCTCGTAGGTCACAAAAATTTGTAGATATGAATGAAAATGAGAATCATTTTGTCCGAGAAAAACAATTAAATTCAAAGATCCAACAAATATTCACGTGTACTCTTTCCGTTCACTCAAATATCAAGATTTTGACACTCGAATGAAAAGAAGCTCCACTAAATGAAAATGCAACGGTAACGCACTTACATGGATGCTCGAAATGGAACCTTATCACCAGAACAAATACCGAAGAATACTGACGCAGCAATTTGAAAAGAAATATCCTTTATATAAAACTATTATCTACGAAAATCAATGGGATGTGACAAAATAGAGTTGAGGAACGGACATCATAGTCAAGAACTGATTACAATTCAAATATTCCTCACAATAAATAACAACCATTTATTTTGTTCTCCATGAACTGAAACGAAATAATCGAAATAAGCAGTATATCACAGGAAAAAAAGATCGAATCATAGTATGTTAACGTAGGTAACCGTGTATTTAATTAAATATTTTTTTTGCCAATTTGAACTCAAAGGAAGTTACGTGATTTTCACCCCGATTTATATTGATAAATAGCGATAAATAGTATGTATGTATGTTTTTTTTTTAGGAGATATTATGCAATATTCGAATACCCTCCAATTTAGTAACGTCATACGTTCTTCGATTGGCATTTTCACTATCTTGTATCATCATTTATTATGTTTGTATTTGATAGCCTTTCTGATTAAGTTATTCTCGAATGATATTAACGTAAACTAAGAGAAATGTCATTATCTTTTCGGCTTGATCACATCATAAAGGAATATCACGAATAACGCTTGGCAACGCTGTTGAGCTCGATTCGAAAAAAAATTACGAAAAGCACTGCCGTGAAGGCAGGAGCTTTTGAGCGCTCGTACATGCACCTTGTAGGTAGATTCGCATTTTCCAGTTTCAGAAATCAATGGAAGGAATTTTCGACAGCTAACAAAAAAATTCTGAAACTTAGGCGAAACTCCAGACTTTATGTCAGTGCTTCAGCTGATCAATTTTTGAGCGCTCGTACAACTTACACGAGGGCTATATCATTTCGTCACGATGTCTGTATTTTTCGAATTTTGAGCCGAAAATGGTCTCAATCGACTATGTTCGACTCACTGATGACGAATCCGTCGAAAAATTCGAGTCTGTCCGTCCGGCCGTCCGGCCGTATACACGATAACTCTCGAACGGAATGTCCTAGAAACTTGAAATTTTCAGGGTAGGTTCAGTTCCCGAATGGCTCGGTTAAGTTCGTTAATGGGCCAAATTCCACCAGGGGTTCCGTAAATATGGCCGTTCAAAGTTTTGTTTCCCTGATTACTTGAAAACTACAGATTTGATCGAAATGAAATTTTGCACTCAAATGGTAAATGAGGTGTTCAAGCTACATGTGAAATTTTGTCCAGATCGCATGACCAGAACCATAGAAACCATAGAAAATTGTAACTTTTGAACGGAAAGGCCTAGGGACTTGAAATTTTCAGGATAGGTGTGGATCTCGAATGTCGTGATCACGTTCATCTATGAGCAACATTATACAAGGGGTTCCGTAAATACGGTCGTTTGAAATTTTGTTTTCTCGATAAATTCGAAACTGCGGATTCGATCGAGATGAAATTTTGTATTTTAATCGAGAATGATATATTGAAGCAATATTGTGTCCAGATCGCATGACCAGAACCATAGAAACCATAGAAAATTCTAACTTTTGAACGGAAAGGCCTAGGAACTTGAAATTTTCAGGGTGGGTTTGGATCGCAAATTTCACGGTCATGTTCATCAATGAGAAAAATTGGACTAGGGGTTCCGTAAATATGGCCGCTCGAAATTTTGTTTTTCTGATTACTTTGAAACTACTGATTCGATCGAGGTGGAATTTTGCACTCAAATGGAGAATCACGTACTCAAGCTATATGCAAAATTTTGTCCAGCTCGCATGACCAGAACCATAGAAACCATAGAAAATTATAACTTTGTAATGGAAAGGCCTAGGAACTTGAAAATTTCAGGATAGGTGTGGATCTCGAATGTCGCGGTCGCGTTCATCAATGATAGTTTCGAAACTACCGATCGGATTGGAATGAAATTATGCACCTAGCTCAGGAATAATGTATTCAAACTACGTGCAAAATTTTGTCCAGATCGCATCACCAAGACCATAGATACCGTGGAAAATTCTAGCGAATTATCGGAAAAAAATTGATCAGCTGAAGCACCGACATGAAGTCTGGAGTTTCGCCTAAGTTTCAGAATTTTTTTGACAGCAGTCAAAATTCCTTCAATTGATTTCTAAAACTGGAAAATGCGAATCTACCTACAAGGTGCATGTACGAGCGCTCAAAAGCTCCTGCCTTCACGGCAGTGCTTTTCGTAATTTTTTTTCGATAATTCGCTAGAATTTTCTACGGTATCTATGGTCTTGGTGATGCGATCTGGACTAAATTTTGCACGTAGTTTGAATACATTATTACTCAGCTAGGTGCGAAATTTCACCCCAATTCGCTCAGTATTTTCGGAACTATCAGCAAAAAAATATTTTGAACGGCCATATTTACGGAACCCCTAGTCTTATTTCGCTCATTGATGAACGTCACCGCGATATTCGCGATCCAAACCCACCCTGAAAATTTCAAGTTCCTATGCCTTTCCGTTCAAAAGTTCCAATTTTCTATGGTTTCTATGGTTCTGATCATGCGATCTGGACAAAGTATTGTTTTAATATATCATTCTCGATTGAAATACAAAATTTCATCTCGATCGAATCCGTAGTTTCGAAATGATCGAGAAACCAAAATTTCAAACGACCGTATTTACGGAACCCCTAGTATGATTCTGCTCATTGATAAACGTGAACGCGACATTTCAGATCCACACCTATCCTAAAAATTTCACGTCCCTAGGCCTTTCCGTTCGAAAGTTATGATTTTCTATGGTTTCTATGGTTCTGGTCATGTGATCTGGAGAAATGTAGCTTGAATATATCAATCTCCATTAGTATACAAAATTTCGTCACGATCGAATCTGTAGTTTTGAAATTATCAAGAAAACTAAACTTCTAACGACCATATTTACGGAACCCCTAGTATAGTTTTGCTCATAGATGAAAGTGATCACGACATTCGAGATCCACACCTATCCTGAAAATTTCAAGTCCCTAGGCGTTTCCGTTCAAAAGTTACAATTTTCTATGGTTTCTATGGTTCTGGTCATGCGATCTGGACAAAATTTCACATGTAGCTTGAACTCATTCTCCATTGGAGTGCAAAATTTCATCTCAATCAAATCTGTAGTTCTCAAGTAATCAGGGGAACAAAACTTTGAACGGCCATATTTACGGAACCCCTAGTATAGTTTTGCTCATAGATGAAAGTGATCACGACATTCGAGATCCACACCTATCCTGAAAATTTCAAGTCCCTAGGCGTTTCCGTTCAAAAGTTACAATTTTCTATGGTTTCTATGGTTCTGGTCATGCGATCTGGACAAAATTTCACATGTAGCTTGAACTCATTCTCCATTGGAGTGCAAAATTTCATCTCAATCAAATCTGTAGTTCTCAAGTAATCAGGGGAACAAAACTTTGAACGGCCATATTTACGGAACCCCTAGTATAGTTTTGCTCATAGATGAAAGTGATCACGACATTCGAGATCCACACCTATCCTGAAAATTTCAAGTCCCTAGGCGTTTCCGTTCAAAAGTTACAATTTTCTATGGTTTCTATGGTTCTGGTCATGCGATCTGGACAAAATTTCACATGTAGCTTGAACTCATTCTCCATTGGAGTGCAAAATTTCATCTCAATCAAATCTGTAGTTCTCAAGTAATCAGGGGAACAAAACTTTGAACGGCCATATTTACGGAACCCCTGGTGGAATTTGGCCCATCTGCTGAGGACCAACGTTTCACTTTTCCCAAGGGCTCTATGGTATCATAATTGGTCAACATAGTAACAATTTCGTTCACTGTTTCTCCCAAAGTTCTGAAACATTTTCCGTAAAAACATTCCGAAGCAAACGGCTCAAAATCATCAATATTATCGAATTCGATCTGAAATGAAATTTAAATTTTTATGTAGGTACCTTTTCTCCCACTGTACCCAAACGAGTACATCAAAGTTTTTTCCGTTCTCTCGAAAGTGAATAGATAAAGATTTTTAAAATAAATATTAATAACTTGAATACATACCTGACAATAGGAAATATAGGGCCAAATGGAAATTCCCACAGTAAATAAATGCAATTAACACTTCTAAAAAGAGCAACGAGTTGCGATGCGTTTGGAAAGAAAGTACACTCAATAATTTAGTATTCTATCGTATATTTAAAAAAAACCTCGGAATTACAGGCTCCAGGTTTATCGTATAACACAAGAAGGTTCTCAAAACTTTGAAAATTTGCAAGAGATTTAACTAGCAGAGTGAAATTTGAAGTGTACTCAAATGAGTACGGTGGGAGAGAATGGTTTAAGCTAGAGTTTTTACCTTAATGTTTTCAAAATCTGATTTAGGTAGAGTTTGTATTTAAATGATTGATCTGATTGAGGTAGAATTTTTACCTGAATTATTGCAAGATTTGCTTCAACCATTAGGTATCTATATGGATGCAATATTCGATTAAACCAGAGTTTGAACCTAAATAATTGCACAATTTGGCTAAGCTAGAGTCTATGTACCCGAATGATCGCAAGATTCAATTGAGCTAGACTATGAAATCTAGCACATTATCATTATCTAGGTATAAACCTAGATATTTGCAAGACTTTCAGTTGAACTAGTACTGTAATGGAACCTTTTGTAAATGCCATGTAGGCCTAAGGGTACATCTACTTTCTATTTCATTCGAATTACCACTGTGTTTCCCTGCCAGGAATAGTTTCACGCCCTGTTGTTTTTTCGAGTGTGACAAAATTATTTCAAATAGGTACAAAGGTTATCATAAAATTATTCGAAAGATTATATGAACTGAAAAATACTCACAATGTGTTGGGGCCACCAAATATTGGATTAGGAGTCATTGTGACCTGAAAATTTCAAGAATTATTAGAGGCACAAAATTTCACACAGTACATTTGAGAATTAAGTAGAATAAGGTTTATGCATGCATTTTCATGCAATTGTAGACAGTTAAACCGTGATGTATTTTGGTTGAAATTGAAAGCAGCAATCTCCATTTATAGCATGGGTACCCGTCTACTCTTTCTCTGAAGACGTTGCTCTCGTTGAAAACGCACTCTCACCCAATAGTGAATAAACGTCGGAACTTTAGAGCAGAAAAGAGTGAACGGATTTACTTTGAAAACGTATACGGAGCAGACGGAGTGGACGATAATTATTATAAACCAAACGCAGTAGTTTATCTGAAACTGTCGCTCAAGAGATTTTTGAGATAATATCAACACTTTCGAGAAAATTATGCGAGATCGATCACCTCTCATTGATAAGTATAAAGTAGGAATATAAATATATGTACCTACTAGCTTTCTCACTTTCCCAAGAATTTTTCTTGGACTGAGATGGTTGTTTGAAATCGTTATGATCAAGCGGTTATAGGTACACAGGATGCTCAACCTAAAGCGTTTTCATTCTTCTTTAAGCTATTATAGCTCGGTGCTCAGTTTGTGAGGTACATTTTACTAAAGATTATATCATTAAAACGTCAAAAGCTACTTATTCGAAAACTGGCCAAACTTATTTATCGAAGGATATAAAATTCGCCCAAGTAGGCCAAGGAACTTAGCATTGGAAGGTGGAATGAATCCAGGCAAGAATTTTGTAATTGTTTGATGATTTACATTTCAGGACAATATAGGCGATATGGTGAACAAACGAAAATTATGCTGTAATGTCCAGATAAGGTCCTATTGTGGCCTACTGTAGCTCGGTAATGGGTGTCCAAACATTTTTTGCTTCTCTCGGCGAAAAGTTCAGTGTTCTAAAACTTTTAATTTCAACGTTTTCATAAAAAGCTATATTGTAAATAAAGGCTTTGAAACGTCGAACTTCATGGTAGGTAGCCTTGAGGGCGACTCCTTCGTTCATCTGTCTCCCGTCGTGTTTCATTTCGACTGCGAATATTATTACAATGAAATAAAACGAAAAATCGTCGAAAACAAAGCGATTCAAGTAAAAATCAAAGGTGAGTAACGATTTCTATCGAATTCACAACCTCATGATACCTATTTCTTACAGTTGCAGAAATTTAAGGAAGGAAATTTATAGATCCTCGAATTTCCGTTCGCATTTCGAAGTAAAAACGAATAAATAGGTCTTGTATCGACTTTTCCGCGCCCCTTCTATATGGTTTCGATAACTTTCCAGGTATTCACAAATAAAACTCTAATAAGACTCGATTCTTCCGTTCGTATTATGAAGAAAAACACCCAATCGAGCTCCCAAATGGAGTGAATGCAACGACCCTAACCCACGTCGTTCTTGAAGGTTTTCGTTCAAAAAAATTACAGGTTTTGTCATACCTACTAACAATGAACACTGCAGTCCGTTTTGGTGAACATAAAAAGTATTGAGGTTTTTGATATATTTGGCGATTCCATCTTTTGAAGTTTATAAAAATAAAATGACAGTATTTGTCATACGGACGATCAACAATAAAGGCCGTTTTGGTACACGGGAAGAAGCGCGCAAAAGCAGTGATTCTCAAATTTTTATATTTGTTCAGATCCCAGATCCTACTTGAAAACAAATTTAAGATTTATATTCTGCACTGGGCTTGAGCAGCCAAGGAGAATATCCAAAAAAAATTGCTCGGCACTATCATACAGGGTGAAATATTAATATGGATTGTTGAAAAAAATGGGGCAAAACTATTTTTATTCAACTATGGAATTTATTGATTTTTAGCTGTATCATAGTACCAAGAAGTTTTTTTGAATGACTTTTCTACAATCATGAAGGTAGAGACAGGCCCGCTGGGTGCCTGTTGCAAGGGGGTGGCAATAAGAGTTTTCTTCAGAATCTTAAATCATACGCTAACATATCCAAAGACAGATTCGAGGAGTTAAAAACGTTTGGTGACGTATTCGGCTTCTTGAGAAATAATATATTTAATCACAGGAATGATGATATAATGATACAACGTGAAAATTCAAATATTGAGCTTATAAACGAATCTACTGGTGGAACTGACATTGACGGTATCGATTTATCCAATGAAATCATAGCTTTATTATTATGTTATCATTTTCCATAAAACCATTCTGACCATTCTCATTCATTCTCTTCATTCAACATTTCCAAACACAGCAATAGTAGCGCTAAGAATATTACTTGCATTGCCAGTTTCCGTTGCATCCAGTGAAAGTTGAAAATTATAAAAGCACTGCCGTGAAGTGAGGAGCTTTTGAGTGCTCGTACATCCACCTTGTAGGTAGATTCGCATTTTCCAGTTTCAGAAATCAATTGAAGGAATTTTCGACAACTGTCACAAAAATTCTGAAACTTAGGCGAAACCTCAGCATTCATGTCAGTGCTTCAGGTGACCAATTTTTTTTCGATAATTCGCTAGAATTTTCTACTGTATCTATGGTCTTGGTAATGCGATCTGGACAAAATTTGGCACGTAGTTTGAATACATTATTCCTAAGCTAGGTGCAAAATTTCATTCTAATCCAATCAGTAGTTTCGAAATTATCAGGAAAAAAATATTTTGAATAGCCATATTCACGGAACCCCTAGTCTAATTTTGCTCATTGATGAACGTGGCCGCGATATTCGCGATCCAAACCAACCCTGAAAATTTCAATTTCCTAGGCCTTTCCGTTCAAAAGTTACAATTTTCTATGGTTTCTATGGTTCTGGTCATGCGATCTGAACAAAAAAGTGCTTTAATATATCATTCTCGATTAAAATACAAAATTTCATCCCGATCGAATCCGTAGTTTCGAAATAATCGAGAAAACAAAATTTCAAACGACCGTATTCACGGAACCCCTAGTATAATTCTGCTCATTGATAAAAGTGAACGCGACATTTCAGATCCACACCTATCCTGAAAATTTCAAGTCCCTAGGCCTTTCCGTTCGAAAGTTATGATTTTCTATGGTTTCTATGGTTCTGGTCATGTGATCTGGAGAAATGTAGCTTGAATATATCATTCTCCATTCGTATACAAAATTTCGTCACGATCGAATCTGTAGTTTCGAAATTATCAAGAAAACTAAATTTCAAACGACCATATTTACGTAACCCCTAGTATAATTTTGCTCATAGATGAACGTGATCACGACATTCGAGATCCACACCTATCCTAAAAATGTCAAGTCCCTAGGCGTTTCCGTTCAAAAGTTACAATTTTCTATGGTTTCTATGGTTCTGGTCATGCGATCTGGACAAATTTTCACATGTAGCTTGAACACCTCATTTTCCATTTGAGTGCAAAATTTCATCTCGATCAAATCTGTAGTTTTCAAGTAATCAGGGAAACAAAACTTTGAACGGCCATATTTACGGAACCCCTGGTGGAATTTGGCCCATTAACGAACTTAACCGAGGCATTCGGGAACTGAACCCACACTGAAAATTTCAAGTCTCTAGGTTGTTCCGTTCGAGAGTTATCGTGCTTAAGGCCGGACGGACGGACAGACTCGAATTTTCCGACGGATTCGTCATCAGTGAGTCGAACATAGTTGATGGAGACCATTTTCAGCTCAAAATTCGAGAAATACAGACATCGTGACGAAATGATATAGCCCTTGTGTAAGTAGTACGAGCGCTCAAAAAACTATTTAAGGCAAACAACGCACCAGCAAAGAAATAATAATTTAGCTATATAGTTACCGTAGTATATATTTGAGTACCAGTTTTAGCTGATATGAAAAATGATAAATATTTTTTTGAAAAATATTTTTATAATACACATTTCCATAATACACACATTTTAAATTTCTTTGAATTTGTGTTGTTATTTGAGCATTTTGATTTAATCCTGATAGTCTTGACAAAGACATTCCGGTTGCTATATAGCTTCTGTAATCTTAACTATACAGGATGTCCCAGAAATAATGGATAATCCCGAGTTAATGTATAGAAGAGCTTTTGGGAGCTCTAGAAACTATCCCAAGTAGAAATATCTTTTTTTTGCAAAACAATGATTTCTACTACACCACTTTGCAAAAGTTTCTGTGTTTCTTCATGGCCGAATATTCTTCATCAAAATACCAATAGATATAGAATAATATAATGGCTGTTTATCAAGATCAATCAACTGAATAACACTGATATAAATACCTCACCAACTATTTTTTTCAATACCAAATACTCTGTTCAGAAAACGATGAAAATTTCTCAATATACCTCACAAGATATTCAAGATTATCAAATTCAATAATGAAATAAGAAATATTATTCTGATAAACTAATAGCAAGCCAACAAAACAATTCATGTTACCCCAGAGACCACCAAATCCATCATTTTCACTTGTAGACCGGTTTCGATTCATTTCAAATTTTATCAGTACAGTTAGCAAAATGATAAATTTGATGAAAGAAACAGAAAACCTTTAAAACATAACGCAACGGTAATCGGAGAAAATTTCTTCAATCACGCCACCTGTCCGTTCCAGAAGCAATGGTCTCAAGTCTCTGCAGGCCATGAAAAGTTTTCACAACGCCCCTAGACAAAGACTACATATATAGATATGCAGAAAACCGTAGGAATAACTGTTGTTCGTTTTTTTGGCAAAAATATCCAATTTCAAATTTCATCATAAAGTTATCAAGTCGAATTAGCTTCTTCTGTACACTAATAGCAATAGCTTCGCATTCACATAAGGTATGAAGATGTATTGTACCATTTTGAAATCTGCATGGAAGGCTTTCATATATGTACATTTTTTTTTCGACCACGAATGATCAAACTTTCACATAGGGAAATATTGGTCATATTTTATAAAGAAAATGGAATATTTTTTCACACAAAAAATTACAACACTTATTCATACAGTTTTCTGCGAGGTTATCTGCATATCAATTGGTATTCTAATGAATAATATTTTACCACGAAGAAACTGATGAATTTGATTTATTTGTGAGCGTGTTACATAGAAACTCAACGAAACAGATCTACCGGGTTTAGAGTTTTTTCTGTATTTTTTTAGAACGCCCAAAAGCTCTTCTATACAGTATTTCAGGATTATCCATTCTTTCTGGGACACCCTATGTCCCGAAAGACCTATCAACTTTTGTGCTTGCTGCTTGTCTTCTGCCCTAATATCATGGCTAACGAGATAAAAACGAAAAAGTCGAAATATTCCAAACTTAAATTTGCTCTATTTTGAAGCTTCTTATAATTGAATATTGAAGTAATTCACATGGAAATCATGAATTCATCTGTCGATTCAAAGAATTCGAAGGAAAAAACTGAATTTTAATAATAAAGATTTTATGAAGACATGTAAAGAAGATTCAAAATAATTTGAAGGAATAAACCAAAGTTTAATAATTCAGATTTTATGAAAACATGTGAAGAAAACTGAACGCGAATTTGATATACTTTTCCTCTCAAGGTGTTCCAGACATAAAAATCCAAAGGCGTATGGTCGGGGCTCCTTGGTGGCCATCTTACCGGACATTACCTTCCAATTCAAAGCACCCCAAAATATTCATTCATTACCTAAATGTCGTACATTCCGGCTATTATGTGCTGGGCAGCACATATTCGAAACCAAAATATTTTGTCTATTAGCCAGGGACATTTCATCCAATATGTCCGTTAAGGATTGATGTAATGAATTCTTCAGCGTTGAGGCGATCGGGAAGTATTACCGGTCCGAAAAGTTCACCTCTCATGACTGCCAACGCCGGAATTTGCGGGACTTGAATGAATGAATATTTAGGGGTGCAATTGATTTGGAGGTACGGCCCGGTAAGATGGTCCCGACCTTGCCTTTGGATTTTTATGTCTTGGAAGAGAATGTACATATATCAAATTTGCGTTCAGACTCGAGAGGATCTGATCGAAAGAATAAATTTGTGTTGTGCAGAAATGCGTCAGAAACATTGTGAACTCCGCAGGTTTGTAGATTCAGTGCAAAAACGATGTGTGAAAGGTATTCGACAAGGCGGTGGACATTTTGAACGATTGTTATAAGTAGTAGTAGTCTGTTTTCTTCACATGTTTTCATACAATCTGTATCAGTAAAATTTGGTTTATTTCTTCAAATTATTTTGAATCGACAGATAAATTCAATATTCAATCATAAAGAGCTTCAAAATAGGGCAAATTTAGGTTTGGAATATTTCGACTTTTTCGTTGTTATCTCGTTAGCCATGATATTAGGGCAGAAGACAAGCAGCAAGCACAAAAGTTGATATGTAATTCGAAAGCCAACTAAATGGGGTATTTTTTGCTGGAAACAATTTTCCATTGATAAAACCATTGGAAAAATATGACTGGCTTTGTTCACTTCAGAATCGTGATATTCATCTCCTTACCACGCCCACAATCAAATTTTTGGCACACAGGAATTCTTATCTTGTAGCAAATTTATTGCTGTTTCCAGATATGTGGTCAATTTTGATGAGGCTACAAGGATATTTGTAGTATAATTAATTTCATGGAAAAACTTGAAATATTCCGTGAAATCAAAAAATATTAATAACCGTCAACATTTAGACCATGTGTTATATGACATTTTTCGTTGCAAATCTCATGTATGATCTCCCACTGAAGTTTGGTCCTTCAAAAAGTACACCCTGTATACTAACAGTGATAGGAAATCTCCAAAATAATCCCATACCGGTCCTGATACTTTCAATGAAACAATAAACGAAAGCGGTTGAAAAGAGAGAAATAAATGCAAACTTGGAAATAATGAAGTGACAGTGGATTGGTTCAAGTTTTATTGAACATTTAATTTAACTCAATATCCGAAATTCACTCAGTATATTCAAAAACAAGGCGAATAAAACCCCTCGATATAAGTTTATGGTTTCTGTTTGTCGCATTCCTCCCGGGACACCCAATATATACCTACATACCGAAAAATTTTTCGAATGAATTGTGATATTCCGAGCCTCCTTACGCTCACGTTCTCAAAAAAAAAAATGAAGATCTTCTTACCAGATTCGGAATTCTGAACAACACAGAAAGATGAATGTCCCAAAACAGTTCAGATCACTTATTTCTACTCGTAGTCAGTCACAATAAGTTGTTTGCCATACAGTCATACCGAAACTGACCTCAACTTCCCTGTTCGACTTCTGAAGTACCAAATGGTCACAGTAGTAACAGTACTTAGAATTTCAGCAACTTAACAATTCAATTTTATATTGCGATGGGAATGTTAGAGTAATTGCATCTCGCTTTTTCGCGGAGACCGACTTGCATCTTCAATTCCATGATGGAGGTGGCATCGTAGCTGGAAGTGAAATTTCAACGGGTATCATTTAGGTCAAGACAAGGGGTCACTTTCCTATTGATGTTGACAGGTTGTATTTCATGTTCGACACTTCATTGCATGAGTAACTGTAACTCGAATAGGTACTACATACCATTATTGTTCATTAATATGGTTATTCTCATGATGAGATTCACACAGATGCTTCATAAGCGTCTATTCAAGCTTATATCTGGACCAAAAGTTCAGGGTCTGACAAAAACAATTGAAAAGCACTCCTTTTGCGCGGTTGTTTCTTCGACCAAACCGGCCTTCAGTGTTCAATGTCAGTATGACAAAAATGTCATTTTATGTTTATGAACTTCAAAAGAGGGAATCACCGACTCAAATTGAATATATCAGAAAAACTCAATTTTTTCTTCACGTGGAATATCTAAGATTCTGAATTTCCACATAACTTATTTCATCAAATCTACGTACGAGAAAACAAAATTCCCGCAGTAATGGCGAATAAATTCTAAGATACCTACCGGAATTCTAAAAAAAATTTTTTAATCTTCTAGTGATAGGTTCCTCACAAAATTTCCCGTGAACCTAACTATAGATTTTCAAATCGATCGGATCGCTATTTTTCGGAATATTTTGAAAAAAATTTAGAAAAGCACTGCCGTGAAGTCAGAAGCTTTTGAGCGCTCGTTCTTCCACCTCGTTGGTAGATACGCATTCTCCAGTTTTAGAAACCAATTGAAAAAATTTGACAGCTGTCAAAAAAATTTCAAACTAAGGCGAAAATCCAAACTTCAAGTCAGTGCTTCAGGTGATCAATTTTTTTTCGATAATTTTCTAGAATTTTCTACGGTATCTATGGTCTTGGTGATGCGATCTGGACAAAATTTCCCACGTTGTTTGAATATATTATTCTTCATCTATGTGCGGAATTTCATTCCAATCCAATAAGTAGTTTCGAAATTATCAGGAAAAAAATAGTTTGAACGGCTATATTTACGGAACCCTTAGTATAATTTTGCTCATTGATGAACGTGACCGCGAAATTCGCGATCCGAACCTATCCTGAAAATTTCAAGTCCCTAGGCCTTTCCGTTCGAAAGTTATGATTTTCTATGGTTTCTATGGTTCTGGTCATGCGATCTGAACAAAATGTAGCTTGAATATATCATTCTTCATTGAAATACAAAATTTTGTCTCGATCGAATCCGTAGTTTCGAAATTATCGAGAAAACTAAATTTCAAACGGCCGTATTTACGGAACCCCTAGTATAATTCTGCTCATTGATGAACGTGAACGCGACATTTCAAATCCACACCTATCCTGAAAATTTCAAGTCCCTAGGCCTTTCCGTTCGTAAGTTATGATTTTCTATGATTTCTATGGTTCTGGTCATGCGATCTGGAGAAATGTATCTTGAATATATCATTCTCCATTAATATACAAAATTTCGTCACGATCGAATCTGAAGTTTTGAAATTATCAAGAAAACTAAATTTCAAACGACCATATTTACGGAACCCCTAGTATAATTTTGCTCATAGATAAACGTCATCACGAAGTTCGAGATCCACACCTATCCTGAAAATTTCAAGCCCCTAGACGTTTCCGTTCAAAAGTTACATTTTTCTATGTTTTCTATGGTTCTGGTCATGCGATCTGGACAAAATTTCACATGTAGCTTGAACACCTAATTCTCCATTTGAGTGCAAAAACGCTGAAAATTCTGCACTTAACTTAATCATTTCTAGCTCACTTTGTAAAGTCTGCTCATTCACGATGAACTTATCCGGATAAACCCCCAATCCTTGACGAAGTGATTGTTTCCATTTCGTTCCTGATTAGTTTTTTCCTATTAGTTACCGGGAAATATGAAGAACCTCATATTCATCTCAAATGTAAACTTCATATTTTAACGAACTGTCGCCTTCTAGAGCCGAACCCGATGACCGCGAATCTTCTATACAGGGTCTTTCACGAGGAACCTCACCCATATTTATACGGGAAACTACTGAACGTATTTTCATGAAATTCAGCACTTATAAGTATTTCACGATGCTGATGAAATCTAAAATATTTTCAAGGCATGAGCACCTCCGGTTTTTCCGGAAATGACGTCAACTTCCGTTTTTCAAATTAGAACACCATTTTTTTATTGCAGAAATAGATTCCTTAGAAAATTTCTAGTTATTTTGATGTAACATTTTTCGGTTTTGGTTGGAAAATTCTCTCTGAGCGGGAAAATTCGAAAAAAAAATCGAAAATAGAGCTCCGCTGAAACAAGAATAACTTCGAGGTTTTTGGATGGAAAATTTTCATTTTTGGGATTTTTCAAGATGTAAGATTGATGTATCCACTTTAAAAATCGAAATCGCGATTCATGATACAGGGGGTGAAAAAATCGCTTTCAAAGTTAGGGATGACAAAATCGTGAAAAATCAATTTTTTCAAATTAGAACCCCATTTTTTTAGTCAATATGTCAGAATATCTATCTCCTAAGGGAGAACATTCTTTAAATAATGCAAACATGTGTAGTGTTCTATCTTACCAGTTAAAGTCTCATCATAAATGTGAACATCGAGAATTGCATTATTTTTGATGGCGCAAAAAACATTGAAACTCCAGGTCTCTTGAAAGTTCCATTGTCTGAAGTGGTGGTTGTTCTCTTCATCCCAATAATGACTGTTATGCCTATTGAAAGAACCATTCTTTCTGAATTTAGATTCATCTGTCCAAATTATACAGTCCAAAAAGTTTTCATTCTCTTGAAATCGAATCATCATAGCTTCGCAAAACTCTGTTCTCCTGACGAAATCAGTTTCCTTCAAATGCTGTACCCTATTGAATTTATATGGGTGCATTTTATGTTTTTTTAATATTCTCCAAACACTCGATTGAGATAATCCCAGATCAATCTCGGCATCTTTGAGAGAATTTTGAGGATTCACACGAAAATATGCAAGAACTGTAATTTCGTTGTTCTCATCTTCTACTACACTTTTTTTTCTGTGTATAGTTTTCTTAACGAAAGATCCGACATTTCTCAAGTTTGTCATGGTTCTGTTAATGGTATCTCTCGTTGGTCTGGGTCGGTCAGGAAACCTCTCAATGAACAGTCGAATCGTTCTATCTACAACTTTATTACATTCTCCATGAAGTAGAATGAGATTTAAATAATCTTCATTGGTAAAATTAGGCATAGTGATCGATTTTATAACTTAATACGAATTATCACCAAATTAATAGTAAACACAAAATGCTACTGAATAAAGAGGAATTTGGCAGATGTAATTAATGATATCTATCATTAAAAAAAAAGAATGTAAAACATGGTAAGTTTTTGCATATGGTTCATAAGGAATTATTTATTTATCACTGGAGAGAAAACCGATGGCCGATTAGTTGAAATAAAGAGGTTTCCGATACAAATTCGAATCCAAATTCACCATCTATTCAGGAACAACCTGTAACTTTTTTCTCTCGCATATTAGGGTAGTAAAATCTAAAACATGGTTTGAGTAACAGTTCCTGAAAATTTCATCTTTTTGGCGTGAAGGGAAAAGAAATAGCTGAAAATTCAAGACGAAAAACAGTTTTTTGTGAATAACTCAGAAAATATCCATTTTAGGGCAAGGGTGTGATGCATACACTCACATTATTTTTTAACGTAGATTCAATATCTGCCATAAAAAAATGGGGTTCTAATTTGAAAAAATTGATTTTTCACGATTTTGTCATCCCTAACTTTGAAAGCGATTTTTTCACCCCCTGTATCATGAATCGCGATTTCGATTTTTAAAGTGGATACATCAATCTTACATCTTGAAAAATCCCAAAAATGAAAATTTTCCATCCAAAAACCTCGAAGTTATTCTTGTTTCAGCGGAGCTCTATTTTCGATTTTTTTTTCGAATTTTCCCGCTCAGAGAGAATTTTCCAACCAAAACTGAAAAATGTTACATCAAAATAACTAGAAATTTTCTAAGGAATCTATTTCTGCAATAAAAAAATGGTGTTCTAATTTGAAAAACGGAAGTTGACGTCATTTCCGGAAAAACCGGAGGTGCTCATGCCTTGAAAATATTTTAGATTTCATCAGCATCGTGAAATACTTATAAGTGCTGAATTTCATGAAAATACGTTCAGTAGTTTCCCGTATAAATATGGGTGAGGTTCCTCGTGAAAGACCCTGTAGACTGCGGGACGTGCTGGAGACATCGGGAAGCTTCGCGAAAGTTCCCTACTAATATATTGTAATGAATTTAGTCCAAGTTCTTCTTAAAATAATTTATTTATAGTTCACTAATGACACTAATACTAATTTATTTCAACACTCAATCATTTATTTTCACGCGCGCTATAAGTCCAATACTGTGTTCTCTTGTCGATGTCGACTTATATAGTGGGAGGGAACACTCCAGAAGGCTGTCTCGTCGTCTCCTATATATTCTCGAAGAGTCGCGGTTGTTCTATTCGGTTTTAGAAGCTCTGGAGCCGCGTCAGGTCCGGCTTAAGTTCATTACAATATGAATCGACATCGGCCCTAAGACATTATAGTATAGGGCTAAAAAGCGTCAAGATAAATTAGATAGTGAGTAAATAAATTAGTGTGTAAGTGAACAGTAATTCATTAATAAAGAAGAATTTGGGCTATATTCATTACAATATAATTAGACCGAGTGTTCACCGTTGAACATTGAATTTTCTCCCGTTGTAACTGTGGAACTTTTTTATACACGGTATACACAGTTTTTCCAAAATCCGAGAGGACATTTTGTCGTGAACAACTGTTTTAAACATGTTTTGAACATTTGCTTAGGTTCAAAACAGTTTTTGTTCAAAACAGTTTGAAACATGTTCGAAATTAAATTAAACAAGCGTTTGTTTTTTCATTTTCTCTATTAATCTAGCGTCAAATCCTCATCCGTCTCGGAATAATAGATAGTTGACATTGATAGCTGAGAATTTTCAGATGGAACACATTTTTGAATATATAAGATGTTTCTTCATACGCAGCACTAGTCCAGCCACATTTTTGAGCGCTCGTACTACTTACGCGAGGGCTATATCATTTCGTCACGATGTCTGTATTTTTCGAATTTTGAGCCGAAAATGGTCTCAATCGACTATGTTCGACTCACTGATGACGAATCCGTCGGAAAATTCGAGTCTGTCCGTCCGGCCGTCCGTAAGCACGATAACTCTCCAACGGAACAACCTAGAGACTTGAAATGTCCAGTGTGGGTTCGGTTCCCGAATGCCTCGGTTAAGTTCGTTAATGGGCCAAATTCCACCAGGGGTTCCGTAAATATGACCAAAACCACCAACCAAAACAACAGATTTGATCGAAATGAAATTTGGCACTCAAATGGAAAATGAGGTGTTCAAGCTACATGTGAAAATTTGTCCAGATCGGATGACCAGAACCATAGAAACCATAGAAAATTGTAACTTTTGAACGGAAACGCCTAGAGACTTGAAATTTTCAGGATAGGTGTGGATCTCGAATGTCGTGATCACGTTCATCTATGAGCAACATTATTTTAAGGGTTCCGTAAATATGGTCGTTTGAAATTTAGTTTTCTTGATAATTTCAAAACTACAGATTCGATCGTGACGAAATTTTGTATACTAATGGAGAAATTTATATTCAAGCTACATTCCTCCAGATCACATGACCAGAACCATAGAAACATAGAAAATCATAACTTTCGAACGGAAAGGCCTAGGGACTTGAAATTTCCAGGATAGGTGTGGATCTGAAATGTCGCGTTCACGTTCATAAATGAGCAGAATTATACAAGAGGTTCCGTGAATACGGTCAATTGAAATTTTATTTTCTCGATAATTTCGAAACTACGGATTCGATCGAGATGAAATTTTGTATTTTAATCGATAATGAGATATATTAAAGCAATATTTTGTCCAGATCGCATGACCAGAACCATAGAAACCATAGAAAATTGTAACTTTTGAACGGAAAGGCCTAGGAACTTGAATTTTCAGGGTGCGTTTGGATCGCAAATATCGCAGTCACGTGTATCAATGAGCAAAATTAGACTAGGGGTTCCATAAATATGGCCGTTCAAAATATTTTCTTCCTGATAGTTTCGAAACTACTGATTGGATTGGAATAAAATTTTGTCCAGATCGCATTACCAAGACCATAGATACCGTAGAATTTTCTAGCGAATTATCGAAAAAAAATTGGTCAGCTGAAGCACTGACATGAAATCTGCAGTTTCGCCTAAGTTTCAGAATTTTTTTGACAGCTGTCGAAAATTCCTTCAATTGATTTCTTAAACTGGAAAATGCGAATCTACCTACAAGGTGGATGTACGAGCGCTCAAAAGCTTCTGACTTCACGGCAGTGCTTTTTGTATTTTTTTTATATTTAGCAGTCACTGATCTTTAACAACATCACGTATGACCAAATGACATCTCTCTTCCTTTCCGTAGACGACATTTCTCAAAAAGAGAACACCACAATATAAATTAATTAAATGAATAACTAACAGTACAGTAGACGTTATTGCAATAGCCAACTTGCAATGCGAATTTATAAATAGTCTGTGGTTCCCTTAAGGTAATAGTTCCTCATTGCAACTGTTTTTCTTATTTCGGGGATTCACCGGCCAGGGTTGCCAGGTCTACTGATTCTTCAGTAGATCTACTGATATGCATATTGATCTACTGATACATTTCATGATCTACTGAAAAAAATTATGAGATTTATTTATAATATTGTGATATTCAAGAGTATTTTCAAATTGAGGATAGGTTATATGTTTATTTTTTTATAAAAATGTTCGTTTCTATTTCGTTGAGAATGGGTTACTTTTTTTGTTCAATGAAAATACATATTTTTTTGGCGTCATAGGTTCATTTCATTATCCATTCCTGAAATTTGTAGAGCATAAAATGAATATACTGAAATCTACCGAATTTTTGACAAGGTATCTACTGATGACATACAAATCGGACTGGCAACCCTTTCACCGGCACAGCCTCACGGCGGTGGCACGACACAGCTGATCGCGACAGTTTAGTACACAACTTCAAATAAGGTATCTATTATTTAGTAGAATAAAGAATAATAGATCAAACATTTTGAATTAATATTATGTTTGAAAGATATGATTTAAACATTTTTTTTTGTATAAAATATGAAATTTTTTTTTCAACCCTGGTTTCTAGTTTCTGTTCGAGAAATATCGTGTATACGGACGGACGAACAGGCTCGAATTAGTTGGAATACATTATTTTTCAATCTCTATTCATTCCAATCCTATCAGTCGTTTCGAAATTATCAGAAAAAAAAATTTGAAAGGCCATATTTACGGAACCCCTAGTCATATTTTGCTCATTGATGAAGCCCCTAGGCCTTTCCGTTCGAAAGTTATAATTTTCTATGGTTTCTATGGTTCTGGTCATGCGGTGTGATCCTGATCTGACCTTGATCGAATCAGTAGTTTCGAAGTAAAGTAATCAGGGAAACAAAACTTTGAACGGCCATATTTACGGAACCCCTGGTCGAATTTTGCCCAACAACGAACTCAACCGCGGCATTCGAGATTTGAACCTACCCTGAAAATTTCAAGTATCTAGGTCGTTCCGTTCGAGAGTTATCGTGTATACGGACGGACAGACTAGAATTTTTCGACGGATTCATCATCAGAGCCGATACTTGTCGATTGAGACAATTTTCGGCTCAAAATTCGAAAAATACAGACATCGTGAGGAAATAATATATGTAGCCCTCATGTAAGTAGAACGAGCGCTCAAAATTGAAATATTGAGGAATTCTCCGAAACCTGGAAAAAAACGTATAGTGTTGAGAAATCTTTGAAAAATCCTCAGTTTCTCCATTTTCAAGTGTAGGTAAATATCCCTATTTTGTTTCTGAAACCCTTCCAAAACCCTGAAAATGTAAAACAAAACATATTATAAGGCCAGAAAATCGTTAGAAATCGGTATTTACCTCTATTTCTTACCGCAATTGACTTCTTCGCATTTTTGATATCATCGACTGCATTCTAGAAGGAAAGTTGAAAATGCATGCACTGTCATTGGAATAACGTTCACAACTTACCAAAATTGATCGGAAATTCCTGAAAACTGCAGGTATTAGGATTCGTTTCGGCCATCGAATCGTCCGCTAGTTTCGAGAGGAATCATATGACTCCGTCAAAGTTTGAAGTTATTATCAAGAAAAACATCGGAGGATATCTGTGTATTCGGACTTGTTACGTTTGTCAAAACATTGTAAATTGCTGAATTCCCACATAACTCATTCAATCGATGCCTCATATTTCACACAAAATTTCAGCAGGATATGGCGAATAGTTTCTCACATACCAATGTTTCGAAAAAGAATTTAAAAAAAGAAATGATTTGGAAATAATAAACCTTTGTTTGCAGCATTTTTATTTATTACAAAATTAGCACATTAAATAATAAATCGACATCGAAGAATTCTTTTCACTATGACCCTATATAAAATAGATTGAATAACTCAATATTCGAGAAAATAATACTTTTTCATAACATATATATATAATGATAAGGATAAGAATGATGACTCTATATCTACGTTTTCTGTTCACTCAAAAACTTCTGTAATAACAAATTTGATATTGGAATTACTAAATATTCGACACCATCTGTAGATCTCTTGATTTTCACCATTTTGTGATCCACGAATTCTGTAAGTTGAGCTCTCAAAGCCAAATCCGAACTGACTAAGAACGTTTCACGGCATGATGAGTAGAGATCTTTGAAAGCAATACCTGCAATAAATATAAAATGTTGAACGTCGGAATAATTATTAATCCTCATTGGAGGGAAAGTAACCAACCTTGATAAAATTGGTTTTTCGAGTTATCCAACTGATGTTTCACCATGAGTAGATATATTCCCCTTGAATTATTGGTCAGGGATAAAAACACATTTCGCAACGATGAAAGTGCGAATTCGCCACCCTTCTGGATCATCATGGAGCTCTCGAATGAAGTTTCTTCCATATAAGGAAGGAAAGATGTCATGTCCCACCATGTGTAGTTGAATTTACTCAATTTAGAGTGATCCCACACTGAAGCATAGATGGTATTTCAAACCGTTTAGAGAAGCATTTTACAAAAAATCTGCTAATAGAAGTTTCAAAGTTGCCATTAGTTTTTATTTCCAGTCATCACTCCATCTGTGGGTCACGATTTTTTCAATTTTTCATTTTGAAAGTTTATATAAGTAATTTTTGACCAGATTCAAAAGCTTAGCCAGTAGGAAAGAGGCTGAGACCGATACAAGTTGACCTATCAGAAATATAAACCGAACTCTTATGCCCAACTTGATCCGAAAATTCGTACTCAATGTTCGTGTTTCAACTCGATTCGAGTCAAGTTCAAAATAGAGATGAGCGATATTTCACTTCCGGTCATTCAATCATCGTGAGTTTTGAATCACCGATCACTGGGGTGATCAAATTATTAAAATCACCGTTGCCGTTATTCAGACGTTGAATCTCGTTCTCACGCTTTTCCTCCGGCTGGTCAGGTTATCTCTGATCGACGGTCACGATTATGATAAAAAAATTTGAAAGCACTGCCGTGAATTCAGGAGCTTTTGAGCGCTCGTTCATCCACCTTGTGAGTAGATTCGCATTTTCCATTTTCAGAAACCAGCTGAAGACATTTTTGACAGTGGCCAAAAAGAATTTCAAACTGAGGCGAAACTCCAGACTTCACGTCAGTGCTATGAGTAGCCAATTTTTTTTATCGATAATCCGCTAGAATTTTCTACGGTATCTATGGTCTTGGTAATGCGATCTGGACAAAATTTCGCACGTTTTCCCCTAGTATAATTTTGCTCATAGATGAACGTCATCACGACATTCCAGAACCTCACATATCCTGAAAATTTCAAGTCCCTAGGCATTTCCGTTCAAAAGTTACAATTTTATACGGTATCTATGGTCTTGGTAATGCGGTCTGGACAAAATTTCGCACGTAGTTTGAATACATTATTCTTCATCTATGAGTAATTTAATTCCAATCCAATCAGTAGTTTCGAAATTATCAGGAAAAAAATATTCTGAACGGCCATATTCACGGAACCCCTAGTCTTATTTTGCTAATTGATGAACTTGACCGCGACATTCGAGATCCACACCTACCCTGAAAATTTCAAGTCCCTAGGCCTTTCCGTTCGAAAGTTATAATTTTCTATGGTTCCTATGGTTCTGGTCATGCGATCTGGACAAAATATTGTTTTAAATTATTAATTATTGTTTTTAATATATATTGCATGTAGCTCGAACACGTCATTCTCCATCTGAGCGCAGAATTTCATCTCGATCGAATCAGTAGTTTCGAAGTAATCAGGGGAACAAAATTTCGAACGGCCATATTTACGAAACCTCTAGTGGAATTCTGTCTATATACGGACTTAATTGCTGCATTTGTGACGAAATGATATAGACCTCATGTAAATAGAACGTGCGCTCAAAAACTAGAATGTTGATGTTTTTAAACTCAAATTATAAATACGGTGATTGAAGAATCACGATCACTGATCACGACGTGATTTAGAAATCACCGTTTTGTTCACCTATAGTTCAAAATTAAGCTTAGCGAACACACAATACACATCTTCGCATTAGACGAACGGTACGTACGGAACGGAAAGAAATGCTGAAGAAATACGATGCCTGCCGTACATATACTCCGTTTAAGAATTATTGACATCTCGGTTAACTGTGAAAAATCGAATTTAAGTTGGTAATAGACTATTCAGTAATATTTTGGGTTGCTGAATTCAGGTTGGTATAGGAATAACACTAACATTACCCATAGAAATCTTGCTTTGATGATTTTATCGAAGATATTGGTGAATATGTAATTATAAAAATTTGCTCTGAATTTGAGTATTTTTTGTCTTATGCTATTAAAATGGCTGGAATTGACCAGGATACATCGCGCCTTACAAGAGAACGCCAGGCAGTTTGTCGGTGTTACTTCGAGTTTTTCAAAGATTTGGCATATATTTCCGCTAGAGTTTCAGGTAAACGGTTATTCACCGACTCAAAGTGTATTCTGATTGATCAATGTCTCTTAAATAAAGCCCTGTCCGTAGAATATTAGCATGTTATTATAGCCTGGAATTAGCAGTGCAAGAAAACCTGTGCGATATGATTATTCCTTCAAAGAGACATTGAATGACTTTGTTTTTGCTAGAATTAAAAACAATGAATATATCAGTTTAGATATCCTTTTCGAACTGGCCAAAGAGCACCTAGATTTCAATTGATCAAAGTCAACATTATATTATATCATGAAAAAAATTTGATACAAATACAAAAAAGTTGACTGAAGGAAAATTCTTACTGATAAACAGAAAAATATAATAGAAATAGTACAATATTGTGATAAATACCGAGAATAAATGGAACAAAACGTAGAATTCATTTATCTAGATGAAATTTGGATATTCAAAAACGGTATTCAAATTTGTCAGTGGACACTAGAAAATAATCCAAAAGGGAAGCCGAGTATATTCAAGGGTAAAGGCAGAAGGTGCACTATTTTGAATGCTGGAACAATTGATGGATTTGCAGCTTATTCAATAAACATATCCAAATCACTATCTTTGCCCTTGTATCATTCATAGATATTTTAAGTTTATTTATTATACTTATACTGTATAGTACCCTGTCCACATTCCCTCTGCTAATACACATGCTATATTGTTCCCAATTCAAAAGTATACTGAATAATTGTAAAATTTCATGTCAAAATTCTTCATGTACTACATAGATTCTTAATTTTCGTTTCTCTCTTATTTTAATAATAATATATATCGCACCCGTCGTAGACTAAGGAGACAACTCAAAAAAGGTCCATTTTGTGTTAGTGACGGTATTGAACTCAGGAAGTATCCCTTTTCTTATGGCCTCTCCGCCACATGAGAGACTGTTCGTGAAAAAAGGTAACATTTCAAATTTTTTGGAAAAACAATGGAATATTCCACCACGATGGGAAAAATTGCATTAATTGAATATTGGGTGCTAGAGTTATAATGTTCAAATGGATTGCTGCAGTTATTACGAATGTTCAGCATGTTAAATTGAGTAAGTACACAAAAGTATAGAACGAAAACTTCGGTAAACCAAAACTTCAAATACGATTTCCCAACAAAATCAATTTTTGAGTTGTCTCCTTATTCTACGACGGGTGCGATATTATATCGAATGAAACTGTTTGGGTAACGCATCGTAGATCTTCATGCACATGTATTTCACATTATTCTGTGCTAGTGTCAATTGTTGCCTCGGGTGTACATAAGGATCAATTTTCCAAGTTGGGTTGTTGTTCAGAAACGGTTCAAATAGTTCACTGTGGCTTTGTAGGAAGATAACATACTTCAGCACATATATTGCTGTTAACGTCAGAATTTTATTCCTTTTGAAAACACTTCTACAAGTCTCTCTATATTTCATTCTATACATAGCTCGGATTGCTTGCTTTTGTGTTTTAAATATTTTTTTCCGATGTACTGTTTCCCCAGTAAACAATGCCATATGAAAGGGTTGACTGAAATTTGGCTGTGTATAGGAGCTTCAATGTATCTTGTTGGATATGGTATTTCATACTATTGAGGGTGTAGATTATGGTGGTGAGTTTTCTGTTCAAGTTTTCTATTTGGGGGTTCCATTTCTTAATATATATAACGTTGAACCTGAATTCCCATTTTTAAACTGCAGTCGAAATATTCCGGCTTAATTAATAATTATTCGATAATTCGTATACTGAACACTTTTCTAGGTTATATTTATGTTTTATTTCTATGATTAAAACAGTAACTTTTTTGTAACTAGAAATGAAGCCTCGACTGGACGTTCATGGCCTGCTTCGATGTCAATAATTTTTAAATGGACTATATATATGTGCATTGCTTCGTTCAATTAAAGTATTTTTTTCCGTTCTATGCGTTCCGTCCGATGTCGATGTATGTGCGCTCAGCTTTAGAAGTAAAAAAACAATATTGAATCAATTATTGAGCGCTCGTACTACTTACACGAGGGCTATATCATTTCGTCACGATGTCTGTATTTATCGAATTTTGAGCTGAAAATGTGCCGTAAGCACGATAACTCTCGAACGGAACAAACTAGAGACTTGAAATTTTCAGTGTGGGTTCAATTCCCGAATGCCTCGGTTAAGTTTGTTAATGGGCCAAATTCCACCAGGGGTGCCGTAAATATGGTCGTTCAAAGTTTTGTTCTCCTGATTACTTGGAAACTACAGATTTGATCGAGATGGAATTTTGCACTCGAATGGAGAATGAGGTGTACAAGATACATATGAAATTGTTCAGATCGCATGACCAGAACCATAGAAAACATAGAAAATTGTAACTTTTGAACGGATTCTCCTAGGGACTTGAAATTTTCAGTATAGGTGTGGATCTCGAATGTCGTGATCACGTTCATCTATGAGAAAAATTATACTAGGGGTTCCGTAAATATGGTCGTTTGAAATGCAGTTTTCTTAATAATTTCAAAACTACAGATTCGATCGTGACGAAATTTTGTAGACTAATGGAGAATGGTATAATTCAAGCTACATTAGAGAATAATAACTCCCGAAGGGAAAGGCCTAGGAACTTGAAATTTTCAGGGTAGGTTTTGATCGCAAATGTCGCGATAACGTTCATCAATGAGCAGAATTAGACTTAGGGTTCCGTAAATATGGCCGTTCAAAATATTTTTTTCCTGATAATGCCGAAACTACTTATTGGATTGGAATGAAATTTTACACCT
This sequence comes from Aphidecta obliterata, assembly GCA_963966015.1. Lineage (NCBI taxonomy): Eukaryota > Metazoa > Arthropoda > Insecta > Coleoptera > Coccinellidae > Aphidecta > Aphidecta obliterata. The sequence goes on along the minus strand of OZ014435.1, from coordinate 17,360,609 downwards.
AGCTGAATGATAATGTATTCAAACTAGGTGCGAAATTTTGTCCAGATTACATCACCAAGACCATAGATACCGTAGAAAATTCTAGCGAATCATCGAAAAAAAAATTGGTCAGCTGAAGCACTGACATGAAGTCTGGAGTTTCGCCTAAGTTTGAGAATTTTTTTGACAGCTGTCGAAAATTCCTTCAATTGATTTCTAAAACTGGATATCGAATCTACCTACAAGGTAAATGTACGAGCGCTCAAAAGCTCCTGACTTTATAATTTTTCCATTTGCAAACTGTTATTTTTGACAAGATCTAGCTTTTGCATTTGTTCTGTGTGAAAAATGACATTTAAAGCAGAGAAATGCGGAATATCGCATAACGAAAAGGTCGAAAAACCGACGAAAACGCAAAAAGTTGCCATTTTCCTTTTCTTAGGCTCCGGATCCGCGGCGACTCGGTCCTCTAGAGCGGTCGAATTTTCAACCCAAAGGACGCGAGGTCTACTTAAATGTAAATCCACCCCGATCCCACCGCCGGTTTACGCAAGAAATCGATTTGAAAAATGTCGATTTTTTGAAACCTCGAGAAAGTTCGAAATAAATTACGTCGATCATAGATATTCCGTGACGTTTCTCCCGGAATTAAATTAATCGTCTTTTGACACATCGTCGAAAATTATCGAAACTTGATCATTTCGAGATAAATTTGAATAAATGAAATGAGTAAATGAAGCTGAACCATTGGTTGCAGTTGGAATAAGTGGATGTCCTTTACTTGGAATTGAATAGCAATAATCAATATTAACAGAATGTGACATAACACAATATACGTATTCCTGCAAAATTTACGGGTGTGGTGTTGGTGAATCCAACCTTAGCGTTAGAGATGTGTTGTCATTTTAGGAGCAGCGACTTAGTCGCTGTGACTGCCTTGTCAAGGAGCAACCTGTTCCGACTACTCCAGAATCGCTGCGATTTTCAGCCCCAATCAGTTTTTTCCCGGATTACTGTAATTTTTTGCAGGTGCACCAGGGAAACTTCTGTAATGTAGGTATAGATAGCGCCAGTTGTATCAAATATAATTACAGATAAGAAAAGCCTTTTAAGATTGTTGGAAAAAGATACAGATACCAGATTCGATATCTAGTCTATAGGGAAGAATCGCGGAATGGGCGACATCTATTTTTAATCGTTTGAAATACCAGAGAGGTGAACAAACTAACGTGGCAGTGTTTATATCGGAAAAGTGTGAAATATTTGTATGATTTTAAGTCATTTATGTATCGAAAGTGGTATATTTAATTGATAATTTATGGACAATTGTTTAAAATAAACGGTATACGAGCGGAAAATGCAGCGGATTGTGAGAGGTAATGTGGGAATAAGATCACGAAAAATGCGTTCTGTTCCCAATGCTCATCACATAGTTCTTCTGAAAATTCTTTGCATAGATTCCCGTTGAATCCCAAGGCAGTTAAAAAATGGCAGACAATCTTGAAGATTGGGAAACGTATCTCAAAGAATATGTTGGTTTGCAGCAAGCACTTCCTGAAAGATAATTTTTTTTTATCAAAAGTTCAATAATTTTCTATAATATGGTGGTCATTTGCTATCACATTCACGTTCGCCCACAATAATCAAAAATGTCCGAAGCGGTTAATTTGACTTTCACAGGCATTATTATTAATTCCGCAATCTTATAAAAAATATTTGATTTACTTGTTATGAAAGAAATGACAAAATAATTTTGATCCCCCCTCGGTCCGACATCTTGTGATTTTCAGCGCCATCTCGCGGTACGTGATTTTTGCCTATTAGCCAAAACACACACTATTGTCATAAAAGAAAATCCAAAGGTAGAAGAAATTTTCAGAGTAAATGTATTTTTCCATATATCCTACCGAAAGTGGTCATAAAGGAGAAATAGACAACACTGAATCAGAAAATTCGTTTTTATCTTAATCAAGCGTAATTGACATCTTTTTCACTTTTTCACCGGACCGAGTTGATCATCAACTCGATCCGAGGATAGAGAACTTGAGTCAAATTGAGTTGATAAATTGATTTTTACCATATCTAGTTCATTTTTGTCAATGTTATACTCACTCAGCGGTCCGTTTATGTGATCAGTAGAAGCAATAAGGTGGATGTTTTCTACGCTTGCCAAACGTGCCAATACATTTTGCGTTTTGCTATTTCTCAAAACTTCTCCGTCTATGTTATGAACAATCAGATAGAGGTGCGTGTCCAGGTAGCTGAATTCCTTCTCAATTATATCGCAACATTCGTAAACATTTGCAGGGTTTCGTCTTAGTTGCAGAAGATCCGCAATAATGCCATCAAGAATGTCTTTGATAGATAAAGAAGGAAAAAATCCGTTGACAACAATTACTGGGTAATCATTCAGGACTTCTTCCTGGAACTCTGTTATTATTCTTCTCTTCGAGCCTAATCCGTACATAAGAATATTGAAGTTTTCATGTAAAAGATACAACCACTTTGTAAACATCTTTTTATTCTGTTCATGCATCTGGTTTATTGCACCCCTATGGCTCTGAGATAATTTCATATTTTTGAGAAGTTTATGGAGTTGGTCCTGAGATAATCTAGGTGTTTCTAATTTATCCAGTGTATAATCGGATGTTACAATCTTCTTAGAAGCTTGATTGGAAAAGTAATCATCGACTTGAATCTTATAGCTCTTCTCTTTTTGACCTCGTAATTTTGCTTTCTCTAATTTCTCATTTCCTTCTTTGAAACGATTCCTTTTAGGTCTACTTTTTTCAGATTCATTGTGTGAATCTTCAGAGTTATCACTCGTCGAAGATATTTGGTCTGATTCAGATGAGAAATCCTCGGAGTTATTATATTCACTGCCGCTGTCACTGAATGGATCAGGTTGATTTCTATGGTTCCCTGTTCAATGTGATGAAAATTGAATTAATGCTTTCAAGAAATTAATTTCAATATGGAACCTAACCTTTTCTGTTGGAATTTTCTGGAGTATTTGCTTGATTGCATTCGTGTGCTTCCTTTACTTTTTGAAATAATCCTTTCTTTGTTTTTCTACTTTGAAACTGAAATATTTTGTCTCCTTGAACATGATCAGTGTTTTGAAGAACTGAAATGATTTTAATTTATGAATTATTATACAGAAAAATGGATGTATATTTAAGGAGAAAATATAGATTACACTATATCGGCTTGGCTTGTAATTACCAGAAGGTGTTATTGGCTCATTCTCATTCAGAAATTCTTCTGCATCGCTACTGGAATCTTCACTACTCGAAATGTTCCCAACAAAACCCGACCTAGCTAAAGTTTTCACATATTGATTTTCTAAAGCCTTTGATGTTGGTTTTCTTAACCTTGTACCCCTTCTTGGAGTGTTTGCTTCGAATGCTACAAGGATAAAAAAATTTTATGGGTAAATTGGCACTAATAAAACATCCCATTTGATAGTTATGAACTTATGTTTACCTTCATTTTCCATTCTCAATCATATTATATTAGAATTGGCTGAATAGCGAATGATTTGATGTATGTACTATGGTATATACTATGTAGATATTAGCAAAGAGTAACAATTGTCTAATCTTTGATATTAGAAATAAGTATAAACATAAAAATATTTCGAATTGATCATCTGTTTGCCCGCTTCCCGCGTTATTTGACAGTTCAATTGTCAAATTCGCTGACAACCACAGAATAATCAGAAATAAAACCATTGGTCGAGGTAACAGGGAAATTGTAATGTCATAGGGAATTCGGTTTCAAAATGTTGCCATTACTGGTTCTGTGTTCCCCGGTATTTTATTTCACAATTTTCACATGCGGGAGTTTGGCATAGAAAACTTTTTTTCCGTTGATATAATCATGCTTGGGGTTGATTTTCGTCAAGGACTATTCCTATTCGCTTTTTATTTCTTTAATTGGTTTTGTACACTGCTTTTCATCTTCTCAATCAATTAAGAAATCGAAAAGATCTGAGACGAAAGAAAATAGGTATATATTATAGGTAGATTCATTTTTCGTACATCTTTATTGTCTCTATACTTTATAGTGATTCTTGAAAAGATCAGTTGAAAAAGACATTTCCTTTGAAAATTTGTCGAAGGGGCTCAATTTTCTTGGGCAAAAATTATAAGTTAGAAATATCACACATTCAGCACGTTTTTATCAATTCTCATTAACTTGAAAGTGAAAATTACGAATGTAACTTCAGTTTAGAGCTCCGAAATATTTTCGGCCTCTTTCCAGAATATTTTAAATAGGTATAGGTACTCTCAGGTAGGAAATTAGGACGCTCGTCTAGTGAAAGAGTTGTCAATTACGCGTGATTTGGGAAAAAACGAATTTAATTTTCGGATTCAGCTTCAGCATTGTCTATTTCTTCAACCTATGAATTTTATTTTATACCACTAGTCTGTTTTTGGCTAATTGGCTAGATATAGAATCTGATATCAGTTTCGTGATCAATGATTTTCCAGCTAGTGACTAGATTAATGTTCAATCTAGTCACTGTATTTCCAGCGATCTTACAACGCATTTCATATATGTTACTATATTTGTACCACTGGCGCTATCTATAACTGGATTACAAAAGTGTCTCTGGCACACCTGCAAAAAAATTACAGAAATCCGGGAAAAATCACGGAGTGGGCGACATCTACTTTTAATCGTTTTGGTTTGAACTACCCGAGTAATGAACAACAAACTAACGTGTGTGTGTTTATATAGGTAAAGTTATTTGTATGATTTTGACTCATTTATGTATCAAAAGTGATGTTTCAAATGAACTGTATACGAGCTGAAAATGCAGCGGATTGTAAGAGGTAATGTGGGAATAAGATCACGAAAAATGTGCTCTGTTCCTCAATGCGCATCATATAGTTCTTCTGAAATTCCTTTGCATAAATTCCTGTTGACTCCCCAAGTCAGTTAAAAAATGGCAGACAATCTTGAAGATTGGGAAACGTATCTCAAAGAAGTTATTATTTTACAGCAAGCACTTCCTGAAAGATGATTTTTTTCATCGTAAGTTAAATAATTTTCTTTTATATAGTGGTCATTTGCTATCACATTCACGCTCACCCACATAATCGAAAATGTCCGAAGTGGTTATCTCGACTTTCAGAGGCATATTATTAATTCCGCAATCTTATAAAAAATATTTGATTTACTTGTTATGAAAGACAGAAATGACAGAATAATTTTGACCATCACTCGGCCCGACCTATTGTGATTTTTAGCGCTCTCTAGCGGTGCGTGATTTTTCCCTATTGTGACTGAAAATCGCAGCGATTCTGGAGTAGTCGGAACAGGTTGCTCCTGTGACGAGTCTGTCACAGCGACGAAGTCCTAAATCACAACATATTTCGAAGGCTTAGGTTGGATTCATATAGACAGTGCTGAGTTTACGAACTCGCCCATTCTATCAATCTATCATTATAGCCAACTTCACACCCGTAAATATTTCAGGAATACGGGTAATTTTTTTTTCATTCTAAAATATTGAATGCAAAATAAAAGACATCCACTTATTCCAACTAATGGTATTTGGATATTCCGCATTTCTATGTCTAAAAGTAATATTCTCTGCTTTAAATGTCATTTTCAGACCAAAACAATCGCAAGTAGCTTGATCTTGTCAAAAATGACAGTTTGCATAGTGGATTCAATATGGTTTCATGGGTCTGAAGTTTTTACTTCTGATTTTCAAAAGTGTCTAAACTGAATTATTATGATTCTCGATAGTGCTTCATGAAATTATTTAGTCGTTTTGATAACAAATCTAAATAACTGGTTTTATCAAACACTGTGATCTCTACGCAAGGTAAAATTCCAAAATAATAATATTTGAAGGTTATCTTTTATTTAGTCAGGTTCTACTAGCTAAAAATAGTTCCTTCCATTTTCAAATTATTATCGAGCAGCATTAAATGTAAAATGGATCTGCTTCAACTTTAGACTATGAGTTTTGTTGTGGTATTTCCTATTTATGTCGAATCTGAATACATTGTTACATTGTGTTCAGTTACAGATATTTTGTTATGAAATCAGTTCATGGTATTTGACGATAATATGTTATCAAATGATATTGTTCGGTTTTCCTTTTGTAGTAAATAGTTTTGTTCTCTAAATACTACGTTCTTAAGCTTTTGATGTCACTTGTAATTGATTTTAACTCAGGTCAAGGGCTCCTTTCAACGATGGTACTACACATTTCTCAATTAATTAACTAAAATCATTGTACGTTATATATGTGTAGATTTCAGAGAAATTTGGCAGTTTCATATGCTCAATTGAGGGAATGGAACATTAACACCTTTTTGATATACTCCTAGAGAACACTAATTTTCCATATTTCTATTCATATAAATTAAATAATTTATCTCTTCCGAAGGTTGTCAATCATGAAGCCAGACTATTAAAATTAGTATCTGTATGTTACAGCAGATTGAGATTGGGTATATGTATTTCTGTATTTACTCCATAAATCTGCAGCTTTCCTATTCCTTCTGAAATGAGTTTCTATTTACATTTTGGCAGTTCTGCTTCTGTAGACCCTTTTATTTCACAACTATATCTATACTAGTTTTGATACTTATCTAAGATGGAATTAGATGACAATATAATGAAAATATCTATCGGTGCACTTATCATGAGCTTATATTTCAGATCAACTAACATTTAGCCCAAATGTCAAATAAGTTCAAACCAATCAAATTTGTTGAAAATCTAAAATGAGTAAATTTGATTGGGTGACAATTTATTTGAAATTTGTTTTATAAAACCCATCTTACAAAGAGCCTAGTTCTCGTAGCTACTTCGGTCTATAGCGACAAATTCTCAATTCTTGGATTATCTTATACCTAGTTAAATTGCGACAGCGATATATAAGGCTGAGAAATGAGATGTTGATCATTTCTTATTGGAGAGATGTATGTGACTGGCCACAGTTTAAAGGCTATGGAAACCAGGCTGAGGTAATATTTGATTCTAGTTGAATAATTAAATTGAATTTGCAGGTTACAGATATGAATATTTGGACATTACTCTTTTTGACATAAATTAGTTTGAAACAAAGAATGTTGTGAGTTCTAGGGTATACTAATCCGGAGTGCTTCAAACTCTTCAAAAACAAATGGCCGGTGCTGAATAATGATATTTTGGAAAAAATCCAAATTTTCTCTCAATGATCAACGAACCGTTATCCATTATGCCGAATCCATATTCTTCAGTAAAATATGAAACACTTTTTGTAATAGGGTTTGCTGCAGGGCCAGGGGTGCAAAGTTTTGAGGTGAAGTTCGTTTTGGCGCCAAACCTCCTAAAAATCAAGTGTTTGTGTAGTGTTGTGTATTGTGTTCTGAAAAAATTTTCATACAAACTAAAAGTATCAACTAACATATAAGAATACTTTGGATATAATGACTTTCTACGGCAATATTGCAGATTGGTGAATTCTGTTATTACTTGGTGCAATTGTAGTGAGGACGACAGAGAAATACTTGTCTGAAATTATTCCAAGGCAGGAAGACTATTCAAGAATGGTCAAATACCGAATATTCTGAGGTTTAAGGTAATTTTTAATTAAAATTTATTTAAAGCGATTGTGTTTAATTTGTTTCTCTTAAAAATTCATAAGTTCAAACAAATTGTTGTTTTTCTGAATTGAAAGATACAATAATTAGAGTTGCCTTTTCAAATAATTGAATTATCGATGAGAACAATATAAATGATCGAATATGTGAATACAAAATCAAATCATAACTTCAGTTTTTTTATGATGGAAAGTTATTTTGACTATTCGCATTTGTTAGGCAATCTCTTTGTGATCAACTGAGGAGTGCTGGTTTTTGCCAGACTCATTTGTAAGCTGCTTCTTTCAGTTTTCTCCTTGTATATTATGGAGGCCCTTTCCTATTGCACTCTGTAGTCTTTGATCCGGGAATGCTGAGCAATTCTTGATTCTTCCTTCATCCTAGTCTTGTGCGTTTTTAAATATTCTTTGTCTCTGACTTTGAGGGGACATTTTATCTCTTATCATATCAAAGATGATGGAAATAGCCTAAATAACTTTCCATTAAACAGCCAATAACATAAAGAGAAAAAAAATTATTAATGTAGATTTTATTTTTCAGGCTAAAATTCATCAATGAGGTCCAAGGATTAAATTCTAAATCGATGACTTCACAGCATGGACAGCTATTGAACATTCATTGAGATAAAGTAACAGAATGGAAGAAGCGCGGGATTGTGGTGTTAGTTTGGAGGCAAAATCTAGTTGAAGAACAAATCCTATGGAACATCTGAAATAATATATTCGTGCTTCAAACTTTTGTCCTATCCCAATTAATGAATAATAAATCTCTGCAAAGCCAGTCTAGAAGAATGCAGACTAACCTCGAAGCTGTACAAAGTGGTAGTAACTTTAGGTTATTGCCATCGACCATAGGTTCTTCAGCCTATGTAGAAATACAGTTCAATTTCCACAGAAATTTGGAAAGTACTGACGTGAAAACTCTTTTTTTCTCACAAAACAGACATCGGTGGTCATTGTCAGTATGACAAATACTGTCATTTTGTTTTTAGTTGACTAGGTGGAATCACTGAATTATATTGAATATATCAGAAAAACTCATTTATTTCTGTGTACCTAAATGGTCTTCAGTGTTCATTGTCTATATAACAATTAGTGGCATTTTATTTTTATGAACTTCAATAGGTGGAATCAACCAATTATATTGAATATATCAGAAAAACTCAATTTTTTTTATTGTTGCCCCATTTCACTCTTATCTAATACAATGCATATACTGAAACAATTTTTTCAAAGAAAAATTGTTCTAGACAATATTATGTCATGGATAATATGATAAGCAGAACAAAAAATCAATCCATGTAAACTCCAGAGAACATCAAATCCTTCATTCGCAACTGTAGACCGGTTTCGGCTTTTTGAGCCTCATCAGTACAGTGTAGCAATTATAAAACCTGTTGCTTTTGCGATCTATTCATTTTGCTGTAACCTGTTATCCAATTGTTTTTTTCTGAATTGAGTAATAAAACTACTTAGATCTCAAGTAAGAAATCATTTTACTTCACAAAGAGTACTAAGTTGTTCAAGAAAAATTCAACCTTGATTCCTGGTATCTTTTTTCTTGAGAAACCCAGGTGAGGTATACTCACCTGAAGCCATGGTTATGGCGAAACACGTGTAGTGGTTTAATAACATTCTTAAGTAGTGACATTTACACTTCCTGATCTTCATATAGTATTTTTTTTTCAGATTTCCAGCTACATGGTAGGCCCCACCATTGAAAATTTGTGTGATAGTTCAAGTAAGATGAAGTTAATTAAAGTACTAAGCAAAATCGTTAGGTATCTGATTGTTGAAGTAGATGTACATTTCGTCGAAATTTGTCAAATTTACCCTATACATATTTGAATTCCTAATTCCCATAATGGGGACTCTGTGATAACTCTGGTGCTGGTCTCTAAAAAATTTTCTATTGGATTTTCCAACTACAAATCTTCATCTATAAACAATGGTACAGCCAGTTCACGAATGCTGGATGTTTCTTTGTGATGGCTTCGCTAAGGTCCCGAAGTTTACGACGTTTGGGGCATAACCTCCATCCAGGGGCGGATTTAGATATTTGCCGCCCAACCTCCGGCCCAACGAACAAATTCTAACTTTTTTTCGGCATTGGCACTTAATCGAGTTACCCTCAACATATTTTGTTTAATTATTTACAAAAAAAATTACGAAAAGCACTGCCGTGAAGGCAGGAGCTTTTGAGCGCTCGTACATCCACCTTGTAGGTAGATTCGCATTTTCCAGTTTTAGAAATCAATTGAAGGAATTTTTGACGATATTCCGCATTTCTCTGCTTTAAATGTCATTTTTCACACAGAACAAATGCAAAAGCTAGATCTTATCAAAAATAACAGTTTGCAAATGGAAAAATTATAAAAGCACTGCCGTGAAGTCAGGAGCTTTTGGGCGCTCGTACATCCACCTTGTAGGTAGATTCGATATCCAGTTTCAGAAATCAATTGAACAATTGACAGCTGTCAAAAAAATTCTGAAACTTAGGCGAAACTCCAGACTTCATATCAGTGCTTAAGCTGATCAATTTTTTTTCGATAATTCGCTAGAATCTTCTACGGTATCTATGGTCTTGGTGATGCGATCTGGACAAAATTTTGCACGTAGTTTGAATACACTATTCCTCAGCCAGGTGCGAAATTTAATTCCAATCCGATCTGTAGTTTCGAAACAATCAGGAAAAAAATATTTTGAACGGCCATATTTACGGAACCCCTAGTCTAATTTTGCTCATTGATGAACGTGACCGCATATTCGCGATCCAAACCCACCCTAAAAATTTCAAGTTCCTAGGCCTTTCCGTTCAAAAGTTACAATTTTCTATGGTCTCTATGGTTCTGGTCATGCGATCTAAACAAAATATTGCTTTAATATATCATTCTCGATTAAAATACAAAATTTCACCTCGATCGAATCTGTAGTTTCGAAATTATCCAGAAAACAAACTTTCAAACGATCGTATTTACGGAACCCCTAGTATAATTCTGCTCATTGATGAACGTGAACGCGACATTTCAGATCCACACCTATCCTGAAAATTTCAAGTCCCTAGGCCTTTCCGTGCGAAAGTTATGATTTTCTATGGTTCTAGTCATGTGATCTGGAGAAATGTAGCTTTAATATATCATTCTCCATCAGTATACAAAATTTCGTCACGATCGAATCTGTGGTTTTGAAATTATCAAGAAATCTAAATTTCAAACGACCATATTTACGGAACCCCTAGTATAATTTTTCTCATAGATGAACGTCATCACGACATTCCAGAACCTCACCTATCCTGAAAATTTCAAGTCCCTAGGCGTTTTCGTTCAAATGTTAAAATTTTCTATGGTTTCTATGGTTCTGGTCATGCGATCTGGACAAAATTTCACATGTAGCTTGAACACCTCATTCTCCATTTGAGTGCAAAGTTTCATCTCGATCGAATCTGTAGTTTCGAAGTAATCAGGAGAACAAAATTTTGAACGGCCATATTTACGGAACCCCTGGTGGAATTCTGCCCATTAACGAACTTAACCGAGGCATTTGGGATCTGAACCTACACTGAAAATTTCAAGTCTCTAGGTTGATCCGTTCGAGCGTTGCTTACGGACGGACGGACATACTCGAATTTTCCGATGGATTCGTCATCAGTGAGTCGAACATAGTCGATTGAGACCATTTTCGGCTCAAAATTCGAAAAATACAGACATCGTGACGAAATGATATAGCCCTCGTGTAAGTAGTACGAGCGCTCAAAAATAATGAAGAATATTATCGATCTCGAAAAGTTGTGTTGTTTTTTTTTAGAATTGAAATTTTCTGTGAATTTATTAAATTTAGTTTTTTGAGTGTGAAATGATCAAAAGGTGGAATCAGCAAATTAGTAGACACAAATTTCAGCAGGATATGGCGAATAGTTTCTGGAGGGCGGAAGTTAACGAAAAATTTTTTTGTTCTTCAATCTTGCACCCTATCAACTTCGCGTTAAGTAGTGATTTTTGCTTTCTTCACACCTGCATTTCCCAAACTATCGCGGGGTGTTTCTCTAATACTTCATCACTACCTATCCCCGAATATGAGTGACTTGAGAACATTTGTTTAAGTTCCTCCAAAATCAATCAACCTTACCTATCCCCGAACCGAGTGGACCCGATAGAAAATCATTTTTGCTTTTGCCTAAGCTGCTAATTAACTCCCTCTTTCTTAAATTCAGCTCCCTTTCCACGAGCTATGGGTGGGCCCAAAATAAACCGTTTGGAGCTTCTCCCTATTATTATTATTATTTGAACCAGGGTCGTTGTGGCTCGGTTAGCCTTCCGGGAACTGAGACCACATAGATCTTTTGTTCTCTGCCTTGGCTGTAACTTCGCGTATTCAGGACTGGCATCCGCATATGAATGGTTCTTAGGCCAGCATACTCTGGACATTTGCATACCATGCATTCAGCTGTTTCTACTTTTGATCCGCAGAGCCCGCAAATTTCACCTGCTCACTTTCCCATGCGGTACAAAAGGTATTTTTACCGACATTGACCCGTCTGCAGTCCCACCATTGCCGGAAGCGCAGCTCGTGGCAGCTTCAGGACCTTTCTGGTATAGGTCGGTGAAAGCACCACAAATTTCTTTACCTGAGCAAATCCAGCAGTGTTCCTCCAGAGGGTTATTCTGTTCTCCAATTCTCATTGTTGGACCACCGCCTCACATTGGTCTTTTCCAAGCCCACAGAAAGGCTCAGGTCTAGCAGTTGTTAAACTTGATGCTCTTTCCGCAAGTTCATCGGCTCTTTCAATTCCTCTAATGCCACAATGCCCTGGTTATTGCTTTATGGTATGACGGCATTTCTATGTAAGCAGAGATCCCTGGCTCTGCGATTCCAGGGACCTCAGCGTGGCCTGGCTGTCCGTAGTTATGTAGATATGCGCCTCTTTGAGGACCCTTTCAAGGCACTCTTAAGCGCAGATGTAGACAGCCAGTGTCTTTGTCTGTAAAATAGAGGGCTCCTTCCCAGGGCTTTAGAGATCCTCAGTTTAGGTCCATATACCCCAATGCCTGAGCCTCTCTCTGATTTTGATCCATCGGTATACCATATAGATAACTTATTGCACTAGGACAGTCACCATGGGCGTTTCGAAATCGAAGATAGTTGGATCACATCCGATGGTTTAGCCAAGAGGCTTGAGTCTAGTCTATGTGTTTGTTTCGGTTGAGTTTGCTGTCCAGGATAACACCTAGATATTTGCACCCACCAGAAAAGTTCAGAGTCTGGCCGTTTAGGAACGGAGCTTCTCCGCAAGTTATCAATCAATATTGCATTCAGTCATCTTTGTACTACCTCCAAATGGGCGGACTCATCAGCCTCGTTTTTCCTGGGCTATCTTCAACTATTCGAGATATCCTCCTGAATTTCTACTGAATTACTGCATTAAAAACAACCATACTTTGAAGGAACTGATGTAATTTCACCTTCGTATATACAAGGTGTTCTTTGAAAGGTGATAGAACTCAAACGAAGAAAGTGCTGAAAATTTTGGGTACAAGATCTTAGAGGCAAGAAGACTCTTGATCGTGTTATCTCCCTGTTGGGAGATCTGCCATGAATTACGGTGCCATATGCATTCCAGCAAGTAAATAAAGTGCTGGGTTTTATCGCAAATTTGTATTTTCTCTCTCAACTTTTATTAGGAGATATAAGGAGAGGAAAAATTACTGATTGAAAAGCTCCTATAAAAAAATTAGGAAAGCACTGCCGTGAAGTCGCGAGCTTTTGAGTGCTCGTTCATCCACCTTGTAGGTAGATTTGCATTCTCCAGTTTTAGAAACCAATTGGAAAGATTTTGATAGCTGTCAAGAAAATTTCGAACTAAGGCAAAAATCCAGTCTTCACGTCAGTGCTTTAGGTTTTTTTTTCGATAATTCGCTTGAATTTTCTACGGTATCTATGGTCTTGGTAATGCGATCTGGATAATTTTTCACATAGTTTGAATACATTATTCTTCAGCTATGTGCGAAATTTCATTCTGATAAATAGTTTCGAAATTATCAGGAAAAAAATAGTTTGAACGGCTATGTTTACGGAACCCCTAGTCTAATTTTGCTCATTGATGAACCGCGAAATTCGCGATCCGAACCCATCCTGAAAATTTCAAGTCCCTGGGCCTTCCCGTTCGAAAGTTATGATTTTCGATGGTTTCTATGGTTCTGATCATGCGATCTGGAAAAAATGTAGCTCGAATATATCATTCTCAATTTAAATACAAAATTTCGTCACGATCAAATCCATAGTTTTGAAATTATCAAGAAAACTGAATTTCAAACGTCCATATTTACGGAACCCATACTCTAATTTTGCTCATTGATGAACGCAACATTCGAGATCCACACCTATCCTGAAAAATTTCGAGCGGCCATATTTACGGAACCCGTCGGCGAATTTTGCCCAATAACAAAGTTAACCGCGGCATTCGAGATTCGAACCTACCCTGAAAATTTCAAGTTTCTAGGACATTCCGTTCGAAAGTTATCGTGCATACGCACGGACGGCTGGACGGACAGACTCGAATTTTTCGACGGATTCGTCATCAGTGAGTCGAACATAGTCGTTTGAGACCATTTTCGGCTCAAAATTCGAAAAATACAGACATCGTGACTAAATTATATAGCCCTCGTGTAAGTAGTACGAGCGCTCAAAAATAATTAGAAAGTCAACAAACTCACCGATAAAATTGATCCAAATTGTTAACAGAAATTGTGGTCACCATTCGTTTGATGTGCACAAAGTCTTGTCCGGCGTAATAACGAATTATTACATGCAGCAACTATACCATCAGTTTGCTCACGAATAATGACACAAGCATTTTCAATGCGTTGTTTTAGTTCTTCAACATTATTCACCTAACCGTTACTGTGAACTAATTTTTGGTGAATATTATATATAAAGGATTTTTGGAATTTTGACCTATTTCAATGAGTTCTAGCGCCTGTCAAAAAAAAGCCCCACCTTTAATAAAAAACCCTGTATTTATATAGGTGAAACAGAAGGTATTTTCGTGGAATTGATTAATTCGAGAAAAACACTAACGTTAGTCAAGAGCTTGTGTGCGCTTGCTTAAATTCATCACCATAACAGTAATGGCTTCAAGTCTTATCAAAATCAACTTCGGTTTCCTGACTGATCAAACTGTAATCCAACTGACAATACGTTCAAATGATGTCAAATCAATCGAATAATCCATGACCATTTTGATTTGATATGAGGTGACACTGTAGAGAGAGTATCCAACCAAAGATTATGAAACTAACCACAGATTGTGTGAACCAAACCGGCCGTCAGTGAGACAAATAATGTCATTTCATTTTTTTACACGCCATAGATGGAATAATAGAATTATTATCAAATTACTCGTAACCAGATCAGAAAAATTCAATTCAATTTTTCACGTGGACGGCTGTAAAGCTGAAATTCTACAGGACTAACTACGAAGGTTTAGGTCGATCATATCGGTATTTTTGGAATTATTGAGAAAAAGTTTTAGATGGCTATATCTATGGATTTTCTTAATGGGCTGGACATTTTACAGACCCAAGCTGAATTGTCCTCAGCATTGCAAGTCGTACACTCTGGGTACACTCCGATTATTGGGTCTTCGTGGAGACATTTTATGTCCCTAGATTTTAGAACATTTTGGTAGGTTTTTGCAGCTTTCAGTTGGATGATCAAAGAGAAAAACATGTTGGAGTTCCATGTATTCTTAATACTATTCCTTTGCAGCATCAGTTTTGTATAAAGAATTGAGATGTTCACTTATTTCTTCGCCTCTTATGCTGTTTTCCATGGACTCAATGACAACTGATTTGTGTGGCTCGTTTCTTTCATTTCTGGCTTCTGGAGTCTAATTTCTTTGGAGCGTGTTATTGTCTTCAATTGTTCAATTAATTTGAGGCTCTTTCTATTTTTGGGTTTCAATAGAAATTATCTCAGAAATTATAGTTTTGTTTTGAGTTTAACATCAACTGACTTTTGAAGTCTGAAGGAATAAAGTGCTGGATCATATCGCAAATTTGTATATTCTCTTTCAACTTTTATGAGGAGATTTTTAATGAACGGTATAATTTTTGAAGTTCAAACTAAGGAGAGGAAAAATTACTGGTTGAAGAGGTCCTGAAAAAAATTAGGAAGTTCACAGACTCACCGATAAAATTGATCTAAATTGTTTACAGAAATTCTTCGAAATGGTTACCATTGTGTGCACAAAGTCTTGCCGTTGGTAAAAACGAATCATCAACTATCAGATCAGTTTGCTCACGAATAATGTCACAAGCATTTTCGATGGGTTGTTTTAGTTCTTCAACTCTATTCACCTCACCGTTACTCTATACTAACGTTTTCAAATGACCCCAACAAAATAAAGCACAGGGGTTGAGATCCGGGGAGCGTGCAGGCCAAGAAATCTTCATCTGAGAATACAACCTAATTACAGTCATTTGGGCAAAATAATGCATTTCTTGTCATAGAAATAAGGGCAAAAATAACATTTATCACATTAGAGCATACTGAATTTCTAATTTTTTGTCGTGTTACAATAGTATGTTTTTATGTGCCCTCCTGGCTCGAGAATCCGATCTCTGAATTCAAGAGGCTTGAAACCAAGAGACTTTGAAAAAAATATATTGCGAGAAAACTTTCTAACAAAGAATCATGAAATCAGAAATGTGTGGTGGTACGAAAGCAAATATTTTTTATCGATAAGTACTACTTTTAACAATTCGTGAGCTATGAAATTTTGAATATCAGCTCGGAATTAACTACTGACATGAATAACAGGCAACCCATGATACACAGGGATGTTTTACATTCGCATCAAGGCCTATTATTTCTAATAATACACCTTCGAGTGCATTAAAGAAGAAAAAAATTCGGAAGATTCATATTGTTATTCATTATTATTATAATTTCGAGTAAAGTAGTATCCAACAATCGAATTGAATGAATTCGTTAAATTTGAGTTGGGATATTTCATGGAATCTAGGTAGAGACAACGTGGTGATGTGGAAATAATAAACCGTTGCGTAAAATTCGCACCTTTTTTTTTTCACTTCATTAACAGGTTTAGACTTTTAGAGAATGTCCCTATTGATATGAGTTCTTCTTTTATTCCAGACATTCCAGACGTCGTATATGTCACGTAAGTTATGTTTATATCCATCTCAATTTCTCAGTATCATTGTTTACGATGAGAAAACAGAAATTGCTGCTCTGAATGTAAATCATTATATTCGAGTCAATTTCTCTGATTTTGTTTCTTTTCTCGCGGGACTTTCTAAATAATTGAAACGTTGGCGAGTTGAAATTTCGTTATGTGTACCGTCGAACCTTATCTAATGATTCGAGCGATGTAGCATTGAGACGACGATTAACTTGATTTGAATAATGAGTGAACACGAGTGTTCAGGAAATCGCGGAATCGCGTTACTACAGAAAATACACGGAGGAATTGGACCCAATATATGTCGATCAATTAAGGAAAGAAATAATTAATTACATACACGGCTTGAAGGGGAAATTCTGTCCAGAAATGAGGACGTTAACTGGCCGCTTAGATTGGACGATCTAACACCGCTTGATGGAGGTCACTAAAAGTTTATGTTTCCCAAGTTTTTCGAAATTAACATTATTTATTGAAGTTAAAATTACAAATTTGGGAAATCTTCAATGTGGAATCTCCGAATTCTCTTGAATATATCACCTCAATTTTCTTTCCACATAGAACAGCTGAATTTCTACATAATTCATTTTATCCATGACTTATATGCACACACAAGTTTTCAGCAGGATATAGTGAATAGTTTCTGAGTTACAAAGTCTCAAAAAATCCTTTTTTTCGAATTCTTCTATTGATACGATCCTTGCGAAATTCTACATAAACCTTCGTTTCGTTATTTTACGTGGGACAACAAAATTTCAATTCGATCGGATCAGAAATTTTCGAAAATATTGAAAAGAAAAAAATTCCAATAGCTTTATAAACAGAACCCTTTGGCGGGTTTTTAGCATCAACGATACTGACAATTTCAAAACTCTTGGTCTTTTCTTTCGAAAGTTTACGTGTTTACGGCTGGATGGGCGGCATAATCTAATGTGACCTAGAATTATTCGTCTGAAAGCGACGACAAATGTTGTGTTTGTTCACTGCAAAATTAACTGATCTTTGATCATTTAGATTTAACATCAGGAGACTATAAACCAAAGATTATGAATCGAACCACAGATTCTGTGAATCAAAGCGGTCGTCAGTGTGACAAATAATGTCATTTCACGAAATCCTACTTTCAAGAGATGAAATCGCAAAATTATTTTCAACACCAGATCGAAAAAAAAAAAATCCCTTTTCAAGAGAAATTTTGTGTTCCCGAAATGTTGTTCACTGAGAAATTAACTGATCCATGGTCATTTAGTTTCAACATCAGGATACTGTAGCGAGACTATCGAACCAAAGATTATGAAACGAACCACAGATTCTGTGAATCAAAGCGGTCGTCAGTGTGACAAATAATGTCATTTTACGAAATCCTACTTTCAAGAGATGAAATCGCAAAATTATTCTCAACACCAGATCGAAAAAACCGAATCCCTTTCCAAGAGAAATTTCGTGTTCCCGAGAAGTTTTTCGCTGAGAAATTAACTGATCCATGATCATTAAGATTCAACATCAGAATACTGTAGCGAGACTATCGAACCAAAAATCATGAAACGAACCACAGGTTCTGTGAATCAAAGCGGCCGCCAGTGTCACAAATAATGTTATTTTTCGAAATCCTTCTTTCAAGAGATGAAATCGCAAAATTATTTTCAACACCAGATCGAAAAAACCAAATCCCTTTTCAAGAGAAATTTTGTGTTCCCGAAATGTTGTTCGCTGAAAAATGAACTGATCCATGATCATTTAGATTCAACATCAGGATACTGTAGCGGGACTATCGAACCAAAGATCATGAAACGAACCACAGGTTCTGTGAATCAAAGCGGCCGCAAGTGTCACAAATAATGTCATTTTACGAAATCCTTCTTTCAAGAGATGAAATCGCAAAATTATTTTCAACACCAGATCGAAAAAACCAAATCTCTTTTCAAAAGAAATTTTGTGTTCCCGAAATGTTGTTCACTGAAAAATTAACTGATCCATGATCATTTAGATTCAACATCAGGATACTGTAGCGGGACTATCGAACCAAAGATCATGAAACGAACCACAGGTTCTGTGAATCAAAGCGGCCGTCAGTGTCACAAATAATGTCATTTTACGAAATCCTACTTTCAAGAGATGAAATCGCAAAATTATTTTCAACACCAGATCGAAAAAACCGAATCGCTTTCCAAGAGAAATTTCGTGTTCCCGAGAAGTTTTTCGCTGAGAAATTAACTGATCCATGATCGTTTAGATTCAACATCAGGATACTGTAGCGAGACTATCGAACCAAAGATCATGAAACGAACCACAGGTTCTGTGAATCAAAGCGGCCGCCAGTGTCACAAATAATGTCATTTACGAAATCCTACTTTCAAGAGATGAAATCGCAAAATTATTTTCAACGCCAATTCGAAAAAACCAAATTTCTTTTCATCAAAAATTCTGTGTTCCCGAAATGTTGAAATGCTGAAAAATTAACTGATCCATGATCATTTAGATTCAACATCAGGATACTGTAGTTAGACTATCGAACCAAAGATCATGAAACGAACCACAGGTTCTGTGAATCAAAGCGGCCGCCAGTGTCACAAATAATGTCATTTCACGAAATCCTACTTTCGGGAGATGAAATCGCAAAATTATTTTCAACACCAGATCGAAAAAATCAAATTTATTCTCAAGTGGAATAACTGTGGGGCTGAAATTCATAAAACCCATTAATCGATGTAACATTATGTAGACCTTGAATTTCCGCAGGATAAATGACAAATAGTTTCTGAGGTACCGAAGTTTTTTCTATTGAAACGACCTAGCGATGAATCGGTATTTTTCGAATTAGGTATTGAGAAAAAAATAATTCAGATGGCTATAGATACGAAACCCTGTGGTAGATTTCGCCCATTTACCAACTCAACCGGCGCATTACGACCTCGAACGTACTTTGAATATTGCATACTCTAGGCCCTTTCTTTCGAAAGTTATCGTGTTTTCGGAGGAACGGACGAACAGAACACAATTTAACCAGGATTTCTTCATCTGTGGGTCCAACCCAATCGCTTGAGACCATTCTCATTTAGAAATTTGAAAATAACAGACATTTTACTGAAATGATAAGATCGCTCTTGTTCATAGAAACAAGCGCGCACAAACGGGACCGTGGAATATAGAAAAAATTCTATGTGTATTCATCTCGAAA
This sequence comes from Aphidecta obliterata, assembly GCA_963966015.1. Lineage (NCBI taxonomy): Eukaryota > Metazoa > Arthropoda > Insecta > Coleoptera > Coccinellidae > Aphidecta > Aphidecta obliterata. Next base: position 17,340,641 of record OZ014435.1, on the reverse strand, counting down.
CGATCGTCACATAGTTAACGAATGCATCGACCGTTAGGTAGTTCGGTTTCCCCAAAACTCGGTCTCTCTGCACTTTCGAAAAAGTTTCTCGCTCGGAGTCGCTCGAAGGTCGGGAACAGCTCGAACACTTCGGGGGGGAAATTGGAGGACGAATCAGAAATTAGAAAAACTGGAGAATGCCGTGTGGGTGAGAATCGATCTCGATACGAAGGGCAACGAAGTCGCACGAACGGCGTATTTCCTTTCCTATGGATTGAGCGATAGAGGTCGTCGGGTTCTAGAGATGGAGTAGAGCGGTTGATTTTGGTTTAACACATCCGAAGATAATACTTTGGAATCGAACGGAGAAGAGGAATTAATCCGAAATCTCGACCCCACAGGGTGCCTAAGCCAAAATATCAAATACGGAACCCTAGTCATGTTCGTATGTCACGGCCATTTTACTCGGAGATTATTGGCATGATACAGGGTGGTTTCAAAATTGGGTATTTTTTCAACAGGAGTTAGAATTATTCAAAGTAAACCATTCCACCAAAAATCGCCTATTCAAGGGAACGAAGTTGAAGTACATTAATTCTTATACAATATTTTCATCTCATAAAATCCCTTGATGGATAAATGAGCCATTGGTTTCGTAAATAATCTTGATCGGCGTTTTTTGAGAGCTCGTACTACTTACACGAGGGCTATATCATTTCGTCACGATGTTTGTATTTTTCGAATTTTGAGCCGAAAATGGTCTCAAACGACTATGTTCGACTCACTGATGACGAATTCGTCAAAAAATTCGAGTCTGTCCGTCCGTCCGTAAGCACGATAACTCTCGAACGGAACAACCTAGAGACTTGAAATTTTCAGTGTAGGTTCAGATCCCAAATGCCTCGGTTAAGTTCGTTAATGGGCAGAATTCCACGAGGGGTTCCGTAAATATGGCCTTTCAAAGATTTGTTTCCCTGATTACTTGAAAACTACAGATTTGATCGAGATGAAATTTTGCACTCAAATGGAGAATGAGGTGTTCAAGCTACTTATGAAATTTTGTCCAGATCGCATCACCAGAACCATATAAACCATAGAAAATTGTAACTTTTGAACGGAAATGCCTAGGGACCTGAAATTTTCAGGATAGGAGTGGATCTCGAATGTCGTGATCACGTTTATCTATGAGCAAAATTATACTAGGGGTTCTGTAAATATGGTCGTTTGAAATTTAGTTTTCTCGATAATTTGAAAACTACAGAGAATGATATATTCAAGCTACATTTCTCCAGATCACATGACCAGAACCATAGAAAATTGTAACTTTCGAATGTCGCGGTCACGTTCATCAATGATGACGTTCAATTAGATTAGGGGTTCCGTAAATATGGTCGTTCAAAATATTTTTTTCCTGATAGTTTCGAAACTACTGATTGGATGGAATGAAATTTTGCACCTAGCTGAGGAATGATGTATTTAAACTACGTGCTTTGTCCAGATCTCATGACCAAGACCATAGATACCGTGGAAAATTCTAGCGAATTATCAAAAAAAAAAATGGTCAGCTGAAGCACTGACATGAAGTCTGGAGTTTCGCCTATGTTTCAGAATTTCTTTGACAGCTGTCGAAAATTCCTTCAATTGATTTCTAAAACTGGAAAATGCGGATCTATCTACAAGGTGGATGTACGAGCGCTCAAAAGCTAATTTTTTTGGGATACCAATCAATGGCGACTTTTAATGTCCGAATCTTTCATATTTTTGGTGAAAAATACCCATTTTGAAAACACCGTAAATCGAAATTTGGCAATACGGTTCACCAAATATGGGTGTTATAAATATTATTCCTTCATGCTGTAGCTCTTACAGCGTTCCTCAGTGTTATCCCCATAATGTCCCAAGAAATCTTAATGGGCGAAAGTACAGGGTGGCCATGACAATAGATTGACTTGATCTAATTCCATAGGTTTATTCTTCTTCTCACACTCTCTCAAACCGAACCAATAATGAAAAAATTTGATAAGCACTGACGTGAAGTCAGGAGCTTTTGCACGCTTGTTCATATTCATCGCCAGAGCGATCATCCTTCCAGGTCTGGTTTATGAAAGACTGATCAACACTGTAAAAAATTCAACTTGACCGAGAAATTTTGGACTTCTGAGATGTTTTTCACTGAAAAATTAACTAATTATCATTTATCATTTAGATTTAACATAGAGAGGCGCTGTAGCGAGACTATCGAACCAAAGACAATGAAACGAACCACAGGCTCTGTGAAACAAAGCGGACGTCAGTGTGACAAATAATGTCATTTTATAAACTCCAGAATTATATCGAACATATCAAATTTTCTCAACTCCAGATCAAAAAAACCTAATTTATTTTAATACTTGAAAGAGTTGTAAAGCTGAATTTTTATGAAACCAATTTTATCGATGCTCCATCTGGAGACCTAAAATTTCGGCAGGATATGATGAATAGTTTCTGTGGTAACAAAGTTTTTGATGAGATTTTTTCTTCTGGTGATACGATCTAGCGATGAATCAGTATTTTTCGAATTATTGAGGAAAAAAATTCAGATGGTTATAGATACGAAACCTTTCGGTAGATTTCCCCTTTTTACGTACCCAACATGCGTATTCAGACCTCGAACGCAACCTGAAAATTACGGACTCTTAGGTTTTTTCTTTCGAAAGTTATCGTGTTCTCAGGAGGAACGGACAGACAGAATTGAATTTAACGAAAGATTTCGAAATTCCGTAGTGGATAAATGTTAGAGGAGGGCAGACTTTTTTCGACTTTTAGAGTCTCACCAATTCTTCTCTTGACGGAAAAAGTTATCTCGTTATATTTAAAGACCCATTCAATTCAATGATACCCCACAAGACCATATACACTGAAAGTTTTTCTATACCAAGTTGTCCAATGATGGACTGACAGACGGACATGAATGTACTATAAGGGTTCCGTTTTAGCCATTTTGCCTATAAGGAACCCTTAAAACCTGAGTAATCATTAATTACATTCATCTGATTCAAATTAGAAAATAATATAGTTTGATGTCTTATCGAAATCGATTTATAATTCGCAACTTTTGACTCGTTTGATCGATATACAGGGTGTTTCATGAGTGGTTGGTCATAGCCTAGTGGTGAATGCATGTCTCCAGGCACTGGCGGATCCAAGGGGGGGCACGGGGGGCACGTGCCCCCCCCAGACGGAATTTTTTTGTACTGTGGAGATTCCATCACAGTACATAATTAGAAAAATGTTTTGCCTTCCACCCCTTGTGCCCCTCCAGAAAAAAACCTGTGCCCCCCCCCAGAAAGAAATCCTGGATCCGCCCTTGTCTCCAGGCCTTTGCCTTTCAGAAAAGTTGCTTGTTTTGTATCCTGAAGCTACTAGTTCAGGAGATACAGGGTGATCTATGGATATCGGTCTGAATTTACGATAGCCATAACTTTGGAATCTGAGGTCCTATATTTATCAAATTTCATGGATTTGTTCAATTCAAAAAGTCCTTTCGAATGGCTCGCGAAATATCAATATTTTCAGGGCAGTACTCAGAATATCGTGGTTTATCTTTCAAGCCTCAAAATCTATATTTTTTACATCACTTAGAGAAATGTCGTTATTGCCATAAAAAAATTACGAAAAGCACTGCCGTGAAGTCAGGAGCTTTTGAGCGCTCGTACATCCACCTTGTAGGTAGATTCGCATTTTCCAGTTTTAGAAATCAATTGAAGGAATTTTCGACTGCTGTCAAAAAAATTCTGAAACTTAGGCGAAACTCCAGACTTCATGTCAGTGCTTCAGCTGACCAATTTTTTTTCGATAATTCGCTAGAATTTTCTACGGTATCTTTGGTCTTGATGCGATTTGGACAAAATTTCGCACGTAGTTTGAATACATTATTCCTCAGCTAGGTGCAAAATTTCATTCCAATCCAATAAGTAGTTTCGAAACTATCAGGAAAAAAATATTTTGAACGGTCATATTTACGGAACCCTAGTCTAACTTTGCTCATTGATGAACGTGGCCGCGATATTCGCGATCCAAACCCACCCTGAAAATTTCAAGTTCCTAGGCCTTTCCGTTCAAAAGTTACAATTTCCTATGGTTTCTATGGTTCTGGTCATGCGATCTGGACAAAATATTGCCATAATATATCATTCTCGATTAAAATACAAAATTTCATCTCGATCGAATCCGTAGTTTCGAAATTATCGAGAAAACAAAATTTCAAACAACCGTATTGACGGAACCCCTAGTATAATTCTGCTCATTTATGAACGTGAACGCGACATTTCAGATCCACACCTATCCTGAAAATTTCAAGTCCCTATGCTTTTTCGTTCGAAAGTTATGATTTTCTATGGTTTCTAAGGTTCTGGTCATGTGATCTGGAGAAATGTAGCTTGAATATATCATTATCCATTAGTATACAAAATTTCGTCACGATCGAATCTGTAGTTTTGAAATTATCAAGAAAACTAAATTTCAAACGACCATATTTACGGAACCCCTTGTGTAATTTGCTGATAAATAAACGTGATCACTACATTCGAGATCCACACCTATCCTAAAAATTTCAAGTCCCAGGCATTTCCGTTCGAAAGTAACAATTTTCTATGGTTTCTATGGTTCTGGTCATGCGATCTGGAAAAAAATTCACATGTAGCTTGAACACCTCATTCTCCATTTGAGTGCAAAATTTCATCTCGATCAAATCTGTAGTTTCCAAGTAATCAGGAGAACAAAACTTTGAACGGCCATATTTACGGAACCCCTGGTGGAAATTGGCCCATTAACGAACTTAACCGAGGCATTTGGGAACTGAACCCACACTGAAAATTTCAAGTCACTAGGTTGTTCCGTTCGAGAGTTATCGTGCTTACGACCGGACAAACAGACTCGAATTTTTCGACGGATTCGTCATCATTGAGTCGAACATAGTCGATTGAGACCATTTTCGGCTCAAAATTCGAAAAATACCGACATCGTGACGAAATGATATAGCCCTCGTGTAAGTAGTACGAGCGCTCAAAAATACATAATTCAATCTGAGGAATTCAATTTTCACTTCGAGTGGCTCACTTGTTACAAGCGATGAGTAGTGATCGATCGAATTCATATTTAATGCAACTTTTATCACGAAAGGACCAAAATCAGGACCGCATTTCTTAAAAATTACATAAAATATTTATTCGTTCTATCGCTACTCGCTTGCAACAAGTGTGCCATTCAAAGTGAAAATTAAATTCTTCAGAACGAATTATGTTTTTTCCATGGCAATAACGACATTTCCCTTCGTGATGTAAAAATATAGAATTTGAGGGTTGAAACATAAACCCCGATGTTCTTAGTACTGCCCTGAAAATATTGATACTTCGTGATGCAAAATTGATTATTTTCGATATTTGCGTGCTTGGTATGAACAGGAGCGTTTATATGTCCAAATGTTTGTATAACTTTTGAATTTTTAGCCGAGAATGGTCTCAAACCATCAGATTAGACTCGTGAAGAATTCGTGCTCAAATTTGATTTTGTCCGACAGGCCCTCCGTAAACAGAATTTTCTTAGAAACGAAAAGAGGGATATTTTCAGGGTATAACGCCATCTGAATTTCTTCCAATGATTCGAAAAATACAGTTACTTGTAACGAGACGAAGGTTCATGTGAAATTTTGTGAGGATCGCAACACAAGAACAATTGAAAAATTTTCTTCCAAAAACTTCGGTATTTCAGGAATCATTCGCTATATTATTCTGCTAGAATCTTGAGTCTACCTAAAGGGCATATATAAATCGAGTTATACAAAATTGAGCTTCATAGTTTTCTGATCCGGTACAAAAAATGAAATTCTGTGATTCAATGTCTTGGAGTTTTGTTTTATAAAATGAGATTATCTGTGTTTGGATATCGAGAGGAGAGTCGCAAATTCTGAACATTCATGGCAATAAGGCAGGAGAAAATTATTTCGTTACAAAAGAAATGTAGATTGATACAATTCATCAAAAAATGACTCGATTCGAAATATGAATTAACATTTGTTGGTCTATTAAATGATATTTCATCAACGTTTGACCTGAAAACCTCGCCCGGCATCTTCAAAAGATCGGGGGGCCTTTGGTTGTATATGAGTGACATATTTATCACGGCAAGTTCATGCTGAAAATAAAGATGGGTATGTATTTTAAACTGCCGACAATACTACTCTTTACCTTCCAAGAATTTACCTGGCGTGTCTGATCTGGCGCATAAACTACTGTCGAATTACTTCGATAATAATATAACGGGTGATTTTTTTGAAGTTAGGATTTTCATGCATTAGTATTTGCTCAGATTTTTTTGAGGTTAGGATTTTCATGCATTAGTATTTGCTCAGTATGCTTTGACATTTCAAGAACTGAAGCCGAACGATCTGCCACAACGTCGAATTTTCAGTGAATGGGCCCTAGAAAAGTTGGCAGAAAATCCGCTTTTTTATCGACAAATTTTGTTCAGCGATGAGGCTCATTTCTGGTTGAATGGCTACGTAAATAAGCAAAATTGCCGCATTTGGAGTGAAGAGCAACCAGAAGCCGTTCAAGAACTGCCCATGCATCCCGAAAAATGCACTGTTTGGTGTGGTTTGTACGCTGGTGGAATCATTGGACCGTATTTTTTCAAAGATGATGTTGGACGCAACGTTACGGTGAATGGCGATCGCTATCGTTCGATGCTAACAAACTTTTTGTTGCCTCAAATGGAAGAACTGAACTTGGTTGACATGTGGTTTCAACAAGATGGCGCTACATGCCACACAGCTCGCGATTCTATGGCCATTTTGAGGGAAAACTTCGGAGAACAATTCATCTCAAGAAATGGACCGGTAAGTTGGCCACCAAGATCATGCGATTTGACGCCTTTAGACTATTTTTTGTGGGGCTACGTCAAGTCTAAAGTCTACAGAAATAAGCCAGTAACTATTCCAGCTTTGGAAGACAACATTTCCGAAGAAATTCGGGCTATTCCGGCCGAAATGCTCGAAAAAGTTGCCCAAAATTGGACTTTCCGAATGGACCACCTAAGACGCAGCCGCGGTCAACATTTAAATGAAATTATCTTCAAAAAGTAAATGTCATGGACCAATCTAACGTTTCAAATAAAGAACCGATGAGATTTTGCAAATTTTATGCGTTTTTTTTTTAAAAAAAGTTCTCAAGCTCTTAAAAAATCACCCTATACAAGCCATGCAGGGGGACAGTATAATTTTGATATTGTAGCATTTACTCAAGGTTCATAACATCGCTGGTTAGTTGTGCGAATTCGTGAAATGAAGTTGACAACCATTTCATAAAGTTGCTCGAAGAAATTTAGACCTAAAAAAGTCAGATACATTTATGGAATCAAATTCGGCTCTCATGCCTTGTACAAATCAGGTGCTCATAATGAACGCAAAACATGGCATTGCATGGGATTTGGGATTCTCTTTACCTGGTTTTATAATGTCTTCGTTGGTAGTTTTCAGAATAGAATTTTGAATTCAACGAAAAGCTTATTTACTTTTCGTCAGGTGCATCAAAAACGATATTCCTAAGTCCTTATTTCTCGTTATTCCTCTGTATTATAATATGTGTATTATTTAACGAGCGGTAATGTAGGTCATAACTCACGCAGATGAAGTTTGCTGCAATTCATCAAGTGAGTTTTGACCATTACCGCAAGTTGAATACTATAGTTTATCTACCACTATAACAATAAATACTAAGATACAAGTACAGAGAAACAACTTTATCTACTAGTCTCAATAGTTACCTATAACAATGCATTATTTATGTTGATTATGTTTCTTGGCATGGAATAGAAAGTCCATAGAGGCGATGCTTTATATTTAGTGCCAAGTTCACTAAGATATGCCAAAAGGAACATTCTCTGTATATGATGACTTAATATTCTTATTACTACGCCAATCTTGAAAATTGTTGTATACACCTTTATATTTGTTTTGGGATTTTTCGGGCAATAAATTCTGTATGGTAACATTCGCTGATTGTCTTATTTCTAAAGGTGTATATAATAATTCATCTTCACTATCTAAATTCATCTCTTTCAGCAAAACATTCACAATAATAATTAGGCATCAAATTAATTTGGGAAAAGGTCAAAATTATTCAAGTGACAATAATGGACCGTTCCCTTTCGGCCAATCGGCTTGTTCAGTAGCACAAGAGTCAGAAAGTTATAGTAGTGAGTTATTATAACTCACGTTGTTTGTTTACAGATACTATTAATCTCTCAAAAGTAGTTGAATTATGAATATGTAATTCAATAGGAGTAAATGAAATATCTTATTCGAATCAGTTATCGTCGAAAGTGTTTTTATGTTTTACTACCACATTTTTTTTTCATTATTTTTACCGCTCACTTGGAAATTTAGAGGGGTGGACACGATTTTTTCGACTTTAGGAGCCATGAAATCATCAACAACAACAAGGTGAACACCAGTATAACATAACATAGCATATTCATAAAAGAGCTTAGAAAGTAAAATGAACTGTAAACATTCATACAGTTGGAGTGGAATGAAATTCAACTTTATCCCTTGTGTCAAAATCACAGTGCGCATAGTAAGCAAAGAGTAATAACATCATGGCATTTTTTATAATGAGGAATTTTCTTTCCTTGATTTCACAATTTCTGTGCTCGTAGTTTTTAAAATTAAACTTCAAATTCAACGAATAGCTCATTCCCTTCTCTTCTTGTGCATCAGAACTGAAATTTCATTGGTTCTCGCATTCTTCTGAATAAAAGTGAATTTATGCAGCGGAATAACCTAATAAAGCATAATGATAACTTGACATGGCAAATGACGTTTTATACAGGAAAAAGAATAAGAGAGCAACCGATGGAATTATTTTTTTCAATTAAACTCAACTTGAGATACTGTTTCATATTCGACACCAATCAACTCACACTTGACGTAAGCGTTTTGTGCTCACCAGTCACCTTGGAAACTCTAGGCAAAAGCATAAATTAATATGTTATTCTTCTTCTCGAAATCCTGAAGGCTTGTTTCATATATGTTATTCCACTGTTTAAGTAGTACTGAAGTTCATTTACCTTTCTTTTTATGCTGTGTTATGTTATTCCGGTGTATTAACCTCAAAACGTCGAAGTACAATTTTATGCTATGTTATGTTATTCTTATGCAATGTTATATTTATATTATGGCATACTGGTTATACAGTTGACAATTCCCCTCCTGTGATACATATATGATCCCATACAGGGTAACATACAACACAGGTAAAGTGTTTTTTAAAATTCTTTAAATATGTAAATATAAGATAGTGGAAAAGACAATGTACCACATGGTCGTATGGAAATGAGAAAAAATTTTGGTGCAATATTTACTCAGAAGATGTGTTTGCGATTTATTTTCTTCATTTTTGAGCGCTCGTTCTACTTACACGAGGGATATATCATTTCGTCACGATGTTTGTGTTTTTCGAATTTTGAGCCGAAAATGGTCTGAATCGACAAGGTTCGACTCACTGATGACGAATTCGTCGATAAATTCTATTATGTCCGTCCGTCCAGCCGTATACAGGATAACTCTCGAACGGAACGACCCCGAATCTCGAATGCCGCGGTTGAGTTCGTTATTGGGGAAAATTCGACCAGGGGTTCCGTAAATATGGCTGTTCGAAATTTTGTTTTCCTGATTACTTCGAAACTACTGATTCGATCGAAATTTTTCACTCAGATAGAGAATGACGTGTTCAAGCTACTTGCAAAATTTTGCCCAGATCGCATTAACAGAACCATAGAAACCATAGAAAATTATAACTTTCGAACGGAAAGCCCTAGGGACTTGAAATTTTCAGGATTTGTGTGAATCTCGAATGGCGTGGTCACGTTAATCAATGAGCAAAATTAGACTAGGGGTTCTGTGAATATGGCTGTTCAAAATATTTATTTCCTGATAATTTCGAAACTACTGATTGGATTGGAATGAAATTTTGCACATAGAAAATTTCAAGTCTGTGTGTCCGTCCGGCCGTAAACATGATAACTCTCGAACGACCTAGAAATTCCGTGAATATAGTCGTTCGAAATTTAGTTTTCTTGATAACTTCAAAACTACGGATTCGATTGAAATTTTGTATTTTAATGGACAATGATATATTCAGGCTAATCCTCATATTTCTGTAACATCTGATTCGGCATAACTAACAAAGGGTTGCTGTATTTTTGAGCGCTCGTGCTACTTACACGAAGGCTATATCATTTCATCACGATGTCTGTATTTTTCGAATTTTGAGCCGAAAATGGCCTCAATCTATAGATGACGAATACGCTGGAAAATTCGAGTCTGTCCGTCCGGCCGTAAGCACGATAACCCTCGAATGGAACAACCTAGAGACTTGAAATTTTCAGTGTGGGGTCAGTTCGCGAATGCCTCGGTCAAGTTCGTTAATGGTCCAAATTCCACCAGGGGTTCCGTAAATATGGCCGTTCAAAGTTTTGTTCTCCTGATTACTCGGAAACTACAATTTGACCGAGATGAAATTTTGAACTCAAATGAAGAATGAGGTGTTCAAGCTACATGTCAAATTTTGTCCAGATCGCATGACCAGAACCATAGAAACCATAGAAAATTGTTACTTTTGAACGGAAATGCCTGGGACTTGAAATTTTTAGGATAGGTGTGGATCTCGAATGTCGTGATCACGTTTATTTATGAGCAAAATTACACTATGGGTTCCGTAAATATGGTCGTTTGAAATTTAGTTTTCTTGATAATTTCAAAACTACAGATTCGATCGTGACGAAATTTTGTATACTAATGGAGAATGTTATATTCAAGCTACATTTCTCCAGATCGCATGACCGGAACCATAGAAAATCATAACTTTCGAACGGAAAGGCCTAGGGACTTGAAATTTTCAAGATAGGTGTGGATCTGAAATGTCGCGTCCACGTTTATCCATGAGCGGAATTATACTAGGGGTTCCGTAAATACTGTTGTTTGAAATTTTGTTTTCTCGATAATTTCGAAACTACGGATTCGGTCGGGATAAAATTTTGTATTTTAATCGAGAATGATATATTAAAGCAACATTGTTGTTTGTTGATCGCATGACCAGAACCATAGTAAGTGAGTAATGTTCTTTATTTCAGATTCCATATACAGATACACATAAAAAATGAAATGACGTCAATATTACGAAATGATTACAGAATAAACCAGCAAATCAAGACAAATCCTCAGAATCCAAATAATCCCCCAAAGAATACGGTTCCAATTGAATTAACAAATTTTTCATCAATTTCTTAAATCTTACCAATCCATCACAACTTATTATATAATCAAATACACATATGATATGGACCTTTTTCCATCATTGTTAACCTATGTTGAGGAAATATCAAATCTAGTGTTCTTGTGTTATAATTGTGATATTCACTGGCAATAAAATCATTCTTATTCTTGAACCCGAATATCAAACATTCATAAATGTAGAAACCATAGAAAATTATAACTTCCGAAGGGAGAGGCCTAGGAACTTGAAATTTTCAGGGTAGGTTTGAATCGCGAATGTCGCGGTCACGTTCATCAATGAGCAAAATTAGACTAGGGGTTCCGTAAATATGGCCGTTCAAAATATTCTTTTCCTGATAATTTCGAAACTACTGATTGGATTGGAATGGAAATTCACAACTATCTGAAGAATAAGGTATTCAAACTACGTGCTAAATTTGTCCAGATCGCATCACCAAGACCATAGATAATGTAGAAAATTCTAGCAAATTATCGAAGAAAAATTGGTCAGCTGAAGCACTGACATGAAGTCTGGATTTTCGCCTCAGTTTGAAATTGTTTTTGACAGCTGTCGAAAATTTCTTCAATTGATTTCTGAAACTGGAAAATGCGAATCTACAAGGTGGATGTACTCCTGACTTCACGGCAGTGCTTTTCGTAATTTTTTTTGACAGCTGTCAAAATTCCTTTAATTGGTTTCTAAAACTGGAAAATATTATCTCTTCAATAGTTGCTAATTTTTTTGGCCACTATCCATCGCAGAACATGTTCGGTTCAGGGGCGAATGCTCAGATGGAAACGCGGCTTTATCCTTCGCATCTTCACAACAGAGATCGTTACAGTGCTCGGACTGCAGACTCACCTCCCAAATTCGAACGGCAGAGAGAGAGGGCGCCATAATCGGATGCCTGGATGTTCGGATCTTGGAGGAGGGGCACCGACGGAGCGCGTTTGTTTATTGTTTTGTTGTCTCAGTCGACGCCGACTCTCCGGCTCGAGCAGTACGTCGCGTATGGTGCGTTTTTTTTTCGTACGGAAGCACGTCGAGTTTTTTCGATATTGACAGTTCTTAACCTACAAGTTCGTCTTTATTTCATGTGGTGCTGTATGATAATGAAAGTGAATGGTGCTCGTAGCTTGTGATAAATTTTGTTCCCAACCCCGAAATATTGGATTATATCATCACCTCAGGATGGCCCTGGCCAGGTACTGTGACTGCTTTTTTTTCGGGGGATCAAGGTTAAATTTTCTGAAGGACGACCTCGAGAAGTTTCTAGGGGAGCTTCCTAGGTGTTTCCTTCATCAGATGTAATTTGAAATGAAATATTTACTTTTCCTAAGGAATTTTGTGTTAACTCTTTACTTCAAGTTCTATTTTCAAATTGAAATCTGAACATGATGTTGAGGTTTTATTCATATACTAAGCATCGAACAGGGTTTGAGGTGGCAATATTGAGATAAAACTATTTCAACAAAAGTTTTTAAAACCTTCATAAACGGACCAATTGCTCAACTATTTCTAGTGGTAATTAAGGATTTATCACTCGCTTAATTTCTAACACTCTCACACACGATACATTTAAATGTCAAAAGACCCTGACGAATTTTATAAATTTATTAAAAAAAATGGCTCAATCAAAAAGACCCGTTAGTTGCGATGAACTAAAAATGTCAATTGAAAGTCTTATCTCAGCGATGATTCAGGTGAAATTCTCAATGGGATTTCTCCGCCGTCTTCTTGTTCGGTCAATTTATTCAATGAATTTATGGAGCGAAGTGTGTGCCGGAGCGATTAATGAAGTTTACCTCACGAATTTTTTCAATGACCTCATAATATTTGCAATTGAAAATTATGAGCACAGTGTCGCTCTACTCCTAGATTTCGGTGACGGTCAGTCCAAGAAGGAAGGTCGAATTTTCTGCCTTCAATATTTCGTTTCAGGTGATGTCGTCCTAAAATTTTTTTTCGGGTTATTGTGTACTCTCACTTCATTGTGAACACGTGCCTCGTTACCGAATTTGGAGTTTGAATAACTACAGGAAGTGCTCTATAATTTGATGAGTCAGTTGTCAGTAAAAAAATCGCACGTCGTTTTCTCGAGGACAGCCACACGTACAGGTTTATAATATCCTCATGGTACTATGATCTTCAATTTATGGGTGAAATTCCATAGCCATGTGGAAGGGTTACAAAAATAACGAAGGTTTGAAAAACGAAATATTTTCTGTAAATTCACGCACACCATACTTCTGAATATTCGCAAAATAATTTTTTGTCTCGGTGTCTACAAAGGAGGAATAACCGGAATAACATGAGTATAGGCATAAATGAACATTAAGAGTTGCATAAACAGACACTCCTTTAACCATTTCATTTATACACAGTTATACCATATCATAAGAATGAGCATAAATTGAGGCATAAGCGTTCAAATTCACCAACAATTAACTTCTGTCAGTATTACATACTTTCAAATCTCCTTCTCGTCCTCTACATAAAACTTAAAATCATTGGTTATTCTCTCATTCCTAATTCTGTTATTGTTATTGCTCTGTAAAAGAAGTCAGAGTACCACCTTATGCCACGTCATGTTATTCTTATGCTATGATATTCATATGTTATGTTATTCCGTGTATAAATTCACCTTTTTGGTGGTTTTATACCCTGGAATGAGATAACATAGCATAAGCATGGAGAGTTAAATTAAATGACTTGCCTGTAACCATTTATATGGTGGAATAACATATAAAAAAAGAATGGGCATATTAAGAATAACGAAAATAGCGAAGATCCTCTTCACCTGATTCATAATGTCTTTTATCTACTCCTATTGAATTATATATTCATTATTCAACTTCTTTTGAGCAATTAATAGTATCTGTACACAAACACCGTGAGTTATAATAACTCACTACTATGACTCCCTGTCTCTGTGCTTCTGAACAAGCCGATTGGCCGAAAGGGTACAGTCCATTATTGGTATTGAGGGGAGGTCACTTGAATAATTTTGACGTTTTCTCAAATTAAGTTGACACCTAATTATCATTGTAAATGTTTCGATGAAAAAGATCAATTCAGATAGTGAAGATGAATTTTTATGTACACCTTCAGAAATAAGACAATCAGCCAATGTTACCATACAGAATGTATTGCCCGAAAAATCCCAAAACAAATATAAAGGTGTATATAACCATTTCCAAGATTGGTGTAGCAGTAAGAATATTGAGTCATCGTTTACAGAGAATGTTCTTTTGGCATATTTTTGTGAACTTAGCCCTAAATATGAAGCATCCCCCTATGGACTTTCTACACCATGCTAAAAAGCACAACTAACATAAATAATGCATTATTATAGGTAACTATTACTTGTATCTTAGTATTTATTGTTATAGTCTTAGATTAAGTTTAGTATAATAAATAATATACTATTTTCGTGAGTTCATCAAAATTTAAATTTTATAGGTTGTTCTCTTATTCCTGAATTAATGTTATTCCTGTGTATATAACGTAAAGAACAACCTTATGCAAAGTCATTTCATTATTATGCTATGTCATTCATAACTTATTTCATTCTGAATTAACCTAAATGGTGAATTTAGAAATAAGAAAATTTAATGAAATGACTTGCTCATAACCATTCTATAGTGGAATAACATATGAATGTCAAAACACTGCACATATCAAGTACAAAATACACACACGTGATAAGTTTTAGTGGATAGCTGCAACATTGTTCAAGATTAAATTGAACCTTATGCCATGTTATTCTCGAGTTATGTTATTCCGCTGGAAAAATTCACCTGAACACGATTAATATCAATATTTTCCATTGAACTTTCGAATACCTTGAACCGCCAACGGAATTTTCTAAATTACTGACGACGCATTTCTCGAGATTCTCCAACGGAGCCATCTCCTGCGTGGTTTACGGCCTCCGCTCATTCCTCAGGTACTTCGTGTAACTCGATGCGGCACTAGTGGTCATAAAGTCGTGTGAAAGCTACTTTTCTACGAGTAGGTATTACGGGCGGTCAATGACGGCTGCTTAGGAACCGTAAAAAAGACCAGCTTCTTCTTGGAGCGATCCACCCAGGCAAATAATGCACAAAGTTCAACGTCGGTTCGGCCGTGGTCTATTCCGGGCCGATGACCTGGACGACGACGGAGGATGGCGAGGAGTCCTTGGAGAACACCTGGGTCCGATGGCCCCGAAGAGAACAAAGTGCCCGCTGCCGTCCGAGGCTGTCGGAGGGACCTGGAGGAGGACCGTGTTGCCGCTGCGACATCGACTCTATAGCTGAATTGGGCATGAAGAAACATACTAGAGACTGTACATTTTTTCCTAGATGTGGGCTACTCGAATTTGAAAATTTCCGAATTCAAAATATTTCATAATCAGAATTTGGTTTCAAAAAAGTTCGATACATATTTTAATTTTTGGTACTCAGAAGAATAAATTAAATTTATCTGCTATATTCATTGTTATTCTGTGATTCCATCTTTTCTAGAGTTTAAAATTAAATGACAGTATTTGTCATACTGACCATGAACACTGAAGGTAGTTTTGGTTCACAGAAACAAGCGCGCAAAAGCTCCTGATTGAGTTCTTTTAAAATTTACTCGTTGGTGAATCTCCCCTATTTTTAATATTAATATAGTTATTATATTCTTGAAATTATTTTTCCAAGTGAACCTAACCTCAAACAATTTAACGAATTTGGGTGCAGTCAACTCACACTTCTCATAATGTAAATCTTCTGTGCTTGCCATGTGCACTGTGGTTTTGACATAAGGTTTCAGCTTGAAAGTTAAATGCTTGTGTTCTATGTTATTCCCAAAATTTGAATGGTTACAGGCAAGGCGCATTTTATTTAGGGGAATTCATACAGCGGAATAACAGCATATCAATAACATGACTTGGTTGTTCTTCAACGGTTTATACAGGGGAATAACACCTAAATTTGTTCGGAATAACAGCATTTCAATAACATTACTTGGTTGTACTGTAATGATTTATACAGAGGAATAAAACCTAAAATTGTTTATTGTGAATTTATACAGCGAAATAACAGCATTACAATAACATGACTTGGTTGTTCTCTAACGATTCATGCAAAGGAATAACATCTAAAATTGTTTATTGTGAATTTATACAGCGGAATAACATCATTTTACAATAACATGTCTTGGTTGTTCTTTAACGGTTTATACAGAGGAATAACACATATAATAGTTCATTGTGAATTTATACAGCGGAATAACATAATTACAGAAGCATGACTTAGTTGTTCTTCAACGGTTTATACGGAGGATTAAAACCTATAATTGTTTATTGTGAATTCTTACAGCGGAATAACAGCGTTACAATTATGTATATGACTTGGTTGTTCTTCAACTCTTCATACAGAAGAATAACACCTGAAATTAATTATTGTGAATTTATACAGCGGAATAACATCACTACCATAACATGACTTGGTTGTACTTTGACTGTTTATACAATGAAATAACACTTAAAATTGTTTATTGTGAATTTATACAGCGGAATAACATCATTACAGTAGCATGACTTTAACGGTTTGTTTAGATGATTAACACCTTTAATTGTTTATTGTGAATTTATACAGCGGAATAACATCATTACAATACCATGTCTTCGTTGTTCTTCGTCGGTTTATACAGATGAATAACACCTAAAAAATGTTATTGTTAATTTATACAGCGGAATAACAGCATTACAATAACATGATTTGGTTGTTCTACAACGGTTCATATAAAGGAAAAACAACAAAAATTGTCAATTGTGAATTTATACTGCGGAATAACATCATTACAAAAATATGGCTTGGTTGTTTTTCAACAGTTTATACATAGGAATGACACCAAAAAGATGTATTGTTAATTTTGACAGCGAAATAACCTCGTTTCAATAACATGATTTGATGGTTCTTCAACGGTTTATATAGAGGAATAACATCAAAAATGGTTTATTGTGAATTTATACAGCGGAATAACATCATTACAATAATATTTCTTGGTCGTTCTTCAACGGTTTATACATTGGAATAACACCTCAAAATTATTCATTGTGAATTTATACAGCGGAATAACAGCATTACAGTTATATAACTTGGTTGTACTCAAACGGTTTATACAGAGAAAAAACACCTTGAATTGTTTATTGTGAATTTCTGCAGCGGAATTGAATCATAAAAATAATATGACTTTGTTGTTCATTGAAGGTTTATACAGGGGAATAACACCAGAAATTAAAAATTGTCAATTCATACAGCGGAATAACACCATAACAATAACATGACTTGGTTGTACTTAAATGGTTTATACAGAGAAAAACTGAAATTGTTTATTTCGAACTATTAATTAGTGCTAACTGTTATGGTGTTATGCTTGATTCTTCACTGTCCAGAACCCATGAATTTTATAGGAAAAAGACCACATTCACATTGAAAAAATTGTGGAAATTCCCAATGTGTTATTCTTTGATGTCACTTCAAATGGCGGTTAGATGTAAATTTTGAATAATAGAAATTGTTCATATTTCATCAGCTCCAGTATCTATCTAGAATTCTTTCATATTGCTGCTTTTTCGAAGAATGAATATCAATTTTTTATTTTGGGAATGAGATGAGATATTTCGTGAAATCTAGATGAAGTTAACGAGGTTATGTGGAAACAATAAAACTTCAGTGTGAAATCCGAAGCGTTTACTCTGTCGTTCGGAGTTCTTCCTCATTTCCCTTTTCCGGAAAGTAGTTCAATTAATTCGTCGCAATTGCTCCATCCAGGTCGGCCAACTTAACGTACGCACAGTCGAAAAATGATAATCGGGGAGATAAAGTTAGAAGGACGAGCTACGGAACGAACACACGCACACACACACATACAATTCAACGTCGGATAACACGGTTAAGCTGATTCGACCGGAATTTGACCCAAATCGACGCCGAAAATCGGCCGAGCGAGATCCGATCCGCCTGCCTTTTCACGTTTCAGACGGATACGGATACGTGCGGTCGACAGCCCGTCGCCGATTTCCAACATCGGCCCGGAAAAACACTGTTCGGTTCGGAATATACAGGGTATATCTCGATGAGAATGCCATCTGTACATACCGAACTAAGGAAACAAAATTCTGAAAATTTGTAGAGACTGTGAAGAATCCAAACAAACTATTTTCTTTGTTGCGACACTTCCGGTTTTGCCGGAAGTGACAAGACCGTTGTCAGTTTTTAGTATTTAAGATGGTCGAACAAACGCCATTTTCATGCCATCTTGACATTACAAAGATATGGTTCACTCACCGTCATCATATCTACTCAATAATTGACAGGGTGCGCAAAAATATGACCCAGAAAGCGATGAGAGATCTAAATTTTTTCGAATGCAAACATAATTTTTTCGCCTCTTGGCTCATGAGAGGGGTAAGGAAATTTAATTGAACACAGGTTTTCTCATTGAAGATAACAAAGGTAACTTCCGGTGAAATAAGGTTCGAAATGACGACAAGATATTTTGGTTGGAATCTTGCCGCCATTCACTGCACCTACCCGGACTCCAACACCAACAACGACCCTGCTCTCGACTAATCTGAGCCTGCCCATACACTGTAGACGGGGTGCCTCACACAGACTATTGATTCCAATACTCCTAAGTCGTTGTGCTTATTCACAATCCGTTAGATAAGTCATTCAATTTTCTTCAGAACCCGGACTGTATCTTGGAATGAGGTGATTTCGAAAAAAAAGTATCCTTACTGATTTCCATCGAGAAATCAAATCCCAAAGTCCTTCGCATTTATTTACAGACTACCTGTATATAAATAAATTTTCCATTATAAAGAGGAATAACACCTAAAACTGATAATTGTGAATTTATACAGCGGAATGACAGCATTACTAAAACATGACTTGCTTGTTCTTTAATGGTTTATACAGAGGGGAATAACACCTAAAATTGTTTATTGTGAATTTATACAGCGGAATAACAGAATTACTATAACATGACTTGCTTGTTCTTTAATGCTTTATACAGAGGAATAACACCTTAAATTGTTTATTGTGGATTCATACAGCGGAATAACAGCATTACAATAACATGACTTGCTGGTTCTTTAATGGTTTACACAGAGGAATAACACCTTAAATTGTTAATTGTGAATTTATACAGCGGAATAACAGCATCACAATAACATGGCCCGTAAAAGAATAAGAACCGAACTTTATCTTGGAAGGGTGGGTGATTTAAAAAAAAATATAACCCTACTAATTATCATAGAGAAATCAAATCCCAAAGTCCTTCGCATTTATTTACAGACAACCTGTATATAAATAAATTTTCCATTGAAAAAAAAAAGGAATAACACCTAGAACTGTTAATTGTGAATTTATACAGCGGGATAACTGCATTACATACTTTCATATGACTTGGTTGTTCTTTAACGGTTTATACAGAGGAATAACACCTTGAATTGTTTATTGTGATTTTATACAGCGGAATAACATCATTACAATAACATGACTTGTTTGTTCTTCAACGGTTTATACAGAGCAATAACCCCTTAAATTGTTTATTGGAATTTTATAGCGGAATAACATCATTACAATAACATGACTCGGTTGTTCTTCGAATGTTTATGCAGAGGAATAACACCTGAAATTGTTTATTGTGAATTTATACAGCGGAATAACATTATTACAATAACATGACTTAGTTTTTCTTTGACGGTTCATGCATATGAATAACACCGTAAATTAATTATTGTGAATTTATACAGCGGAATCATCAACCG
This sequence comes from Aphidecta obliterata, assembly GCA_963966015.1. Classification (NCBI taxonomy): domain Eukaryota; kingdom Metazoa; phylum Arthropoda; class Insecta; order Coleoptera; family Coccinellidae; genus Aphidecta; species Aphidecta obliterata. Next base: position 17,320,541 of record OZ014435.1, on the reverse strand, counting down.
AACTTTATCTTGGAAGGGTGGGTGATTTAAAAAAAAATATAACCCTACAAATTTTCATAGAGAAATCAAATCCCAAAGTCCTTCGCATTTATTTATAGACAACCTGTATATAAATAAATTTTCCATTATAACGAGGAATAACACCTAAAACTGTTGATTTTGAATTTATACAGCGGAATAACTGCATTACTTTTATATGACTTGGTTGTTCTCTAACGGTTTATACAGAGGAATAACACCTTAAATTGTGTATTGTGAATTTATGCAGCGGAATATCATCATTACAATAACATGCCTCGGTTGTTCTTCAATGTTTTATACAGAGGAATAACACCTAGAATTGTTTATTGTGAATTTATACATCGGAATAACAGCATTACTATAACATGAATTGCTCGTTCTTTAATGGTTTATACAGAGCAATAACACCTAAAATGGTTTATTGTGAATTTATACAGCGGAATAACAGCATTACGATAACATGCCTTGGTTGTTCTTTAATGGTTTATACAGAGGAATAACACCTAAAATTGTTTATTGGGAGTTTATACAGCGGAATAACATCACCTTAACATGACCCGTAAAAGAATAAAAACCGAATTCTATCTTCGAAGGTTGGGTGATTTCGAAAAAAATATAACCCTACTAATTATCATAGAGAAATCAAATCCCAAAGTCCTTCGCATTTATTTATAGACAACCTGTATATAAATAAATTTTCCATTATAACGAGGAATAACACCTAAAACTGTTGATTTTGAATTTATACAGCGGAATAACTGCATTACTTTTATATGACTTGGTTGTTCTCTAACGGTTTATACAGAGGAATAACACCTTAAATTGTGTATTGTGAATTTATGCAGCGGAATATCATCATTACAATAACATGCCTCGGTTGTTCTTCAATGTTTTATACAGAGGAATAACACCTAGAATTGTTTATTGTGAATTTATACATCGGAATAACAGCATTACTATAACATGAATTGCTCGTTCTTTAATGGTTTATACAGAGCAATAACACCTAAAATGGTTTATTGTGAATTTATACAGCGGAATAACAGCATTACGATAACATGCCTTGGTTGTTCTTTAATGGTTTATACAGAGGAATAACACCTAAAATTGTTTATTGGGAGTTTATACAGCGGAATAACATCACCTTAACATGACCCGTAAAAGAATAAAAACCGAATTCTATCTTCGAAGGTTGGGTGATTTCGAAAAAAATATAACCCTACTAATTATCATAGAGAAATCAAATCCCAAAGTCCTTCGCATTTATTTATAGACAACCTGTATATAAATAAATTTTCCATTATAATGAGGAATAACACCTAAAACTGTTGATTGTGAATTTATACAGCGGAATAACTGCATTACTTTTATATGACTTGGTTGTTCTCTAACGGTTTATACAGAGGAATAACACCTTAAATTGTGTATTGTGAATTTATGCAGCGGAATATCATCATTACAGTAACATGCCTCGGTTGTTCTTCAATGCTTTATACAGAGGAATAACACCTAGAATTGTTTGTTGTGAATTTATACATCGGAATAACAGCATTACTATAACATGAATTGCTGGTTCTTTAATGGTTTATACAGAGGAATAACACCTAAAATGGTTTATTGTGAATCTATACAGCGGAATAACAGCATTACAATAACATGCCTTGGTTGTTCTTTAATGGTTTATACAGAGGAATAACACCTAAAATTGTTTATTGGGAGTTTATACAGCGGAATAACATCCCCGTAAAAGAATAAAAACCGAATTCTATCTTCGAAGGTTGGGTGATTTCGAAGAAAATATAACCCTACTAATTATCATAGAGAAATCAAATCCCAAAGTCCTTCGCATTTATTTACAGACAACCTGTATATAAATGAATTTTCCATTAAAAAAAGAGGAATGAGACCTAGAACTGTTAATTGTGAATTTATACAGCGGGATAACTGCATTACTTTTATATGACTTGGTTGTTCTTTAACGGTTTACACAGAGAAATAACACCTTGAATTGTTCATTGTGATTTTATACAGCGGAATAACATCATAACAATAACATGTCTTGGTTGTTCTTCAACGGTTTATACAGAGCAATAACACCTTAATTTGTTTATTGGAATTTTATACAGCGGAATAACATCATTACAATAACATGACTCGGTTGTTCTTTGAATGTTTATGCAGTGGAATAACACCTGAAATTGGGTATTGTGAATTTATGCAGCGGAATATCATCATTACAATAACATGCCTCGGTTGTTCTTCAATGCTTTACCTTTACCAACACCTATAATAGTTTTTCGTGGATTTATACAGCGGAATAACAGCATTACTATAACATGACTTGATTTTTCTTTAATGGTTTATACAGAGGAATAACACCTAAAATTTTTTATTGTGAATTTATACAGCCGAATAACAGCATTACAATAATATGCCTTGGTTGTTCTTTAATGGTTTATACAGAGGAATAACACCTGAAATGGTTTATTGTGAATTTATAAAGCGGAATTACCTAACTTTATCTAGGAAGAGTGGATGATTTTGAAAAAAATATAACCCGAATAATTTTCATCGAGAAATCAAATCTCAAAGTCCTTCGCATTTTTGTTAGAGACACCATGTATATAGATGAATTTTCCGTATGGAATTTAAAAAAATTACGAAAAGCACTGCCGTGAAGGCAGGAGCTTTTGAGCGCTCGTACATGCACCTTGTAGGTAGATTCGCATTTTCCAGTATTAGAAATCAATTGAAGGAATGTTTGACTGCTGTCAAAAAAATCCTGAAATTTCATGTCGGTGCTTCAGCTGATCAATTTTTTTCCGATAATTCGCTAGAATTTTCCACGGTATCTATGGTCTTAGTGATGCGATCTGGACAAAATTTTGCACGTAGTTTGAATACATTATTCCTGAGCTAGGTGCATAATTTCATTCCAATCCGATCAGTAGTTTCGAAACTATCAGGAAAAAAATATCTTGAACGGCCATATTTACGGAACCCCTAGTCTAATTTTGCTCATTGATGAACGTGACCGTGAAATTTGCGATCGAAATCCACCCTGAAAATTTCAAGTTCCTAGGCCTTTCCGTTCAAAAGTTAGAATTTTCTATGGTTTCTATGGTTCTGGTCATGCGATCTGGACAAAATATTGCTTCAATATATCATTCTCGATTAAAATACAAAATTTCATCTCGATCGAATCCGTAGTTTCGAATTGATCGAAAAAACAAAATTTCGAACGACCGTATTTACGGAACCCCTTGTATAATGTTGCTCATAGATGAACGTGATCACGACATTCAAGATCCACACCTATGCTGAAAATTTCAAGTCCCTAGGCGTTTCCGTTCAAAAGTTACAATTTTCTATGGTTTCTATGGTTCTGGTCATGCGATCTGGACAAAATTCCACATGTAGCTTGAACACCTCATTTTCCATTCGAGTGCAAAATTTCATCTCGATCAAATCTGTAGTTTTCAAGTAATCAGGGAAACAAAACTTTTAACGGCCATATTTACGGAACCCCTGGTGGAATTTTGCCCATTAACGAACTTAACCGAGCCATTTGGGAACTGAACCCACACTGAAAATTTCAAGTTTCTAGGTTGTTCCGTTCGAGAGTTATCGTGCTTACGGACGGACGGCCGGACGGACAGACTCGAATTTTCCGACGGATTCGTCATCAGTGAGTCGAACATAGTCGATTGAGACCATTTTCGGCTCAAAATTCGAAAAATACAGACATCGTGACGAAATGATATAGCCCTCGTGTAAGTATTACGAGCGCTCAAAAACTATGCCGAAAGTATAACCGACATACTAAGATTTGGTTGATAGTCATTTATTGCACATCCTCGATAATTGGCCGAATATTTTATCGGGTGTAGTAAAATATTCGGTCCATTGTCGACGTCACAGATATATTTACGGACAATTCCTATTCACTTGATGAATTATCTAATTGAAATGTAAAGTATTATAGAAATATACTCGAAATTAGTTCGATTGGGAAAAGTTAATTTGTTTTTAATCAGTGTTTCGGGAGAGAAAAGTTGTCCTCGCATCTGATATGGAAATTTATTATTTCATAATTTTTATCATATTTATTCCTTGATTTTATTGAATTTATATTAGGTGAATATACTGTCTTGTTGCTTTTGGTCAATATACAGTTCCCAGAATCTGTATTTCGCCTTCAATAAATAATGCCAATTTTGTGGATGAAGGTAAAACTTGAGACACCCCATACATCCCTTAGAGAAGGTAGATTTGCCAGGATGACAGGAAATCTCCCCCCGTACACGTGGTTCAATTTTCGAGATTAGAGCGTCGTCGCAGGCGCCCCCGTCCGTGCGTCAGTCAAAAACCGAAGAAAAAAATCCGCCCTCTCTTCTTCCTCCCTACATCGCATCTGTCTGCTCGCCCCGTTCCTAATTCCGAGGGCGACTTCGAGAATACACGTCGAGCAGCGTTTCCCGCTTTCCGAGAAGGGGGGCCCTTATCGATCCCCACGTAGATCTCTCGGCGTTTCCGTAGGCCTCGTCGCCGGCAACGGTGGCGGGAAAGATTTTTCCCCCGCTGTCCCGGCTGCTGTTGACTAGGAGTTTGGGGTCGAGCGTGAAAAGGGTCTCGGAGATCGCGTAACGTGGAGAGATGGAGGGCATCGAGGCATTATTGGGGCCGCGTTGCCGGGGTGAACTTCGGACGGCTGGGAAATGGGGTTGAGGTCGTTTTTGGGGGGAATCCTGGGTTTATCGTTCTTCGAAAACTTTCGTGTCAGTCGTTAAACGAAAAGGTTATTTTCATTCTACTATGGTTCATTATTCCCACGTGTAAGAATCTTATAACTTATATAGGAGAAAATAACTGGCAAATATTATATAAAAGATGTTTGTTTTCTGTTGGTCTTTTGTTATTGAATCGTAATTCGGGAGTGGACAGAAAATAGTAGACAAAAATTGAAGACCAATTCGAAAAAAATTAAGGTCACCCATCCAGATACTTAACCAGCACAGCGCTGCTTGGATCAAGTCTTATCGAAGTCGTTTTGACAAATGTCATTTTATGAAACCGACACAAAGATGGAATCACAGAATAATTTGGAATATATTAAGTATATCTGAGATAACGAAGTTTCCGAAATCTTTTTGAGCGCTCGTACTACTTACACGAGGGCTATATCTATATCATTTCGATGACGAATCCGTCGGAAAATTTGAGTCTGTCCGTCCGGCCGTAAGCACGATAACTCTCGAATGGAACAACCTAGAGACTTTAAATTTTCAGTGTGGGTTCAATTCCCGAATGCCTCGGTTGAGTTCGTTAATGGGTCAAATTCCACAAGGGGTTCCGTAAATATGGCCGTTCAAAGTTTTGTTCTCCTGATTACTTGAAAACTACAGATTTGATCGAGATGAAATTTTGTATACTAATGGAGAAAGATATATTCAAGCTACATTTCTCTAGATCGCATGACCAGAACCATATAAACCATAGAAAATCATAACTTTCGAACGGAAAGGCCTAGGGACTCGACATTTTCAGGATAGGTATAGATCTGAAATATGGCGTTCACGTTTATCAATGAGCAGAATTAGACTAGGGGTTCCGTAAATATGGCCGTTCAAAATATTTTGTTCCTGATAATTTCGAAACTAATGATTGGATTGGAATGAAATTCTACACCTAGCTGGAGAATAATGTATTCAAACTACGTGCGAAATTTTGTCCAGATCGCATCACCAAGACCATAGATTATCGAAAAAAAATTGGTCAGCTGAAGCACTGACATGAAGTCTGGAGTTTCGCTTAAGTTTGAGAATTTTTTTGGCAGCTGTCGAAAATTCCTTCAATTGATTCCTAAAACTGGAAAATGCGAATCTACCTACAAGGTGGATGTACGAGCGCTCAAAAGCTCCTGACTTCACGGCAGTGCTTTTCGTAATTTTTTTTATTTTTCTCAATCGATATACATTATGTATTTCGCGATATGCGGTATGTCAGATTTTGACAAATTTTACGTAAAATTCTGGAGATCTGAAAAAAAATCTTATTGTGAGGCTGATAAATCTTTAAAAATCGTCGCTCACTTACTCCAAATCCGTTCCACTGGCTAGAATGAATCATAAATATCCAAAAATGAACTCCATGACAGGTTGATGGAATTACGGTTATAACTTTCTTGAGATCGTTGAAAGCCTGAAAAAAACGGGGGTGGTAAAATTGAAAAACAAGGTATTTACCTCATTTAAGAGACAATCGGAGCGTTTTTTTCGTATGTTTCCAGAAGTTCCAGGTAGATATCGAATTTAAATTTCCTCGTAAATCGTTGAAGATCTGAAAAAAAACGTATTATGAGAATAGGAAATCGTTAGATATCATTGATTACCTCCATTTCTCACACCAAATCTCTTCTTTCGACCATTTTCGACCCAATCAATTAATACTTCATTCTCGTTCGAAATGTAAATGACTTAAATGCCATTGGAATTATGTTCACAGTTCATAACTTCGATGGAAAATATAGGATATTTTCATCCAAAATTTGGGATGTCAGATTTTGACAAATTCCACCAAAAATTCTGAAAAACAGAAAAATAAATTTATTGTGGGGCTGGGAAATCTTTGAAAATCACCACTCGCCCCCATTTCCAACTGTAAAAATCTCTATTTTTCTTTTAAATCCGTTCCAATTGCTAGATTGAATGAAAAATATGAACCTATGAGAGTGGTCTGTAAAGGCTTCATGAAGATTTTTTTAATCCTATTAATCCCATTGCAGACCCAGATGGGCTATTTTATTTCAATTATAAACGCATGTTTCCTAGTTCCCTATTAGTTATCAAATTTGATATAGTTGGTAAATCGTTGAAAATAAGAAAAAAAATTACGAAAAGCACTGCCGTGAAGGCAGGAGCTTTTGAGCGCTCGTACATGCACCTTGTAGGTAGATTCGCAGCATTCAGTTTTAGAAACCAATTGGAAAGATTTTGACAGCTGTCAAAAAAATTCAAACTGAGGCGAAAATTCAGAATTCACGTCAGTGCTTTAGATGACCAAAATTTTTTTCAATAATTCGCTAGAATTTTCTACGGTATCTATTGTCTTGGTAATGCGATCTGGACAAAATTGCCACGTAGTTTGAATATATCATTCTCCATCTATGTGCGAAATTTCATTCCAATCCAATAAGTAGTTTCGAAATTATCAGGAAAAAAATAGTTCGAACGGCTATATTTACGGAACCCCTAGTCTAATTTTGCTCATTGATGAACGTGACCGCACAATTCGCTATCCGAACCTATCCTGAAAATTTCGAGTCCCTAGGCCTTTCAGTTCGGAAGTTATGATTTTCTATGGTTTCTATGGTTCTGATCAAGCGATCTGGACAAAATGTAGCTCGAATATATCATTCTCAATTCAAATACAAATTTTCCTCACGATCAAATACAACGTTTTGAAATAATCAAGAAAACTGAATTTTGAACGACCATATTTACGGAACCCATAATCTAATTTTGCTCATTGATGAACGTGACCGCAACATTCGAGATCTACACCTATCATGAAAATTTCAAGTCTCTAGGCCTTTCCGTTCGAAAGTTATAATTTTCTATGGTTTCTATGGTTCTGGTCATGCGAGCTGGACAAAATTTTGCATGTAGGTTGAATACGTTATTCTTCATCTGAGTACAAAATTGCACCTCGATCGAATCCATAGTTTCGACATAATCAGGAAAACAAAAATTCGAGCGGCCATATTTACGGAACCCCTGGGCGAATATTGCCCGATAACGAACTTAACCGCGGCATTCGAGATTTGAACCTACCATGAAAATTTCAAGTTTCTAGGACATTCCGTTCGAGAGTTATCGTGTATACGGACGGACGGCCGGACGGACAGACTCGAATTTTCAGACGGATTCGTCATCAGTGAGTCGAACATAGTCGATTGAGACCATTTTCGGCTCAAAATTCGAAAAATACAGACATCGTGACGAAATGATATAGCCCTCGTGTAAGTAGTACGGGCGCTCAAAAACATATTATGAGTCTAGGAAATTGTTAGAAATCATTAATTTAACTCTATTCCTACACAAAATCACTTCTTTCGACCATTTTCGACCCAATCAATTTCGTCTTCATTCTCTTTAGAAATGAAAATGGCTGAAATGTTATTGGAATTATGTTCACAGTTCATAACTTCGATGAAAAAGTCCAAATTCTTATTAATCGCTACCTATATTTCAGGATGTTTTCATCCAAAATTCGGGATGTCAGATTTTGACAAATTTCACCCAAAATTCTGAAAAACTGAAAAATAAACGTATTGTGAGGCTGGGTAATCTCTGAAAAACTTCATTATTTGTAAACCACCCCTTTTTCCCTTCAAATGCCTTGCTAGATTGAATGAAAAATATGAAAATATGAACTAGCATGATAGGTCGAAAACTTATGAGTGTGGTCTGTAAAAGTTTCAAAAAGATCTTTTTAATCGTATTTATCCCATTATAGACTCAGATGGAAGATTTTCTCCAAATTATGAACGTTTTCATTGTTTTTAGTGGCTGTCGAAATTAAATAACCTCGTGAATCGTTGAAAATCTGGAAAAAACAAATTGTGAAAAACGTTATTGATGATTAGTTACCACCATTTCTTACTCCAAATCACTTCTTTCGACCATTTTCGACTTCATTCTCGTATGAAATGAAAATGACTGAGATGTCATTGGATTTATGTTCTCAGTTCATAACTTCGATGGGAAATTCCTAATTTTCTGAATCGCGACCTACATTCCAGGAAATTCGGGATTTCGACAAATTTCACGTAAAAGTCTGTAAATCTGAAAAGTATTGTGTATTGGGAGACTGGAGATTCTTTTAAAAACATCAGTATTTCCAACTGTAAATAATTTGATTTTCCTTCAAATACCTTGCTAGATTGAATGAAAAATATAAAAAAATTAACTTGCATGACAGGTCGAAAACTTATGAGAGTTGTCTGTCGAAGTTTCAAGAATATCTTTCCAATCGTATTCATCTAATTGCAGACTCCGATGATCTATTCTCTTCGAATCATGAACGCAATGTTTAGAGTTTCCTAGTAGCTGTGAAATTTAAGTTACTTCGTGAACGTTGAAAATCTGAATAGAACATATTGAGTGTCTAGGAAATCGTTAAAAATCATTAATTACCACCGTTTCTCACACCCAATCACTTATTTCGACCATTTTTGACCCAATCAATTTCGACTTCGAATTTTCTCGTTAAAAATGAAATTGACGGAGGTGTCATTGGAATTATTTTCCCACGAGTTCTCAAAGGAATTAGGACCCCGCCGATATAATTTATCTCGAAAATCACAGATGGAATAATATATCAAATTGCTTAACAAAGTGTAACTTTTTGAACCAAATCAAAAAACTGAAAAATTCGAATTTCTTTTGACGTGAACAGATTAAAAGCTGTTTTATCCATGTCTTATATGTTGACAAAAATATAGTTAGAATAGATTTTTGAGCGCTCGTACCACTTACACGAGGGCTATATCATTTCGTCACGATGTCTGTATTTTTCGAATTTTGAGCCGAAAATGGTCTCAATCGACTTGGTTCGACTCACTGATAACGAATCCGTCGGAAAATTCAAGTCCGGCCGTCCGTCCGTAAGCATCATAACTCTCGAACGGAACAACCTAGAGACTTGAAATTTTCAGTGTAGATTCAGATCCCAAATGCCTCGGTTAAGTTCGTTAATGGGCAGAATTCCACCAGGGGTTCCGTAAATATGGCCGTTCAAAATTCTGTTCTCCTGATTACTTCGAAACAACAGATTCGATCGAGATGAAACTTCGCGCTCAAATGGAGAATGAGGTGTTCAAGCTACATGTGAAATTTTGTCCAGATCGCATGACCAGAACCATAGAAAATTGTAACTTTTGAACGGAAACTCCTAGGGACTTGAAATTTTCAGGATAGGTGTGGATATCGAATGTCGTGATCACGTTCATCTATGAGCAAAATTATACTAGGGGTTCCGTAAATATGGTCGTTTGAAATTTAGTTTTCTTGATAATTTCAAAACTACAGATTTGATCGTAACGAAATTTTGTATACTAATGGAGAAATATATATTCAAGCTACATTTCTCCAGATCACATGACCAGAACCATAGAAACCATAGAAAATCATAACTTTCGAACGGAAAGGCCTAGGGACTTGAAAATTTCAGGATAGGTGAGGATCTGAAATTTCGCGTTCACGTTTATCAATGAGCAGAATTATACTAGGGGTTCCGTAAATACGTCGTTTGAAATTTATTTTTCTCGATAATTTCGAAACTACGGATTCGATCGAGATGAAATTTTGTATTTTAATCGAGAATGATATATTAAAGCAATATTTTGTCCAGATCGCATGACCAGAACCATAGAAACCATAGAAAATTGTAACTTTTGAACGGAAAGGCCTAGGAACTTGAAATTTTCAGGGTGGGTTTGGATCGCGAATATCGCGGTCACGTTCATCAATGGGCAAAATTAGACTAGGGGTTCCGTATATATGGCCGTTCAAAATATTTTTTTCCTGATAGTTTCAAAACTACTGATCGGATTGGAATGAAATTATGCACCTAGCTGAGGAATAATGTATTCAAACTACGTGCAAAAGTTTGTCCAGATCGCATTACCAAGACCATAGATACCGTAGAAAATTTTAGCGAATTATCGAAAAAAAATTGATCAGCTGAAGCACTGACTGAAGTCTGGTGTTTCGCCTAAGTTTCAGAATTTTTTTGACAGCTGTCGAAAATTCCTTCAATTGATTTCTAAAACTGGAAAATGCGAATCTACCTACAAGGTGCATGTACGAGCGCTCAAAAGCTCCTTCCTTCACAGCAGTGAAGCTTTTCGTAATTTTTTTTATTCGTCTAGTGTTACGATCCGCACGAAATTTGAAATGAAACTTCGTGTCGTTATTACAATAGTCATTTTATGTATTTTTCTATATTTTCATATATGGTAGTACCCAAATTTGACACACCCTATATCAAATATAATCCCAAGATTTCTTTTCGAATTTTTCTACTAACTCCTTCCTATTCTATTCATCTACTGATTTCACTCCTTTGTTTTTGCCTTGTTACTTTTCTCCGTCATCAATCTTAACATAGAGATAGAATAGATCTTTCGTAAAACTTCCCTATTTCGTTTTTCAAGGGGAAGGTTGATTCTCGAAGCGGAAGATGATTTATAATCATTGGGCTTTCTCTCGGTGTTTCATGATGAACAATCAAAAATTCCTCTTCAAAGGGTCACCTTTATAATCGCAGGTGCAAATCTCAAAATATTTTCTCTTCCATAGCTAAACTATCTCTTCTTCATCCATAATAAAATACAGCAAAAAATAAAATTATCCATTGTGAATGTCCTTGGATCGCTTTTATCGTTTTAGGTCGGGATGCAGATTTGGTACACCAGGTATTGAAGTATGCACCTTTCGAGTAGCAGACTCCATCAGCAGGTAAGTTCTGTCCTCTTCCCAACGGACGACCAAAATTTACAGGTAGTCGAGTGTAAAGATGAAATTTCACGATACATCTGTTATTTGGGGAGAGTGGGCGTGTCCCCCAATCCACTTCGTGGTTTATTATTTCCAATAATAAACCCTTGGAATCGTTGGAGTGAAAACTACCTCGAAACTCCTACAGGTTTCGGGTGGTATGGAATTTTTCGATGCTTTCTGGGCCGTTCCGATGGTATCTGACGCTGGTTATTGTTGATTAATAGAGCGAAGATCTGGGCCCCGTGAATCTGTACCGACTCTCTCTGACACGAGGAGGTACATCTGCCCCCTCATACAAGAGGCCAAGGCGAAATATTGATGACAGCGAACCACGACACCGTGTTACTTTCCATGGCTGCAGCTCTGGTCTCGGTGCGTAGATGATATACGAGGTGACGGCGATAAGTTGTTCACCTCAATGTTGTTTGTCACCGGGTGCCAAATTATTAGGTGAACTGGTTGTTGTACGGATGTGTATGGGTGTCGCGGCCCCGAGGCGGCGAACCTGGTGGAGCGAGATACATGGGTACCTTTAGGGAAGTTGAAAATCGAAAGAAATCGGAAAATGTTTCGAAAAGAAGAGGACATATGTTGCTCTGTTAAATTTTGTCAATGTCTTTATTGAAAAAGAATGTTATGTTACAAATCGGAATCTTTTTTGCCTTTCCATAGGGAATAAAAAAATGTTATGTTCAAGACGAAATGAAACATTCTTTCGTTGTCGACGAAAAAATAAATTATCGAACGAAAAAGGGAAATTTTGAACCGAAAAGAATATGTTCCCTTCAAGCATCTTGGAATATCTTCTCATTATTATAATTGAAAAAAAAAGATATGAAAAAAATCAGTATTGGTAGAGGAAGATGATGAACAACGCAACATACATTTATATTTATGATACAAACGCACAGATAAAAAACTCTAGCTTCGATTTGTTTACAGAATTAACTGACATATTTATATTGAAGGGCTTCTTTTGCATCAAAAACGAATATTCTTCTTTCTCTTCGTTTTCATTAATATTTGAATTTAAAATACAAAACTTGTTGCTCTTCGATCGAGGGGGTTTTTCAATCCGATTCGGCCATCCAAGATTTTTGGAACTTCAGATGTTCGAAGACCATTACAGCTCCTTAATGAAAGGCAATTATCTCTCATAGGTCAATCAGAAAGCTCAGATAAATCAAAAAGATTCTTCAAAATCAACTTGGATTTCAAAATAATGTTTTGTCTAAAATTGGATTCCTTGTTGCCAGTCGACAGGGGGTAAATACCGTCAACTAAAGGGATAAAATATGTTCTGCTTGCACCTTAAGAAATGATTGAAGTTAATTTTATCATCCAAGAGGGATGTATTGGTAGGAAATGATATGTTTCATTGTTGTTGAAGTATAATCAAAATATTGAAAGAAAAAAGGAATTGTAGAATGTTTTGAACAGTAAAAAATAGGTTCCTCTGCAAATGATTCACTTGAAAGGGATGTTTTGTTACAAATTGGAAATCTCGTTCCCGATTGTGGTCATTTTTATTATTTAAGAATGATGTTTTGTCAAGAAATGAAATATCTGTTTGGCAAAAATAAAAAAATTACGAAAAGCACTGCCGTGAAGTCAGGAGCTTTTGAGCGCTCGTACATCCACCTTGTAGGTAGATTCGCATTTTCCAGTTTTAGAAATCAATTGGAGAAATTTTCGACAGCTATCAAAAAATTCTCAAAATTCTAGACTTCATGTCAGTACTTAAGCTGACCAATTTTTTTTCGATAATTCGCTAGAGTTCTCTACATTATCTATGGTCTTGGTGATGCGATCTGGACAAAATTTCGCACGTAGTTTGAATACATTATTCTTCAGGTAGTTGTGAAATCTCAATCCAATCAGTAATTTTGAAATTATCAGGAAAAGAATATTTTGAACAGCCATATTAACGGAACCCCTAGTCTAATTTTGCTCATTGTTGAACATGACCGCGACATTCGCGATCCAAATCTACCCTGAAAATTTCAAGTTCCTAGGCATTTCCCTTCGTAAGTTATAATTTTCTATGGTGCCTATGATTCTGGTCATGCGATCTGGACAAAATGTGGCTTTAATATATCATTTCTCGATTAAAATTTAAAATTTTATCTCGATCGAATTCGTAGTTTCGAAATTATCGAGAAAACGAAATTTCAAACGACCGTATTTACAGAACCCCTAGTATAATTCTGCTCATTGATAAACATGAACGCGACATTTCAGATCCACACCTATCCTGAAAATTTCAAGTCCCTAGGCCTTTCCGTTCGAAAGTTATGATTTTCTATAGTTTCTATGGTTCTGGTCATGCGATCTGGACAAAATTTCACATGTAGCTTGAACACCTCATTCTCCATTTGAGTGCAAAATTTCATCTCGATCAAATCTGTAGTTTCCAAGTAATCAGGAGAACAAAACATCGAACGGCCATATTTACGGAACCCCTGGTGGAAATTGGACCATTAACGAACTCAACCGAGGCATTCGGGAACTTAACCCACACTGAAAATTTCAAGTCTCTAGGTTGTTCCGTTCGAGAGTTATCGTGCTTACGTCCGGCCGGACGGACGGACAGACTCGAATTTTCCGACGAATTCGTCATCAGTGAGTCGAACCTAGTCGATTGAGACCATTTTCGGCTCAAAATTCTAAAAATACAGACATCGTGACGAAATGATATAGACCTCGTGTAAGTAGTACGAGCGCTCAAAAAATAAAGGAAATCAAGATATGCAATATATTTCCAATAAAGGAAAACCTATGATTTTCTAGCAGCATTTTTGTCATTATTATTTATTTATTTATTTATTTATAAAATGAACAAAAGCCGAGGTAAAACCTATGGATTGGAATACAAAAAGAAACAGAATCAGAATGGGTGGGACAAAACGCAGTGAAAAGTAACGGAAATTCAAAAAACGTACAAACGAATGTTTCAACCAGAATAAACATAATGGAATATACAAAAGCATTAAATATTCAAACAAATTGGATTATAATTGAAAAATATTGTTTTGTCACAAATTGGCATCTTCTGCGGGCACCTTCGAAATTGAATAGTTTTTGGTGTAGGCGAAAAGTGAAAATATCGAATGTTATTAGTTTTTAACTGAAGAGAAAGGAGGATTCTCTAGAAGCATTTTGGAAAATTTTGTCATTACTATTATTGAAAAGCACCGACGTGAAATAAGGAGGATTTTCGCGCTAGTTTATGTGAGCGGAAACAGCTCTCAGTGTTCATTGTCAGTATTACAAGTTTCACATTTTATTTTTATAAACATCAAGAGATGGAACCACCGAATCAAATTTGAATATATCAGAAAACCGATTTTGTTTTCTGTGTATCAAAATGGGCTTCAGTGTTCATTGTCGGTATGACAATAACTGTCATTTTATTTTCATAAACTTCAAGAGATGGAATCACCGAATTAGATTTGAATATATCAGAAAAACGAATTTTTTTTCTGTGTACCAAAATGGGCTTCAGTGCTCATTGTCAATATGACAAGTACTGACATTTTATGTTTATAAACTTGAAAAGATGGAATCACCGAATTATATTGGATATAACATGAGAAAAGCAATTTTTTTTTTATTGGTGCCCCAATTAACTTATTCAAGTAATGCCATCTAGAACTCGATAAATGTTAAGTCTAAAATGATAATTTTTTTAATATTGATCTGACTGGGAGTACCTCGTTATGTCAAATAAAATATTGAGAAACTTTTCGCAACCTGGGAAAAAACCTTTCATGGGCTGGGAAATCTTCTAAGAATCGTCACTTTTTCCCATTTTCGAGTGTAAATCCACTTCTTTCCATTTTCGATATCATCAATTTCGACTGTATTCAAAAGGAATGAGAAAAATTACTGCTCTTGTACATAGAAACAAGCGCACAAAAGAACCTTTTTTTTTACAAAGTTGATTTTGCCATGGTTGTGGACAGGAAATAATAATATATTGTTTAACGAGAGGTAATGTAGGTCATAACTCACGCAGATGAAGTTTGTAGCACGAGTCGCAAGCGAGTGCACTAATTCATCAAGTGAGTTATGACCATTACCGCAAGTGGAATACTATACTTTATCTACTCCGATTGAATAATATAGTCATTACTCAACTACTTTCGATGGAGTAATGGTATATGTAAACAAGCACCGTGAGTGTTCTCCCACTCACTCACTCCTATAACTCCCCTGTGTGATTGGCCGTAAGGGAACAGTCCATTATTAGTATTGAGGGGAGGTCACTTGAATAATTTTGACGTTTAATCAAATTGAGTTGATACCTAATTATTATTGTGGATATTTCGCTGAAAAAGATTAATTCAGATAGTGAAGATGAATTATTATGTACATCTTCAGAAATAAGACAATCAGCTAATGTTACCATACAGAATTTATTGCTCGAAAAATACCAAAACAAATATAAAGGTGTATACAACAATATTCAAGATTGGCGTAGCAGTAAGAATATCAAGTCATTGTTTACAGAGAATGTTCTTTTGGCATATTTTAGCGAACTTAGCACTAAATATGAAGCATCGCCCCTATAGACTTTCTACTCCATGCTAAGAAGCACAATCAACATAAATAATACATGGTTATATGTAACTATTAAGATTTTTGAATGAAGTTCTTTCTCTGTACTCGTATCTTAGTATTTATTGTTACAATCGTAGATAAAGTATAGTATTCAACTTGCGGTAATGGTCATAATTCACTTGATGAATACTGCAAACTTCATCTGCGTGAGTTATGACCTACATTACCGCTCGTTAAATAATATACTATTATCTACGACTATAACAATAAATACTGAGATACAAGAGCAGAGACAGAGCTTCATTTACAAATCTTTATAGTTACTTATAACAATGCATTATTTATGTTGGTTGTGCTTCTTAGCATGGAGTAGAAAGTCCATAGATGCTTTATATTTAGTGCCAAGTTCACTAAAATATGCCGAAAGAACATTCTCTGTAAACGATGACTTAATATCTACACAAATGTTGAAAACTGTTGTATACACCTTTATATTTGTTTTGGGATTTTTCGGGCAATATTATGGTATGGTAATTGGCTGATTGTCTTATTTCTGAAGGTGTACATAATAATTCAAGTTCACCATCTGAATCAATCTTTTTCAGCAAAACATTCACAATAATAATAAAGGTATCAACTTAATTCGAGAAAACGTCAAAATTATTCAAGTGATATTACTCCCCTCAATACCAATAATGCACTGTTCCCTTTTGGCCAATCGGCTCGTTCAGAAGCACAGAGCCAGGGAGTTATAGTAGTGAGTTATTACAACTCACGTTGTTTGTTTACAGATACTATAATTGCTCAAAAGTAGTCGAATAATGAATATATAATACAATAGGAGTCAAAACTAAACCAAACTATAAAAATAAAATATGTTTCGAACCACGGTGTTCTGCAAACAGTATCGAAAAAATTAGTCAATTCGATAATTCAACAAGAATGGAGGTCGACATCGTCATTGTTCGAAAAAAAGGTGGGACGGTTCTCATTGTGGCCCGGACCAGAAGCGACCTCCAAATCTATCCACACTCGAGAGCGATAATTTCGATGGTCCATTATGCATTAGAGCCCGTAAGTAGGTAGAACGAAAACGTGAACCGTGATCTCGATGGAGAGCTGGAAACATTTCTGTGTCGCACGACCGTTCACAGAATAGTATCGACCCTTGGTGAGGCCACAGAACGAGCGGCAGCCACCGAATGCAACCTCGATATCGGAACGGTCCAGTTTGTAGTCGCCATAATGTTGTTGGATTTCATTAATTATTAGGCGGAAAGGGTCAGGGCTGGACTTGAAAATTCAATGAAGCAACTCGATATGAGTAAAATCTGTAGTATCTAGATACGATTTGGGCGTGTTAGTTCCAGTGAGAAACCCGAGATGAATTGCTTCTTGGTTAGAATTTTCCGTGGGACGTATATCTGATATTACGCTAGGGAAATTATGTGAAGCGCATTGGCACTCCTGTGTGCTGCACCTTACTAATGGGAAATGTTATCATCTATGTACAAAGCTAGATGTTGCAACTTTACATTTATACTATTGGGACCTTTGCGGATGTCCGCGAATAGATTTCAACATTTTGTTGAAAGTTTACTCGTAAATTTTCAAATTGTGGAATTTTAAATACGGGCGAACTTCAGATTTAATCATATTTGTAATATTCAGCTATTTGGGAGGCTTTTGTGACGTCATAGTCAATGACGACGAAGTAACAAGTAAACAAAGTTTTTTCTAGATTCAGGTGGTTGAATATTTGCACACGAAAACTTCTAGAAGAGTATGTTTGTTTTTAAATATTCTTCTAAAACACCAAGGGTTGTTCAACTTGTTGATTTTGTAAACTAGGATCGATTGAGTTCCAGACTTGACGTCGGTGCCTTGAAAATTTTCAAAATGTTGTAGTGATTTTAACAAACCCGGATCAAATTTCATAATAATTATTGAGAAAAAAGAAATAAATATGTATTCTGAACATAAAAATATTATAAACGCAAAAAAAAAACAATTGTTTAAATTCCACTCAAATGATATATGAATTTATTAATTCGGAACCTTTACCATAACTTCTCGAAATATTCTCGTATGAATAAAACGACGGAAACAATTTCGACATGTATTCTGACGCCTAGAAGGTCTGACCAATCGCGTTGATATGAATTGGCCTCGTAATAATATGGATTATCCCAAAGATAAAGTTATATTCTCCCATTTGCGATGATCAAGTATCAAGATTGATTGCTTTGAAATAAATTTCACCGTTTTTTATGTTACGTGCGTCTGACCTATTCCGAGGGCCGAACTCATGAATGAGATTAGGTTTGTTTGGAGTTTGTATCTGTTCATTATCTTGTGCCAAATAAAAACTCAGTAATCACCTAAAGCATTTCGACCTTGCCGAAAATTTATTTTCGGCATCACTGATACGATTCGCAAATTCACTTCAATGCCAAAGGCCCACTAGTTATCGATGGAATTCTGTCATCAATTTCGAGAACGCGCAGCTAGCAGCGGATTATGCTGCTATACGTACGAGGTTTCGTCGAAAATTTGCCGAAATTTTCACTGGTGCGAAAGCAGCAAAGATTCCAGCAACGGTTTTTGATCTTGAGGGAACTCGAGTTCTGTGAAACGATAGTAGAGACCGTTGCTTGAGGTTTATTTTCTGGAAATGGTTCATTTCACACTCGAACACGTTCCACAGCGTGAAATATTTTGTTCCTCAAAAACTATTCCTTCACGACCAATCAACCCTCAGAATGATAAAGTCTTTTAAAACGATATAAAAATTCGATGCTCCAGATTTTTTTGTAGAAAAGAGTCATTTCAAACTTGTTGAACATGTTTCATAGGGTGAAATATTTTGTTCCTCAAAAAATATCCCTTTACGACTGCACAACTCCCAGAATGATAAAGTCTTATAAACGATTGAAAAATCCGATGTTTCAGTTATTTTTGTGGAAATGGATCATTTCAAACTTGTTGAACATGTTTCATAGGGTGAAATATTTTGTTCCTCAAAAACTCTCCCTTTACGACTGTACAACCCCCAGAATGATAGAGTCCTGTGAAACGATGGAAAAATCCGATGTTTCAGTTATTTTTGTGGAAATGGATCATTTCAGACTTGGTGAACATGTTCCACAGGGTGAAATATTTTGTTCCTCAAAAACTATCCCTTTACGACTGTACAAACCCCAGAATGATAGAGTCCTGTGAAACGATAGAAAAATCCGATGTTTCAGTTATTTTTGTGGAATTGGAGCATTTGGGAGTTGCTGAACATGTTCCATAGGGTGAAATATTTTGTTCCTCAAAAACTATCCCTTTTCGAATATTCATCCCTCGAAATTATAAAGTTCTGTGAAACGATATAAAAATTCGATGCTCCAGATTTTTTTGTAAAAAAATATCATTTTAAACTTGGTGAACATGTTTCATAGGGTGAAATATTTTGTTCCTCAAAAACTATCCCTTTACGACTGTACAAACCCTAGAATGATAGAGTCCTATAAAACGATGGAAAAATCCGATGTTTCAATTATTTTTGTGGAAATGGATCATTTGGGACTTGCTGAACATGTTCCATAGGGTGAAATATTTTGTTCCTCAAAAACTATCCCTTTACGACTGTACAAACCCCAGAATGATAGAGTCCTGTGAAACGATAGATAAATCCGATGTTTCAGTTATTTTTGTGGAATTGGAGCATTTGGGAGTTGCTGAACATGTTCCATAGGGTGAAATATTTTGTTCCTCAAAAACTATCCCTTTTCGACTGTACAACCCCCAGAATGATAAACTCTCGTAAAACGATGGATAAATCCGATGTTTCAGTTATTTTTGTGGAAATGGATCATTTCAAACTTGGTGAACATATTCCATAGGGTGAAATATTTTGTTCCTCAAAAACTATCCCTTTACGACTGTACAACCCCCAGAATGATAAACTCTCGTAAAATGATGGATAAATCCGATGTTTCAGTTATTTTTGTGGAAATGGATCATCTCAAACTTGGTGATCACATTTCATAGGTCAAATATTTTGTTCCTCAGAAACTATCCCTTTACGACTGTACAGCCCCCTAATGATAGAGTCCTGTGAAACGATGGAAAAATCCGATGTTTCAGTTATTTTTGTGGAAATGGATCATTTCAAACTTGCTGATCACATTTCATAGGTCAAATATTTTGTTCCTCAAAAACTATACCTTTACGACAGAACAACCCCCAGAAAGATAAACTCTTGTAAAACGATGGAAAAATCCGATGTTTCAGTTATTTTTGTGGAAATGGATCATTTCAAACTTGGTGAACATATTCCATAGGGTGAAATATGTTGTTCCTAAAAAACTATCCCTTTACGACTGTACAGCCCCCTAATGATAGAGTCCTGTGAAACGATGGAAAAATCCGATGTTTCAGTTATTTTTGTGGAAATGGATCATTTCAAACTTGCTGATCACATTTCATAGGTCAAATATTTTGTTCCTCAAAAACTATACCTTTACGACAGAACAACCCCCAGAAAGATAAACTCTTGTAAAACGATGGAAAAATCCGATGTTTCAGTTATTTTTGTGGAAATGGATCATTTCAAACTTGGTGAACATATTCCATAGGGTGAAATATGTTGTTCCTAAAAAACTATCCCTTTACGACTGAACAACCCTCAGAATAATAAAGTCTTGTGAAACGATGAAAAAATCCGATGTTTCAGTTGTTTTTGTGGAAATGGATCATTCCATATTCTATAGGGTGAAATATTTTGTTCCTCAAAAAAATACCCCTTTACGACCATTCAACCCTCGGAATGAGAAAGTAAAACGATATAAAAATCCGATGCTGCAGGTTTTTCTGTGGAAATGATCATTTCACACTTGTTGAACAAGTTCCATACAATTAAATATTTTGTTCCTCGAAAACTATCTCTTTATGACCATTCATCCCCCAAAATGGCAACGACCTATTAAACGATAGAAAACCCCGTTGCTAGAGATTTTCGTGTGGAAATTGATCATTTCACACTTACTGATTCCATAGGGTGAAATTTTTTTTTTCGAAAACTACCCCTTAAAGACCATTCAACCCCTCAAAATGGAAAAATCCTTTGCTCGAAGTTTTTTCTTGTGGGAATGACTGTTGAGGAGCTTTTTTATTTGGAATCGTTCAAAAGGAGGAAATTTTCGGATCATAATATTTGTTTTCAGGCTTGACACGAAAAATGATGGTCTGACCTTACCAGAGTGCGATATTATTAGTATATTAAAGTTTAAGTGGATAAAAAGGTCTCTGAAACACGCGCGATTTTTCGAGCACGACGGCGAAGCCGGAGTGCTCGAAATAGAGCAAGTGTTTTAAAGATCAGTTATCCACGAATACTTTACGCTATTTTTTTTTATTGGAGCGCTTTTAAATCATGAATACTGGTATTATTACTACATAAAATGGAAATATGAATGTAAAATGGTTGAATTCTTGATCAGTATACCATTCGTTGTCATGGTAACGAGAAAAACAGAACCTCATTTGCGATTTGTCATCAAAAATGAATTGTTGTCACCGCAGTGCTTGAAAATTAATTCTTATATGGATTTTTTGAAAAGTAAAGCAGAATCGTGGTTGATACCGAATTTATTTGCATTTGCATTTAGTAATATTTTATTTGGCGTAACAAGATACTCCTGTCAGATCTATAATAGGAAAATTGTCATTTAGACTTGACGTTTCTCGAGTCGTTGCTGTTGCCATAGTGACTTTAAAAAACGCGCGTGTTCGAAAGTTCGATTTAAACACGCTGAGGCGTTCTTGAACCAGGTGAAATGGGGCATCAATAAAAAAAAATTATTTGAAGGAGGATTTTACTGGTTTATAAATTTGATGACGATGGCGTAGCATTACTGCACGTTTAAAACATTACTCCAACTTACAACATGATAATTATAAAGTACTCGAAATCTGACAATTAATCCAATGCAAAAGATTATTGCTGATACCAAGGTTGAAATGGATAGATAAATACCGTATTTAAATCTAATATCTTGTATTTTAGTCTAACATGGTTTCTTTCGCTATGTTGTGTCGGAAGATCTGAGTGGTTTGCGGGAATAACAAACAGCTTCTATGGAAAATATTCCAGGTGGTCTGTATACAGGGTGTTCTTTAATTGGAGGTACAAAAGAAAAGGGGAGATTCCTTAAGTATTTTTAAGAAAAAAAGTCCCATAAACATGGGATCGCAAACTTTTCGTTTTCGAGATACAGGGTGTTAAAGATTGAATTTTTTTCAAGTTTTTTTCCCATAGTATCTACACTGAAATTTGGCATAGATTTTACAATTTATAGTTTACACCATGTGACTTTCCCATTTCGATAGCAAATCTTCAGCGTGATATTTTTTCTGGTACACTGTTCCCTGTTTTCCTCCAGAACTTTTTTTTGGTGAGCCACTGTTAATTTGAAAAATGTGAAAAGCAGCTTTGTTGTTGTACTGAACTCAATGGTCTCTTGTAGTTTGGTCGTATCTGCTACCGATTTCGGGAAAAAAAATTTTGAACTATTCTTTCGAAATCCAAAATGTCATAAAAATTCAGTTAGTAAACTGTGGTGAATTTTGATTGTTAGTTTTGTCACATCAAATTAAACTTTTTTAAACTGGAAATATACACACGAAGTTTCTTCCTACTTTCACAACATCGAAGAGAGTATCGTACATTGAATCGTACACAAACGCTGGAACGCGTTAACTGCACTGCGCATATCGCACCCTTAGTAATATAAAGGCTTACAACAGAAAAGTAGTTCGTTGGGAATACATGTTAAAAGATCCTGAATTGTTACATTCCAGTGAATTTTCTGATAAAAGTCTTAGCATTTTAGTTATAAATGTGATTTTCTTCAGATTCAGAAGCTGGAATGAATCTTTAAACACGTATTCCCAACAAACTACTTTTTGTTTTAAGGACGGAACTTGGCCTGGCCCTAATAATGAAATTTTTCTACATTAATGAATATCAGGAATACGAATGACAGAAATTGATCGAAATTATTTTGATAATTCAAATCAGCATTGTATTCTCAAATTTTCATATCCATATTCCTTCAACTGAATATCACTTATCTAAATTGTGCTGTTTTTCAGATACAGCCATTACAAAAACAGTGAATAACCGGAAACATTGGACGATCTCCCTAATCGATATATGGAAAATATGGATAATACTCATTGACTCTCCACATGCCTAGGTAGAACGAAATTTTTTTCATAATTTTTTTTTATTTCGAACTTTACCTATACAAAATTTTAAGTTATGATAATGACAATTGATTGATCGAGAGAAAAGATCAAATCGATTATTGGACAAAATTCAGATATAACATTTGAATCCTAATGAAGATATGCTAAGCCCAGTAAAAAAAAGATTCATTAACGGCGCCTGGTATTCAGAATTGAGAAACAGACCTAATACAGGGTGTTTTCAAAGGTGAGTCTTTTTTTTTGGCAGCTGCTAGAACCCATCAAGATAATTCAAAATTCCTTCATATAAAATATTCACCGGGGCCGAGTATTTCGAAATCAAAGTCACCCACTACTCTGAGAAATTTCCAGTCCGGATCTGATGGTACGTATTGAGATCTAAATGTGTTTAGTTTACTGAAAATCATCTGACAGAGCGTATGATTTTTCCGAATTTTGTGATGTTTTCAAATTGGTGGGTAGGACGTGGTGGGTCGATTTCTTGGCCTGCACGATCCCCGGATCTCAACCCCTGTGATGTCATTTTTTGGGGTCATTTGAAAACAGTAGTGTACAGTAACGGCGAGGTGAATAGTGTTGAAGAACTAAAACAACGCATTGAAAATGCTTGTGATATTATTCGTGAGCAAACTGATGTGATAGTTGCTGCATGTAACAATTCGTTATTACGGCAGGCAAGACTTTGTGCACATCAAACGAATGGTGACCATTTCGAACAATTTCTGTAAACAATTTGGATCAATTTTATCGGTGAGTTTGTGAACTTCCTATTTTTTTTTATGGGGCTTTTTCAATGGGTAATTTTTCCTCTCCCCAATTTGAACTTCAATAATTATGCCGTTCAGGAAAAATCTTCTGATAAAATTGGAAGAGAATACACAAATTTGCGATAAAATTCTGCACTTTATTCACTTGCTGGAATGCATATGGCACCGTGATTCATGTCAGATCTCCTAACAGAGAGGTAACACGATCCAGCAAGATTTTTTGCATTTTTCTTCAAATTGAATATTTTATATGATCAACTGGGTGAGTTCTAGCACCTGTCAAAAAAAAGCCTCACCTTTAAAAACACCCTGTACATACCGCATTGCTCAATAAAAATAAGAAACACAGTTGAACAGATGCGATTTCAGCAGTTCTTCTTCATATCGCCGAGTTCTAATATGTTCGGCGTGATATTTTAACGAGTCCACGCCGTATATAATAACCTAACCCAGTAATATGTTCTCGTTACCGATCTAGCACAGCCCGGCGAACAATACAGGTCAAAGAAAAACGCTTCAAATTGTGAAACGCCCGTTCGCTTTGATTATTTTGCCTAAAAACTTTCACTGATTGCGTCGCCGATGTCGTCGTCGACGGTATTTCGACGACGGCGGCGACGGCGGAGGAGGAGGAGAGAGCGCTAAGACGGAGCTCGTGGTGGGCATGTCTTCCACGCTTTTGTTTCGTTCCTGAGCGATTGCCTACTTATCGCTATTAAGACCGACTTCCTTGGCACCGTTATGGGAAGTTTATCGATATATGGAAGTTTTGCATTGAGAAATCGTGTCGACGATATCTCGGTTTCGCCGGCCCGAAATTAGGATTGCGCGATCCTGATCTGGTTTCGTTCTCGGTTTTGTCCGTTGTCGCTACCAGGGATCGTCCATAAGTTATGATCATAATATGACCATTTTTCCGCTTTTAAATCGGTGGTTGACGCGTCATGCAAGAACAGATCTTGCACATAAAAACATGCTTGTGTAACACTAATGTAGTAGGCTCAAATGTGGGAAATGTTTATTTTGCCCGGCATAAATTTATTCGAAGTTAAAACCCGTAAATCTGACAACTTATATTAGTACTTTAATATAGTTGAAATGTTTTTGTGTAGTGATCGAGAGAAAAATTTACGAGAAGGTGGAAATTGAAACCATTTACATATTATTATTATTATCTCAGCTCTATCACTGATACATGTTTGTAATGTTAATATCAAGGATTCTTTCCATAATGTATCTGTGTCTGAGAAATACAGGATGGGCTTTTGAAAACGAAACAGACGGAATGAATTTATTTCGAAAAAATACTCGGACACGTCGATTTTTGATTCGAGGTAGTGTGCAAAATTTAGATTTGAATATCTCGTGAACCAATGGATCAAATGAGGTATCACTTACCCCATCTTCCCAATTCAAAATTTAGGGGTTGGGGTTGTAACACTTAGGGCTGAAACGAAATGGATATGAATTTGTTCTCAAAAGTTTTCCCCTTCGAATCAAAAATCGACGTGTCCGAGCATTTTTTCGGAATGAGTTCATTCCGAATGTCTCTTCTGTTTCGTTTTCAAAGGCCCAACCTGTATAATGATAATTCAGTTATATTTATGGTGCATATTTGTTTTGATGGGGGGACGTAAAATTTATAGTTGAGACTTTTTTATGGGTTGATGCTAAAAAAAATTGCGAAAAGCACTGCCGTGAAGGCAGGAGCTTTTGAGCGCTCGTACATCCACCTTGTAGGTAGATTCGCATTTTCCAGTTTTAGAAATCAATTGAAGAAATTTTTGACAGCTGTCAAAAAAATTCTGAAACTTGGGCGAAACTCCAGACTTCATGTCTTCAGCTGACCAATTTTTTTTCGATAATTCGCTAGAATTTTCTACGGTATCTATGGTCTTGGTGATGAGATCTGGACAAAATTTTGCACGTAGTTTGAATACATTATTCCTCAGCTAGGTGCAAAATTTCATTCCAATCCGATCAGTAGTTTCGAAACTATCAGGAAAAAAATATTTTGAACGGCCATATTTACGGAACCCCTAGTCTAATTTTGCTCATTGATGAACGTGACCGCGATATTCGCGATCCAAACCCACCCTGAAAATTTCAAGTTCCTAGGCCTTTCCGTTCAAAAGTTACAATTCTCTATGGTCCCTATGGTTCTGGTCATGCGATCTGAACAAAATATTACTTTAATATATCATTCTCGATCAAAATACAAAATTTCACCTCGATCGAATCCGTAGTTTCGAAATTGTCGAGAAAACAAACTTTCAAACGACCGTATTTACGGAACCCCTATTATAATTTTGCTCATTGAAGAACGTGAACGCGACATTCGAGATCCACACCTATCCTGAAAATTTCAAGTCCCTAGGCCTTTCCGTTCGAAAGTTATGATTTTCTGTGGTTTCTATAGTTCTGGTCATGTGATCTGGAGAAATGTAGCTTGAATATATCATTCTCCATTTAAATACAAAACTTCGTGACGATCGAATCTGTAGTTTTGAAATTATCAAGAAAACTAAATTTCAAACGACCATATTTACGGAACCCCTAGAATAATTTTGCTCATAGATGAACATCATCACGACATTCCAGAACCTCAACTATCCTGAAAAGTTCAAGTCCCTAGGCGTTTCCGTTCAAAAGTTACAATTTTCTATGGTTTCTATGGTTCTGGTCATGCGATCTGGACAAAATTTCACATGTAGCTTGAACACCTCATTCTCCATTCGAGTGCAAAGTTTCATCTCGATCGAATCTGTAGTTTCGAAGTAATCAGGAGAACAAAATTTTGAACGGCCATATTTACGGAACCCCTGGTGGAATTCTGCCCATTAACGAACTTAACCGAGGCATTTGCGATCTGAACCTACACCGAAAATTTCAAGTTTCTAGGTTGATCCGTTCGAGAGTTATCGTGCTTACGGACGGACGGACAGACTCGAATTTTCCGACGGATTCGTCATCAGTGAGACGAGAGAGTGATTTAGACCATTATTGGCTCAAAATTCGAAAAATACAGACATCGTGACGAAATGATATAGCCCTCGTGTAAGTAGTACGAGCGCTCAAAAATCAGATATGTTTATTTTTGTATTTATGAAGGAGAGCATTAGATATGTGTTATAAAAAAGACATAGGATGGAAATATATATAGTTATTGAGTCATATTTATGAAAACATATTTCGTTTTGTCAAAAAGAAGGTATAATCTGTTTTCATTCATATTGAAAGAAACTATATTTCGACATAAACGCAGTAAAAATAAACAAAATCACAGAACAAAGATCCACAAAACAATATATTTCTGAAGTAAATATACCACGAGGAACATAACTATCCCAATGAAGAACATGCAGAGTGTGGCTCTTTTTGACTGGTGCTAGAACTCATCGAAAGAGATCATTTCGTTGGAAGTTGATTATATAAAATATTCAATTTGAAAAAAGTGCAGAAAATCTTGGGCATCAAGATCCTAAGAAGACTCTGGATCGTGTTATCTCTCTGTTAGAAGATGTGTCATGAATCACGGTGCCATATGCTTTCCAGCAAGTAAATAAAGTGCTGAATTTGATCGTAAATTTGTATATTTTTTTTTTTATTAGGTGATTTTTCTGGAACGGTTCAAACTAAGGAGAGGAAAAATTACTGATTGAAAAGGTTTGATACGCAGAAAGTCTTGCCTCGAGTAATAACGAATTATTACTTGCAGCAACTATCACATCAGTTTGCTCACGAATAATATCACAAGCATTTTCAATGCGTTGTTTGAATTCTTCAACACTATTCACCTCGCCGTTACTGTACACTAATGTTTTCAAATGCCCCCGTAAGAAGAAATCACAAGGGTGGTGATCCGGGGAGCGTTCAGGTCCTATCCACCTATTTGGAAACACATTACGAAATTAGGAGAAGTTACAAAAATTATACAGTCGGTCAGATGATTTCCCGTAAACTGAACGCAGTTAATAAACACATTTAGATCTCAATATGTACCGTCAGATCCGGACTGGAAATTTCTGAAATACGCGGGTAACTTTGGCCAAGATACCCTGCATTGGTGAATATTTTATATAAAGGTTTGGAATTTTGACTTATTTTGATGAGATCTAGCACCTGTCAAAAAAAAGCCTAACCTTTGAAAACACACTGTATATTGCACAAATTAAAATATGACTACAACAAAAACATTGCAAAAGGAAAAAAATATGTGTATGTACTACAAAATACAGAAAAATAGACTAACCTCATTAAAAAAATATACATATAATATAACCACATAGAAAAAATGACAAAATCGTAAAAGACAAAATGAAATATATTCCGGAAGATAACAGAAGATAAATCACAATCACAGAAGAAACAACATAAAATAGTCAAATTAAAACAAGGAACTCTTGTGCTTAATTATATGGTTTGTAATTCTTCAATATTTACCTATATGAAAATAATTTTGATGTT
Organism: Aphidecta obliterata; assembly: GCA_963966015.1. NCBI lineage: Eukaryota > Metazoa > Arthropoda > Insecta > Coleoptera > Coccinellidae > Aphidecta > Aphidecta obliterata. The sequence goes on along the minus strand of OZ014435.1, from coordinate 17,291,899 downwards.
CTTACCAGTGTAAAATATAGATTGGATGAGATTTTCGAATTTGTCCAATACGACTCAAATCCCCTTCATTATTTGGAAACTGCAACAATTTCAACAGCAGCATTAGGCAAAGATAGCATGCAAGAAGGATTTCTAATCTACGAATAAAAATTATACCTGGTGGAAAAATAGCCTTATCTACATCTTCAATTACATTTGGATGTCTCTCGTAAGATAACTGGAGAAAAAAAACATAAACATCAACGATTAAAAACACACCTTTCATTTAGAAGTTTAGAATAAATAACGCATGTGATTTTTTCGCAATATGTAAGGTGAAATCGATAATTTTTTAGCAGTCAATGATTTGTTCGATGAATATAAGAAATAATCAGAAATTAACACTCACAATGGTAGTTTCAAGGCTTAATATCTCGGCCCGCATGCAAAATCCAAAAAAATATAAAAAAGTTGGTATGTAGAAGGGAATTTTATACGGTTGGTTGCAATCAATTTGTATCGACCCTGTGAGCGTGATGACAGCAACCACTTAAATCTTTGATGGGATAGGGGGTTGAGTGTTTTGAAGGTAATTCGATTGCTTTTTCAAAAATTCCATACACTTGACCTTTTTCGTTGGTACCCCGAGATTTAGAAGAATTGGAAGTAAGAAGAGGCACAGCATGCCGAGAAATTCAAGTTGAAGTTTTCCAAAACATGTAAGGGCATAATTTGAAAATAGGTTATATTTTTGTCGAAAAAATAATGGACAATATTTTCAAAATTTTCCTTTATTTTCATGTTTCATTGCAACTCTTGCTATCGTAACTGTTCTGATTTTTTTTTTCGGAAGTACCAACAAAAAGTCGAAGTGTATGGCATTTTTGAAGAGGCAATCGAATTCCCTTCAAAACGATGTGTCACTCAACCCCCTTACCCATTTAAGATTTTAGGGGTGGCTGTCATCACCCTCACAGGGTTGATACAAATAGATTGCAACCAACCGTATGAAATGTCCCCCTACGAACCAATGTTCACCTCTTTTTGCATTTTTTCCGATTTTGCATGGGGGCCGAGATATTGAGGGTGTTACCTTCTCAAATTTCTTCTTCAGAATAATCTTGAAATTGCAGGTTTTTCTGTGGGACATACCTGAGTTCATATAATCGGCAAAGAAGAAGTTATAAAAATGATTAACCAATAAGTTTCTCCATGTCCACAATGACATTCCCATAGATTACCCATAAACGACGCCGCGATCCAGCAGCAGTTCATCTGTTAATAACGCGATCGTACGCAAGAGAGACTCATTGACATACTTCCGAACGCGGCCTGTCACTGTCGCCTGCGATCAATCATTCGGTATTATTCAATACGAAACGAAACCCGGTGGGCGGATTGAAGGATCGACCAGGAAAAATATGTCAACGGGGACGACGGGCAGAGGTTGCACCCCCACCACGGGTCGGATCCCCGAGCACTCTTGAGAAACGGACCTAGATTTTTTTTCTTTCTTTACCAATTACGCGTTTACGAGCATCCTCGAAGAGTGGCATCTTATTAGGGTCGACGCGAACGAGAACGCGACAACGTAATGCCCTCATTAATTACCATCGAGGAGAGTTGCTGCTAAGGTGGCCGACTCCGAAATTATGGTCGAAAGAAAAATTTCCGATATGATAGGTATATGGAAAAATTTGATAAGCACGTGAAGTCGGGAGCTTTTGCGCGATTGTTTCTGTGTACCAAGACGGCCTTCAGTGTTCATTGTCAGTATGAAAAGTACTGTGATTTTATTTTCATAAACTTCAAAAGATGGAATCAACGAATCATATTGAATGTTCCAGGAAACTCAATCCTTTTTCTGTGTACCAGAACGAACTTCAGTGTTCATTGTCAGTATGAACAATACGCTCATTTTATTTGTATGAACTTCAAAAGATGGAATCGCCGGAATTATATTGAATATATCAGAAAAACTCATTTTTTCATTGATGCCCCAATTTACATATTTGAGTTATGCCATGTCAACATCAAAACCTTGAGGAATGTAAAGTCTAAATGATAATTTTTGAGCGCTCGTACTACTCACACGAGGGCTATATCATTTCGTCACGATGTCTGTATTTTTCGACATTTGAGCCGAAAATGGTCTCAATCGACTATGTTCGACTCACTGATGATGAATCCGTCGGAAAATTCGAGTCTGTCCGTCCGGCCGTCCGTCCGTAAGTACAATAACTCTCGAACGGAACAACCTAGAGACTTGAAATTTTCAGTGTAGGTTCAGATCCCAAATGCCTCGGTTAAGTTCGTTAATGGGCCAAATTCCACCAGGGGTTCTATAAATATGGCCGTTCAAAGTTTTGTTCTCCTGATTACTTGGAAACTACAGATTTTTTAGAGATGAAATTTCGCACCTAAATGGAGAATGAGGGGCTCAAGCTACATGCGAAATTTTGTCCAGATCGCATGGCCAGAACCATAGAAACCATAGAAAATTGTAACTTTTGAACGGAAACGCCTTGGGACTTGAAATTTTCAGAATAGGTGTGGATCTCGAATGTCGTGATCACCTTTATCTATGAGCAAAATTATACTAAGGGTTCCGTATATATGGTCGTTCGAAATTTAGTTTTCTTGATAATTTCAAAACTACAGATTCGATCGTGACGAAATTTTGTATACTAATGGAGAATGATATATTTAAGCTACATTTCTCCAGATCGCATGACCAGAACCATAGAAACCATAGAAAATCATAACTTTCGAACGGAAAGGCATAGGAAATTTCCAGGGTAGGTTCGGATCGCGAATTTCGCGGGCATGTTTATCAATGAGCAAAATTAGACTAGGGGTTCCGTGAATACGGTCGTTTGAAATTTTGTTTTCTCGATAATTTCGAAACTACGGATTGGATCGAGATAAAATTTTGTATTTGAATCGAGAATGATATATTAAAGCAACATTTTGTCCAGATCGCATGACCAGAACCATAGAAACCATAGAAAATTATAACTTCCGAAGGGAAAGGCCTAGAAACTTGAAATTTTCAGGGTAGGTTTGTATCGCGAATTTCGCGGCCACGTTCAGCAAATTTAGACTAGGGGTTCCATAAATATGGCCGTTCAAAATATTTTGTTTCTGATAATTTTGAAACTACTGGTTGGATTAGAATGAAATTTCACACCTAGATGAAAAATAATGTATTCAAACTACGTGCGAAATTTTGTCCAAATCGCATCACCGAGACTATAGATACCGTAGAAAATTCTAGCGAATTATCGAAAAAAAATTGGTCAGCTTAAGCACTGACATGAAGTCTGGAGTTTGCCTAAGTTTGAGAATTTTTTTGACAGCTGTCGAAAATCCCTTCAATTGATTTCTAAAACTGGAAAATGCTTTTCGTAATTTTTTGATCATTGACCTGACAGGAGCACCTATCAAAAAAAATGTATATGGAAAATTTTCGAAACCTGAAGAAAAAAACGTATCGACTATCGTGGAGCTGGGAAATATTTGAAAAATCATCATTTTCTCCCATTTCCAAGTGAAAATATCCCTATTTTTCTTTCAAACCCGTTTCACCGGCCAGAATGAACAAAAAAAAATTTCATTTGTAGCTCGAAGTTGAAACAGCAATTGTCCATAACTTTACTTTATAATTGAGAAGTAAACAAAAAATTGTTTATGGAAATGAAGTTTATCTTTGTGTTTACACAATTCCCAACAACAGAAATTCCATGAATGGATTATAAAACAAATTGATTGGTGTAGATTGAGTTTTGATACTTTTGATGAAGATTCGAAAAAGAATAAATGCCATATCCAAAAAAAAACAACTTTAGCCAAAAAATTAATGATAAGGCACTTTTAAGTGAAACCTTACTTACATAAACTTTTTAAAATAAACTAAAATATAACGTGAACTCACATGCATGATTCAAAGTTGCTTAGTGTTGACATATGCCGTTTTCAGTATAAGAAATCAGGACAAGTTCTAATTATCTCTTACTTAATCTGCGCGAGCATCTGATTTATGAATATTAAATTTTCACTACAGAAATAATTGTACTAATTTACCATACTGGAAAACGGCTCTTTTCCTATTTTCTGTCCGTCCGAAGTGGAAGTCTTCAAGATGGCTCATGGGCGATTGTAACAAAAAATGTATATAAAATCCCCTCTTATACTGGGTGTTTTTTATATTGAGGCTTTTTTGGCAGGTGCCGCGAGTTGACCATAAGAAATATTCGATCTGAAAAAAGTGCTAAAAATCTTGGGCATCAATATCTTAATATCACTTTGAATCTCGCCATGAATCACGGCGCCATATGCATTCCAGCAAGTGAATAAAGAGCTGGACTTTACGTAAATTTGTATATTCTCTTTCAACTTTTTTTAGGTGATTTTTTCCGAACGGTGTAATTCTCCAAAGTTCAAACTAAGGAGAGGTGAAATTACTGATTGAGAAGTTCGTATAAAAAAAAATTTGAAAGTTCACAAACTCACCGATAAAATCGATCCGAATTGTTTGAAGAAATTGTTCGAAGTGGTCACCATTCGTTTGATGTGTACAAAGTCTTGCCGGGCGTAATAACGAGTTATTACATGCAACAACTATGACATCAGTTTGCTCACGAATAACGTCACAAGCATTTTCAATGCGTTGTTTTAGTTCTTCAACACTATTCACCTCACCGTTACTGTACACTAATGTTTTCAAATGACCCGAAAAGAGGAAATCACAGGAGTTGAGATCCGGGAAACGTGCAGGCCTAGAAATCGACCCACCACGTCCTATCCACCTAAAGTCACAAAAATCATACGCTCTGTCAGATGATTTCTGTAAACTGAACGCATTCACATCACATTTGAACCTCAATACGTACCTAAATCAGATCCGTGCTGGGAATTTCTCAGATTTGCGGGTAACCTTGATTTCGGAATACTCGGCCCTGGTAAATATTTTATATAAAGGATTTTTGGAAGTTCTAGCACCTGTCAAAAAAAAACCTTACCTTTGAAAACACCCTGTTGGCTAGCTTGAAGCAAAACAGGGCGCGGAACTATTCCTGGCAGGAAAACACATTGTTAATTTAAATCAAATATAATGTTGATGTACCCTTGGGCCTATATCACATTTCATCAGTATCTTGAAATATCTTGAACATATGAAAAAAAAAAATTATCCCAAAAGTACCAGCTCTGGCCCAACTGAAATCTTGCAATCATTAAGGTATTAACTTGAGCTTAATCAAATCTTGGTTGAATTGAACGGTGTGAGATTTATCTCTGATAAGTAATCCCCTCCAATGGAAGTTCTCGACGACGCTTTCACGACGAATGGCCCTGTCTCTGGTGTAAGGTCCCAGAAAAAGCGTTGCCTCTCTGGTTTCCTTCAAGGGGAAATTAAATCTCCGTGGTTTCAGTATTTTATATCACCAAAATCGTTATAAATATGCATTTTAGAATACACGATATCGGAAATTCATGAATTAAAATAGGATTAGTTGGAATCAAATCTAACATAATTCGTGTTGAATGCACACGACCTATTTTTCATCGATGGGCACAATAAATAACAAAAGCGGAAACAATCGACAACACAAGATTTCGGTCTTCAGTCCCGGAATCCTCCCCCCGAATTCAAGAGGTTCACCGGGACGAAAGATGAATTGTTAAAAGGACGCGCCTCAACGCCGGGTAGGAACAAAAACCGCATATCTAGTAGGCCGGGAAATGAAAGGGACCGTTTCCATCTCGCGCCCCCTTTCTCTCTCGGAACGGGGGAGCGGTGAAATATGACATGGAACTCCAGAAATTCCCGGTATCCCGTTAGAACAACGTTCGAACTGACAAGAGCATTCCTGGCGGATAACGAGTGGGCTTTGTTGTTTGCAGGACCAATGGGAATGGGTGCGTAAATATGTTCCCGGTGAGGCGGGATCATCCAGGGGTTTACGGCTCGGCTGACGAAATGCTCCGATTATTTCGGTGTGGAAAAATGAGTACTCTTACGTACCTTCATCGAGGGAAGGAATCGAAACTTGGTCTTCTCTGATCACGTCTCCGCTTTGAACTTTCCTAGTGAAGAAGCAATCTTGAATTTAAGTAAGCATTCATACAGTAGTAGAGGGCAACAAGTTTTTTTTATTTTTGATACCGGCTCAACAGGGTATCGAAGGGAAACATCAAAGTGGATCCCTGTAGTGATTCTAATACCTCTGTCGGAAATGCGAGTTGAGACGATTCTGAATGCACGCATGCGTCGAGTACAGGGTAATCTGGGTGATGATATAATCGCGCATGAGCAGAGTGTGTCGCTCCATAGATTTTCGATTGAATGACAAATATCGATTACTGGATCCGGTTCTGGTTTGCGAGTTACCCAATCGAACGCTATTGTCGAATTTTACGTCATTTCGAGCGCCACGCTCGACTTTCTCCCGCGAGCATGGCGCGACGGACGGGTACCTGGGGTACCACCTCCGCCCCCCTTCTGATACCGTTCGGTGTAGGGGGCATCTGCCTACCAAATCGGTTTGGCGAGAGAAATCGTGAAGCGCGGGTGTTCTATCTCTGAATCATCGATTCGAACAGTGCTAGATCCAAATTTTGGTTGAAGCAGTGGAGAAAATAAAGAATTACGGGTGTCTTGTGAATCATCTCTGAGCGCTAGTTTCTATGAACAAGAGCCATAGCATTTTGCCCACATGTTTTCGAATTTTGACCCGCGAATTGTTTTGAACGATTGGTTTCTACTCACAGATTTGATTCCGTCAGTCCGTCCTGAACATGTTAGCTGTCGTAAATGGGCAAAAGCCGCCGAAGGGCTTCGTGGATATAGTCATCTGAATTTTTACTTCTCAATAATTTGAAAAATACTGATCCGGTCGAACTGAAACTTCTTGATTAGTAAGATAACGATAATAAGGTTCATTTGATTTCGTACGGATCACTCGAAGATCTGAATAAAAACTGTTCATTGAGTAGTAACGATTCACCAGAGTGAAATGATATTGTAATGAATATAGTCCAAATGCTCCCTAAAATAATTTATTTACAGTTCACTAATACTAATTTATTCACACCACTCAATAATTCATCTACACGCTATCTGGTTCTGTACTGACTCCGTTTCGGGCTGATGTCGATTTAAATACCGCTTCATAGTTTCTCGAAGACTCTGGAACGCCGCGGTCTGCCCTGGTCGCGTCTAGAATGGTCGGACTAGGTTCGGCCTAAGTTCGTTACAATATTTATTTATCGAGATAACAAATCTATCAATGGGAGATCTAATATTAATAATTGAAATACGGCATATTACTACTTTTCAAACCAAATAAACATATACATAAAAATTACGAAAAGCACTGCCGTGAAGTCAGGAACTTTTGAGCGCTCGTTTATCCACCTTGTAAGTAGATTCGTATTCTCCAGTTCTAGAAACCAATTGAAAAGATTTCGACAGCTGTCAAAGAAAATTTCAAACTAAGGGAAAAATCCAGAAGTGCTATAGGTGACCATTTTTTTTTCGATAATTCGCTAGAATTTTCTACGGTATCTATGGTCTTGGTATTGCGATCTGGACAAAATTTCCCACGTAGTTTGAATACATTATTCTTCATCTATGTGCTAGATTTCATTCCAATCCAATGAGTAGTTTCGGAATTAACAGGAAAAAAATTGTTTGAACGGCTATATTTACGGAACCCCTAGTCTAATTTTGCTCATTGATGAACGTGACCGCGAAATTCGCTATCCAAACCTATCCTGAAATTTTCAAGTCCCTAGGCCTTTCTGTTCGAAAGTTATAATTTTCTATGGTTCTAGTCATCCGATATGGGAAAAATGTAGCTTGAATATATCATTCTCCATCAAAGTACAAAATTTCGTCATGATCGAATCCGTAGTTTTGAAATTATCAAGAAAACTGAATTTCAAACGACCATATTTACGGAAACCCTAGTCTAATTTTGCTCATTTATAAACGCGACCACCACATTCGAGATCCACACCTATCCTGAAAATTTCAAGTCCCTAGGCCCTTCCATTACCAAGTTATAATTTTCTATGGTTCTGGTCATGTGAGCTGGACAAAATTTCGCATGTAGCTTGAACAGGTAATTCTCCATCTGCGAGCAAAATTTCACCTCGATCGAATCTGTAGTTTCGAAGTAATCAGGAAAACAAAATTTCGAGCGGCCATATTTACGGAACCCCTGGGCGAATTTCACCCAATAACGAACTTAACCGCGGCATTCGAGATTCGAACCTACCCTGAAAATTTCAAGTTTCTCTGAAATGTCGCGTTCACGTTTAACGATGAGCAGAATTATACTAGGGGTTCCGTAAATACGGTCGTTTGAAATTTTGTTTTCTCGATAATTTCGAAACTACGGATTCGATCGAGATGAAATTTTGTATTTTGATCGAGAATGATATATTAAAGCAATATTTTGTCCACATCGCAGAACCAGAACCATAGAAACCATAGAAAATTGTAACTTTCGAACGGTAAGGCCTAGGAACTTGAAATTTTCAGGGTGGGTTTGGAACGCGAATATCGCGGTCACGTTCATCAATGAGCAAAATTAGACTAGGGGTTCCGTAAATATGGCCGTTCAAAATATTTTTTTTCTGATAGTTTCGAAACTACTGATCGGATTGGAATGAAATTTTGCACCTAGCTGAGGAATAATGTTTTCAAACTACGTGCGAAATTTTGTCCAGATCGCATCACCAAGACTATAGATACCGTAGAAAATTCTAGCGAATTAACGAAATAAAATTAATCATCTGAAGCACTGACAGGAAGTCTGGAGTTTCGCCTAAGTTTCAGAATTTTTTTGACAGCTGTCGAAAATTCCTTCAATTGATTTCCAAAACTGGAAAATGCGAATCCACCTACAAAGTGTATATACGAGCGCTCAAAAGCTCCTGCCTTCACGGCAGTGCTTTTCGTAATTTTTCTGATAACTTATGTATAATAAACAAATATAAATCGAAATTAATAATCGACATGAACTAAATAATATGTTGAAATAACATCAAATAAAAACATGTCATCAATGGGGAGAGGCTAGCGCCATCTACTGCGCAGTAAATATAAGAGCGCTGAAATTATCTCCATCAGTGATTCCATATTTTGAAGCTCATAAAAATAAAATGGCAGTATTCATCATATTGACAATGAACACTGAAGGTTATCGGTACACAGAAACAAGCGCGCAAAAGCTCCTGACTTCTTGTCAGTGCTTTTAAAATTTCGTCATTTACTTTCTCATCTATTAAATTCCAATTCTTTCTTCTTTCTGGTTGTAATGGTGATATCCTCTTGACGAAGAGAGACAATATTTCATTATGTTGATAGATATGTATTATCGGTGTCATGAAGCGGCAACGTCGGCTCTGGCGTTTCGGAACTTCGATCGGGGGGAGAAAGCATCTCGATAGTGGTCCTTTCGCCGTTTTCACTGCTCTCTCACGCGTCGTGAAACTAGGAAACGAACGGAGAATTGTTTCACCACTGTTGAAAGGTGCAATTACCCCACGTTATAGAGCCATTACCATGCCGCGGGCGAACAGGAAATCGGATCCGATACTCGTTGATTTTCAACGCGTAACGCGTTAAACAGAATTAGTTGGAGGATACAATGAATTGGAATGATAATATGTATCTCCAAAAAAAGTCACTTTTTGCCCCATCTCTATATTAGCTCTGTTCGCGCATCGTTCAGATCCGATTTGGAACTAGAAAGGGCATGCGTACATCCATTTTCTCACGGCCAATTTTATGACACCATGAATCAAGTTTGATTGTTTATGAAGAAAATAGTATATTATTTAACGAAAGGTAATGTAGGTCATAACTCACGCAGTAAAAGTTACTACTATACCATACTTTATCTACGACTATAACTTCTCATAAGGATATTAAACCGCAACATCTCGGGCTCCGCCGAGGGTCGAATTACCAGCTCAAAGGACGTGAGGTCTCAAATAACTATGTGATTATGCGTCTCCTACTTTTCTACCGTTCTCGCAATAACTCGATTTGAAAAAATTACGAAAAGCATTGCCGTGAAGTCAGGAGCTTTTGAGCGCTCGTACATCCAACTTGTAGGTAGATTCGCATTTTCCAGTTTTATGAATCAATTGAAGGAATTTTCGACAGCTGTCAAAAAAATTCTCAAACTTAGAAGAAACTCTAGACTTTGTCAGTGCTTCAGCTGACCAATTTTTTTTCGATAATTCGCTAGAATTTCCTACGGTATCTATGGTCTTTCGATTTGGACAAAATTTCGCACGTAGTTTGAATACATTATTCCTCAGCTAGGTGCAAAATTTCATTCCAATCAAATCAGTAGTTTCGAAATTATCTGGAAAAAAATATTTTGAACGTCCATATTTACGGAACCCCTAGTCTAATTTTTCTCATTGATGAACGTGACCGTAAAATTCGCGATCCAAACCCACCCTGAAAATTTCAAGTTTCTAGGCCTTTCCCTTCGGAAGTTATGATTTTCTATGGTTCTGGTCATGTGATCTGGAGGAATGTAGCTTGAATATAAATTTCTCCCTTAGTATACAAAATTTCATCACGATCGAATCTGTAGTTTTGAAATTATCAAGAAAACTAAATTTCAAACGACCATATTTACGGAACCCCTAGAATAATTTGCTCATAGATGAACGTCATCACGACATTCCAGAACCTCACCTATTCTGAAAATTTCAAGTCCCTAGGCGTTTCCGTTCAAAAGTTACAATTTTCCATGGTTTCTATGGTTCTGGTCATGCGATCTGGACAAAATTTCACATGTTGCTTGAACACCTCATTCTCCATTTGAGGTCAAAATTTTATCTCGATAAAATCTGTTGTTTCGAAGTAATCAGGAGAACAAAATTTTGAACGGCCATATTTACGGAACCCCTGGTGGAATTCTGCCCATTAACGAACTTGACCGAGGCATTTGGGATCTGAACCTACACTGAAAATTTCAAGTCTCTAGGTTGATCCGTTCGAGAGTTATCGTGCTTACGGCCGGACGGACGGACAGACTCGAATTTTCCGACGGATTCGTCATCAGTGAGTCGAACATAGTCGATTGAGACCATTTTCGGCTCAAAGTTCGAAAAATACATCGTGACGAAATGATATAGCCCTCGTGTAAGTAGTACGAGCGTTCAAAAAGGTCGATTTTTGACACCTCGAGAAAGTCCGAAATAAATTACGTCCATCATACCAAGATACAAGTTCAGAGAAAGAACTTTATTTACAATTATTATTTAAAAGTTATCTATAACAAAGCATTATTTATGTTGATTGTGCTTCTTAGCATGGAGTAGAAAGTCCATGAGAGCCTTGCTTTGTATTTAGTGCTAAGTTCACAGAAATATACCAAAAGAACATTCTCTGTAAATGATGACTTGTATTCTTACTGCTACGCCAATCTTGAAAATTGTTGTATACACCTTCATATTTGTTTTGAGATTTTTCGGGCAATAAATTCTTTATGGTAACATTGGCTGATTGACTTATTTCTGGAAGTGTACATAATATTTCATCTTCACTATCTGAATTCATCTATTTCAGCAGAACATTCACAATAATAATAAGGTATCAACTCAATTTGAGAAAACGTCAAAATTATTCAAGTGACCTCCCCTCAATACCAATAATGGACTGTTCCCTTTCGGCCAATCGGCTTGTTCAGAAGCACAGAGACAGGGAGTTATAGTAGAGAGTTATTATAACTCACGGTGTTTGTGTACAGATATCAATTGCTCAAAAGTAGTTGAATAATAAAAATATAATTCAATAGGAGTAGATAAATGTTATAATTATAGATGAATGTTATGCCAGATGTGGGATTGCAAATACTTTTGGGGTGATAGCAAATAGATTCAGAGTTTTGTTAATACTTGAAGCTACTAAGTTGACTACCTTTGACAAGACTTTCTGAGGTATGAAGTCAGTGGCTCTTAAAGGCACCTAACTTGTCGCCACCACGAAACAACGATCGGACTCACCGACTCATCTGTTCATTTGGATAGTTGAAGTCCTGTGTATTATTTTCTTAGAGGGGGTGGAGCCTTTTCCTCTTCCACGAAGATTTTCCTCTCTTCTCGTATGGGAATCACATTTTTGAGCGCTCGTACTACTTACACGATGGCTATATCATTTCGTCACGATGTCTGTATTTTTCGAATTTTGAGCCGAAAATGGTCTCAATCGACTATGTTCGACTCACTGATGACGAATCCGTCGGAAAATTCGAGTCTGTCCGTCCGGCCGGCCGTCCGTAAGCACGATAACTCTCGAACGGAACAACCTAGAGACTTGAAATTTTCAGTGTGGGTTCAGATCCCGAATGCCTCGGTTAAGTTCGTTAATGAGCCAAATTCCACCAGGGTTCCGTAAATATGGCCGTTCGAAGTTTTGTTTCCCTGATTACTTGAAAACTACAGATTTGATCAAGATGAAATTTTGCAATCAAATGGAAAATGAGATGTTCAAGCTACATGTGAAATTTTGTCCAGATCGCATGACCAGAACCATAGAAACCATAGAAAATTGTAACTTTTGAACGGAAACGCCTAGGGACTTGAAATTTTCAGGATAGGTGTGGATCTCGAATGTCGTAATCACGTTCATCTATGAGCAACATTATACAAGAGGTTCCGTAAATACGGTCGTTTGAAATTTTATTTTCTCGATGAATTCGAAACTACGGATTCAATCGAGATGAAATTTTGTATTTCAATCGAGAATGATATATTGAAGCAATATTTTGTCCAGATCGCATGACCAGAACCATAGAAACCATAGAAAATTGTAACTTTTGAACGGAAAGGCCTAGGAACTTGAAATTTTCAGGGTGGGTTTGGATCGCGAATATAGCGGTCACGTTCAACAATGAGCAAAATAAGACTAGGGGTTCCGTAAATATGGCCGTTCAAAACATTATTTTTCCTGATATTTCGAAACTACTGATCTTATTGGAATGAAATTATGCACCTAGCTGGGGAATAATGTATTCAAACTAGGTGCAAAATTTTGTCCAGATCGCATCACCAAGACCATAGATACCGTAGAAAATTCAAGCGAATTATCGAAAAAAAATTGATCAGCTGAAGCACTGACGTGAAGTCTGGATTTTCGCCTAAGTTTCAGAATATTTTTGACAGCTGTCAAAAATTCCTTCAATTGATTTCTAAAACTGGAAAATGCGAATCTACCTACAAGGTGCATGTACGAGCGCTCAAAAGCTCCTGCCTTCACGGCAGTGCTTTTCGTAATTTTCAATTTACAAATTGATACTTGTTGCTCTTTGACCGGGAGGGTTCGTGCACCAAAGCGATGATTCTTGGATTTTGGAACTACAAAATCTTAATGAAAGGCAACCATCTCCCATAGATAAATCAGGAAGCTTAATTGTTTAATAAATTCTTCAAATCAAATAATAATCGTGCTTTTGGGATTATGTCAAGTAGATTAATTACTTTTATGGTGGTCTCAATTTCAGTTTTCGAAAAATCCAATTTACGATCAGGACCCCGTTACTATTTCAATACATTATATGTCCAGTCGATTACGAGAAAACGCAACAATCAAAAATTCCAATACCTTTCAGAGCGTAAAGCAAGTTTCGACATCTGCCGCTCTAGAATCCTATTCATTCAACGTCTCGGAATGAATCGAGGATTTTTCTTTCTTCATCTGAGGAATATGACCGGGCGAAGCGTTCGCGTTCACGAAATTGGCTGTTCTTTTTGCTTTCTAAATAACAATTCTTACGGTATCGCTTTGGGTACGGGGACTGTCGAATGCACGATCCTAAAACGTGCTCTCGCTACTTTCGTTTGTTGACTTTTGAATTCCCAGAGCGGGATTTTGAGGCCGTATGGAGTTTTCGTTGCTCGGCGACGTCTTTGTTCACGAAGTTTCGTCAGATTTGGTGCACACGTGAAAGATGCTTATTTCGGACAAAGAAATTACCTTACCTAGTGGTGAGAGAAACCGAGCAGTACGTATTGAATATCGTTTTGTTTCAAGGTCTCCATTCGGTGCTCGTACCTTGTCTCCAACACCAAGACTCGACTCACGACTAATCTGAGCCTGCCCATAGTATAGACGGAGTACTCCGACACAGACTTTTCATTCGAATGGTCTTGGGTCTTATGTTTTCATAGGAGATGAAGCATTCGGCCTGATGACCAAGTTTATGATATCGTAAATCAATTGGTTTTGAAGAATCTATATCAATAAAGGAGGATCTATGGTTTACCTATGTGCGGGCATCACGTTCAAACGACTGCACCAAATTCGATCATTCTTTTTTAGTTGTGTTCATTATAACCAGGATAAGGTTTATAAAACGAAATATTTCCGAAAAAAACAGTACGGAAAAGAATAAAAGGCTTTCCTTTCTCCTCCGACAAAGCGAACAATCATAGATTACTTATATTTCATGAGAATTTTGACACTTGTGTGAGTGAAGTTTATCGTGTTCCTAGAAAATGCTTAGAAGTTTATCACTATGTTTGATATACAGGGTGTCCAGGAAAATGTGGGAAATCTCTCGGATTCAGATAAAACATAAAAGAATAAGATGACAAGTTCCCATAACTTTTTTTCCTAGAGGCCCTCCCTACGGAGATACGGCCTCCTGAATGACGTCACTGGAAATTCAGTTTACTGAAATAAATTTTAAACTACTCGATATAATTTGATGAAAATTTGATATGATGAATAATAGTAAGGACCTCTTAAAATACTGCCCTTAAATTTGAATTAGCTTGTTTAGTTTACCAGGAGCGGACTAGGTTGTAAGTTTTAATGCTTGCATTTTTAACACCCTGTATGATAAGGAGTTAAAAAAAACAAATTGGGATACCTTGAAAATTAAGCTGAAGAAAAGGTACTCTTGTTCATTGTCGATAAAATGAACCGTTTTCGAAAAACAAAATATTGAAAGAAGAAACTTTTTTATTTTTATCAAAAAGAACTATGAATTCTATTTTTTTTTTGTCTGCAACAAAGTGTGATAAAAAAGTTATTCAAGGAACAAAAAAATTTTAGTTCACGTTATTTAATCCGACAAAATTACACAGATTCCCAACAATGCAGTTTTGGCCCAGAAAGGCAGCTTAACAAAAATACATACTATTCATTGGATGTGATAAGAAACAAATTTTGTTGGATTCAATAACATAAACTGAAACTTTTTTGTTCCTTGAATAACGTTCGTATCACAATTTGTTGCAGACAAAAAAAATTAGAATTCATGATTCTTTTTAATAGAAATAAAGAAGTTATTTCTTTTTGAGCGCTCGTACAACTTACACGAGGGCTATATCATTTCGTCACGATGTCTGTATTTTCCGAATTTTGAGCCGAAAATGGTCTCAATCGACTATTTTCGACTCACTGATGACGAATCCGTCGGAAAATTCGAGTCTGTCCGGCCGTCCGTCAGCACGATAACTCTCGAACGGATCAACCTAGAGACTTGAAATTTTCAGTATAGGTTGAGATCCCGAATGCCTCGGTTAAGTTCGTTAATGGGCCAAATTCCACCAGGGGTTCCGTAAATATGGTCGTTCAAAGTTTTGTTTCCCTGATTACTTCGAAACTACAGATTCGATCGAGATGAAATTTTGCACTCAGATGGAAAATGAGGTGTTTTAGCTACATGCGAAATTTTGTCCAGATCGCATGACCAGAACCATAGAAACCATAGAAAATTGTAACTTTTGAACGGAAATGCCTAGGGACTTGAAATTTTCAGGATAGGTGTGGATCTCGAATGTCGTGATCACGTTCATCTATGAGCAACATTATACAAGGGGTTCCGTAAATACGGTCGTTTGAAATTTTGTTTTCTCGATAAATTCGAAACTTCGGATTCGATCGAGATGAAATTTTGTATTTTAATCGAGAATGATATATTGAAGCAATTTTTTGTCCAGATCGCATGACCAGAACCATAGAAACCATAGAAAATTGTAACTTTTGAACGGAAAGGCCTAGGAACTTGAAATTTTCAGGGTGGGTTTGGATCGCGAATATCGCGGTCACGTTCATCAATAAGCAAAATGAGACTAGGGGTTCCGTAAATATGGCCGTTCAAAATATTTTTTTCCAGATAGTTTCGGAACTACTGATCGGATTGGAATGAAATTATGCATCTAGCTGAGGAATAATGTATTCAAAGTACGTGCAAAATTTTGTCCAGACCGCATCACCAAGACCATAGATACCGTAGAAAATTCTAGCGAATTATCGAAACAAAATTGATCAGCTGAAGCACCGACATGAAGTCTGGAGTTTCGCCTAACTTCCAGAATTTTTTTGACAGCTGTCAAAAATTCCTTCAATTGGTTTCTAAAACTGGAAAATGCGAATCTACCCACAAGGTGCATGTACGAGCGCTCAAAAGCTCCTGCCTTCACGGCAGTGCTTTTCTAAATTTTTTTATTTTGTTTTTCGAAAACGGTTCATTTTATCGACTATGAATAAGAGTACCTTTTCTTTAGCTTAATGTTCAAGGTATTCAAATTTGTTTTTTTTAACTCCTCATCATACAGGGTGTTGAAAATGTAAGCATTAAAACGTACAACCTAGTCCGCCCCTGGTAAACTAAACGAGCTAATTTAAATTTAAGGGCAGTATTTTAAGAGGTCCTTACTACTGTTCATCATATCGAATTTTCATTAAATTATATTAAGTAGTTAAAAAATTATTCCAGTAAAATAAATTTCAAGTGACGTCATTCAGGAGGCCGTATCTCCGTAGGGAGGGCCGCTAGGAAAAAAAATTATGGGAACATGTCATCTTATTCTTTTATGTTTTATCTGAATCCGAGATATTTCCCACATTTTCCCGGACACCCTGTATATCGTTGTGTTGTGGGATAGTTTTTGTGATTGATAAAAATGCCATCAGTGGGGCGTCCAAATATTGGTCGGCGGATGTGTGAATCAAGGCGAGTTCGAATTGATCGAGACAATGAGCAAACAAAATGAGAGGTTCTCAATCAAGATCAGCCCCATCTCCGGAAGAATCGATATTATCGAACTCCGGAAATTCCGATCATAAAATTTTTCCTAGTATTTATTTCCACTTCCAATGCTAATGGGATCAATTGATGCATTGGAAATAGGGAATTTTTCGTTAGCAACGAATCGTTTGTTGAATCAATGTTACGAAAATCCATTAGCACGATATATCATATACAAACGTTTTTCCAGCATCAGAATTTTACCTTGCTAAATTAAACACCTATTTGCTGTTGGATTTAACGCGTTCGGTCATCATAAATTCATTCAAATGTGGAAGAAACTTTCATTTTCTATCCTATTAGAAAAAAAAAACCGTGATGATACAACCCATACTTTCGAATCGACCGTCATTTCGGGACATATCGATATTTAATGATGAAACGCACGGTAGAAAGGTAAATTTTTGATTTATATCGAAAACGCCGGAGCTTTCTTCGACGAAAGTGAACTGAGCGAAATGAAGCAATTAGAGAGTGACGCGAACTCAACGACACAACCTATATTATTGAAATTTCTCCGACCAATACGAAGGTTTCCATTTGAAATCATTGTTCTTTTTCGATTTCATCGGTCCTCGACGATATTTCGCGCGTGACACCGGAGAAAATAAATGGATTGCGCTCGTGACCGATCCCACGTAAGGTTCTTACAATAAGAAGAAACGGGTGTAGGTAGAAGGTTTTGTTGGGATAGTGAAAAGGAGCAAGGAGATTGGTTCGTTATTTACGATAATGAGGTCGTATTTTTATTATTGGAAATAATAAGCCTTAGAATCATTCGAAAAAAGGAATTTT